>CM063448.1:9337500-9962500 GCA_032191425.1 Lymantria dispar
CGTCTGTGGTGTTGGCCTGGTTAAGCGACCACCCTAGTCGGTGGAAAACTTTTGTTGCCAACCGGACTTCAGAGATACTTGGCTTGCTAGACAATACTCAATGGGCGTACGTCCAATCCAAGCATAATCCCGCGGACATCGCCTCCCGAGGCGCCTCGCCAATTGTACTTCGGAAAAACGAGCTATGGAAACAGGGTCCATGCTGGTTAAGAACTGATCCTATAGACTATCCCAAAATTGTAGCCAGCACTAAAAAGGAAATGAAAGCCATTAAGGTTCACCTAACAAATTTAGATTGTTCTTTTGATGAAAATTTCTTTGCCAGATTTTCATCGTTAAGAAAATTAGTGAGAGTTATCGCATATTGCAAAAGGTTTTTGTTATTATCAAAAAATAAAACTAAATTAACACCGTACTTGTCGGTAGAAGAAATTCGGGAAGCCCTGCGATTCTGCATAACAAACGTTCAGCAGCTATGGTTCAATTCGGAAATTGATTCCTTAAAAGATAAACAACTTATAAGTAAAAGGAGTTGCTTATTTAAATTGAACCCATTTATTAACGATAACCACCTATTATGTGTTGGTGGTAGAATCCAACGCTGTCAACTACCCGATAAAGCAAAATATCCAATTGTAATTCCACATGATTCGGTATTAGCCAAATTAATAGTGGCTGACGCCCACGAACGAACGTTTCATGAAGGACAGCAGTTAATGCTTAATTTCATCCGTACGAGATATTGGATTAGTCGAATAAAAAATATGGTTCGACAACATATACACAGATGTGTGCCTTGTATAAGGTATGCAGCGTCAACCAGGCACCAATTAATGGGCGAACTCCCAGCTTGCAGGGTAACACCTAGCAAACCATTCTTAAGTTCAGGGGTTGATTTTGCAGGTCCGATAAATATGAGGGTATCTAAGGGTCGCGGACAGCGAGCGTACAAAGGGTACATCTGCTTATTTGTCTGTATGGCCACACGTGCTATACACATTGAGGCCGTTTCAGACTTGACAACAGAGGGATTTTTAGCGGCATTTAAGCGATTTGTCTCTAGGCGTGGCCACTGTCAACACATTTGGAGTGACAATGGAACCAACTTTGTTGGTGCTGCTAAAGAGCTATCAATTCTTTTTAAGCATGAAACCTCTATGGTTAGTGAAATTGCTGCTGCTCTGGCCAACTCTCAGACGGAATGGCACTTCATTCCTCCTCATGCTCCGAACTTTGGTGGTCTCTGGGAGGCCGGGATAAAGAGTACAAAACATCACCTAAAACGAGTTGTGGGAGATTCTAAGATTACTTTTGAAGAGATGTCGACTGTTCTTTCTCAAATTGAGGCATGATTGAACTCAAGGCCTCTTTCGCAAGGCAGTAATGACCCAGAAAATCCCACACCTTTAACCCCTGGTCATTTTTTAGTAGGACACCCGCTAGTAACCCCACCTGATTACAGTTATGAGGACGCTACAATGAGCACATTACGCAGGTGGCAATTGGTGCAACGCATGGTGCAATCGTTTTGGCGCAGATGGCATCAAGAATACCTTACATACTTCTTTCAAAGATATAAATGGGGAGATCGAACACCCGATTTTAAAGTAGACAATGTCGTATTGATTAAAGAAGACAACTTACCTCCTGCTAGATGGCTGTATGGTCGAATCATGCAGCTGCATCCCGACAAAGATGGCTTGACTCGTGTTGTCACTGTCCGGTGTAAAGGTGCTATCATCAAGCGTCCAACTTCAAAGTTATGCCTACTACCCATTACAGAATAATTGTGTTTTAGCTGCATAATTTGCAAATTTTGATTACACTTTATTATTTTTAAGAGTAATTATAGTTAAGTCGTTAAACTTAGTTAAATTTCATTTTTGTTAAAATTTACTAATTTAATGTATAAGTCAAACATTTATGTTTGTATAAAATCGTTATTTAGTTACATAAGGCACCTTCCGTTAGTACTTATAAGCATATTCGTTTTATATTCATACAGTCCATTGATCATTCAACATATGTTTTAAATCGTAGTTTACTAGTCTCATTTACTTGTATTTGCTGTGTTAGCTCATGGTAGGCGGTATTAAAAGGATACTGATCCTTTTGGTAGGCGGAATGTTACGAACCATAACTAATGCACGTTATAATATTAGTTTAGCACCAACCGCAACTACTAGATGGCGCTTATATGAAATCGTAGATCGCGCTATGGTCGTTACCGCGAGGGCTTTATGTAGAAATTATTATTAAATTTATACTGAGCTCTGAATTTGTGTTTCATTGCGTTACATCTGATAGCTGGTGCTATCAAAAGTACAATAAAGGCTTGTACATATGTAATAACTAAACGCAAATGACAGCTAAACGTAATTTTGTCTATGGTTAAGTATGGTTGAAAATTTGATAATTATAATTTTATCAGAAATCAATAATCAGTAGATAATTTGTATTCTCTTTGAATCATCATTAACAATGCCGCGACCAAGACGATCAAATCTTTCTCGACAAAGCCGTATTGGTAGCCGTATATTTACGAAAATAAATATGGCGGTACGAAGTTTGCCGGGTCAGCTAGTATATTAATAAAAAATAAAATGATGAAATAATGAAAAAAATATCAAAAATTACAAAAAGAGAATAATAATAACACTGAGATTCGATCCCACGCTGTTTGAATGCCAAAACAAAACAAAAAGAAACTGGACTACTTCCTAACTGAGCTATTGTCACTCTTGACGTCTACGGCTAAATTTGAATTCTTATTCTTTTAAAATGTAATGTCATTGTATTGATTAGCTAAAAACACCGACAAAACAGCATTTTATATAAAGAAAACCTAGCTAGATCGATTTTTCGGGCCCGAATCCTCTAGTATGCCAAATTTCATCAAAATCGTTGGAACCGTTTCCGAGAGATCCTGAATATATATATATACAAGAATTGCTCGTTTAAAGAAGAATATCTCGTTGACTGAGCTTCGCTCGGAATATTTTTGTCGAATTTATTTAGATATATATTAATAAAAAATAAATAATGAAAATTATATAAAAAATTACAAAAAGAGAATAATAATAACACCGAGATTCAAACCGACGCTGTTTGAATGCCAAAAAAAACAAAATTAGAACCGGTCAACTTCCCAACTGAGCTATCGTAACTCACGACATTGACAACGAAATTTGAAATCATATTCTTTTAAAATTTAATGTCATTGTAACGTTTTTTAAAAACACGGACAAAACAACATTTTCTATAAATAAAACCTAGCTAGATCGATTTTTTGGACCCGAAACCTATAGTATGCCAAGTTTCAACAAAATCGTTGGAGCCGTTTCCGAGATCCTGAATATATATATATATATATATATATATACAAGAATTTATCTTATATCTTATATATATATATATATAAGATATATATATATATATATAAGATATGTCCGGTGACTTGCAGGACGGCCGTTCGTATAATCCTTGGAAATATAATTGTCGACTAGATAACTTCAGATAGATTTAGCCTAAGTTTATATTAAGCATAGTCACCTCTTACGACACCTACGTTCTATGTATGGTTGGATTGTGTTCGTAGCTGCACGCTGTATTAATTTTATCACATCGTAAATAACTTCAAATCATATCACCACACTAATATTATATAGGCGTGAAAGTTTGTGAGTTTATTATACTTTTCAACGCTCTAACGACTGGACTAATTTTGATAAAATTTATCTTGGCGATAGCTAACTCCTTAAGTTAAGACGTAAGATTCTTTTTATCCCTATAACAGGTTTTCTTAGGATAGTAGATCAACTTTACTTTATTTACTTATTTAAAAAATTAACAGATTTGTATAAAATTTCATCATCGACAAGCGCGACTAGAATCTAATTTGTATATATAAAATTTTATGTTTGTCTGTATGTCTTTTATAGAATCGTAAACTATGTATTTGGTCATGTGATGATCTTCAGCAAAGTGTTGTGCCCACGAAGGTTTCTGAGTTGGTACGATCCGAGCTGGTGAAACCGGTAGGTGGCGCGGTGATCGATTTCAAAGAGAATTCCGTTTACTATTTTTTTAGATTTGAACAGAACAATGTCTGTTTGGTCAGCTAGTACTGAATAAAGATAATAAAACCAGGCACCATTCTCTAATATGATTACGTAAAAATGTTTTTCGGAAACCGCTAACATTTTAAAGTCTACAGATCACAACAAAAATAACAAAAAACACAAAATAACAATAGGGTGACCGCAGACATGCCATAAATATGTTGGCATAACGATGTGAATAATTTAACCAGGGTTGGGCCTAAGTAAATATTATTACACGTATGGAGGCTACGTCACAACCTGTAAGTTATCGCACGAACGCGTGTTTATATTACTTAACACATACATTGACTTTAATTTGGTTGAGCGTAAATTTTCACAACAGTGTTTCAATTGTTATTGACTATGTTAGGTGTTGTGACGGAGTAAGAATACAATTCACCACGCCCTGTTCTTTTGTTGTAAAAGAGAAAAATGGATATAATCTGTATGTATAACCATCTTATAGAAGAAAAACTGGAAATAAAACACTTCCAACCAGCGTGATATAGTAGGACAATTTCTCTTGCATTTTGATGGAGACTCGAGCCCAATAGTTGGACGTATATAAGCTGGGCTTACGATGTTGATGATGTAAGGTAAGTCTATAATTGTTTCTTTTCTTTTTTATAAAAACAACACCCCGCTCAAAGAAATAAATCCTTGTATCGTAGAGCTTACAAGCATACAATTGAAGTGCATAAATTGGATTTTAACTCAGAACATTCTTTAACAAAACGCTCAAGGAATTGAGAACTCATGATACTTTACACTACACGCTGTCTGTGCAGTTGATACTATTTGAATAACATGAGCTGAGGTAATTCTCAATAATTGAGAAAATTCCATGCTATGTTTAATGATTATTATTAATGAGGATAATCCCATACTCGTTGTGATTAGCAAGCGGATTGATGATAGTAGTTATTACGCTCCCAGGAGAATGTTGCTGCTCATTCTTCTTGTGATGTCAAACCTGGTTTTTAAGACTCACTCAAAAATATGGGTGAGATTGTATTATTAACCTTATGGCATGGGCAAATGAACGAGAAAATGTATGTTATCTTTAAGAGTATTAGACATAGTTATATTTATTTTGATATTTAGGTACATATATTTCTTGTGTACGTGTGTATGTCACTCCTCCTAAACAGCTGAACCGATGTTGACAAATTTTTTGTGTGTTCAAGGGGATTCGAGAATGGTATAGATTCACATTTGGACCCGGTAGGTGGCGCAGCGATCGCTTTCACTGAGAATTCCTTTTACTATTTTTTAGTTTTAAACAGAACAACGTCTGTTGGGCCAGCTAGTTTTATATAAAACTATTTTTACAAATTTTATCTTGTTTATTATTTAATTTATGATTTCTCGACGGTTTTCAGTATTTATGGTCACGGAAGGGCAGAATCAAATACAAAGCGAAGAAATCCGTAAAATTGTTTTATATAAAACGTAAATCGCGTAAACATCAGAAATTATATATTAGGGATGTCAAAAGTAATCGATTTTTATAATAATCGATGTTTACAAAAAAAATATCGATTAATAATCGATTTTTACAATCGATTATTAAACTAGTAAAAATCTATTATTAATCGATTTTTTATTATTCGAAATTCGATCGAAATTAATCGATTATTCACTGCCAGATTTGCTAAAAAAAAAAAAGGTCATCACGATTGTTTCATACTATATAAGAAAATAAAGCTCACATTTCCTATAAAAAAAGGTCATCATAATCCTGTTGGTAGAAAAAATCGATTATTTTATAATCGATTATTTAAAAAATCGATTATTTTCCCTCCAAGTCACATCCCTACTATATATAGTCTTATGCTGTATCTAAGCGCATAAATAAACAAAGGCTTAAAAATGTGGAGAAAAGTGGATGGCATCTACATTTAAATATTTAGTCTTGTGTAATGTAAAGCGAGCTTATTGCCGATAGGACACAGTTCCCAACCTCGGACTTCCCACTTAAAATTCTTTAAAATCGATCAAGTCTCTTGAAAACTAGAACAAGTTTGTCAAATTAGTACTTATAAATTCAGACTTGATATCCGCGATAAGTTTTAAGTTATTACAATTTAATTTTTATTTATTGAATATGGTGGTAAATGAGTGGATAAGGCACACGATGGTAAGTGATATTGCTACTTATGAACCTTACCAGGGGCACAGTCAGGCCAATACTTTACAATGAAATTTACTTGTTAAAGAGGTGAAAAAGAAGGTCATGTCATAACCCGGCGGTCGTCGCCTTCTGTGAGGCCGTAATCTCACGGAACGAGGCGGCGGATCGTGTGCGAGTAGAGCTCCTATTCGGCGACACGTTCCGCCGCCGGCGACTCGGGCGGCGCTAACCGAGGCCGCGGGTGATCGGACCGGGGAATTGTCCGTCACCCGCAGAGAGGCTGACCGTGCGACGGCGACCGACGTCCCAGGACGTCGAGAGGTGAGGTTACCCGAAAGGGTATTCCGTCGGGCCGACCACTGACGACAAGTCACATCTGCTCCTGTGGTCGGCCCAACAACGAGATGACGTGGGTACAGGTGGGCTATGGGCCCGCGCGCCGTCCTTTCATCGCCCCGGACGGACAGGACCGCACATGCGCTTACCACAGCCCACCCACAAAAAAAAAAAATGTCATAACCCGAAAAACCGCAGCAGTTAAAGCGTTTATATTTAATTTTACGAAAATAAGATGCATAATATTTATTTTTCAGTTAATGAATCAGTCATAATTGTTATTTTTTGTTATATTCTTACTCCATCACCAAATAAATATATAAGCACATGCGATAAGGATATAAAAATAAAACTTATGAAGCTTAAATGCAAATAATTTCTAAAATTATTGTGTGGTTTTCGCTCTATGCAATCTTTTTCACTATCAATAAATTTATACATTAAAGCAGGCTTAGTCGTTATCGCAGAATATTACCCCAATTCTCTATTATTCAAATGGAAAACTGAACATTCAAATGAGTAGCGGATATAATTGCAGTTTATAAATTATAAAAGACAATAGCATCCCGAGCGATAATGCGTCTGAATCATATTGTGAATTCATTGCAAGATATAAATTGGAAGATTAACGTATTTGTATTTTAACTGTTTGTATTCGAAATTGCCATTATGTGGATCTATAGTGAGTTAACGGATTATTTAATTTTTATTTAGTTAGTCCGTATGGTGACGGAGTAAAAATACAATTCATCTTTGCCGTGAGTGTCGTAAAAGGCGACTAAGGGATACATTATGCATATAACATCTATGCAAAAAAAGGAAACCTCGATGTAAAATCCCATAAAAACCCGTCTGACCCTCGTGATCAATTTCGCTCCTTTTGTGGAGGAGCCGCGAGCCAAGCAGCGGTACCTGCGTATATAGGCTGCGATGATGATGTAATATACATTACAATTTATAAGCTTCATTTTACTTTCAGAAACAACATAAAACCTCCAAATTTTAAAAGAATATATTAATAGGTATGTAAAATATTATTTGGATAATTATCTTTTTAAATAAAATTACGGATTTTATTTTATAATTACCGTTGGACGTGAGACATGTTAGTCTGCCCGTGACCATGAATGCGGCAAAGTGCTCGAAACGTCGGGCAATCAAAAATCAAATACAAACGCGATAAAATCGATAAAGTAGTTTTATTTAAAATGTGTAATACTCGCGTAAACATCAGAAATCATTATGGATAATTATCTGTTTGTACTTATTTACTTGCTGTGCCATCAGATACACGAAATGCTTTTGAATTTGCTCTTGATGCTTCTTCTTCAGGTTTTCAGCCGAACTACGTCAAATCGTTAAGTTTAGGCTTTCTCCATAAACGTATGAAAAAGTGACCTATTAAAGTACATTGGTTGGAATCAGGTTGACATAGTGTATTATATCAACATTCCCTTCTCTTGCATCGCTATAATCGTATTCTTTAGTCATCTTTTACGACATACAAAATCAAGAAATGTAGGGGTATATATCTTTCTAATCGTCACCGCAGGTGAAAGGGATATTCTCTTCAATAATTTTGTTTTACCAGCCCGATTAACTTTAAAAGTGAGTTTCTCACGAAAGAGTATAGTTATATTACTTAAATGTAAAGTGCAACATACATATATGCCACAATAATTTACGTATGTTGATACTGGTCACCTTAGATGAAATGGATTTTTATAAAGAAATGAGGATATGTATCCAATTTATTGCAAAATAATTTTATTTTATATCATCATCATCATCATCTCAGCCCACATACGTCCCACTGTTGGGCTCGGGCCTCCTTCATTATGGAAGGGTAATTGACCTACTATACCACGCTGGTCAGACGTGTTGGTATAGGGTTTTATTTCGAGTTTTCCTTCTCTCGCATAGATGTTATATGCGTTTTATATCCCTTAGTCGTCTCGTACGATCACCCACGGGTAAGATAGGGGGTGGCGAATTGTATTCTTACTCCGTCACCACACGGAAGAATTCTAATGTAACTATTTTATTAACTAATTTATTTTATATATGGATATTCAAAATTTTGTAGAAATATACTTTGACAATGTTGCCGTAAACTGGTTTCAACTTTCAAAAGGGTCTTGAAAATGTTTGACCACTATGTTATTTGGACATTACTTGGGTACAATTGTAGTACTAAAGTGCACCTTAGAGCCTTAGTTTCGGTTCAAAAACAATAAAATTTACATTCTTATAAAGGGTTTTCGTCCAATAACACTTTGCAAACTAGTTGGGGCTTTTTTAAAACAGTTATTACGGTTTCCTTTACGATATTGCTTTAGGAAATTGCGTTATTTGAAATGCATTTACAGGTTCATATGTAGTTAGTATATAAATAATTAAAATTGACTATGCATTCTAAATAAAAGAAAATATAATTTTAAAATTTGTAATTAATATTAGTAATTATTTAATTTGAAAACTACTTCTAGTATTTTTAAAATATATTTAAGGAAAAAAATAATGTAATACAATTTTTAACTCTATATGTAACTGTGTCAACTATACCTAATGTATGACATTAGGTAGATATAGTTGGCACAGTTACATATCCATACTAATATTATAAATGCGAAAGTAAGGATGTTTGTTTGTTTGTTTGTAACGCTTTCACGCTTAAACCACTAAACCGATTTCAAAAATTCTTTCATCAATGGAAAGCTATCATATCAGGGAGTAACATAAGCTATATTTATTCCGGTATTCCCACAGGAATGGGAACTACGCCGCGGGTAAAACGACTGAAACCGAAGCGAAGCGAGGGCGGGTTGCTAGTATAATATAAGTATGACACAAACCTATAAAGGTTTGTTACATAGTTGATCTCAGGCAGGTGACCGGTCTTTAAGCTTAGCCAAAATCTTATCTTAGATAAGATTATAAGAATTTATTGGAATGAGAGGAAGGAGAATGTTTAGCCTTTTTCTATCTGTGTTAATTGTTGTTATCTATATGTGACGGAGTAGGAACACAATTCACTACTGCCTCTCTTGCCCGTGGATTTCGTAAAAGACGACTAAAGAATATAATATGCTATATACATGCCTATGAAATAGAAGGCAAACTTGAAACAAAACTATACCAACACGTAAATACTAGATCAATTTCAAAGTGGAGTAGACCTGAACCCAACAGTGGAATATGCATGGACTGTTTTTTATCCTAAAGATATATTGTGTTGCCTTTATCCTAAAGACATATGTGTTCTACCATAAATAATAATATATGGCCATTGCGTCACAGTTAGGAAATTACTACCTTCTTTTACTCTAACGTAAGATCTTTAGAGTCCTGTTTACTAAAGTTGGTCTATCTTAAGAACATTTGTCATTCAGCATATTCAACTATCCAAATAGATAGTTTTCTTTTAATTTTATTTATGTGTAATTGTAAATTGAGCAAACTGTATTTCTCTAATAACTAATATATAAAGTACTAAGTACAAATGCCTATTAGACATTGTCGTCATAATTATGATTATTTGACCTTCAGTTTGACCAGAGATTTTAACCGTAAACTAAAGTGTATAAGCGCGCGCATTTGTGCGTGGGTGTGTAGCGATTGCGTTGTAGTGTGCGTAATGCCTTTTTTAATGGATTTAATGTATTCCTAATCCATTATTACATGAAATTTCAGTTTTATGCACTTCTCCTCCTTATATACTTCAACTGCGCCAAATTTCATACTTGTCCATCCACGTATATATTTTTTTTTTTTTTTGGGGCTAATCCCACCACACATTCCCACCATTGTAACTCCTGTAAGCCAGGATCCACAATGGTCTCCATAAATGACACCGAGGTTTGACCCTCAGGCAGTCCCGGGATATGATTTTAATTGTCTTGGGACCCGCAACAAATTTAATTAGAAAAGATTAAAGAGGAGGAGTTGGAAAGAGAGATTCCACTTCCCTCCCAGGCAAAGCGGGAGACAGGAAAACAAAATGACTAGTCAGCCAATAAGTAAACAGGAGTACAGCTACGATAGCGCAGCAGTACGGCACCACGGATACGGAAGAACTTAACGGGGCCTATATGTGAGCGTTAAGATTGATTGCTACAGTAGGTATGGCAGAAACGCATGAACGCACGGAAATTTTCTCGAGTTGCTACAAGGTCCGTATAGTATACTACCCCACAGGTGACTTGCAAACTGTTTAACATAAGGTTACGCTCGTTTCGCCAGAGATCGCACTCCCAGAGAATGTGATGTGCTGATTGTTCATACTCGTGGTCAGATGTGGAACATTGACATAATGGTGATGGTACGAGTTTAAAAGAAAATAATTTACTTTTAAAGTTGCCATGGCCAGTTAAAAATTGGGCCACAAAGTGGTCAACCTCCAACCACACCTTCTCCAGGCGCTCCCGGATGCATGGAAAAAATAGATAAAGATGACGACCTTTCGATGATGAATCCCATCTTTCTTGCCATTCAGTTAAAAGTTCCTCATAAACAATGGATTGTGGTGCAAACAATCTAGCAATTTTATTTCGGTCGCGCGGTAGAAGGAAATCTGTATTCATAGTTTCCTTTGTGGTGTAATACATTGACGCTCGTCTCTGAATCTCCAAATCAACCGGAAGTACACCCGCGAGTACTGGTAAGGCCTCGGTACTAACCGTTCTATAGGCTTTACATAAGAATATTAGGGCCAATCGTTGGCTCTGTAGTAATTTAAGGCGAGCCGCCCCTATGGTGGCCCTATCGGCCCATACAGGTGCAGCGTAACAAATACACCCCAAATATGTGGCCATGTATATGGTTTTAAGTGTATTAAAACGAAGGCCCCAAGTAGATGTGGATATTCTAGTAAGCGCGTAGAAATTCCGTTTCGCTTTTTCGCCTACAGTTTTAATGTGTTCAATAAATGAAAAATTTTTTTCTAAGACTAGGCCGAGATAGCAAACTGATTCTTTCTTTTTGACAGTCATATTATTGAATTTTATACGCGGCGCTGATTGTAAATGTCCTTTTAATAAAAGATGATATGTTTTTTGTGGTGCGAAGGCAAGCCGGTTTCGTGTACCCCAATCGAATATATCGTTGAGGCATGTTTCCGCTAATTTCTCTAAACCATCCCTTGTGTTCGATTGTATAAGTAAAAGTCCGTCGTCTGCATAGCCGATCAGTAGACAATTTTTCGGTAGAGGTACGAGTAACTCGAGAAAATCGTCAAAACCTAAATTCCATAGATATGGACTACCACGTATATATCCACGTGGGGAGCTGGCGCGTCGTGGAGGAGGTGGAGACCTTGTCGGACCACCGGTATATCCGGATGGAGGTCTCCCCGGCAATCCCGACGCCCAGCAGGGGTCACGGGGCGGATGGACGTCCTGCGTTCCGGCGATGGGCTGTGGGTCACTTAGACCAGGACCAGCTGGCGGAGACAGCCATCGTTTACTCGTGGCTGTCCTCTGCCAACCAGTCGGACGGGGTGGACGCCGAGGCTGGCCGAATCCGCAGTGCGTTGACGCAGATCTGCGATGCGGCCATGCCCCGGGTACGGCGTCCGCCCCTGAGGAGGGCGGTCCACTGGTGGTCCCGGGAGCTGGCGGAACTCCGGGCCGCGTGCATTCGCGCCCGGAGGGCCTACACCCGCAGCCGGCGGCGCCAGCGCGACGCGAAGCGGGAGGCCTTGCTGTATGAGAGCTACCGCAATGCGCGGTCGGCCTTCAGGCTGGCCGTCCGCTCCGCCAAGGACGTCAGTCGGCAGGAGATGCTGGACGGTCTCGACCGTGACCCCTGGGGACGCCCCTATCGCGCGGTGCTGAATAAGCTCCGCGCGCGGGACCTTCCCCTCACCGAGACTCTCCAGCCCAGCCTTCTCACCCGGGTCGTCAAGGACCTATTCCCGCGGCGGGCGGAACACACGCCCCCAGTCATGGCTCTGCCAGACACAGACCGGGAGGCCGACGACGACAGTGTTCCGCCCATCACGGAACCCGAGATGGGAGTGGCGGTGGTGCGCATGTGCGCAAAGTCCACCGCCCCCGGGCCCGACGGTGTTCCTAACCGCGTGTTGGGCCTGGTCCTCGACCACCTGGGTCCCCGCCTCAGGGGCTGTTCGACGCGTGTATAGCGTCCGGACGGTTCCCTGGGTGCTGGAAGGAGGGAAGGCTGGTGCTCCTGCCGAAGCCGGGACGGTCTCCGGGGTCGCCTTCGGCCTACAGGCCTATCATGCTGCTCAATGACACGGGCAAGCTACTGGAGAGGGTGGTAGCTGCCCGCATCGAGCGGCACCTCGTCGGCACGGGGCCCGATCTGTCGGACGCCCAGTTTGGGTTTAGGAGGGGTCGTTCGACGATCGCAGCTCTGTTGCGCCTGAGGGCCGTGGCGACTGAGGCCGTCATCGGTGGGGGCGTGCTGTTGGCGGTGTCCCTAGACATCGCCAACGCATTCAATAGTCTGCCATTTAGCTGCATCAGGGAGGCGCTCCGGTATCACGGAGTGCCAGCTTACCTGAGGCGGCTAGTGGCAGACTATTTGGTGGGGCGCAGCGTCCTCTGTACCAACCGAGCAGGGGACGTTGTGCGAACGCCCATGACGTGCGGTGTCCCACAGGGGTCGGTCCTCGGACCCACCCTGTGGAACATCGGCTACGACTGGGCGTTGCGGGGGAGCCTCCCGCCCGGGCTGGGCGTGATTTGTTACGCCGACGACACGCTCGTCACAGCCCGCGGTGGGATGCTAGAAGAAGCGGTAAGCCTGGCGACCTATGGCACCGAAGAGGTCGTCAGGCGGATCGAGGCGCTGGGGTTGAGGGTCGCCCTGGACAAGACGGAGGCCCTCTTGTTCCATGGGCGCACTATGAGCCCTCCCATCGGCGTCTCGATCACCGTCCACTCGGTCGACATCAGCATCCGGGCCCATATGAGGTACTTGGGCCTGGTGCTCGACGGGCGATGGTGGTTCCGGGAGCATTTCCGCAGGCTCGCTCCACGGCTCGTCGGCGCGGCGTCCGCCCTATCGTGGCTTATGCCGAACGTGGGCGGACCGAGCGCTGCGTGCCGATGGCTGTACGCGGGGGTCATCTGGTCGATGGCCCTGTACGGCGCACCGGTGTGGGCGGGGTCCATGACCGTCCGACTTAGGGCCCTTCTGTGGCGACCACAGAGGGTCATGGCGGTCAGGACCATCCGCGGATACCGCACGGTGGCGACGGAGGCAGCGTGCCTATTGGCCGGGACTCCCCCGTGGGACCTGGAGGCGGAGATGCTCGCCGGATTGTATCGGCGGGTGACGGGGGTGCGAGCGGAGGGCGGTGAGATCTCGTTAAGGGAGCTCACCGCCTGGCGCGTCGACGCCCGCCGAGACGTCATTGCCCGTTGGGCAGTCCGGCTGAAGAGGCCTCGGTTCGGGGTGCGAACCGTGGAGGCCTTCCTGCCGGTGCTGATGCAGTGGTTGGAAAGGCGGCACGGGGTGCTCTCCTTCCGACTAGTGCAGGTGTTGACGGGGCACGGGAGCCTCGCCAAATACCTGCACAAGGTCGTAAGGAAGGAGAGTACACCGTCCTGCCACCACTGCGATTGCGACGAGGACACGGCGCGCCACACGCTCGAGGTCTGCGCGGCTTGGGCAGTGCAGCGCCGTGAACTCGTCGCAATCATCGGTGCCGACCTGACGCTGCCGGCCATCGCTAGGGCGATGGTCGACAGCGTCGGGAATTGGGACGCGGTCGCAGCCTTCTGCGAGACAGTGATCTCGCAGAAGGAGGCGGCGGATCGTCTGCGCGTGGAGCGCAGCCTCGATGAGGAGATCCGCCGCCGGCGACTGGGGCGGCGCAGGCGCAACTACCTGCGCCTCATGCCGCCCTAGCCGAGGCCGCGGGTGACGTGACCGGGGATTAGTCCGTCACCCGCCGAGAGGCCGACCGCGTGAGGAAAGACTGACGTCCTCCCCGAGGGGGGGACGTCGGTCGATGGGAGGGTACCTCACGTAGGGGGTATTCCGTCGGGCCGACCACTGACGACAAGTAAACCTGCTCCGGTGGTCGGCCCAATGGCGAAACGAAGGCGAGGTGGTTTTCGGGTGGGTTGTGGCAGTTGCGTGCTTAAGCCCCTCTGTCGCCCCGGATGGAGTGGTGCGGAGGCGCGCCGACCGCAGCCCACCCACAAAAAAAAAAAGAAAAAATCCACGTATTTTTCATAAAAAGGGGTACAAATGTTTTGCTTCACGTATTAATATATAGATAATCTTTAAGAATCTTTTGACCGTCGTCGAGCAAATTATGAATGCCGTCCCAAACAATTGTTTCACTGTAGAAGTCGGGGGCAAACTGAGAACTAGACATCTTATGAATAACGTCTCGTAATCATTATTTAGGATGTTGCAATTTAACTCTAATTATAGAATTAATCAATATTTATTGTATGCGTGTTTCTCAATCTTCAAAGAATATAATTCCCCACTCACTGCTACGTAAAATCTTTTTCCCTGTTATGTTGTAAAGGACGACTAAACGAAATAATATGCAGAAAACATCTATGACGGCATTACAGCAAGACAAGGTAAACTTAAAATAAAATGCTAACATACTCGTTACAATTAGCGTAATATAGTAGGTCAATTTCCTTCCCACTGTGGAGGACATTTAAGCCCAACAGTGGAAGGAAGGTACATGAGCTTAGATGACGATGAATATTTAAATCCAATATTAATATTGTATTGTGTTGATTAGGGTAGGTTATAGGGTAGTAAGCCACCCTTCCGTCCTTCCGAATAGATTGGATGGGGTGCGTCCAGATCATAGCTTACCAAAAAAAAAAAAATAAAGCGTTTCAATTATTATTACTCTTTATAGTAAGAAAAACATATACAAATAGACAAAAATTAAAAAATAATAAAGCAAAATCTGTGTGTTGACAGAACAAAAATACAATTCATCACTCAATATCTTGTTCGTGGATATCGTAAAAGACGACTAAGAAGAAAGAAAGAAAACATATTTCTTCGACGCTGAGCCACACACCACATTAAACATGGTTAAGCGTAAACGTATGTATACGTCTGAAATAAACATCATCATCATCATCATCTTGCTCTTATCCCAATTACTTAGGATCGACGCAATATGTCATCTTCTTCCCTACAGTCCTATTACACGTCATCTCTGCAGTTACTCCCAGGCTATCCATGTCATAGCTCATGCAGTCCATCCATTTCTTCCTCGGTCTTCCTTTACCCCTAAATCCTTCAACATTCATACCCAAAATGTTTCTCACAACATTACTTTCATCCCGCCTCATCACATGTCCATACCATGTCAGCCGTTCACTCTCTAACTTTTCTGTCACTGGCGCAACTTTCAAACTTCCTCTAATGTGTTCAATTCTCACTTTATCCATTCTTGTCACACCACAGATCCATCTCAACATTCGCATCTCCGCTACATGCAGTCGTCTCGTCATACGTCTGAAGTAGACTTAAAAAAAAAATATAGTAAACAAAACAGATAAGCAGGTTGGTAGTTAGGTGCTATTCATAATGTACTTAACACGTTGATGGAGGGTTGACGTTGACTAAGGGATGTAATAAGCCTATAACATCTATGCAAGAGAAGGCAAACTCGAAACAAAACTCTATACCAATCTGTCTGACCAGCATGGTATAGTAAGGTCAAGGGCTCTCCTATTGTGGAGGAGGCTTGGGATGTATAAGGGCTAGTAAACCAATTCTCAATAGGGTGTGTAGTTTAAATATATTTGATAGTGTGAAATAAATATTCTGATATGAAAGAATTAGTCAGTTTCATCAATATCCTTACTAATATTATAAATGCGAAAGTAACTCTGTCTGTCTGTCTGTCTGTCTGCTACGCTTTCACGTCTAAACCACTGGACCGATTTTGATGAAATTTGATACAGAGATGGACTGAAGCTTGAGAAAGGATATAGGCTACTTTTTATTGGGAAAAATGGGTATAAGGGGTTGAAATAGGGGATGATATTTTGTATGGAAATTCGTCATTTTCGATGATAGAACCATGAATCTTTGTATGAAGGCACCTGATAATCCTTACTAATAAACTCATTTGCAAAAAAAACGGGCGGTTTTGATTTTCATTCATATTTAAAAAGATACAATACCAAAAAGGTTTCAATCATTTGTACACGTTACTGGCCGGTTTTAAAAATGCTGTGGTATTTAAAAAAGTACGTTCTAAATTCAATTTTTCATTTGATGTTCATTTTTACAGAAAACCCCTTTTTATCCTACATTTTTGGCGCGAAGTTCCAGAAGTTAACATCGACTTTCATAACTTTTATTCAATTTTTATCGATTAATTTCATATCCTTGACTGTCAAAGCTTTATTTAATGCTGTTTGGCTGTATCAAAAATGGTAGATAAAGTGGTAAAAGCTACCAAAATTATCGCGCTGCTTGAAGAGGGTTGCAGCCAATGTTTCGTGGCTAGGAGGCTAAATGTTAGTCGCTCGACAGTCCAAAGGACCTGGAAGCGATATCAGGAGACTGGTTCCGTCGAGAGAAGGCCTGGTTCTAGAAGAAAACCATGTACCCAACCACGGGATGATCGTTTTCTTGTGAGTCGCGCATTGAGAAATCGCAAATCTTCGTATGTGGATCTTAAGAACAACCTCCAAGAAGTAAGAAATGTGCATATTAGTCTATGGACGGTCAGGAGGAGGCTTCTCGCTGCCAATATACGCAGTCACCGCCCGGCCCGCGGCCCCAAATTACTCCGTGAGCACAGAGTTCACAGGCTTAGGTTCGCTAGAAATTGTGAATCATGGACTCAAGACGATTGGAATAGGGTTTTGTTCTCTGATGAAGCCAGGATATCTCTGTTCGGTGAAGATCGACGTCGGCGAGTGCTAAGAAGACAAGGAGAACGCTTTGCAGAGGCATGTTTCGAAGAAATCACACCTTATGGTGGGGGCTCTGTTATGTTTTGGGCAGGAATAAATTCAATGGATCGTACAGAGTTAGTCTTCATTGAAAACGGCTCACTGACTGGGCATCGATACATAACGGAAGTTCTAATTTCTCATGCACAACCCGCATTGGCCGCTCTAGGTGAAGACTCGATTTTTATGGACGACAATGCTCGCGCCCACCGATCCCGCGATGTTAATGCGTATGTGCAAGAGGTCGGCATTCGTCGTTTGGATTGGCCAGCTCGAAGTCCCGACCTCAATCCCATAGAGCATGTCTGGGACGTTCTGAAACGGCGTGTGAGATCAGTACACCCGGCTCCGCAGACCATCAGAGAGCTGAAGAATGTGATTACTGCGGAGTGGGAACGTATTCCGCAAGCAAGTATCCGGGATATACTCGCTAGCATGCCCAGACGAATTCAAGCTGTGATTTTAGCTAGAGGGGGTCACACTCGATACTAAACATTTATCTGCTTTTACTTTATTAAAGAAAAACAAACAAAAAAACTTTTTTATTTTTACTTCATGAGCATATGCACTACTAGCGAATATACACTACTAGCGAGGTTTAGCATTATTTCCCATAAATTGTATCTAAATTTTATGAAATACTGATGAAAACGATTATTTTCTTATTAATTTAGCAAATTGTGTGGATAAAACTACCTATAATTATCAAACAAAGAAATATTAACATTTGAAATGGTTCATTGCTTAGGTGCCCGTTTTTTTTGCAAATGAGTGTATTATAAATGCGAAAGTAACTCTGTCTGTCTGTCTGCTACGCTTTCACGTCTAAACCACTGGACCGATTTTGATGAAATTTGATAAAGAGATGGACTAAAACTTGAGAAAGGTCATAGGCTACTTTTTATCGCGAAAAAATGGGTATAAGGGGTTGAAATAGGGGATGACATTATGTATGGAAATTCGTCATTTTCGATGATAGAACCACGAATCTTTGTATTAAGGCACCTGAAAATAAATAAATAAATATTCGTTCAAGCGTTTTGGAAATTTCATTTACATGGGGATGAAATTCAACCCCTAAAATACCAAAAAGCATACAGCCGAAACCACTGGGCTTAGAAACGTATTTTTTTTTACACCATCGTATTTCTTGGGGTGCACGAGCACTAGCAAAGGATTTTTGGAAATTCACCCCCTTAAGGGGGTGAAAAACATAGTCTTTCACGTCTAAACCGATTTTGATGAAATTTGGTACAGAGATGGACTAAAGCTTGAGAAAGGACATAGGCTACTTTTTATCGCGAAAAAATGGGTATAAGGGGTTGAAATAGGGGATGATATTTTGTATGGAAATTCGTCATTTTCGATGATAGAACCACGAATCTTTGTATTAAGGCACCTGATAATAAATAAATAAATATTCGTTCTAGCGTTTTGGTAGTTTCACTTACATGGGGATGAAATTCAACCCCTAAAATACCAAAAGCATACAGCCGAAACTACTGGGCCTACAAACGTATTTTTTTTACACCATCGTATTTCTTGGAGTGCACGAGTACTAACAAAGGATTTTTGGAAATTCACCCCTTTAAGGGGTTGAAAAGCATATAGCCTTTCACGACGAAACCGATTTTGATGAAATTTGGTACAGAGATGAACTAAAGCTTGAGAAAGGATATAAGGCTACTTTTTATCGCGAAAAAATAGGTATAAGGGGTTGAAATAGGGGAAAGTATTTTCTTTTTGAAGTGAGTGAAAAGCGTATAGACGAAACTCTTGGAGCTAGGAACGTAAAACTTTCTATGCAATTCTCTTTCCTTTGTTGTAAGTGAGCTCTAAGAAATTATTTTATTAAAATCAACTCCTAAAGGGGTGCAAAATATATAGCCGAAATCATTAGGCCTAGAAACATGGAATTTTGTATAAAGTTGCCTTTCTTGGGGGAAGAGAGATTTTTGCAATTTTAGCCCTAAGGGGGTGAAAAGCGTTTAACCGAAATCACTGAGCCTAGGAAGGATCATTTTAGTACACGGTCGGCTTTCTTGGATTACCCCCAGATTTTCTTAGTGCTCACTTACCAAGCACTATGAAAAAAAATTTGGCAAGGATAAGCGAGCTCTAACAAAGAATTTTTGGCAATTCAACCCCTAAGAGGGTGAAAGCGTATAGCCAAAGATACCGGGCCAAGGAATGTGAAATTTTGTATACCGATCGGTTATTTGGGGTAAGCACGCACTAAGAAACAATTTTGGGCTGCCCCAAAAGGATAAAACGCATATAGTCGAAGACACCCAGCCAATGATATATCATCATTATCTTGCTCTTATCCTAATTACTTTGGATCGACGCGATATGTGGGTAGGGTACCTACTACTGTCATCGTAGATATATTGCAAAGGTTCTAGCAACATTTTATGACCTGGCCGACATTGTTGGCCAGACGGCATCACCAATTGGTCCAGGTCGATGTAAATCTTTGTCTTAGTAGTATTTTGCGACACCCACGAACAATGAAAGCGTGGTAATATTTCTAGCAGCTACCAGACAGTAAGTTACAATAAAAATATTATTACAATTTTCTATCTCTACAAATAAATAAATTTGAAGCATCTGTTTGTCTATCAAAATAATAGGTTTTATTTATGCTCACACAATACGGTCCAAATTTTTTTGTCTGTCTGTCTATTCGTTACAGGTAATCTTCAAAATGGCTGGACCGATATTGATTATATTTTACCATCAGGTCTACCAGTCGTACATAAGGAATAACTTAGACTATTTTATCCCAGGCTATATTTTATCCCGGTGTGGATGATTTAAGTCGATTTTAAAATTATTTCACTAATGGAAAGCTATTTTTAAGCGAGTAACATATTTAAGCTATTTTTATCCCGATATTCCTACGGGATCGGGTACAATGCCGGTGAAATCACGGGAATTTAATGGTTTAAAAAATTAATTCACTAATGAAAAGCTATATTATCAGTCAATACCATATAAAGGCTATTTTCATCCCGGTATTTGCCCAGGAACGAGAACTATACCGGGGGATGTTGACCAATTTTTAAAATTCTTTCACCAATGGAAAGCTACCTATGTTGTCAGCGAGTAACAGGCAATTTATATCTCTGATATTTCGGGGATTTATATATTTTTTTTTTTTACCCATGTAAATTTATAATATCAGCAAGTTACATAGGCATTTTTTATCTCGGTATTGGCATGGGAATGAGGTCTACGTGAATGAAACTGCGGGTGTTTGATTGATATAGTTTTTTTTTCACCAATGGAAAAGTACGTTATCAGAGACTAAGGAAAGGCATATTTACCATCGTATTTGCACGGCAATCTGAACTACAAGGCTGGAAGTAATATTCAAATGTGAAAGTTTGTGAAGATATTTTGATGTTTGTTACTCAATCACGCTTAAACTGTTGAGCAGATTTGGATGAAAATTGACACGTAGATAGAGTATTTCTTAAATTAAAAAATGTAATACTTTTTATGTCGATAATATTCTTTGCGATAATAGTTCAATATGCAAGTAAATTTTTACGCGGGCGAAGCCGCGGGCAAAAGCTAGTAAACATATAAAACACTCATGTTACAACGTAAAACATCGGAACGAAGATACATATGTTTATAAAAAATCCTCTTGATTACGAAGATAATGGTCTCAGTGTTTTTATCTTCCTATTAAGTAAGTTACCAGGCCATTAGCTAACGAAAAATACTCCAATAATGTTATATTAAATTATTTTGGCAGACATCAAGACAACCACAAGACGGAAATATCCAACAAAATAAAACATTTACTCCAATAATTTTCGAAGCAATTTATTTTTACATTCCTTTTTTATCTTTTCGAGCGCGAATTTAATTGCCATCACTACTTCTTCAGAAAACGGTTATGGTCCATTTAGTTAAATCGTAACTGCTTTATTCTTAGCTCTTCAAGGCTTGGAACAACAAAGGGTTCTTGAGATAAAACAAATAAATTATTTCCCCGGGGCTAACTCAAGGCATGAGTGTTCTTGAAAAAATATTTGGGTTTTTCGTGAACTCTTTCCGGAAATTTGATTTTCACGCTGATGAGCAAAGTGAAAGGCTTGGGATAAACAATTTTGATTTTCAAACAATATTGTTTATATTTATATTTATATTAATTCTGACAAATACAATTACTATCGATATAGTTTCTAACCAGTATTATAAATGCGTGTGAATTTCTTTAGCTATTTGTTGCATTTATTTGATGTAACACTGAAAATACATATGATATTTGCGTACTTATGTAAGTGTTTTCTATCCGTGTGGTGACGGAGTAAGAATACTATTCACCACCATATATCTTGCCCTTGGATGTCGTAAAAAACGACTAAAGGATATAATATCGATGGCTCCTATGTATAGTGAGTCAACTAACATTTCTAGGTATTTTGGCTTTTTTGATGCAATGATAAAAAATAACCTTATTTATCAATCTCGGTCATAAAAATTAAAAAAATCATTGAAGCTTTTTCACCTGTGGAAGTTCATTACACCCGCAAAGATATAAATCGTAAATATTTGGATGGATCCTTGTCGTTTCCTAAGATGTTTGACCTCTATAAAGAATGGTTTGATCCCGTTAACTATTTAAATGTCCAATGAATCACGTCGTAATCAATACAAAAACTTAAAAATCCTAGAACAAGAATTTGAAAAAATGTAAGCATTTTATCTTTGACACAGTCACCTATAAAATTGGAATTTTTCAGATGTCTCATTATTTGTAGGAGCTATTGATATGCATATATAATCTATACAAGACGAAGAATTCTCGAAATAAAACCCTAAACCTACCAATCTGACCAGCGTGGTGTAGCATGTCAAATTCTCTCATACTGTACAAAAGACTCTCATCTAACAGTACAGTACATACATGATGATATTGGTGCTGCAGGTAATAAATAGAATAGCTACTTTATTCAGACAAAAATGTAGCTGTATAATTTCGCTTCACATGTTACAATCATATACTACCAAGACGGTTATCCCCGTTCAATAACCTAAAAAAATGTTTTATTTATTAGGGCCAAAAGACAGTTCTATGTTACAGTAAAGATCTTAAATAATTTTAGTATACACGAAACTCACACAAATGTCTACATATTATATAAGAATAAAATTGCAAGAAATTACAAAACCTGTATGAATACAGGATATGTAGATAAATAAATACAATACTTTATCCTCATTAATATTACATTTTTTGTCACCATTTTATTTTTACTATAGATGTATCTTTAAAATGAGTTTTTTAACAACTTGCTTCTTTTTGAAGCATATGTAAGTCATCATCGACGTGATTACGTATCGTGTTGACACTGATACTGTATCTATAGCTACGTCAATGTCACAGATATAGTGCTGATAAATGTCAAAACTAGATAAATATAAAAACTTCTTTACGAATTTTATCGCGTTTGTATTAGATTTTTGATTACCTGACGTTTCGCACACTTTGCAGTGTTCATGGTCCCGGCGTATTATGTTGACGTCCAACAAGTCATTGTTATTACAGATATTTATAATTATCTACCCCCTACAGAAAATTAGGTATTAAATTTTGACCCACACTTTTGGTACAAATTGTATTGCCAGTACAAGAAAATGATTCTATATGAAAAAATTATATTGTTTATGATTAGTAATTGTTAAACTTTAAATTTCTATTAATTATTATGACAATTAGTTAATTTAAACCTAACAAATCTAAAATACTATCACCGGATTGGAACGCGGCCACACGGAGAAAGATCGGGCAAGAAAACTCAGGAGGACATGGTGCTAAATTATTTATTATTTATAAAAGGCGGCCTAATTTATCTTACTAAAAGGTTTTTAATTCATAAAATAACTAAGTAAAGAAGTTTTTAGTGATAATAATCCTAACTTAGTGTCCTAACTAGTCCTTTTAGTGATAATCATCATCATCATTTCAGCCTATCGCCGCCCACTGCTGGACGTAGGCCTCCCTCATGTTACGCCACAAAGTGCGGTTCAGTGCCGCCTGCACGACGCCCGGCAACTTTCACCAGGTAGTCGGTCCACCTATTTGGGAGGCGTCTTACACTGTGTCGTCCGATACGTGGTCGCCACTCGAGAACCTTTCTTCCCCAGCGGTTGTCAGTTCGTCAAGCGATTGCCATTGCCACAGTCCTATGTCGGTTACACCCGTTCTTCTGCGGATTTCCGTATTCCGGATTCTATCTCGCAGAGAAATCTCGAACATAACCCACTCCGTAGTACGCTGAGCGACTTTGAGCCTTGTAATGAGGCTTAGGGACCACGTTTCCGTGCCATCACTGGTAACACACACTGATCGTAGACCTGTGTTTTCAGACGCTGAAGTATGTTGGACGAGAAGATCCTCTTAAGTTTCTCAAACGCTGCCCAACCGAGTTGGATTCGTCGGCTGATCTCTTTCTCGCAATTGGATCTACCTAACTGGACTGTTTGTCCTAGGTGAACATAATAATCGTCGACTTCGAGAATCACATTGCCAACTAGGACCGGTACAAGAATATCATGTGAATTTGACATAACTTTCGTCTTGTCCATGTTCATTCGTAAACCCACTAGTTGGGATACCCTGCTGAGATCGTTGAGCATGGTGCCAAGGTCCTCCATGGATTCTGCCATAACGACGATATCGTCTGCAAATCCAAAGTTAAGTAATGTATTCGCCGTTAGTAATAATAATCCTAACATATTAATTTCTGGGCAGTCCGGCTGGAGAGGCCTCGGTTCGGGGTGCGAACCGTGGAGGCCTTCCGGCCGGTGCTGATGCAGTGGTTGAAACGGCGGCACGGGGTGCTCTCCTTCCGACTATTGCAGGTGTTGACGCGGCATGGATGTTTCGCCAAATACCTGCACAAGGTCGTTAGGAGGCAGAGTACACCGTCCTGCCACCACTGCGATTGCGACGAAGACACGGCGCAGCATACGCTCGAGGTTTTGCCGCTTGGGCAGAGCAGCGTCGTGAACTCATCGTAATCATCGGTGCCGATCGGAACTGGGACGCGGTCGCAGCCTTCTGCGAGGCAGTAGTCTCGCGGAAGGAGGCGCCAGATCGTTTGCGCGAGGAGCGGAGCCTCGATGAGGCGATCCGCCGCCGGCGAGTGGGGCGGCGTAGGCGCGAGTACCTGTGCCTTATGCCGCCCTAGCCGAGGCCGTGGGTGATGTGACCGGGGAATTAGTCCGTCACCCGTCGAGAGGCCGACCGCGTGAGGAAAGACCGACGTCCTCCCTGAGGGGGGGGGACGTCGGTGGATGGGAGGATACCCCAAATAGGGGGTATTCCGTCGGGCCGACCACTGACGTCAAGTCACCCTGCTCCGGTGGTCGGCCCAACAACGAAGGCGATGTGCATCGCGGGTGGGTTGCGGGTGTTCGTGCTTACGCCCCTCTGTTGCCCCAGACGGAGTAGTGCGAGGAGTGCGCCGACCGCAACCCACCGCAAAAAAAAATATTAATTTCTGTTTACCAATCTTACTGATTTAACTAAATTCTATATAGAAATATCATTGTAATATAATGGTTATATTTTGCTCTCAAAGTGAAGATTGAAACGTAAATTAATTTTGATAGTAAAACCACTCATTTATTCATTCCCTTTTTATTTCAAAATCCAATTTCGTTCATCTCACAGTATAATGTAATTCTAAAGCCACAAAATTTGATATTAAACTTGTTTCTGTATATTTTAGAAAGATAGCAATGTAATTGAGGATATGAACTTATAATTTTCAAGCCTTATATGATGATAGGAGAACCTATGTGGTTAATTTTTATTTACCCGTGGGAGTTTACCATGTGAAGGAGTAACAAACAGCAACGCTCTTGACAACTTACAAGCACTGCAATCGCCAACCGTGTTAACCGTTAATCCGTGTAGTGACGGAGTAAGAATACAATTCGCCACCCTCTCCCTTTTTACGTAAAAGACGACTAAGGTATTCAATACAGATATAACATATGTGAAAGAGAAAGAAAACTCGAAATGAAACCCTAAACCAAACCCGTCCCCCTAGCCGAGGCCGTAGGTGACCGGAGACTTTAGCCCGCAGAGAGGCAGACCGCGCGACGGCGACCGACGTCCTGGGACAGGGACGTCGAGAGGTGAGAGTACTCGAAAGGGTATTCCGTCGGGCCGACCACTGAGGACAAGGAACTCGGCACTGGTGGTCGGCCGAACGACGCAGGTGACGTGAGTACGGGAGGGTTATGGGCCCGCACGCCGTCCTTTTGTCGCCCCGGACGGAATGGACGGCGTGTGTGCTTACCATAGCCCACCCATAAAAAAAAAGAAAATAAAAATACCAAACCCGTCTGACCAACGTAATATAGTATGTCAATTAAAAAAACCTATATCAACCAGTCTGGCCAGCATGGTAAGGTCAATTTCCTTCTTGTTGCTGAGGAGGCTCGAGCCCAACAGTGGGACATATATAAGCTAAAAGACAGCAGACAATCGACCTGGTCATTTACAGTTTCTTTTTAAAAACTCTTGAGTTGTTAGTGAGATAAATTTTAAGTCATTTTATAGTTTGTATTCATATTCAAATTAAATGTAGCCTAACCATTGCCTATTCAAAGCGCAAATTCTGCAATTTATGTCAATTATGAATATTGTGGACTTCTATTTAGACGAAGTGACTTCGTATATGTCTTTAAAAATAAATGAAATTGAAGTGTCTATTTATAATGTCAACATAATAGGTATTTTCATGGTCATACGGTTAATTGTACGATACCAATTTCTAATCAGTTTATTTTTCTTATCTATTTGTTTCACTTAATCTTCAAAATGGCTGAACTATATTGATAATATTGTACCACCAGGTAGTTGTCTATATAAAAAATAACTAAGGCTATATTTGATCATGCGGATGAAACCGCCGACATTTAGTAGTATCTAGTATATCTATAAAAATTATAAACAAAAACAGAAGTGTTGGAAATTGATTTTGTTATTAATTATTCATATTTAGGCGTAGCTCATAACATGATTGAGAATGTAATAATCAACATCGTTATAAAGTTAACAGGCTTTGTTATTCTTAGTACGTTTTGTATTATCATAAAATGTAAATAAGCTATGATAACATACGAAAGCCTAAATTTGCTGTACGAAGTGTTATTTGCTACATTTTGGAGTATAGTGAGTAGAATTTCAATAATAAGTATAGGCACAATTTATACTTAGTATTATATTAAACTAGCCGTGCTCTTTTCTCAGTCCGTAGCGTATTTTATATTTTTGGAGCAATATTTCTCAAAAAATATTTCTCTAATAAAATAATATTATATATCACTGTAATATATAAACTATTGTTTTATTAAATTTCCATCAAATTCACTGCATCATTAACAGATGTACTGAAAAATTAAAAAGACGTGCATAAACAATTTAAAAATATGCTTTATCGGATGATAATACAGATATATTTATTAAGCTTTTTAAATTTCAATTTTCAAAAGAGAAATTTACTTTCTATACTAATTCAAGATTTGCTAACCTTTGAAAATCTTAAAGGACAATGGCCCTCTTAACATTGTAAATCTTAAATTGTTTACGCATGTCTTTTAAAATTGAATAACCCGTCAAAGGACTTTGTCCACTTCAACAAACAACTTGGATACATGAATTATGTTTCATCAAATAATGCTGCAAACCTTATACAAGCATTTATTGTGACCTTTTATGTTTCATTTTCATTTCGAATGTTACGTTATCGAGATCGTATAATTCTCTGAATAAATGAAAAAGTCTTATGACCAAATATTTTTTTTATTTTTAATGATTGTTAGTCGTCAAATTTTTCATGCATCCATCAAGATTTTCACATCCACTGTTGAATTTTAGCTGCCTCAGGTTAATAACAGGATAATGTGGTAATGAGAAGGGAATACGGAAAGTTATAAGGCCGCACGCCACCCTTTCATCGCCGCGGACGGATTGTGCGGAATGTGATCAAAAGTTTGCAAAAAAAGTGTGGAAAATGAAATCACCACGCATGATAGGCGAGTGATTACAGTTGGTGTTAAACTGTATTGTTAAAACGTAAACGTCATAGGTTTTGTCTCTCTAAAAAAATTATCTATGGTAATTTGAAACTTACGTAGGTAATACACATTCACACATATGTATAGATGTGATTATGATTATGAAGAATAAGTCGGTCTTGTAATAAGAAAGGCGATTATCAATACTGAAGTATTGTATTTGAAATCTAAATTGAATTTTTGTAATACAACTCCTTCAATGCATATCCTTTCATGAATACTCAGCGCTGGTTAAGCGAAGAAATGGAGACTTGCTGGCTATTAGGAGGATATTCCTTCTTGTTGAGGATATGATAGTATGGTCATACCCCAACCGATCTGTCCGTGGCGATAGAAGTGATAGCTCACAACTCAATAACATGCCGTACAAGTACATACATAAGGATGATCCTGGAGGTGTACGGTAAAAACCACTACCTATATAATTAGTAGACATATGACGGATTACTGATCCACACTAGGTGCATTTATATCGGTAGAATGACGCAAGAGTCTCCTCTTTCAAAAGCGAAGTTTCACAACTGAAGCTCGTAACACGATAGGATACCTACTAGAAGACTCTGATGATCACCTATAAGTAGACTACCGTCTTAGGGTACTGATATTTGACGCAAATATGACAAAAGTTACGGTAACGTCCTCTCTGGAGAAGAAATTTGAAGGCCAATAGCTGTAGAGGGCTAAAGTGATATTTCAACTTATGATTTACGCGTATAGCCCCTATTACGAAGTATTAGTTTATCTAGCTAGCAGTAAATCAGATAACTACTATCTGCCCACATATATTAAACGGAAATGGCATATTAAAATAAATTCTGACTTTTACATATTAGGTACTTTAATATGAAAACGTCATATATGTAATTAAACTGCGTGAGGAAAGACCGACGTCCTCCCCGAGGGGGGGACGTCAGTCGATGGGAGGGTACCCCAAATAGGGGGTATACCGTCGGGCCGACTGATGACAAGTAAACCTGCTCCGGTGGTCGGCCCAACGACGAAGACGACGTGCACGTGGGTGGGTTGCGAGTGTGCGTGCTTACACCCCTCTGTCGCCCCGGACGGAGTGGTGCGAGGAGCGCGCCGACCGCAACCCACCCCCCAAAAAAAAAAATATAATTAAATTTAATTTAAACCACGCATATAGTATAACTATTTTTCTGTGTCATGACGGAGTAAGAATACATTTTATAATCACCTCTTTTACCCGTGGCTGTCCTAAAAGACGACAAAGGGATATTATAATTAGATAATATCTAAGCAGGAGAAGGCAAATTCGACATTAAACATAGGGTTTAATATCGAATTGGGGCCAACACATCTCACCAGCACAGTATAGTAGGTCAATTTCCTTCCATCGTAGAGGAGGTCCGAGCCCAATCGGTTATCTGGCCTGAGAAGAAGAACTAATAGACAAGAAAAAATGTCGTCATCATCGTCATCATAGCTCATATAGGTCTCACTGTTGGCCTCGAGACTCTTCCACAATAGGAGGGGAAATGACCTACTGTACCACGCTGGTCAGACGTGTTGGTATAGGGTTTTATTTCAAGTTTTCCCTCTCATCTATGTAAGATGTTATATGCATATTATATCCCTTAGTCGTCTTTTACGATACCCACGGTCAAGAAAGGGGGTGGTGAATTGTATTCTTACGCCGTCACCACACAGAAAAAATATGTATCTATATAAAATATGTACTTTATTTTTTTAAGTGAAATGTACTTTACAAGTAGCAGTGTACTTATAGCAACATGATTTCAATTCTATGTCCAACGTTGTCCATTCGGGATCTAATAAATAATATATGAGTTTAAAAAAATAAAACGAAGCAGAGTACCTCTCGTGGCCCGTGTCGCATAAATATTGTATGAAGTGTACCGAAGACAACTATTGGACAGTAAACGGTGTTTTATGGGATAACATTTATTGTTTTCACCGTGCTAAGCCAGAACTTTGGAAGCCATTGTTTATTGAGGTTCAAAAATGGAGGATTTATTTTCGTATATATATATTTTTCACTTTTACGTCGCGCTTTGAATTATTAATAAGTTTTTAAAAGCAATATGGTGCTATAATAGTACTGAAGATAAAAATAAGAAAGTTATATTAAGCCAACATTTAACCAACATTTAAGTTTTCTTTAAATATTTCATAATTCATTTATCTTTATCCTGAATAATATTAATGTGAAACCGACAATAATCGATACATCCTACAAAGCATACAAACTTACAATAACTTGGGATGAAGGTTTCTTGAGTGGCTACCACGAATTGGACGAAACAATGTAAAACAGCCTTCCACGAAAGGTATGCTGATATGCAAATTGCACATAGGATGGCCTTTTTTGAGTAAGAATATATTAAGATGTGAATATCAAAGGGTTTGATATACCCCTCTATGATAAAAGTAGGCTAAGCTTATGGTGACGCCCTAGCCGAGGCCGCGGGTGACCGGACCGTGATTTTTAGTCCGTCACCCGCAGAGAGGCTGACCGCGACGGCGACCGACATCCCGGGACAGGTACGTCGAGAGGTGAGGGTTTCCGAAAGGGTATTCCGTCGGGCCGACCACTGAGGACAAGGAACTCGGCACTGGTGGTCGGCTCAACGACGAAGGCGACGTGGGTACGGGTAGGTTATGGGCCCGCGCGCCGTCTTTTCGCCACCTTGGACGGAATGGACGGCGTGTGCGCTTACCATAGCCCACTCATAAAAAAAGCTTATTGTGACGTGCAAGTAAATAGTAGTGATATTTTTTTTTTTCAAAGTGGGTGTCTTTAAGCACTAGGGAAATATTCCTTGTATTAAATATTACTTTACAAAAATGTAACTAACGGACACAAATTACATCCAGACTCAGAATAAGAAATTGTGGGTCGCACAAAGTGTTGTCCTGCGTGGGATTCGAACGCCTGACACTGGCACTGTAAGCCGGTATGTTATCCACAAAGCCATCTGTGCAATCAAATAATCTAATAATTTTATTCTTATCGTATCCCCACACGAACATTACATTCAGTTCCAAAATATACATGTTGGAATCAATAAAAAATGTTCTGTAAGATAATTGAAATTAGAACTATCGCTAAATTGTTAAATAAATGTACTTGAATAATTTATAGCAACTTGAGCTTCATTAGTAACCTTCGTCACAAACACCAGTAAATGATTTAACTGTCCAATTGATCTCGAGGATTATACTAGAAAAGCCGAGTTAATACTTATTTACGATCTCTTTAGTAAATAATGATTTCAATTATAAAGTCTACCTAATTTGCGTACTATATAGTGTAAGAAGTTATTTTGGTTTTAGAATCTGTTAGTATAGTAGTAATAGTATAGTATTCTTTATTGATAACATAGTTACAGGTCAGTGGTTAGTTACATCGATCTCCATATTCATTTAATTTTAATGACAGTAATATATTTAATTATAATTATTAATTTATTATAAATAATAGAAAACATAAAAAACATTTTAAAAGTAATCCAATTAACAAACCTTTACAATAATAAGAAATTGTATTATTAGAATTATATATAGAATAGAATTATATATAAATTAGAATAATTTTGATTTTTTTAAGATACCTCACGTTATGTCATTATTGTAATGGTCGTTCATAATTCAATCAGTCTGTTGTACACAGATGGTCCCATGATGTAGACGGACTTCTCCGACTTAGACAGTTTGTGTGGCGGGGTAATGAGTCTGTGTGGAAATTTGATACTACGCAAGGCATGTGAAGCATTTATCCCTCTTTGTTGGAAGAGGTCAAAATTAGTATATACAAAAATAGCCACCCGATATAAGTTCACAGGGTAGAGGCAGTATACCGAGGCTTCGGAAGTACTCCCTGCACGACACGTCGTCGGTGAGTCGGTGAGCCCCATAATGGCGCACACGGCACGCTTTTGCATCACAAATACACGATTGGTGTCAGCTGCGCGTGCCCACAGTTAATTAACTTTTTTTCATTTTTCAGCCTATCGATGCTTATTACTCGAAATGTATCTTCTCAAGTGGGTGGAAGATGATATAATATTTAGAATCTTAGCAGACGAGTTGCCGGTTGTTGCTAAACATTCTTCTGGTGATCAGCCGCTTTTTAAGATTGCATACACACATAGCATTCTTTACATATCAACACAATAAAGAGTACTAAATGATCTCTGATGTATACGCAAGTATTACACATCATAATCGTCATCTCAGCCCATATACGTCCCACTGCTGGGTTCAAGCCTCTTCCACTTTGAGGAAAAATACCCAGCACATCACGCTGGTTAGACGTGGTATACTGGATGTTATTTCGTGTTTTTCTTCTCTTGAATCGATGTTGTTTGCATAATTTTCCCTTATTCGTCTTTTACTACACCTACGGGCAAAAGAGAGGGTGGCGAATTGTGTTCTTACTCAGTCACCACACGAAATATGACATAATTGAAATATTTTTTTACAGATTGAAATTGTGTTTGTATTTGATTTGAGTGTTTAGCATCGTCGTATAATTATTAAAGGGTTGTACTTTTTTATGTGATTAAATTTTAAAGTTTCTATTCTTATATAATATTATCTTGATATGCCCACTAGTTGACTCTTACGACGATATATGCATGTTTTTATTACTATCATTACTATAATATATTTATTACTATCAATTGGCCCTGGCTTTGCTTCGGTTTCAGTCGCCTTTTTTGGCAGGCTATGGTCCGGCCGCACGCCGTCCGTCCCGCTCAGAACTACGCGAGGGCAACGCTCAACCTCCTAAATCGCCGTATTATCTCCCCTTTGCCATTGTGTCGACCACTGGTATCGAATCCTTAACGTCCGTGGTCAACCCGGCGGGATACATTTACAGATACAATCTCCCGCTGCCTCGGCCAGGGCGGTATCAGACGCAGATACTCGCACCTGCGCAGAAGTCGCCGACGGCGGAGCGTGTCCCGTCCGAGTTCCTCCCTCTCACGATCCGCTACCTTCTTCCGCAAGACGACAACCTTGCAGAAGGCGGCGACCGCGTCCCAGTTCCTGACGCCACCGAACATCTCCCTAGCGATAGTCGGCAGCGTCAGGTCGGTATCAATGATTGCGACGAGTTTAAGGCACTGGTCTACCCGAGCGACACGCACCTTAAGTGTGTGCTGCGGCGTGTCTTCGTCGCAATCGCAGTGGTGGCAGGACGGTGTACTTGCCACCCTTACGAACTTGTGCAGGTGCTTGGCGAAGTAACTAGCAAGGCGCCGGTAGACTGATCCAGCGCTATCTTCAGCCCCAGTGCCTTGATCTGCCTGAAAATCGCCTCGGTGCAACCGTAGCCGATGTGTTTCAGTCTCCTTCTTTTTTGCGGTGGGTTGCGGTCGACTCACTCCTCGCACCACTCCGTCCGGGGCGACAGAAAGGCGTAAGCACGCACACACGCAATCGCCGAGCATCGCCCTGGCGATGGTCGCCAGCTTCAGGTCGACACCGATGATTGCGACGAGTTCACGACGCTGCTCTGCCCAGGCGGTACATACTTCGAGCGCATGCTGCGCCGTGTCCTCGTCGCAATCGTAGTGGTGGCAGGACGGTGTACTCTCCCTCCTAGCGACCGTGTACAGGTATTTGGCGAAGCATCCATGCCCCGTCAAATGCTGCAACAGTTGGAAGGAAAGCACCCCGTGCCGCCGTTTTAGCCACTGCATCAGCACCGGCCGGAAGGCCTTGACGGTCCAGACACTGTACCGAGGCCTCTCCAGCCGGACTGCTCAACGGGCAATGACGTCTCGGCGGGCGTCCACGCGCCAGGCGGTGAGCTCCCTCAAAGAGACCACACCGCCCTCCGCTTGCACCCCCGACACCCGCCGATACAAATCGGCGAGCATTTCCGCCTCCAGGTCCCACGGGGGAGTCCCGGCCAACAGGCACGCCGCCTCCGTCGCCACCATCGTGCGGTATACACGTATGGCCCTGACTGCTATGGCCCTCTGTTGTTACCACAGAATAGCCCTGAGTCGGGCGGTCAGGGACCCCGCCCACACCGGTGCGCCGTAAAGGGCCATCGACTGGATGACCCTCGTGTACAGCCGTCGACATGCAGTGCTCGGTCCGCCCACATTCGGCATAAGCCAAGATAAGACGGACGCCACGCCAACGAGCCACGGAACGAGCCTGCGGAAATGCTCCCGAAACTACCAATGCCCGTCGAGCACCAGGCCCAAATACTTCATATGGGCCCGGATGCTGATTTCAACCGAATGAACGGTGATGGAGACGCCGATGGGAGGGCCCATGCGGGGCCCATGGAACAAGAGGGCCTCCATCTTGTCCAAGGCCACCCTCAACACAAACGCTCCGATCCGCCTGATGATCTCTTCGGTGCCTAGAGTCGCCAGGCATGCTGCCTCTTTTAGCGCCCCACCGCGGGCTGGGACGAGCGTGTCGTCGGCGTAACAAATCACGCCCAGCCAGGGCGAGAGGCTCTCCCTCAACGCCTAATCGTAGCCGATCTTCCACAGGATGGGTCCGAGGACCGACCCCTGTGGGACACCGCACGTCATGGGCGTTCGCACAACGTCCCCTACTCGGTTGTTGTAGAGGACGCTGCGTCCCTTCAAATAGCCTGCCACTAGCCGCCTCAGGTAAACTGGTACTCCGTGGTATCGGAGCGCCTCCCTGATGCAGCTAAATGGCAGATTATTGAATGCGTTGGCGATTTCCAGGGACACCACCAACAGCACTCCCTCGCCGGTGACGGCCTCAGTCGCCACGGCCCTCAGGCGCAACAGAGCCGTGATCGTCGAACGACCCCTCCTTAACCCAAACTGGGCGTCTGACAGATCTGGCCCTGTGCCGACGAGGTGCCGCTCGATGCGAGAAGCTAGCACCCTCTCCAGTAGCTTGCCCGCATCGTCGAGCAGCACTATGGGCCTGTAGGCCGAGGCCGACTTGGGAGATCGTCCCGGCTTCGGTAGGAACACCAGCCTCCCCTCCAGCACCCAGGGAACCGCCCGGACTGTTTCAGTTGCCTTGCCCCTGCATTGTAAATTACCAATATCTCCTAAAGCATTACGTTACGCGAGTCTATGAGGCCTCGATTCCCGGACCTGGCAAGATTTTATAAGAGTTTCTTGAGAGGAAAAATAGTCTAAGTTACTCCTTATATAGACATGTACCTTGTAGTAAAATAATTTTAAAATCAGTCCAGCCGTTTTGGAAGATTACACTGAACAAACAGGCAGTCAGATAGACAGACAAATTTTAGAGTAGTTTTTAGGCATGGGTATCGTATAAATAACCGTGTTAACATAACAAAATGTATTATTTTGACATCACAAACAGACACTTCAATTTTATTTATTTTGATGGATGCTTTTTTTATATACAAGTTGATAATAGCGTCGATTTATCCAAAGCAAAAGTAACCTATCAACACCGAAGCATTATACTGTGTAATAAAGAGGTTATATGTAAGACTGAATCTCTTGGAAAACTGGCCCCGAGGGCATTGGATTGATGACCTCAACGCCTCAGGTGATCCGAGGATAAATTGCCAAGGTGTAGAAGGTTTTTACTTTATGACTTGCTGTTTTGGGAAATATTATTCCCATGTTAGTATAGCCAATATTAACACGAAAAAGTAGTAAAATACTGATTAGTTATTCATATTCACAAAACTGCACTGATGACGTAGTGGTTAAAATATCGACTTACTGTGCCAGTCAAGGGTTCGAATCCCATGTAATTTATGTCCATTAATTATATCTTTGTAAAGTCCCTCGCAATACAAAGATTATTTACTTAGTGCCTTTACTTAGTCTTAAAAAAAAAGCCATGATTTATTTCTCTCCCTTCGTACGTAATGCACAGTCTATCTATCAACCAGTATATCGAAGTCCACTTTTTGACATAGACCTAAGAGCTTGGTAGGCGGGTTAACGATGGCAGTTAGAATTATAAGTTTTTCAGGTAACATCTTCATCATCATTATCTCAAAAAATATATGTCTCTACTGGGCTCCAGCCTCCTTCACATTAGGTAAATTGATCTACCACATCGTGCTGGTCAAACGAATTAGTATAGGATTTATCTCAAGTTTTCCTTCTCTTGCAAAGAATATATAATAATCATCTCAACTTGCATACGATTCATTGCTAAGGTTGGGCCTCCTGCACAATAAAAGGGAAATTAACCTACAATACCTTCCGTGTGGTGACGAAGTAAGAATACAAGTCACCACCCCCTTACTTGCCTGTGGGTGTCGTAAAAGACGGTTAAAGAATTATAAAACACATATAACAAAAAACGGGCAGAAAGAAAGATTTAAAAATATGATATATGCAAATATTTTTAGGCCGTCACCATACGGAAAAGTGATGATTATCCCATCATAACATAAGTAGGAGTAGATATAGCAGTAGTGGTTATAAGATTGTTTTTTTTTCCACTTAAAAATACATCCTGATTATGTTCTATTTAAAATATTTTGGCACTTTCATCTTGTTTACATTAGAACACATTTATGGTTAGCGTAAAATGAAAATAAATATTTTTTTCGGGCTGGAAGAGAATATTGACATCCGAATTTTAGGTATAATACTAACTGCCCAACATATAGTAAACTAGCAACCCGCCCTCGCTTCGCTTCGGTTATAGGTTATAGTCGTCTTACCCGCGTAGTTCCCGTTCCCGTGGGAATACCGAGATAAAATATAGCTTAGTTTACGCCCTGATATTATAGCTTTCCATTGGTGAAAGAATTTTTGAAATCGGTCCAGCCGTTTTGAAGATTACCCGGAACAAACAGACAGACAGACAGACAAAAATTTTTTAATTGCTATTTTAGGCATAGGTGTCGTGCAAATAACCGTGTGAGCATGAAAAAAGCCTATTATTTTGACATTACAAACAGACACTCCAATTTTATTTATTGGTATAGATGAAAATGAAAAATGTGGCAGTTGTAAACTTGTTGACAACGAAGTTTTTAATTTCAATTCACGGCTCTCAATTTACAGAAAATATTTATTGCTTTTATGTAGCAAATATAAAGTTATAATTTTACGTTTTTCTGTACATACTAGGACGTATATGAGTTGAGATGATCTCAGTTCATATACGTCCCATCGCAGGGCCCAAACCTCCTCCACAATAGGAGGGGAATGGACCTTAGTATACCATGCTGATCAGACAGGTTGGTAAACGGTTCAATTTCAAGTTTTCCTTCTCTTGCATAGATGGTACATGCGTATTACATCCCTTAAGTCATCCATGGGTACATGGATGATGGACTTAAGTCATCCATGGGTACATGGATGATGGACTTAAGTCATCCATGGGTACGACATCCATGGGTAAGAACAGTAGTGGTGAATTATATTTTTCCGTGTGGTGACGGAGTAAGAATACAATTCACCACGCCCTGTCTCGCTCGTGGATGTCGTATAAGACGACTATGCACATAATATCTGTACAAGAGAAGGAAAACTCATAATGAAACCCTATACCAACATGTCTGACCAGCATGGTATAGTAGGTCAAATTCTCTCCCATTGTGGAGGAGGCCTGAGCCCAACAGTGGGATGTATGTGGGCTGCCATGATGATGATGATGATATTTTTATTTCGTCACCACACAATTTTTTCTGTACACTTGTTACTAAAATTCATCTGTTAAGATGGAACAAAATACAGTATGAAATAAATAAACACGCGTTTATTCTGAAAGTTAAAAATATATACTCCCAAAATATTCCTAAGTCTCAGTCAGTTTTATAAAATTCTAACGTTTATCAGTCTCATAAAAAAGATGAAGTAAAGCTTCACATAAATAAGATAAAGAATAAATAAATTAAATATTCATTTCTCGGAGGACGAATACGATATTTATCAAAAAGAGTTTTACTTTTTTAGTGAACACATCTCGGTATTTTATCGTTTAAGATAAAGAGAATTATATAGTAATATTTAGTACTAGACGAAAAGGCAATATCAGAAGCTATAAGAAGTTTGAAAATTGATAAAAGCCCTGGGTCAGATAACTCTCAAATGAAGCACTCAAATTAGCCCACAAAACCTTGACTGCCCCGCTGGGCAAACTTTTTAATCTTATATTACAAAACTCAGAAACACCACAGATCAGTGGTCCGAAGCAAACATAATTCTTCTTTCCAAAAAAGGAGATCCCAATGACATATCTAACTATAGACCAATAAGTTTATTACCAAGTTTATATAAATTATTATATTGTTTATATAAATAATTATATTCTATTATAAACACAAGAATTAGTAGAACGATAGAAGAAAAGCAACCAATTGAGCAGGCAGGATTTAGGAGAGGCTTTTCTACAATCTACCACATACACACTCTTGAATTAATTAGTATTAATAAGGATCCAAAACACGTGGAATAAATACTGGAGCTTGAAGGAAATATTTAAAAGTAACATGCCAACAACTATTAAAACGAAAGTATTTAACTCAAGTTTGTTACCTTGTTTGACATATGGCCGTCAAACATGGAAATTTACAGCTAAAATATAAAACAAAATACATGTCTGCCAAAGAGGAATAGAGCGTAGCATGCTCAATATAAAGAGAATACAAAAGATAAGACACACAAAAATAAGTTTGATAACCAAAACAACCAATGTTTTGAGTTATGCACTGAAACTAAAATGGAAGTGGGCTGGCTACATAGCAAGACTTACGGACCAACGATGGACCGTGAAGACGACAATGTGGACTGGGCCAAAAGGCAAAAGAAAAAGAGGAAGATCACTGACACGGTGGGACGATGAAATAAAAAGAACAGTTGGCTTCCGTTGGAACGAAGTGGCACAGGACAGAGTCACCTGGTTATATTTGGAGGAGGCCTTCACCCATTAAGGGGTTCTTGTAAACCACTACTACTATTAATTAATACAACTAAAAACTAACAATTAAAACTAACTTAACTAATAAGAATATGTTTTATAATTTTCATTTTTTTAATTTTCGTTTTATATTTTTAAGTTACTACTAAGATACTATAACCATGTAATTTGCAAGAAATATAAAGGCTTTTTATTTTATTTTTAATTTATATTTTACTATTTAGTACTCAAAAAGCATTAAGCATACACCACTGGGTAACCATAGGACTACACTATCCACAGTCTTCTATCTGCGGTCGCGGGCCGGTCCGTCTGGGATAGTACTACAATCTCGCAGAAAATCGGCGTAGCAATTTGTTATTGCATTTCGTTTGGTGAGCGAGAGAGCCGGAAGACCAATTTTCTGAGGTTATTTGCATGTAGTGAGTTTTGGTAATGCCTTTAGTATCACCGAACCTAAATGCACGCACTCAGACTCCCTGCAATTTCTTCACGGTAGGCGGAGGCCTAGTAAAGGTCCATGAGGGGCAGTATAATTTATTATCAGGTGTGCTGTTTGCTCGTTTACCAAGAATAGCAATAAAAAAAGAATATGCTTCGGCCTTATTACATGTATGCACTATTAAAGTTAAGCTTCTCAATTTCATATAGATCTGTCACCACTTGCGACACCTTTTGCCTGCGATAAGGTAAATATATACATTCACCCGTTTTAACGATAGAGAACTATGTGGGGATTACAGAATCAAATATTATTTAATTTTTTTTTCATTTATTCATTTCAGCTCATATACGTCCCCCACTGTTGGGCTCCCTTCTCTACAATAAAAGGAAAACTGACCTTCAATATCACGCTGGTCAGACGTGTTGATATAGGGTTTTATTTCGAATTTGCCTTCCCTTGCACAGACGTCATAAGCATATGCATAATTAAAGCCTTTTTCTTTTTTGGGGTGGGTCGCGGTCGGCGCACTCCTCGCACCACTCCGTTCGGGGCGACAGAGGGGCGTAAGCACGCACACCCGCAACTCTCCCGAACACCACGTCGCCTTCGTCGTTGGACCGACCACCGGAGCAGGGTTACTTGTCATCAGTGGTCAACCGGACGGATAATTAAACCCCTAGGTCATCTTTTACGACACCCATGAGCAAGAGCCCCTCTCTTGACCGTGGTAAATTATATTCTTATTCTCTCATCACACAGAACTTCTTCAGTATACCGATTAAAAATCATCATCAACTTCAGCGTCGGCGGTTACAACTACGCCGCTGTCCACCTTATAACACAGCACCAGTTATTATTTAGCATTTGGTGGGCTGGTTAATCGTCTGCTAAAATAAACATTTCCTTTGGTATGTCATCAAAAGTTTGCCTTTACTGTATACGACTTCGATATTTCCCAACATCTACCTTTGATTAAAATTTTGAGCTAAATATGTACTTATTTTATTTTACCATAAAATCCCAAATGCCGGCGTTTCCAGCTAAGCCACGGTGAGCCTCTTCAGCACGTAATAGTAATGACCGAGTCAAATGGCGAAGGACTGACTTACAAGATGTTATTTAAGTACAGAAGGTTATATACAACTGAACGGGTGGTTAATTTGGGTCGCAATTCTGTTGCTACTCAACTACTCATGATCATCATCGCAGCCAACATACGTCCCACTGTTGGGCTCGGGCCTTCTCCGCAATGGAAGGGAATTTGACCCAGTATACCATGCTCAGGTACCAATATGCACATAATATGTGTATATATGTGCAAGAGAAGGAAAACTCGAAATGAAACCCTATACCAACATGTCTGACCAGCATGGTATAGTAGGTCAAATTTCCTGCCATTGTGGAGGAGGCTTGAGCCCAACAGTGGGACGTATGTGGGCTGCGATGATGATGAAGATGATATAAAAGAGATCCTGATGAAAAGCATTTCTTAAATATATTCTAAAATCAAGTAAAAACATAAATTCTTTTAAATGAAAATATATAATTATTTTACACGCTACTTAAATAAACAGTAGCTTTAAAAGAACGTTACAGAGCATAAACGAGATATCTGCCCGAAGCTATTACAGTATATTCATCTCATCACATTGAAATTAAATTAAATATAATTTTAAACTACAAGTTCAAAGTACTTCATTTAAACTTTGAATTAAATTACTGTAGAAATAAATTTTATAACAAGGGTTCATCGTCTAGTATTAACTGGTAGATACTCATATATACACTTATATCTTTAAACAAGAAATTCTTATATATATGTATATATATATATATATATATATATATATACATATACATATACATATATATATATATATATTTTCAGGATCTCGGAAACGGCTCCAACGATTTTGATGAAATTTGGCACACTATAGAGGTTTCGGGGCCAAAAAATCGATCTAGCTATGTTTTATTTATAGAAAATGTTGTTTTGTCGGTGTTTTTAGCTAATCAATATAATGACATAAAATGTCAATAGAATATGGATTCAAATAATATATATCTAAAAAAATTCGACAAAAATACAACAAAAATATTCCGAGCGAAGCGGTTTCAGTCAACCAGATATCATCATCTCATCATCATCTCAGCCCACATACGTCCCACTGTTGGGTTCGGGCCTCCTCCATAATAAGGGTAATTGACCTACTATACCACGCTGGTCAGACGTGTTGGTATAGGGTTTTATTTCGAGTTTTCCTTCTCTCGCATAGATGTTATATGCGTTTTACATCCCTTAGTCGTCTCGTACGATCACCCACGGGTAAGATAGGGGGTGGTGAATTGTATTCTTACTCCGTCACCACACGGAAAACCAGATATTCTATACTAATATTAGAAAACTGCAGAATTTTTGAGTTGTTCTTTGTTTGATTGAACCCGCTAATCTTTTTTATTTATAGCTATTGGTGGAAAAGGAGCAACAGCACATCTGATGGTAAGTGATGCTGTCGATCATGGACTTTTGCTAGGCTGTTGCCTAACATGTATATCAATGAGGTTCAGTGATTCTAAAGGCGATCATCATAACCCACTACACGTCAACACCTTCAAAAAATTGAGCTGCCGGCTCTCACGCTCACCGAATGAATTGCAGTAACAAATTGCTATTCAGACGTCGATTTTCTACGATAATGTAGTACTATTCAGACGGACCAGCCCATGGCTGTAGACAGACGACTGTTGACAAGTGTAGTCCTACCACATAAATCTAAAACGACTGGCTCGAATTGAAAAAAAAAAGATTTTAGTATTGAATAGCTTATGTAGATATAGAGAAAAGCCATAGGTGATGTAATTACACGCTAGAACCTACAGTTATCATCATTTCAAATGATTACCGCCTCACCGTTAGGCTAGAGCCTCTTCCACAATAGTAGAGAAATTGAGCTTGCTATAACATGCTGGTCAGACAGGTTGCTATAGGGTTTTATTTCGAGGCTTTCTTCTCTTGCATAGATGTTATATACGTATTATTTCCCTTAGTCGTCTTTTACGACATCCACGAACAAGATAGGGAGTGGTGAATTATATTCTTACACCATCACCACACAGGAACCTAAGTAGTAGAGCATAAATAAAAAATGTTTCAAAAACGAGGCAAATTTATTTCTCTTCAGAGTTTTCATTATGCCTTAGACCAACTCTCTCTTATCCTCTCTCTTGCTTATGGTGTGTAGTCGAAGTTGCGTGAGTCAGCTAATTATCTATCTTTATATATATATATTTCTTGTATACGTGTGTATGTCACTGAAGTCCTCCTAAACGACTGGACTGATGTTGATGAAATTTTTTGTGCACGTTCAAGGTGATTCGAGAATGGTTTAGATTCACAATTGGACCCAGTAGGTGGTGCTTATTTGAACAGAACAACGTCTGTTGGGTCAGCTAGTATAATATAATTTAAACTGTTATGTACTCTGTTATAATAATTGTATAACATAACATTGAACTTGGCTGCCATTTTTATATTTATATTTTTGGTGGGATCCGTGTAATACTCACGTAAACATGAGAAGTCATAACGTAGTAATAGATATAATTTGCATTCAGAGTCGAAAAATTGTAAGGAAATAAAACTCACATGCTGAACACCGACTGTCGGTCTTTCAACTACACGTAGAATGAAATGCTTATGCAGATAATGGCGAAATACTATGAAAATTCTTCGTAGTTAGGATTAAATAATTCCCTCTTCAGGTTTAATCAAAATCACAGCGCGAACGTTACATAAAGATAAGAAATAATAAGGGTTATGACTAAACGTAACGTACTCTAAAAGAGTCGTCGATGTAAATATGGTAGCTCGTTAAATTTGTTAAAATACCGTGAAATATCGCGCAACGTCGGACACTCTCGGGATTATGCCAAGCTTTATCAGACTCTTTATATTTTTCTAATACTTTCCTTAGAGGATTTTGCATCTTGAATGCCATACGGTTCAGCGAGTTTCGTTATAAAATATGATATTAAAATATGCCTATAGGGCTCTCTTGGATGTGATGGCAGTTGATGTTTCCAATTTTCGTCCTCCTTTGTTTATTTTTACTTTGGAGACCATCTAAATATAAGTTGAGGACAGAATTTCTTCAACGAATCTTGTTTAATATATATTTATAAATTCTTTGATATTTCAATTTTTTATAGTCCATAGACATGTTTATAGGTCCAACGTACAATTGCTTCAGGTTATCGTGCAAAGAATTGTATTAGGTGTGAAGAACCCACTTCATTGTTACTAAGATAATCATTAACATCTGGTTGATCGAGCTTTGTTCGGTATATTTTTGTTGTATTTTTGCCGAATTTATTTAGATATATATTAATAATAAATAAAAAAAAAATATCAAAAATTATAAAAACAATAATAATAACACTGAGATTCCAACCCACGCTGTTTGAATGCCAAAATAAAACAAAAAAAATACTGGACAACTTCCCAACTAAGCTATTGTCACTCTTGACAACGACGACGAAATTTGAATTCCTATTTCGAGCAATTTTAGCCCCGAAACCTCTAGTATGCCAAATTTCATCAAAATCGTTGGAGCCATTGCCCAGATCCTGAATATATATATATATATATACATATATATATATATAAATATATATATATATATATATATATATATATATATATATATATATATATATATACATATATATATATATATACAAGAATTGCACGTTTAAAGATATAAGATTTTACTATTTTACTATTAATAATTCAAATAACGCATTTCATAATGCATTTTTCTACATATGAATAAATTACGTCATATTACGTATTTCAACTTGTGGTTACGGAGTAAGAATACAAATCACCAATCTCTACCTTGCCCGTGGATGTCGTAAAAGACGACTAAGGCATATAATGGGCATATAACATTTAGATGGAAAACTCGAAATAAATCATATACCTGTCTGTATGTACCTGTCTGATCAGTATGGTATACTCAGGTCAAATCTCCTCTCATTGCGAAGGAAGCTCGAGTCCAATAGTGGAACATATGTGAGCTGAAATGATGATGATGATGATGAAATGATATTTCAACATCTATTACACTAGGTATAAAACCTACATTCATTTCATTTCAGCTCACATTTGTCCTACTGCTAGGCTCGAGACACCTTCACAATGGGAGAGAAATTAACCTACTGTACGACAATGGTCAGACGGGCTATTAGGTATTTTTTTTTTTTATGGGTGGGCTATGGTAAGCGCACGCGCGGTCCTGTCCGTCCGGGGCGATGAAAGAACGGCGCGCGGGCCTATAACCCACCCGTACCCACGTCACCTCGTTGTTGGGCCGACCACCGGAGCAGATGTGACTTGTCATCAGTGGTCGGCCCGACGGAATACCCTTTCATGTAACCTCACCTCTCGACGTACTGGGACATCGGTCAATTCCCCGGTCCGATCACCCGCGGCCTCGTCGGGCTATTAGGTATAGGATTTTATTTTGAATTTTCCTTCTCTTGTTACATGTTATCCGCATATTATCCCTTAGTCAACTTTTATGATACCGACAGGCAAGAAATAGGGTATACTCTGTCATTATACATAAAATGAAATCTACATTAAACATTGTAAATAAAAGTATTACGAATTTTATTACATTTGTTTGTTTGATTGCCTGACGTTTCGAACCATAATATGGGTCAAAATTTATTAACTTTCTGTATTACAGATATTCATGATTAACTAAATCATAAAAATTTGTAATAACGATGACTTCCTGGACGTGAGATATCTTAATCCGTCCTTGACCATGAACAAAAATCAAATAAAAATGCGACACAATCCGTAAAATAGTTATATTCACGATGGGTAATACTCGCGTAAACATGAGAAATCATGATAAAAATTTAATTGATATAAATTATTTCATTATTGGTAATGTAATTGTTATTATACTAAGGCCATTTGTGCGACGATTCATAATGATAATGAACATAACATTTTATTGTATACAAAAGAATTATATGACGCGTATAATAACAAAATAAAATAATGCTGGAAACGCAACAGAAACATAATTTTAACGAGCTCGTTTCGTTCATCCAACTTTGAGGGTAACATGTCAGAAAAGTACTTTGAAAAGGATGAAAGAAGGTACCAAACAAAGTACAGACGTGCGCAGAATTCGCGTTAGCACGTTTTACAATTTGTTACATCGCTTAAATTGTAATAAAGCTTCAGAGTAACACATACTGTCCGTATAAATTTGTATGTAACTTCAAATAGATGTTAAAACAAAAATAAACCTTATTTGTTTGTAAATACAGTGTAACTCGATTGTAAAGTGACTGTGTACATATTTCATATTGCAATGGCAAATATCCTGTGTGAGGTTTATAGAAAGAGTGTACAGTGAATCCCGGATGGATACAGTTCGTATTCTATTTACCTTAACAGATGCTGTCATTACTCCTTAAACATTCCTTGCGTTGGAAAGTCGTATGGAATGATATTGACAAATTCATGGCAATTTTGTTGATTTTCGTGGGCTTTTTACAATTACTTTTAAAAGGATAATTTATCAACAATCTTTCATTTACATAAAGTCATTAGTGGAATGTGTATCATTCCTAGCACGACTCTACCTCTTTTATTTTTCTCTCTGTAGTTGACTACATTCACCGAGGTCACCGATATACCTTAGCTACCATTTTACCTAAGACCCACGATGTTTTTTTTTTATCTGCAAGTAAATGCAAACGCCGCCAAAATATGCAATGCAATGAGTAAAAAATCTCTCCAACGCGTAGGCTGAATTGGTACTTAATAAGCTCTAAGGGGTGAGTCTTTTTTTTTGGTAGGTCTGGACACACTCCCGCCCAATCTTCCCGGGGCGACGGATGAGCGGCGTATGAACCCATAATCTGCGATCCCTCCCCATCGCCATTTGGGTACCCTTTCGGGTATCATCCCATTCGACACCCCAGCAACAACATTCGGAGCATCACCTTCACGCAGCCGTCTCTCTGCGGGTGTGGACTAATGCGCGGCCCGTCCACCCGCGGCCTTGGTTAGGGCAGCGTTAGGAGCAGATAAGGTGTGTAAGTCTGCGGTACACCAAATTATCAATTTCTTTCTCATATGGTGAACCAAACTTATATGAACTGAGAACAAAAATTAATACAAGTGGATTCATAGAATTAGAAGAGATTTGAAATTCTTTCGAATTTTAATTCAAAAAGCAATAAACAATTTGTCGAGCCCCTCTTCTTAAAAATGCCATTAATCTACGATGTAATTGAATTTACAGTGAAATATATAATAAATGAGTCAGCCTTAACAATTAATTAGAATCTTCTATAGCATTGGTGAAATGAACGCTCCGGCAAACGATGCTCGCCTGCTTTTAATAGTCTAAGACTTAGGGATGTTTTTAATTACTTAAGTAATGGCTGTATACCGACCTGAGTTAATTTTACTTAATATCGACAGGTCAATGTTTGTATTTCTAAGAAGGGTTGACTTAAGGTTAAAGGCTCTTATTCCTGTGGCGACGAAGTTAGAATACAATTTCATCAACCCTTTCTTTCTTGTAGGTATAGTAAAATACAGCTGATCCATGTAAATATATAAGGAAGAACATTAAGGGTGTAGATCGTGAAAATCACCGAAAAGAGTGTTACGATTTTTCATATTTAACCTATTTACATATGATTGATATCAATGATAATTTGTATATATTACAATCAAAGACCAATAAGTATGTTCATGCTTATATTAAACTCTTAAACCTAATAGTTGTTATATAATAAACGCCAACAAACGCACAAAATTGAGTAAAAATGCAAAAACATGACTTCGTATTTTTCAGATTTAACCCCATAAATCAACACAAATTGATAAAAAGAAACACTTTTTGAATACTGAAGAAACCAATAAGTATAGCTGTATACTTCTTTTTATACCTTTACAAACAAAGACTTCCTCTTTTAAAGCCCTAAAATCTAGATATATTTTAAGGTAAATTTTTCATACACAAATGTATGGGATAAAGCGTTCGTTTCATTCGTGCAATCTCGGTGGTCAAAGGGCAGTTCCTTTCTGTAAGTGAACGCGACACCACGCTTGTCGGCTGCAGACAGCAGAATTACGTATTGTGAATTTGTGTTTTTTGTAAAAAACTGTAAGTATAACATTTTTGTGTGTGTGGTGACGGAGTAAGAATACAATTCACCACTCCCTATCTAGCCCGTGGATGTCGTATAAGACGACTATGGGATATAATGTGCACTTAACATCTGTGCAAGAGAAGGAAAACTCGAAATGAAACCCTATACCAACATGTCTGACCAGCATGGTATAGTAGGTCAAATTCCCTCCCATTGTGGAGGAGGCCCGAGCCCAACAGTGGGACGTATGTGGGCTGCGATGATGATGACGATGATGATAACATTTTTATAATTAATTTATTTTCAGTTAGTAGAAAGTATCGATATAATGAATGTCTGAAAGAAAACCATGATGGAACTAGATATAAATCGTAAAAAATACAATATCTACACTAATAGGTATTATAAAGAGGAAAGATTTGGATTTTTGTATGTAACGAATAAACTCAAAAAGTACTGGACCGATTTTAATAATTCTTTTATCATTCGAAAGCTACATTATCACTGAGTAACATAGGCTATTTTTTTCGCAGGACTGATTGAATTTGAGTGTCATGCCAGGGAAAAGAAAGTTTTGTACGCATTATAAAAATATGAAAGCCAAAAGATCTCGGAATAAAATGTAAGTTCCTCCCTACTTATTTATTATCGCATTTGAACAGGGTACATTACAAAGCTAATACAATATGTCATATGATTTAGATCGCCCGATTCAGACATATACCTACAATAACATGTAAATATTGGTGTGTATTATCTATATCTATACTGATAAATAAAATTGAAGTATCTGTATGTAATATCAAAATAATAGGATTTTTAAAAAAAAAAAAGGCAATACGGAGTTCGCCGAGTCGGCTAGTATTGTCTAAATATCAAATTGTGGAAGTAGGTAGGCGACAGCGCAACTTTGTGGACATACCTATACCTATACCGCCAAACAGACGCGAGGCGCCTAGCGTCTGGCTTAGGGTTGTACAAAATAAATAAAAAGTGGATAATATTGATGAATAATATTTCCAGTATTGAAAATAAAGAAAACCTTGGGGCCGAGACTCTGAGCAACAATGCTACGCGCTGTATAGAGATAAGTTGTTATACGTAATTCTTGTAGACTTGTTACATAAATAAACAAACTACTTAGTTAGTGATGGGCGAAGACAAAATCTCAATACCTACCTATAGATTTTTTTCTTGCAATATTTATTATTTTCATCGAGAGACAAACACCTTAGTACCGAAATACTTCTCAATTACTTTCTCAAAAGAAAATTTACGTTCAAATAGGTGACGTCATAAAAAAACAATACCTAACGCGTAAAGAAATTATAATTTCTATTCATCAGGAACCTAATATTGTATTAATTCTTTTGCATTTTTTTAAATTTTTAATTTTTTTTTTATAAAAAAAATCAAGCCATTATCTTTCTTTACAGGAACTAGTTATTGAAAACGACCAAGAGGGAAAGGTGGATGAAATGGAAGTTGGGCGTAGAGTTGTAGACGTTTCTCTTTTTTTTAAAGCTCTTCAAGCCATAGGGGACCACGGTCCAATGGATTGTAAGTTAAGTTACCTCAGTATAATAGGTGAAGTAAAAGTTGGTCTGGACTCAAAACTCATCATGAAATGTAGTATGTGTAGTATGAAATTTACTGTGTGTTTGATTGAAAAGAAAGAAGATAGAATGGAAGTGAATCATCAAATTGTATCTGGTATCATATCATCTGGTGGGAGCTACTATCAGTTAAAAACATTAACTGCCGCAGTAGCCCTACCAATCATGTCACCTTCATTATACAATGAAATTAATAATACGGTTTGCGATTGGTGGGAAAAGACAGCAGCACATTCCATGGCAGAAGCTGTCAAGGAAGAAGCGGAGTACGCAGTGTCTATAGGTAGTGTTGATAAAAATGGTACACCATTCATATCTGTTGCTGTTGACGGTTGTTGGAGCAAGAGATTTTATGGTAAGAATTTTTCCGCCTTGTCCGGCGCAGCTGCGATAATTGGCATTAAAACTAATAAAGTATTGTTTTTTGGAGTTAAAAATAAATACTGCGTAGTTTGTGCACGAGCCGCAAAGAACGACAGTCAGCCCTCGGAACACCGTTGTTTCAAGAATTATTCGGGATCATCTACCGGTATGGAATCGACCATAAGAGTTGAGGGGTTTAAACGTTCCATTGTTGATCACGGTGTAATTTATAATAAATTTGTAGCAGACGGCGATTCCAGTACTTATAAAAAAATATTAGATTCGCGACCGTACGGTAATTTAACAGTAGAGAAAATTGAATGCAAATATCATGTTTTACGAAACTACTGCAATAGCTTGGAGAAACTGTCGAAAGACACTAAGTATCCTTGCGAATTGCGGAAATTCCTAAAAGAAAGGTATTTGCGTTTAAGAACGGGTGTAAAATGCGCTATTAAATATTGGGGCGATCAAAATCAGTCACTCGAAGAAAAATAAAAAATCTTAGTGAAGATATCCTAAATGGTCCACAACACGTATTTGGTAATCACCAATATTGCAAGGAGTATTTCTGTAGACCTGATACTCGTCGAATAGAACCTGTTGGGTTGCTTCCAGCAATTGTTGGATGCGGATTAATGGACGCGGTACACATTTTAAGTAAAAGACTGTCATATCATTCTAGAAGTTTAATTCATAATTGTACAAGTAATATAGTTGAAAGTTTTAACGTAGTGATTGCCAAATTAGTAGGGGGTAAGCGTGTAAATTATTCTTCCCGTGGTTCTTATGCGGGCCGATGCGCAGCTGCTGTTGTGTCTTTTAATACAGGATCGATTCATAGTAAAACTCATGAAGTAATATTTAAATCTAGTCCTAATCCTTTGATCGCGAAAGTGGAAAATTGTAATCGTAGAATCCGTTTAATTGCTAAACCTAAATTAAGATTGAAAAAGAGCCACAGCGCTGTATCGAAAGACGCTCACTATGGACCAAACTGCGAAAAACCTGATCTGAGTCCAGAATTATATGAGAAAACCAAGTCATCTTTTTTAGCCGATTTAAAGTTGTCTTGTGCTGAAAGAGAGGAGCTTGAAAGGTCGACCCATTTGCAAAGAAGTAGTTCTGAGTGGATGAGTACAAGGAGAAAATTACTAACCTCATCATCGTTCGGGGAAGTTTGTAAAAAACGAGAGAGCACAAGTTGTGCTGTTCTTGTTCGTAAAATCGTTTATGGTAGTAATATCTCCAGTTTGCCTGCTGTACGGTACGGTATCGAAAACGAAGAAACCGCAATTAAACAGTTAGAAATTCAAGAGAATATTAGTATACAAGGTTGCGGTTTGTTCGTCGACGATCAATATGAATTTCTTGGTACTACACCAGATCGCATTTATGCAAACGGTTTAATTGAAATTAAGTGCCCACATTCTTTAGCTGGCATGACTCTTGATGAAGCAATGGCCAAACATACCTTTTGGGTTAAGGACAAGGCTTCCAAGGGTTATCTCATAAATAAAAATCATAACTGGTATTTCCAAATTCAGGGACAGGTACATATTACTAAAAGAAACGTTTGCATGCTTGGCATCTGGTTTGGTACTACTGTACCTAGGAAAGTTTATATTATAGAAAAGGACGACAAATTTTGGGAGGAGAAAATGGAGATGAAATTAGTTAGGTTTTATTACGATTGCCTACTTCCAGAATTAGTTGATCCTCGGCAGTCACGAAGCATGCCCATTCGTGACGCGCCCAGTATCATAGAGGCTATGAAAGAGAGGAAAGAAAGAGCTTTACGTGTTATGAAAGAGAAGAACGCCTAATGATTTTGAAAGATACAGGTAACTTAACTACCCAGCCAGTCGATTCACGTAAACACGCCAGTCCAAAAGTCGTTTTAACTTAGGAACTTAGAAATCGCCTTTTGGGTTTCTGTTTTAAACGCACTTACTTATCTAGTCTTGGATTGTCATAAATCTTCCAATAGCTCAATTACTATACAATTTCTGAGTTACCTGGTGTAAAGAATCATAAAAATTGGTTCAAAAATACAGCGAATTGAGAATTCTCCTTTTTTTAAGTCGGTTAAAAGGGCTAAATTTGCAAAAAACGAAGTGACGTCACTGCGCTACGGTTTTTATTACTTACGTGAATCGGGCAGCTGGTAACGTTTTCATTCTGATAGGTTTTGTGATAGCCATTGATTTTATCATCAAATTAGCAGAAATCAGAACTTGATCCGTAATCGAATGAAAAAACATTAGAATTTTGAACTCATATTTCGTTATTGTTTAATTACATACTTTTAATTAGTATATTAATAATTTACAAACTTCTGTTAAAATTAGTAAATAAATGAATTATTTACTAATTTTTGTACAACCCTAGCACGCTTTTGAGATAGCGAGTAATGGCGACTCATATTTGTTATTGAGTAGTAAATAAATCATTTTTATACTTGTGTTTCATTTATTGACATTTTTTTTAAAACCCTAGGATTTTTTTTAGATATCGACGAGGTGATCGTAAACAAAAAGTAAGTATTTGAGTTTACGCAATAGGCACATTTCCTTGCGTAGAGATAAACACACTTCCTACTGAATTTGCAATTATTTTATTGAATGAATATTTTACGAATTAGAATAAATTTTGGTAGTGAAATTACAAATAAATACATAGTTGGAATTTTAGGTAAGTAGAATACAAAAATGTCAGTCCGGACCTGCTCTTGATTGTATATTATATTATAAACTAGTAACCCGCCCTCGCTATCTTCGCTATCTTCGGCAATATTCACTTAAATTACATACTATAAAAAGCATATTGATCTATAATAAATGCACAATTTATTTAAGGTACTTAATTGGATAAGGATTAATGCTGTATTGTATAAAATCACTTAGTAAATAATCATTTTTTAGTAGAGGATAAAAAATGGTTATGGTGGGTTATACCTAAGAGATAGACATATGCCATCGTGGACTTTTTTGTTGAACTTTTTAAGATGGATAATACTGTAGTACATTATTTTGGTCTATCTCGTAGGGTTCAGCCAACGTTTGCAATATAAGCGCAAAAAAACGTGCTTATTGACGACATCACATTAGAAACCTCTAAATTAATCAGCGTTTCTCTACTATATTATGCATGTATTATACATATAAACCTTCCTTATGAATCATTCTATTTATTAAAAAAAAACTGCATCAAAATCCGTTGCGTAGTTTTAAAGATCTAAGCATACATAGGGACAGACAGACGGCGGATAGCGACTTTGTTTTATACTATGTAATGTAATGATAGAAAAACATAAAAATTGTGTCTCAACTACTCTTATTAATCTATTAAAAAGAATCAACAGCTAGTTTCCAAAAATTCAACGTTATTGTTATGCTGTAAATATTCAAGTTCAATAACAATTTCTCAACGTGGAACGTTTGTTGCAAAACATTTTGAAAATCGCGCTCTCTAGGTCATTCATCCGCCCCGTCGGATGTTACATTAAACTTTGGCGCTGTGGTCGCTCGAAATCGAGATCTCAGGCCAGCAATCTACACGCTTAAATAAAATGTTATAACAACCCGTCTAATCGGCGTAATATAAAAACTCGATCTCTCTCTCATTAGGTCCGTGACCAATAACAGAACTAGGTTGAAAAAGTCACATACACCTTTAGAACAGAGGCTTAACACAGCCATATTTAAGATTTAGTCCCATTTGTGAAAAGCCTATCGTTAATGCCTAACGGGACCGTTTCTGGCTATGAGCTCTCTAGTGTGAAGTTATTGGCAGTAAAATGTAATAACATATTTCGTTTAACACAAGATTCAAAAGCAGGAAATGAAGATTAAGAGATAAAATTGCAGATAATGTCTAGTAAGCGAGCAAGGCAAGTAAATTAAATATAAAACTATATGGTAATTGATCTAACCAGCGTAGTGTATATTATGGTAGAATTTTGCCTCCATTGTGAAAGAGTCTCGAGCCTAATAAAGGCACTTGAAAAGGCTGACAAGAAAAAAATAACTCGTCTTAACATTTTTTTATATATTCATGAACGATTTATTTATTACGATTAAGTTGTCTATCAAAAGCGATAACAATTCTTGTAAGTTTCTCTGTATATCAATTTGTCACAAAAATGGATGAGTGAGAAAATAATATTTTTATACCATCCTGCATTGGGAACGTGGTGCACAAACGGAACGTGTGAACAAAAGTGCACGTATTTTTAAAGTTGACTCCTATTAAGAGGCTGGTACCCCCGTTCAATCTTAATTAGAGTAGAATTGTTCTATATCTACCAAGAATATCTCAGTAGTAAAAGGAAAAAAGGAGTAAACACGAATAATATATTTTTTTTTAATTGCAAACGGTGGCAAACGGTGGCAAACGAGCAAACAGTACACCTGATGGTAAGTGTTGCTGCCGTTCATGGACCTTTACAAGGCCGCTGCCTACCGCAAAGCAAGTGAAGGGAGTGTGAATGCGTGCATTGAGGCTTAGTGAAGTAGACGGCAATGAGTTCGTTTCAACTGGGAATTATAATTATATAGCAAAGAATGTGAACTCTTTTAAGCCTTTCTTAAGCCCCACCCACATGTTGGCCGAGCCTAGGCCAACGCGAGCGTCGGCAAATAGGTACAAAGCAAGTGCTAGCGTCCACACGTTGGCCAAGTGTGTCGAACACCAACGCGATTGGCTAACGTAGACGAGTATTTGTAGAGCTGTCCACACGTTGGCCTCGGTCAGTGTTTATTGTGCACTGAAATACTATGTACGTTGACATTGACGTTGCTGCAGCTTAGGTTATTTATTTAATGAGTATTAATATCAGTGTATACCGCAGTAAAGTGGTAAAAAAGACGGTGGTTGATACTGAGTATTCACAAAATAGAACAATGTAAGATATATCCGTGTGGTGACGGAGTAAGAATACAATTCACCACTTCCTATCTTGCCCGTGGATGTCATAAAAGACGACTATGGAATATAATACATAATACGCATATAACATCTATACAAAAGAAGGAAAACTCGAAATAAAGCCCTATACCAATCTGTCTGACTAGCATGAAATAGTAGTAATTTTCTCTCCTATTGTGGAGGAGGCTCGAGCCCAACAGTAGGACGTATATGAGCTGAAATGATGATGAATAATGAAGATACTTTTTCTTACTATAGGTAACATATAGGGTGACTTGGATCTAATTATTTACGTCGCATATCTAGAAGTAGTGGTGCAAATATGAAAATAAAATCATTTGTGTTGAGCAACATTATCACATTAAACGAGTCTAATAGCGGTGGATGTCAACCGTGTAATGGCGAGCAAGCCAACGTGTGGACAGCATTAGCCGAGCGCAGACAAGCGCCTTTGATTTGTGCACAAAAACCGACACCGAGGCGAAGTGAGGCAAGTGATCACGAGCAACGGCGAGTGAAGACAAATCAGCTGTCCACACGTTGGCGCTTGTATTCACTCGGCCAACTAGGCGAGCGACGGTGAGCGTTGGGCAACTAAGGCAAATCGGGTGTACAGACGTTGGTGTTAGCCATCGCTCGCCTACGCTCGGCCAACATGTGGACGGGGCATAAGAATAAAAACTATATTAGGAAAAATTATGTTTCATCATCATCATCATCATCGCAGCCCACATACATCCCACTGTTGGGCCCGGACCTCCTCCACAATGGGAGGGAACTCCTACTATACTGTGCTGGTTAGACATGTTGGTATAGGGTTTCATTTCGAGTTTTCCCTCTCTTGCACAGATCTTATGTGCATTATATATGCCTTAATCGTCTTTAGATAAAATATAATTAATAGATTACGTTAAAATGTAGTAGAAGAAAGAAGCAAGTGGGAGTCTAAAGATATAGTTTATTATAATATTGTCCGCAGATCGGTCTTCGCTCGCCCCGTTCCCGGCACGTTGATGTATAAATCATTCCTAAACTGTGGGACGCAATTTATCAGAATAACGAGGTTTTTCGAATCTCCTTTTGGTGACGCGCGGTTCATTTATATTTTTTTCTTATCCATTTCAACTCGTTCACATGTACGGTAACCGTATTACTCTGTGTCGCTTTAAAACGTTATCGCTCTGTCTCGAGTGAAAAACGACTGTTTGTCAACTTGAATCCTATGAGAGTTCTAAAAAAGGGAGAGATAAAGTGTTGTTCGATATACCTACTTTTTGTCTAGATACAAAGAGTGGACTATCTATATAGTCCAATGGCTTATACAACTCGTCTAAAAATTGACTACAAAGCCGAGGATTACCTAAGATTGTGTGCTAGATTCCACATCTTACCTTTAGTCACAAGACGAGATATAGCTGATGTCATGTATTTATTAAAAACTAGTAACCCGCCCTCGCTTCGCTTCGGTTATAGGTTATAGTCGTTTTACCCACGTAGTTCCCGTTCCCGTGGGAATACCGGGATAAAATATAGCCTAGTTTACGGCCTGATATTATAGCTTTCCATTGGTGAAAGAATTTTTGAAATCGGTCCAGCCGTTTTGAAAATTACCCGGAACAAACAGACAGACAGACAGACAAAAATTTTTTAATTGCTATTTTAGGCATAGGTGCCGTGCAAATAACCGTATGAGCATGAAAAAAGCCTATTATTTTGACATTACAAACAGACACTCCAATTTTATTTATTGGTATAGATAGTAACCCGCCCTCGCTTCGCTTCGGTTATAGGTTATAGGTTATAGTCGTTTTACCCACGTAGTTCCCGTTCCCGTGGGAATATCGGGATAAAATATAGCCTAGTTTACGCCCTGATATTATAGCTTTCCATTGGTGAAAAAATTTTTGAAATCGGTCCAGCCGTTTTGAAAATTACCCGGAACAAACAGACAGACAGACAGACAAAAATTTTTTAATTGCTATTTTAGGCATAGGTGTCGTGCAAATAACCGTATGAGCATGAAAAAAGCCTATTATTTTGACATTACAAACAGACACTCCAATTTTATTTATTGGTATAGATAGTAACCCGCCCTCGCTTCGCTTCGGTTATAGGTTACAGGTTATAGTCGTTTTACCCACGTAGTTCCCGTTCCCGTGGGAATACCGGGATAAAATATAGCCTAGTTTACACCCTGATATTATAGCTTTCCATTGGTGAAAGAATTTTTGAAATCGATCCAGCCGTTTTGGAGATTACCCGGAACAAACAGATAGACAGACAGACAGACAAAAATTTTTTAATTGCTATTTTAGGCATAGGTGTCGTGGCAATAACCGTGTGAGCATGAAAAAAGCCTATTATTTTGACATTACAAACGGACACTCCAATTTTATTTATTGGTATAGATAATCAATGGATCTGTTGACTGTCCTACACTTTTATCAAAAATAGGTTTTAATGTGCCAGTTAGAGCTTCATCCTCTGCCATCTCCCATTCGTATCTACTAATTACCGTCAGACATTTTTGTGGCGAGCGAGCAATACACTTAACAATAGATACAAAAATCATAAATTCGATATATTCAACACTAATACGAAAGCGATAAAATGGACACTCAGTCTCGATTTTTTCACAACACATCAATAGGCAAATGTAATGTTCTCTATTTCATTGTTTTATGTGAAACATAATAGTGAAGACCTGTTATTGGCTTTATGTATCTTAAATATGTTTACCTAGATTGTTATTACTTAAGCTGTTGGTCTTCCGATAATTAAATAAATAAATAAATATATGTGTATATGCATGTATGAATGACTTGGTGAGTTATGACGCAGTAAGAAAACTTTAGACAGGTAGTGTTAAAAATTACGAAGGCATGTAAGTAGACGCAAGAGAAGGCAAAATGAAATAAAATCATGTCAACTCATCTGGCTAGTAGTAGTAGCTAGTAGTAGTGGCTGGCAGTAGACAAATAGTAGTTGGCCTCGCTATAGTGTAGAAGGAATGTTTAACATACTTTCCAAAAGACAGATTCCTTCCCTACCTATAATCCTTACTTCCTTACTAATATCGTTACTAATATTATAAATGCGAAAGTAAGTTTGTTTGATTATGTTTGTTTGTTACGCTTTCACGCTTAAACTACCGAACCGATTTCAAAAATTCTTTCACCAATGGAAAGCTATAATATCAGGGAGAAACACAGGCTATATTTTATCGCGGACTTCCCACGGGAACAGGAACTCCGCGGGTAAGGCGACTGAAACCTAAGCGAAGCGAGAGCGGGATGCTAGTCTTTACCTACTAATATTATAAATGCGAAAGTAAGTTTGTTTGTTTGTTACGCTTTGACGCTTAAAACACCGAGCCGATTCCAAAAAATCTTTCATCAATGGAAAACTATAATATCAGGGCAACACAGGCTATATTTTAGCCGGTATTCCCACGGGAATGGGAACTACGCGGGTAACGCGACTGAAACCGAAGTGAAGCGAGGGTGGGATGCTAGTTTCTAATAAATTTAATAAATACATGTCTCTGAAACATAAGTGCGTGCTGATTAGACCAGTCTGTCTCTTTCTTCCTAGCAGATTTGAAAATAAATTATATAACAGCACTTTACCATAACATTGATGTCAATGTTAGTCGTCGGGTCGACCACTGAAGTCAAGGAACTCTGCATCAGTGGTCGACCCAACGGCGAGGGCGACGTGCTATACGGTTGGGTTATGGGTGTGTGTACTTACGCCCCTCTGTCGCCCCGGACGGAGTGGTGCGAGAAGTGCGCCAACCGTAACCCACCCCCCAAAAAAAAAAAGTTAGTTATTTTTTTTATAAAAGAGCAGCATAATTTTAGCTATTAAAATATTCGTACGTTTATTATATGTTTTAGAAATAATCTAATATAGCTTATTTTTAAAATATATTCGATTTATCTTGGTGTATTTTGTGTTTTCTTGGTGTGCTTAATGAAGACGTGTGTCTTCATCTCCGGAGGGTCTATCAAAAATATATAATTCTAATATCCATAATATAATTCGCCACGTAATTTTATTTACCAATCTTGAAGATTTTGTATTTTTTGGTTATTAAAGAAAATGTTCCGTATTGTGATCCATTAAAATATATGTACATGTATCCCTCTCTCCCTCCACCCTCTTTCTCGTAGGTATAGTAAAAGACTACTAAAGAATATAGTATCTATTTGACATATATGCAAGAGATGGAAATCTCGAAATAATAATCTATACGAACACGTCTGACCCGCATCATCATCATCGCTGCCCACTTACGTCCCACTGTTGCGCTCGGGCCTCCTCCACATTAGGAGGGAATTTGACTTACTATACCAGGCTGGTCAGACATGTTGGTATAGGGTTTCATTTTGAGTTGACCTTCTCTTGCACAGATCTTATGTGCATATTATATCCCTCAGTTGTCTTGTACGACATCCACATGACAGTGGTGAATTGTCTTCTTAATCCGTCATCACACGAAGACCCAACATATAGTAAATCAATTTCTCTTCTATTGTGAAGGAGGCTAGGACCCAGCAGTGGGATGTATGAGAGCTGAAATGAATGAATGAAAATATTGAATGATTTTTTTTCTGAGAATATCAACGAAAATGAAAATTCAAACAACTTTATTTTTTACTACAATCCGCCCTCGCTTCGCTTCGGTTTCAGTCGCCTTACGCTTGTAGTTCCCATTCCCGGGGGAATACCGGGATAAAATATAGGCTATGTTACTCCCTGATATTATAGCTTTCCGTTGGTGAAAGTATTTTTGAAATCGGTTCGGTTGTTTAAGCGTGAAAGCGTAAAAAACAAACATACTTTCGCTTTTATAATATTAGTAAGAATTTGATTCGGAAATCAAACGTATGACCTAACTATCCACACTTATACTACTAACAAGAAGACTCTTACAATATCCATGAGCATAGAATAAACAGCAACGAATAAATTTGTACGCAGTTCCCACTGAAAATTGATTGGTGTTTCATCATCATCATTTCAGCTCACATACGTCCCACTATTGGGCTCGAGCCTCCTCCACAATAGGAGGGATTTTTTTTTTTTTATAGATAACATAATAACATCCTGCACTAAGGAAATAATCCTTGTATTGCGGGGGACTTTACAAACATACAATTAACGGACACAAATTACATCCAGACTCAGAACAACAATTTGTGGATCGCACAAAGTGTTGTCCCGCGTGGGATTCGAACCCCCGACACTGGCAATGTAAGTCGTTATCTTAAACACTACGCCATGTGTGCAGGAGGGAAATTGACCTTACTATACCATGTTAGTCAGAAAGGTTGGTACACGGTTCTATTACGAGTTTTCCTACTCTTGCATAGATGTTATATGCGTTTTATCTCCCTTAGTCGTCTTTTACGACATTCACGGATAAGATAGGGAACGGTGAATTGTATTCTTACTTCGTCACCTCACGGAATTGGTGTTTAATTTAATTTTCTATCAGGCCAACACTTAACAAACAAACACAAAGAAACATATTACTAACATCCTTCTAATCGATTCTATACGAGGTCGGCACATCATATCTTCTTCCTCTGCATAGCATATTTCGCTATAGGCAAAGTTAAAAAAGTTGTACGTGTGGTGACGGAATAAGAATATCCGTATCCTGCCTGTGGATGTCTTAAAACTTAACTAAAGCATAATACGTATATGAAAACTACGCAAGATATGGAAACCGCGAAACAAAACTTGATGATGATGAAAGTTAAAAAACCTAGAACAAATGTATCTTTGTTTTATAATGATCCAAATATTAAAAAAAACTATTATTTTCAAGAATAAATAATATAAATAACTACCGAGATTATACTACGAGATATAAGCAATTTGAAATATGGTACGAAATAATAAAATCTATTACAAATAGGATGTGTCTAGGAACTGCAATATGGGCCGCGGGGAATTTTCAGTTCAGGCGAAGCGGGACTATATATTTTATGCCACTATTCCTTTATTTTCAGTTAGAAAAGTTTAAAGTTAGATTCCCATAAGTATAGTTTTTGTGGATTAATAGTTACAGAATCCATTGCTACTCTTATTGGAATATTGTATAAAAAGTCTTCAATATTGCTTCAATTCATTATATCGCTAATATTTCTATAATATGAAATGCAAATGCCGCATTTAATATTACTAGTGGTCGCCGAGTGGTCCAAATTCGGCCATAATTCATTTAAATTAATTTTTCTGCTACAGAATTTTCTTTTAATTATATTTATGTACTAGCAAACCGCCCTCGCTTCGCTTCGGTTTCTGTCGCTTTATCCCCGTAGTTCCCGTTCCCGTGGGAATTCCGGGATAAAATATAGCCTAGTTTACGCCCTGATATTATAGCTTTCCACTGGTGAAAGAATATTTTTAAATCGGTCCAGCCGTTTTGAAGATTACCCGGAACAAACAGACAGACAAAAAAATATAAAGTGATTTTAGGCATATATATAGTGTAAAAACCGTGTGAGCATGAAAAAAGCCTATTATTTTGACATTACAAACAGACACTCCAATTTTATTTATTGGTATAGATAATTGTATATTCAGCAAGCGGTATTTCACTAATAACTTCTAATATATACGTACAAATGTCTATTAGACATTGTCATCATAATTATGATTATTTTACATACAGTTGAGATTTTAACCATAAACAAAGATAAGAGAGTGTGTGTATCGATTGCATAGTAGTGTCCATAATGCTTTTCTAAATGAACATAATGTATTTTTAATCCATTATTATATCAAATTTTAGTTTTCTGTACTTCTCCCCAATATATTCTTCAACTGTGCCAAATTTCATATTTGTCCATCTGCATGACTTTCGTATACAAAGTTTTTGCGTATTAATATACGAGTATAAATGATAATATTCACATTTACAGTAATTATGAAAATACTATTTAAATATTAATTTGAAATAATTTGAAAACATTTATTCACATAAGTTTTGAAACCAAGTTTTAACTCAAAGGATTCCTACAAAATTATAATAATCTCTTAAAAGAACCGTTGGAATTGAAAGTATGGATCAGACAGTATTAGCATTTATATTCAGATTTTGAGGTAGAAGTTACTTATCGTTGCTTAACATTCCCTTGAGACTACATTCGTGACGAAAGACCGTATTTAAATTGTTGTATATTTACGAATTGTCTTCCTCTTCGCGGCCTTAGAAGATTAACTATATTACTGTTGAGACAAGCTGTGGATTGTCATTTCCTTGATTATTTTCCTTTTGTATGTTAATCTTAAATATCTTTACAATATTTAGGTAAATTTTAATGTAACTGTCACAATATTTTAATATTTATATTAATAATCTGATTACTTTCATTTAAGAAATTTACTGTATCTACCATATTGTTATTGTTTATGTATGACGAATATTTATGGTATTGTTGTGTCGTACGCCAACGGCACCCTTTTGTCATCTCAGATGGGACCGACGGCTTCGTCCACACCATTAGCTGCCACAAAAGGCTGTTTAGAATAAAGGTTAATTACCGTGCATCGCGGCCGATGTGACAGTCGTAAGCGAACGATCGCGCGCGGCCGATGCGAGAATAGTCAAAGTATGAGAATATATGGCGCCGTTTCCGAGGAAAGCGACAGCCGCGCGTGGCCAACGACAGAAACAGCGCCATACATTTTCACCCCATATAGCTTCGTTGTAGATAAAACTGAAAGTTTAATTTTTTAGTAACAAAGCAGGCATTATATAGATACGGTATATTTGAAATTTCATTTAATTTCAACAAGTACCTTCAGAATTATATCTAGTCAAAGTTTCTTCTTATTCCGCGTGTTGACGGAGTAAGAGTACAATTCACCACTCTCTATCATGCCAGTAGATGTGGTAAAAGACGACTAAGGGGTATAATATGCATATAATGTCTATCCAAGAGAAGGAAATCTCGAAACCAAACCCTATACCACCACGTCGGACCAGCGTGGTGTAGTAGGTCAATTTCTCCCTCATCGTGGGGGAGGCTCGAGCCCAATAGTGGGACGTATATGAGCTGTGATGACAAAAGTTCTTTTAATTTTGTCAGTCACGCACTACTTAGTCGGACGGGCCAAGTTATTCTATTTGTTTAAAACATTAAAGATTTTAAATATTGATATGGTCATTGTAGGATATTATAAGCTTAGCTAATTACGTAATAACTTAAGACAAAAAGCTCCCTTAAGTAGGAACTGAATAAATTAACCGATTTGATGTTACATAGATCTCACAGCTTCTTACGTTAGAAGAACTGAGTTGCGAGACTTGGTTTATTTGCAAGTTATGTTTTTGGTGGTCTAAACATATACCGTCTATGCAAGAGAAGGAACGCTCGAAAGCGGCGTGGCATAGTGTAGGTCAATTTCTCTTCAGTTATGAAGGGAGACTCGCGCCCAGCATTGGGACCTATTTAAGCTGAGATGGTAATTGTAACTGTGTAATATTTATCCTTGTTTTTTGAAACTCGCTTTAGGCAATTTATGAAGGTGGATTTTGTAACTGTCTTTTAACTTCCTGATGAGTTAGAGAGTTGAAATTTGAACACTGCTCAGGATTACAATCCTGTCTAATGAAAAAATTGAATAAAAATTTCTGTAGTATGTAGACTTTATCTTTTATATTATTTTCACCAACTCAGCTCATAGAAGTCTAGTCACTAGGAGGGCAATTGACCAGCTATACCATGCTAGTCAGACATGTTGTATGTTTTATTTCGAATTTTTCTTCCCTTGCACAGATGTCATAGCCATATTATATCCTTTTTTTTATTTTTTTGTGGGTGGGTCGCGGTCGGCGCGCCTCCGCACCACTCCGTCCGGAACGACAGAGGGGCTTAAGCACGCAACTCCCGCGACCCACCCAAAAACCACGTCGCCTTCGTCGTTGGGCCGACCACTGGAGCGCGGCCTCGGCTAGGGCGGCATGAGGCGCAGATAGTTGCGCCTACACTGCCCCAGTCGCCGGCGGCGGATCTCCTCATCGAGGCTGCGCTCCTCGCGCAGGCGATCCGCCGCCTCCTTCCGCGAGATCACTGTCTCGCAGAAGGCTGCGACCGCGTCCCAATTCCCGACGCTGTCAACCATCGCCCTAGCGATAGCCGGCAGCGTCAGGTCCGTACTAATGATTGCGACGAGTTCACAGCGCTGCACTGCCCAAGCCGCGCAGGCCTCGAGCGTATGTCGCGCCGTGTCCTCGTCGCAATCGCAGTGGTGGCAGGACGGTGTACTCTCCCTCCTAACGACCTTGTGCAGGTATTTGGCGAAGCACCCATGCCCCGTCAAAACCTGCACCAGTCGGAAGGAGAGCACCCCGTGCCGCCTTTCCAACCACTGCATCAGCACCGGCCGGAAGGCCTCCACGGTTCGCACCCCGAACCGAGGCCCCTCCAGCCGGACTGCCCAACGGGCAATGACGTCTCGGCGGGCGTCGACGCGCCAGGCGGTGAGATCCCTTAACGCGACCACACGGCCCTCTGCTCGCACCCCCGTCACCCGCCGATATAGTCCGGCGAGCATCTCCGCCTCCAGGTCCCACGGGGAAGTCCCGGCCAACAGGCACGCTGCCTCCGTCACCACCGTGCGGTATCCGCGGATGGCCCTGACCGCCATGACCCTCTGTGGTCGCCACAGAAGGGCCCTAAGTCGGACGGTCATGGACCCCGCCCACACCGGTGCGCCGTACAGGGCCATCGACCGGATGGCCCCCGCGTACAGCCGTCGGCACGCAGCGCTCGGTCCGCCCACGTTCGGCATAAGCCACGATAGGGCGGACGCCGCGCCGACGAGCCGTGGAGCGAGCCTGCGGAAATGCTCCCGGAACCATCGCCCGTCGAGCACCAGGCCCAAGTACCTCATATGGGCCCGGATGCTGATGTCGACCGAGTGGACGGTGATCGAGACGCCGATGGGAGGGCTCATATGGCGCCCATGGAACAAGAGGGCCTCCGTCTTGTCCAGGGCGACCCTCAACCCCAGCGCCTCGATCCGCCTGACGACCTCCTCGGTACGCGGTCGCCAGGCTTACCGCCTCTTCTAGCGTCTCACCGCGGGCTGTGACGAGCGTGTCGTCGGCGTAACAAATCACGCCCAGCCTGGGCATATTATATCCCTTAGTCATCTTTTACGATACCCACGGCCTAGATGGGGCGTGGTGACCGTCACCACACGGACAAATTATAAGGTACTTGATACAAATAAGGCCTATGCTCAAATAAGGCCTGTAATGCGGAAAAGTCGGTTAAAATATATTTACATCATAGATACTTCACACACGCATAGCTTAGATGCCCACCCGTGCTCACAGCGACAGTAGTGGCCATTCGTTTGTGACATTGGGTGTTTTCATAGCGCGTTATTAATTTGTCGTAATATCTATCGAATGTTTATACGCTATTCGTTCAAGTTTTGCTTCAGGCAATGTATACAGATCACAATATAATTCATCAAAAAGGTAACTATGACTTTAAATTATAATTTTTAAAACATGCGAATTAATTACTGCTTGTAACATTTATTAAGTATAATGTACTAAATAAAGCCTACTATTAAAATAGGCCTTTTTGCTTAGCCTAGGCCTTAATAGAAATTCTGTTGAATTTTAACTTTATTATACTTATTTACAAATTGATTATTTTTCTCAGTAGGTCTCATCCAATACGAAAACAGGCTACATGATCCAAAGAAAGCTTGAAAGCTGTAGTTAATGATGTGCCTAGATTTATTTAATACAGATAAGAAACCAAAACAGAATAATTCGAATAACACAGAGAAAACTACAAAAGAAAACCGCAAACAAAATAAGAAACGTTTAATTAAACCAAAATCAACTGAAGATAAAGAACAGTGGTACTGGCTTGCAGGTAAAGAGGAGAAGATTGCAGACACGAGAAAATGCGTGGAGTGTCATCAGTAGTACCACGAGGATTGCGTCGGCTTGACAAAAAGTGATCTAGACGCTTTTGTATGTCCTAATTGTGAGGCAAATTATTTTTATAGTTACCTCTATTAGTATTTATTTATTACTAGCTTTTGCCCGCGGCTTCGCCTGCGTTAAAATTAACTTGCATATTGAACCATTATCACAAAGAATATTATCGCCATAAAAAGTATTCTATTTCTTAATTTAAGAAATACTCTATCTATGTGTCCATTTTCATCCAAATCTGTTCAACAGTTTACGCGTGATTGAGTAACAAACATCCAAATATCTTCACAAATTTTCACATTTGAATATTACTTCCAGACTTGTAGTTCAGATTCCCGTGGAAATACGATGATAAATATGTCTTTCCTTAGTCCCTGATAATGTAGGTTTCCATTGGTGAAAAAAAAAAAAATTATATCGATCAAATTCCCGCAGTTTTACCTACGTAAACCTCATTCCCATGCGAATGCCGAGATAAAAAATGCTTATGTGACTCACAACTCAAAAACAAAAAAATTTGAACTGATTTTTAGTTATAGGTATCGTGCAAATAATTGTGTGCATAAATAAAACCTATTATTTTGATAGACAAACAGATGCTTCAAATTTATTTATTTGTAGAGATAGAAAATTGACTTAATATCTCGACTTACTGTCTGGTAGCGGCTAGAAATATTATCACGCTTTCATTGTTTGTGGGGCGTCCCAAAATACTACTAAGACAAAGATTTACATCGATCTGGACCAATTGATGATGCCGTCTGACCAACAATGTCGTCCGTCAGGTAGCCGGTCATAAAATGTTGCTAGAACCTTTGCGATATATCTACGATGGGAGAAGAGTACCTACATATTGCGTCGATCCAAAGTAATTAGGATAAGAGCAAGATAATGATGATATCTAGGCTGGGTGTCTTTGACTATATGCGTTTCACCCTTTTAGGACTGCCTAAAATTATTCCGTAGTGCGCTTACCCCAAAAAATAGATCGGTATTTTCAAAATTTCACACATCTTTGGCTATGCACTTTTCACCCTCTTAGGGGTTGAATTTCCAAAAATTCTTTGTTAGTACTCATCATCATCATCATCATCATCTCAGCCCATATACGTCCCGCTGTTGGGCTCGGGCCTCCTCCGTAATGGAATAGTAATTTACCTACTATACCACGCTGATCAGACGTGTTGGTATTGGGAATAGAGAAGGAAAACTCAAAATAAAAATTTTGAGTTTTCCTTCTCTCGCATAGATGTTATATGCGTTTTATATCCCTTAGTCGTCTCGTACGATCACCCACGGGTAAGATAGGGGGTGGTGAATTGTATTCTTACTCCGTCACCACACGTATAATGTTAGTACTCGCTTATCCCAAAACAGAACTTTCACGTTCCTAGGACCATTATTTTAGGTTATACACTTTTCATGCCCTTAGGGGTGAGACTGCCAGAAGTTCTTTCATAGTACTTGGTAAGTGAGCGCTAAGAAAAAAATCTTGGGGTAATCCAAGAGAGCCGACCGTGTACTAAAATGACCGTTCCTCGGCTCACTGATTTCGGATAAACGCTTTTCACCCCCTTAGGGGTAAAATTGCAAAAAACTCTTGTTTAGTGAGCACTTTCCCCAAGAAAGACAACTTCATACAAAATTTTACGTTTCTAGGCCTAATGATTTCAGCTATATATTTTCACCCCCTTAGGGGTTGAGGTTCAAAAAATAATTTCTTAGCGCTCACATACAACAAAAGTAAGTGAATCGCATACAAAGTTTTACGTGCCTGGCCCCAATAATTTCGTCTATAAGCTTTTCACCCCCTTAAAGTGGTGATTTTCCAAAAATTGTTTGCTGGTGTTCGTGTACCCCAAGAAATACGACGGTGTAAAAAAAAAATACGTTTCTAGGCCCAATGGTTTCGGCTGTATGTTTTTGGTCTTTTAGGGGTTGAATTTCATCCCAATGTAAGTGAATTTTTCAAAACGCTAGAACTAATATTTATTTGTTTATTATCAAGTGCCTTAATACAAAGATTCATGGTTCTATCATCGAAAATGACGAATTTCCATACAAAATGTCATCCCCTATTTCAACCCCTTATACCCATTTTTTCGCGATAAAAAGTAGCCTATGTCCTTTCTCAAGTTTTATTCCATCTCTGTACCAAATTTCATCAAAATCGGCTCAGTGGTTTAGACGTGAAAGCGTAGCAGACAGACAGATAGACAGACAGAAAGACAGACAGACAGACAGAGTTACTTTCGCATTTATAATATTAGTAAGGATCAGTAAGATTGATTAATGTTCCTAAGCAAATTATGTAACTTATTAAGATCAAAGGCCTTATTTAGTTACCTTGTTTAATTTAAGCCTGTCAAAATAATTTTATTTTTCGATATTTAATAATGTTTTTGAGTATATATGTTAATTTTGTAATTTTTGTTGGTTTGAGTCTGTTTGTTTTTATATTATTCTTTATTTCTTGCTAATATGCAACTTCAAGTCTGACTAGCAATTTAAGCATAAAATTAAGTAAAATAACTGAGAATGTCGTTTAAGGATCTCAAGGAAACACATGATAAAAGGACTCAGAAATATATAATTTTATATAATTAATAGTTTAATAACAATATTTCTATAATTTAAGGATATAGGCTTTGTTCAATCACTATGTTTTAAGAAGGCCTCAAGCTAAGGTTCTTCAATTACCTGTTTTTAAGTGATTTTTAATAAAAGATTATAATATGTTTTCTTAATTACTTAAAATATATAAACCAAAGAATAATACCTTGCTTTTATTTATCACCTTTTTCGAATAATTTATCAAGATATGGGTGTTTCAAATTAGGTAGGCCTTATTTGTATCAAGTACCTTATAAATGAAGAATCTTTTTTTTTTTTTTTTAATTTTCTTTTTTCTTTTATAGTAGGCAATGGTCTGGACACATTCCGTCCAATCTCTCCGAGGCGATGTATGAGTAACGTGTGGCCCCATAATTCACCATGATCCTCCCCACAGCCATTGGGACGACCACTGGGCCGATTTCTTGGCATCCGAGGTCGGTCCAATGGATTACCCTTGCGGGTACCGTAACCTTCGACGACCTGGCAACGAAACAGTGTTGACGGGCGTCACTCTCACGCGATCGACATCTCTGCGGGTGATGGTTAGTCCACCCGCGGTCTCGACTAGGACAGTGTCAGGCAGGTACATGCTGCACCGCTCGACGCACCGGCGGCGGAGTGTGTCATGGTAGAGGAATTTCTCTCGGACGCGCACTTCATCCTAGCGATGGATGACAGCATCAGATGGGAACCGGTGATTGCGACAAGTTTATGGTGCTGCTAAAAGATGCAAACTTACCCAATGTATGGAATATAGCAATAATTATAGTCTACTTACGTTATAATTAACTTAATTTGGTTTATTTAAACGAAAATAAAAACAGATTAAAAAAGGCAGGTATTTTGAATACATTTATTTTACTATATTTTCCCTGTGATGACCACCTCCATGAATTCACCACCCCCTCAAGAACCCGTGAGTGTTATAAAATGCGAATAAGGGATATTTTGTGCATTTAAAAGCGAGAGAAGGAAAACTCGAAATAAAACCCTATACCAACCCTCCAGTGTGGGTCAGTATAGGGCAATTTCCCTCTCAATATGGAGAAGGCTCAAGCTCAGTAGTGACCGTATATGAATTGAAATAATGATGATGAATTTAGTATTAGAATATCAATTACGAAGAAAGTCTGGTCGTGTATTAAATTTAAAATGAAATCAATTTTCAGTGGTAGGAAGTATACGCAGTTTAATCATTTGTGAATTTATGTTAACATGTTCAGCAAGCCAAATTGATGTCAAATCAATACAACATTATCCACTTTATTTTTCATTGTGTCTCATCTCACATCTGTAGGGTCTGTCTACTCCAATTTGGGTTACAATTAAACGTAAGCATTAATTACATTGGCCCCTACACCCATCGTTTTGCCTTATTTCCCTTTTGCTTATTCAGCAGGAGCTAACGTATTTTTCTAATGGTTTCTAGATGTGGCTTTTAAAATCAATAAATCTATTTTATTGCCATTAATTTAGTATTTTTTTTCAGTATATTATGCAGTAAATTTACCTCACTACATACTACGCTAGTCAAACGCGTTGATATAGGGTTTAATTTCGAGTTTTCCTTCTCCCGCATAGATTACTATGGAATAATAGTTTCTAACCACGGCTTCGACCGTAAAAAAGTAACTATCTTAAGACGTAATTTTATCTAAATTTAGTCAAAGAAGTACCTACAGTGGAAATATTAGTCCTAGGAAACATTGCTGTGATAAAAAGTATCCTATATGTTACTATAATAAATTGTCTAAATGATCTTTGTGCCAATTTCCTTCTGTTCCATTCTTTTTTTTTTTTTAAGACACCTCCCTACACTAAGGAAATTAAGCCCTGTATTGCGGGGGACTTTACAAACATATAATTAACGGACACAAATTACATCCAGACTCAGAACAACAATTTGTGGATCGCACAAAGTGTTGTCCCGTGCAGGATTCGAACCCGCGACACTGTAAGTCGGTATCTTAACCACTACGCCATCTGTGCAGTCAAATCTGTTCAAAGATTTATGCATTATCGAGTAACTAACATCGAAATATCTTTACAAACTTTCGCATTTATAATGTTAGTAGGAAGTAGAAAAGAAAGAACAGTAGTAGAAAGTGGAAAATAGGCGTGAATATATGTATGTAGAAATATAGGATTAATAGGATAGGGAAGTTAAACTTATTGCACAGTCTCTAAGTTATTACGGTCTTTATTGTGACGGCACAAGTGGCGTCGTGTTTAAGACACTTACCGTGCCACTTATTGCGGGTTCGATTCCTAAGCAAGAAAACAATTTGTGTGATTCACAAATTGTTGGTCTGAGTAATTTGTGTTGGTTATAAACATTATTTCCTTAACGTTGTGCTAAAAACAATAAAAAATAATTAATCAAATAAATATCTGATAGTCTGTAAAATCAAATAAATGTTATTTTTCGTATAATAAGGAAGTAAGTTTACAATTCAACACTATCCTTCTTATCGTATCTGTCGTAAAAGACGACATTGGCATAACAAAACGGGATAACATCAATACAGGTGAAGTACGTAGAACTATTTCAACTTGTTTAATCAGGTTTTAGTACATTTGTATAGTGGTAAGACCACACTTGATAGTTGTCTGTCTACAGCCGCCGGCTAGTCCGTCTGGGATAGTACTCTTGCAGAAAATGACGTCCGAGTAGTTGCACTTTGTTACTGCGCTTCGTTCGGTGAGCGAGAAGCCGGTAGCCCAATATTTTAAGGGTGTTTGCGTGTGGTGGGTTTTAGTGATGCCTTTAGTATCATTCACACTCCAATCACTTTCTTCACGGTAGACAGTAGCCTTGCAAAGATCCATGAGCAGCAACACTTATCATCAGGTACTGTTTGCTCGCTTGCCAATGTTCGAAATTAAAAAATTAAAAAATAATACTTGAAGGTCAATATTCTTACTATTACTGAGAAGGCTCACTGGTTAGCTGTGATGATAGATTTATTTAATTTCATCGACTGTATAATGTAAAATACAGGTATCGTTCTCTTTAAATTGTGAATTGAAAAATTTCTATTTGTTTCAATTGTAATTGTTTTATTTCTATTATATTTTTGATACCTACTTTTAAACATATTTTTGTTCAAACAATAATAAAACAGGTATACAATGCGCCGATTTAATACTCTATCTTTGACAATAAACAATGACTTGATGTAAGGCTTGTCTAGTTGGTAGGACGATTGGAAGGGATTGGTAATAGGTATGGGTACGAGTCCCACGTGTAGAAGTTATTTTCGCTCGTAAACAAGTTTTTATAAATAAAGTAGTAGTTAAAAGTAAAATGTCAGTAATTTTACAACAAAATGAAATCAAGTTTTAATAGAAATTACTCGATCACGATTCCTTCGCATGCATATTTGGCATTATTAAATTTTTCATGTTTACAAACGTTACCTTATCCGTGTGGTGACGGACTAAAAATACAATTTACCAAATTTACTTGCGGATGTCGTAAAAGATCACTAAGCAATATAATATGCATATTACATCTATGCAAGAGAAGGAAAACTCGATATAAAACCCTATACCAAATCAGTTGATTTGGTATAGGGTTTTGTATCAGCCGCTGGTCAGTTGACCAGCGTGGTATAATAGGTTAATATTCTTCCTATAGTGGAGGGGACTAAGCCCAATGATGATAATCATAAACGACCACAATACCACATCTATCCATTAAAGATCAAGTGCTCTGTAACGATTTTATTGTAGGCAATTTACTGTGCAATATATGAATCCCTTTAACGCCAACCCTCCGTATAATTCGAATTGTGGGACTAATAAGAAAGAAACAATGCTAATGAAATAATACTCGTTAATGAAGTGCTTACGTGTTATTTTAATCAAATAATATTTATTAGTTGACAACTGCAGTCAAGATTTTAATAATTATTTAATTCTCATTTAAATAGTAATTTATAAATATAATAATTATACTACGTCATCATCATCATACTATTTGGGGTTGACTCAATATGTACTCTTTATTCTAAATATATATTGCAAAACTTTAATGACCAGCCACCCGATTGATCTTAACCCTCCTTGGGAATGTAATTGTTGACCACACGACATTAGATGGATTTGGATCAGGTTTGTGTAATACTCTTACTCATCTTTTACAACGCCCACGTCTTTTATCAACTAAGAAAATATAGGTATATCAAGTAAAAAAACAAACATGCAGCAGTCACGAGGACTGCCGTCAGAACAAAGGACATAAAACTATGAATAAACAGTTATTATTTTGGATTTACAAATTATTTGATACTGAATCAAAATTTGTTAATTAAAGTCTTCTTCTTAGTTAATGGCAATGAGCTACAATAATGTAAGCTATTGGTGCCAGTGTCGAGTATATTGATTATTATTCACGTCTTTAGTCTTAAGTCTTTCAGTCAGTCGTTAGCATGACTTGGTGCTGATATCCAAGTCATGCGTCTCTGCAAATTTGGGCAAAATGTCAAAATGCACGTAATTCACCATTATATCATTTTCACTACATTTCAGAATTTTATCTGCATTATATTACATAAAATATCAGCAAAATGACTCAATATAACACTTTAAAACACTAAAATAATGAAAAGAATATAAAAGCGCTACATGACATTTTGACATTCGCGTCAAAAGTCCTTAATTAATTAAGTAATAAAGTCTTTTACATTTATCTGGTTTTGACAGATATAGCACCATTGACATAGTGATAATGTGCCAGCGTTAATACGCCATGTAACCAAGGCCATGACGACTTACCTAAATTTCATGTCAGCCCATATTAGTCCCACTGTTGGGCTCATGCCGCGCTGGTCAGACGTGTTGGCATAGTATTTTATGTCGAGTTTTCCTTCTCTTGCATTGATATATATGTTTTAGTCATATCATTTAGTTGTCTTTTACGACACCCATGGCCACCCGAGGGGGTGATGAATTGTATTCTTACTTCTTCACCACATAAATTTATGACGAATAAATTCATCCAAACCTGCCTATAGAAGCTTTCACTTCAACAATATTTTAATTACGTACTAGCAACCTGCCCTCGCTTCGCTTCGATTTCAGTCGCCTTAACCGCGTAGTTCCCGTTCCCGTGGGAAAACCAGGATAAAATATAGCCTACGTTAGTACCCTGATATTATAGTTTTCCGTTGATGAAAGAATTTTTGAAGTCGGTTCGGTGGTTTAAGCGTGAAAGCAACAACAGGCAAACAAACTTACTTTCGCATTTATAATACTAGTAAGGATATGAAATGTCTCATTTCTACTAGGGATGTTGCATGATGAAAAAAAACCTACGTCCCTTTGTGATGATAATTACTATAGAGAGCATAGTTCGTAATAGTATGACAATCCCATTTACATTACTCTTGTAAATAATCAAGTCAACTTTAGTCGGGTAGTCACAAATTGTACACAGTACGCAATAAATCACGTCCCACGGGTGCCAGTAGCTCAGGCCTAATTGTATTATTATTTATGGCTGTTAAAGCAATATTGTCCTGTTTGCAGTGTTTTGTTCAAACACTTCGCTGGGCAGTTTATTAAAGCGAGCCGTCGAACTCAAATTAATTCTATTTATGTGTACTTAGTAATATATTTCAGGCCAAGTATTTTGTGTAATTATTGTATACTAGTGGTCGCCGAGTGGTCGAAATTCGGCCATAATTCATTTAAATTAATTTTCTACTACACAATTTTCTTTTAATTTTATTAATGTATAATTGTATATTGAGCAAGCTGTATTTCACTAATAACTAATATATAAGTACAAATCTCTATTAGATATTGTCATCATAATTATGATTGTTTAACATTCAGTTCGACTAGAGATTTTAACCGTAAACAAAATTGTATAAGCGTTGCTACGCAACACACTCACACAAACGCGTGTGTGTGTGTATGTGTATCGATTGCATGGCAGTGTGCGTAATGCCTTTTTTAATGAATTTAATGCATTTCTAATCCACTATTATATGCAATTTCCATTTTATGCACTTCTCCTCATTATATACATCAACTGTGCCAAATTTCATACTTGTCCATCCACGTAATTTCCTTAAAAAGGGATACAAAGATTTTGCTTTACGTATTAATATATAAATTACGGCTGATAGAAATATATTCAAGATATTTTCAATAACAACATGACATGACACAGCAAGAATTTTATATTATACTAGCAACCCGCCCTCGCTTCGCTTCGGTTATAGGTTATAGTCGTTTTACCCGCATAGTTCCCGTTCCCGTGGAAATACCGGGATAAAATATAGCCTAGTTTACGCCCTGATATTATAGCTTTCCATTGGTGAAAGAATTTTTGAAATCGGTTCAGCCGTTTTGAAGATTACCCGGAACAAACAGACAGACAGACAGACAAAAATTTTTTAATTGCTATTTTAGGCATAGGTGTCGTGCAAATAACCGTGTGAGCATGAAAAAAGCCTATTATTTTGACATTACAAACAGACACTCCAATTTTATTTATTGGTATAGATTAGCTGATCCAACAGACGTGTTTAAATAAAATAAAAAGAATTCTCCTTGAAATCGATCGCAGTTCCATCTATCGGGTCTAATTTTGAATCTAAACCATTCTTGAATCCCCTTGAACACCTAAAAAAAAATCGTCAACATCGGTCCAGCCAATTATGAGGAGTTCAGTGACATACACACGTACCTACACAAGAAATATATATATAAAGTTTATAGATTCTATTTTGACAAATGGGGTGCCGTCTCGTCGCCTCTCCTCATAAATCTTCTACTGCTGGGCTTGAGCCTCAGAGAAGGGAAATTACACGTAGTAGGGCTACGCTATTGATAGTCGTCTGTCTACAGTCGCAGGCTGGTCCATCCGGGGTAGTACCACACTCGCAAAAAATCGACGTCTGAGTAGTAGCAATTTGTTACTGTTTTAGTAATGAAATTATCATGAGACTGATCCATATTATCTTATATCTTTAAACGAGCAATTCTTGTATATATATATATATTCAGGATCTCAGAAACGGCTTCATCGATTTTGTTGAAACTTGGCATACTAAAGGTTTCGGGTCCAAAAAATCGATTTAGCTAGGTTTTATTTATAGAAAATGTTGTTTTGTCCGTGTTTTTAGTAAAACAATATAATGACATTAAATTTTAAAAGAATATGAATTCAAATTTCGTTGTCAACGTCATGAGTAACATGACATAGTCATAGCATGACTATAGCTCAGTTGTGAAGTAGTGCAGTTTCCTTTTAGTATTGTTTTGACATTCAAACGGCGTCGGATCGAATCTCGGTGTTATTATTATTCTCTTTTTGTACTTTTTATATTTTTTTCATTATTTTTTTTTCTATTAATATATATCTAAATAAATTCGACAAAAATACAACAAAAATATTCCGAGCGAAGCTCGGTCAACCAGATATTAATATCTATAACGGCAAAAACACTCACGTGCTGAGATCGATTACGTCTACCCGGGTTTCGAGCATTTCCGATGCTCATCATCAGGGCGAGTGCGCAGCGGCGTCTGCGAGGCCCCGGCGTGCACTGCACGACGCGTATCGAGCAGCGCGCCGCGACACAGGCATGAGGGGTGCGGGAGAGGTGTTTGCCTCTTGATCGTCTTCGGCGGAATCGTCGGACGAAACTTTACAACCGGAGTTAAGCTATGTTGTTGGTATGTCACTCCGTGTGTCGTCACCATCACATATCACGCTGGTCATGTCACTCTCCAGGCACGCCACCATCTTGTTGTTACTGCGCTTCGTTCGGTGAGCGAGAGAGCTGGCAGTCCAACTTTTTCAGGTTGTTATCGTGTGGTGGATTTTGGTGATGCCTTTAGTTTCACTGAACCTCATTGCACGTATTCACAGTTCTTTTACTTTCTTCACAATAGGCAGCGGCCTAAAAAGGGTTCATGAGCGGCAGCAACACTTACTATCAGGCGTACTGTTTGCTCGTTTGCCACCAATTGTATTAAAAAAAATTACCTACTGTATCATGCTGGTCAGACATGTTGGTTAAGCGTTTTATTTCAAATTTTCTTCTCATACATAAATGTTATATGCACATTATATCATTTAGTGATCTTTTATGACATCCACGGGCAATATAGGGAGTGGGTAATAATATTTTTACTCCGTCACCACACGGAATTGGAGTGAAATGGAATCTAGGTACTAAAATTTGGTCGGCCCAACGACGAAGGCGACGTGGTTTTCGGGTGGAACAAAAAAGGTACTAAAATTTAATTTTGTATATGCTACTAGAAGATAAAGGGATAAACAGTAATTCTGTTCTTCTGAGGCTCCATACGTCCTATAACTTAGCACGAAATCCACTGGACAGAAGGGTTGCTATAAGAGTTTTCTTTCTCTTGCTGTAATAGGTTGCCTATCTCATATATAAACTAGCAACCCGCCCTCGCTTCGCTTCGGTTATTGGTTATAGTCGTTTTACCCGTGTAGTTCCCGTTCCCGTGGGAATACCGGGATAAAATATAGCCTAGTTTACGCCCTGATATTATAGCTTTCCATTGGTGAAAGAATTTTTGAAATCGGTCCAGCCGTTTTGAAGATTACCCGGAACAAACAGACAGACAGACAGACAAAAATTTTTCAATTGCTATTTTAGGCATAGGCGTTGTGCAAATAACCGTGTGAGCATGAAAAAAGCCTATTATTTTGACATTACAAACAGACACTCCAATTTTATTTATTGGTATAGATTTCTAGCGTACGTGTGTATGTCACTAAACTCCTCCTAAACGGCTGAACCGGTGTTGACGAAATTTTTTGTGCGTGTTCAAGGGGTTTCCAGAACGGTTTTGATTTGCAATTGGACCCGGTAGATGGCGCTTATTTGAACAGAACAACGTTGCTGTGTGGTAGCGGCTTCGAATACTACCAACCCTTGCTTTGCTTGTGGGTGTCGTAAAAGACAACTAAGAGCCCTAGATTGACCCGGACCAACTCCACCTGGTACCATTTGGGTCAACGATTACATTCTCAAGGAGGGTTGACGTCAGGCAGGCGGCCGGTCATAAAAATCATTGCCGAAACTTTTTGCAATATGTCAAAACAGATGACATATTGCGTCGACCCCAAGTAATTGGGATAAGAGCAAGATGATGATGATGATGAACGTCTGTTGGGTCAACTAGTTGATATATAAATAAAAAAACATACATTTTTATGTACTTAAGACCAACAGAAGTTCTACGTTTTCACTTCTCATCAAGAGTATATAAATCATCATACGAAATACAACAAGACAGCGCGTCTCAATATTTTGCAAAAATTTCATTTGTACGTAGTGTATAAAAATACAAATCAACATCATCACAACCCATATATGTCTGCTGAGCTCAAGACACCGTCAAAATGGCAGATTTGATTCTCTTGCTCTACCATCCATCGTGTACAATGGAACAGTGATCCCTTACAGTCAACATGTCAAGAATCTCGGCCTAATTCTAGATTCGACGATGGAGTGGCAAACGCAGATCACTACCATATCAAATAAGGTCACAGGTACGCTTCGCTCGCTATATCGCTTGAAGAACTTTCTTCCAATAAATACCAAGACAGCGCTGGTTCAAACCTTAATCCTTCCTATCATCGATTATGCTGATGTGTGCTACCTCGATCTGAATGCAGATCTACTCAATAAACTGGACCGTCTTCTCAATAATTGCATTCGATTCGTTTTTAACCTTCGTAAATTCGACCATGTCTCCTCATTTCGCTCTCGTCTTAATTGGTTACCGATTAGGCAAAGACGAAGCTTGCGAACTCTCTCTTTACTATACTCTATTTTAAACTCTCCTAATGCTCCCCCCTACTTAAAACTTCACTTTCAATTTCTATGTACCACTCACGACCGTAATCTTCGTTCCTCCAAAAATCTTATTCTTCACTGTCCTTCTCATTCCTCTAATCTAGTACACTCTTCGTTTTATATCCAGGCTATTCTTCTCTGGAATGCTTACCATTAAAGATCAGAATGGCCGCTAGCCGTGATGGTTTTAAAGCTATGGTAAAACGTCTATACCTAGACTTTCTGACGGAGTCAACTCATCAACGATGGCTCTCCTCTACTTTTAATAAAATTTATATGTATGTATATGTATGTTTATGTATGTATATATGTATTTCTATGTGTATATATATATATATATATATATATATGTGTATTGTGTTGTGTGCTAAAGTTTAAATCTTAATATATAAAATTCAAAGTCCTGACTGACTCATCAACGCCCAGCCCAAACCCTTGGACCTAGCAAGCTGAAATTTTGCACAGATATTGTCTTTATGACGTAGGCAAGGAATAAGACGGGATTTTTCGAAATTCCCACGGGAACGGGAATAATAAGGATTTATATTTTCGCTATAAAAGTTGCCCTATCTCCGTTATTATATTTATTAGAGACTTGAAATTTGACATATAAATATGTGATTGCAATCACTAAAAACCGTTTTTAGGATTTTTCGAAATTCCCTCGGGAACAGGAATAAAAAGGACTTATTTATATTTTGTCGCTTTAAATTTACTCTATCTCCGTAACCATATGTATTAGAAACTTAAAATTTGGCATATAAGCAGGTGATTATGAAAACAAAAAACAATTTTCAGGATATTTCGAAATTCCCACAGGAACGGGAATAAAAAAGATTTACTTATATTTTCGCTTTAAAGTTGCCCTATTTCCGTAACTTTATTTATTAGAGACTTGAAATTCAGCTTAAAAGTAGGTTATTACGATAACTAAAAACCATTTTTAGAGTTTTTTGAAAATCCCTCGGAATATGATGAAAATCCTTGCTTAAAAGTTATATTGTTTGTTTTTTCTTTCGTAGCTATTGTTATGTATAATAAGTGTATAAAATTATTTCCCCATTATGAAGTAGGCAAGGAATAAGACGGGATTTTTCGAAATTCCCAAGGGAACGGTAATAAAATGGATTTATATTTTCGCTTTGAAGTTGCCTATCACCGTTACTTTAATTATTAAATACTTGACATGTAAGTAGGTAATTTTGATCAGGCTTCAGTTATTTTTTTTTTTTTCGATTTTTTTTTTGATATTTCGAAATCACCTCGAAATAGGAAGAAAATCGTTGCTTTTAAGTCATAAAACTAAGTTTTGCTTTCGTTACTTTTGGCAGGTGCCTACACTAAAAAAGAAACTTGATTGAATACGTATCTATCACACAAGGTTGATGCTATTGTTAAACAAAATTATCGTATTAGTCGATGAAAGTGTTTGACTTCAACGAAATGTTTGACTATAATAATAATTATATATGCGAAAAACACAATTTTGCATTTTATTCGTATTTGAACAAGTTTTTTCACCGTATATTAAAACTAATATTCGGATATTTATTATTTTTTCGTGGTTTCCTTAAGTAGCTTCAGCAATAATGAAAAAGTCGCGCACGCCAATCTCCCCGGAGCTCGGAGGGTATATAAGCAGCGCGAGGCGGCACGGCCCCATCCCGACGCAGTTTGGTTTCCGAGCTAAACACAGCTGCGTACAACAAGTTCACCGCTTGGTAGAATACACAAGTAGTCAGTTCATCATGAACAAATATACGGGTGTATTATTCCTAGACGTAGCGAACGCATTCGACAAGGTTTGGCATGAAGGCCTAATCTACAAACTCTATCTCCTCAAGATCCGTCACTACTTAATTCTCATTATACATGACTACTTAAGTCATCGCAGCTTTCGCTACAGGGTGGAAGGGACGTTGTCGACCTCCCACCCTATCAAGGCCGGCGTCCCTCAGGGGTCGGTCCTCTCCCCATTTCTCTTCACGCTATACACTAGCGATATGCCCAAATTCAACCGGGCACATAAAGCGCTTTACGCTGATGACACCGCACTCTTTTGTGCTGGTAAATCCCCGACAACAGTAGCCAAGACTCTCCAAACAGCGGTTACCGCCCTAGCCAATTGGTTTAGGAAATGGAGATTAGAAATCAACCCCGAGAAGAGTCAGGTGGTCATGTTCACTAGACGAACTGTCCGTTCCTACTCTATCGATAGCATTCCCCCCCTTAAAATTTTCAACAAGCCGGTCACTTGGACCAGGCAGGCCAAATACTTAGGTGTGACCCTTGACGATCGACTCAGCTTCGCCCCTCACATAAAGCAAGTCCGCGCACGGGCAGCCTTTGTGATGGGCCGTCGCCACTGTCTACTCAACTCTAGGTCGCGTATGCCCCTGAGTAGCAAAATCCGACTATACACCACCTGCATACGGCCTATCATGACCTATGCCAGCGTGGTGTTCGCGCATGTTAAGCCACACAGGATCCACAGGCTACAGACACTTCAAAATGGTTTCATGCGCCGAGCTACGGGAGCACCGTGGTTCATACGAAACGTCGATCTCCACATCGACCTCGAACTGCCGACCATCAAGCAGTTTATGAAACGGTGCTCTCAGAGCTACTTTGACTCTGCCATGACACACCCCAACCAAATAGTGGTTGGGGCGGCTTCCTATAGATCCTCCAAAATCTCCTCCATCCGACGTCCTCGTCACGTCCTCGACGAAGAGGACGACAATATCACACTCGCTCAACAAAGAGCCTATACACGGCCCGCGAGGCCTTAACAAATAAATATCCGCGGTTCCGCCCTCGCCGTCGAGGTGCGAAACCGCGCCGCGCAAAAGTCACTACTAAAAACGTGGGCACGCCCACTTTGCCTCCAGCGACGCCCCAAGCCGAGGTCCGTTCCCCACAGGGGGAGCCCTTGGGCGATGTCGCTTAGCATACTTTTCTCCGGGTTGAGAGCCCTCAGCGCTCACCCATAGTCCGCGTCAAGCTGTCAAGGCCATCTGCGGCCAACAGCTGTACACACACAAAAAAAAAAAAAAAAAAAGGCACGGCCCCACACATTATAATTGCAACCTTGGTCTTAATAACACGTCCAGCGCAAACGCTGCGATAGATTATACCATACAAGTAAACTGTACTTTTCAGTGCAACACTATCTTTTAAAAACTGTGCTTTTCAGCACAATTCTTTGCTTTTCAAAATATTCTTTCTTATCTTTTAAAAATTGTTTTGCTAATCTTTTCCAAAAAAATATATTCTTTTCCAAATTGCTTTTCTAATCATTTCCAAATATTGTTTCCCATTTTTTTTTACTTTTATTAAGTTTATGATACTACTATTTTAATTGCCTTGATTCCTTAGTGCATAACTTTGCTTTTCAAAATATTCTTATCTTTTGCAAATTGTTTTGCTAATATTAAAAAAAAACTATTCTTTTTCAAATTGTTTTTTCTTAATCATTTTCGAATATTTTTCTATTTTTTTTTTCTTTCATTAACTTTATAATACTATATATTTAATTTTTTTTTTCAAATTAATTTTCAAAGTATTCTTATTTTTCACAAAGTTCTTTGTTCATCTTTAAAAAAAAAATTTTCCAATTGCTTTTCTTTTCTAATCATTTTACAATATATTTTTTGATTTTTTTTTTACTTTCATTTTGTTTATAATACTATTTAATTAGCTTAAATTTGTAAGTGCATAACTTAAGTACATAGTTTTTGTTCGTTATTTGAGTAGATTTTGTTTATTATCTATCACAATGACTGTTAAAACATTGCAAATTGATGGGGCTATGATCTCTCACACCGTAGTTCCTATAATTGGAGACGGAGCCTGTCTGTTTCGGGCCATCTCCTATATATTGTATGATACACAGGTGATGGCCAGGGAGGTGCGCGAGCAAATCGTAGACTATGTGGTGGACAACTGGGAATCGTTTGCCATTATGTCACATGACAGTAACGGGGACAATTACTTCAGTGCCGCTGAATACCGCATTGACATGTCACGCCATTTTACTTATGGTAGTTTATGTGAGCTGGAAGCGGCAGGGCAACTCTTTCCATGGGTCTTTGAAGTTTACCGAAACGGTGAACTGTATATGAGTTTTGGTACTACAGGTAACCCTGTGGGACGACTACGCTTTACACATGATCTGTCACGTGGCCATTTCGATGTTTACGTCTGTAGTGAAGTGACTGCGACAATGGCCAAGACCGCCTCCACTTCTTCACTTCTCCCCGTCGTTGCAAAGAAGATTACTACGAGAAGAAATGAAGTGCCTACTAATTCACCGCCCATATTAGAACCAGATCATCACGTATCTCAGTATCAATCTTTCCTACTAAATGCTCCAAGAAACGTCGTGCCAGATGCACCGACGCTACTCGGAAAAAACAAATTCAAAACGCTTCAAAAAAATATGCGCAAACAAACCCAGCAGTTCACCGTGCTGCCGTGGCCAGATACCAGAAAACTCACCCTGAGGTACACAGGGCGGCACAATCTCTTTATGAGCAAAATAATCCTGGAAGACGAGTACAAAGGAAAGGACGCTCCTGGAAAACCAAGGCTCACTCCGGCATGGCCTATGATCTTGATATAGAGTATGAGACGGACAGTACTGTATCCTTGGGTGCCATGAACAACAAGTGCCATTGGTGTAATGCTCTCAAGTGGAAGGAGGAGCCACCCGGCATGTGCTGCAGTGCTGGTAAGGTGCAGCTCCCGCCTTATGAACAGCTACCTGAGCCTCTCTACAGTTTGATAATGGATATACATCCAGAACACGACCATTTCATGAACCGTATTCGTAAATATAATAGTTGTTTTCAAATGACTTCTTTCGGAGCGAAACAGATAATAAAAGACGGTTTTATGCCAACTTTTAAAGTTCAGGGCCAGGTATACCATTTGGTGGGAAGCTTGCTGCCAGCTCCTCAAAAGGAACCACAATTTTTACAAATATATTTTGTTGGCGAAGATGACAGGGAAGTACAATTGAGGTGCAGTATCTTTCCCGAAGTAAAACCCGGCTTAGTCAAGCAACTGCAGAGAATGCTACATACGTTTAATACTTATGTAAGAGACTTGAAGATCGCCCTGGACAAGGTGCCTGAAACGTCTAAACCATTTAAAGTAGTCATTAATGCTGAGAAGAAACCGCCGGAGAGTCACAAGGGTCGTTTTAATGCTCCTACGTCAAATGAGGTGGCATTAGTAATAGTTGGTCAGCAATTTGAGAAACGAGACATTATCCTTGAGAGCCACGATAATTCATTGCAGCGCATTAGCGAGATTCACCGTTCGTATGACGCCCTGCAGTATCCGCTTTTGTTTTGCCGTGGCGAGGATGGGTACTCCATTTCTTTACCTCAGCGTGATCCTGAGACCAAATTAATACTTAAAAATACAATTTCAGCTGCAAGGTTCTATTCTTTTCGTATAATGATTAGACAAGGAGAAGATAATCACATGGTGTATTTCCGTTCCCTTTTTAGTCAGTTTTTAGTGGACATGTACGCCAAAATAGAGACGGAAAGGTTGACCTATATCAGGAACAACCAGGCGCAGCTGAGGGCTGACAGTTATATACACTTGCGGGATGCCATAGGAAGGCAGGATGTTGATGTTCAGCAGCTAGGTCAGAAGGTGGTGCTCCCGTTATCTTTTACCGGAGGACCACGCTATATGCACGAGCGTACACAAGACGCTATGACATACGTGCGTCAGTACGGTCATCCTGATCTTTTTATCACATTTACGTGTAACCCCCGATGGAAAGACATCACAGATATACTATTACCTGCCCAAAAGTCACACGATCGCCACGATATTATAGCTAGGGTATTCCACCACCAAAGGTGAAAAAGATGATGGCTCTTCTTACCAAAGGCAATCTATTTGGGGGGATGCGTTGCTTTATATACTCGGTAGAATGGCAAAAATGGGGTCTTCCTCACATTCACATCTTGCTATGGCTAGAGCAGCGTATCACCCCAGATAAGATCGACAATGTTATTAGTGCAGAAATACCTGACCCTGAGCAAGACCCTCTCCTCTACGATATTGTGAAGGCCAGTATGATACATGGTCCTTGCGGAAGTTTAAATTACAACTCGCCCTGCATGAAAGATGGCAGTTGCAGTAAGAGGTACCCTCGACCGTTTCTCAAGGATACCCAGACAGGAGACGATGGATATCCGCAATATAGGAGGAGATCTCCAGCTGACGGTGGTAACACAATAAAATTAATGAAATAGAGTTGGACAACCGCTGGGTGGTGCCTTACAATCCTGTCCTGTCACGTACTTTCAATGCTCATATTAATGTGGAGTACTGCAATTTTGTTAAATCTATCAAATATATTTGTAAGTACGTGAACAAGGGCAGTGATCAAGCGGCCTTTACTCAAGAGAATGAGAAAGATGAGGTAAAAATCTACGAAAGCGGCCGGTACATAAGCAGTTCCGAAGCAGTTTGGAGGATCTTAAGCTTCCCCATTCATGAAAGGTTCCCCCCTGTCGTACACCTCGCTGTTCATCTTGAAAACGGTCAGCGAATATACTTCACCTCAAATAATTTGTCAGAAAAGATAAATAATCCACCACAGACAACGCTCCTAGGCTTTTTTGAAATCTGCAAAACAGACAATTTCGCTAAAACTCTGCAGTACTCCGAAGTCCCTTCTTACTATGTCTGGAACAGCAAAAAATTTTCAAGGAGGAAAAAAGGGAAAGATGTTGAGGGCTGGCCTGGAGTGAAAAAAGTGCACGCTCTGGGCAGGGTCTATACGATTCATCCAAACAACACCGAGTGCTACCACGTACGCCTTTTGCTCCATGAGGTTAGAGGACCGACATCCTTTGAGGACTTAAAGACTGTGAATGGTATCCTCCATCCAACATTTCAATCTGCATGTAAGGCACTTTGTCTGCTGGAAGACGACAAGCATTGGGACACCACTTTAGAGGAAGCTGCATTATGCGATTCTCCTCTCAAATTGCGAGAGCTATTTACAATAATGTTAGTTTTCTGTCAACTCTCTGATCCTTTAAGCCTTTGGGAGAAATACAAAGAGAGTCTCTCAGAAGACATTAAACGGCAACTGGAAAGAGAGTTGCAAGATTGTGTATCTGTTGTACACCTCACTGACGAGGTGTACAACAGATGTTTGATTTTGATTGAGGATGCAGTATTAGCTCAAGCAGGACAAAACTTGGCACAGTACGGATTACCTCAGCCAAAAAGATCTGCAGCAACTTTGGACAATAGAGAATATCTGAGGGAGACCAATTATGATCTATGCGCCCTAGGAGAGGTGGTGTCATGCAATGAGGAGTTACTGACGGATGAACAGCTTTACGTTTACCAGAAGATCCTTGGCAATATTGAAAAAGGAATAGGGCAAATTTTTTTCCTGGATGCTCCTGGTGGCACTGGTAAAACATTCCTTATCAATTTGCTATTGGCAAAAGTTAGGAGTAATCGTAGCATTGCCTTAGCTGTCGCATCGTCAGGAATCGCAGCAACACTGTTGGAGGGAGGCAAGACAGCTCACGCTGCTTTCAAGCTGCCACTAAACCTTATCCATGTGGAAACTCCACTGTGCAATATCTCAAAACAGAGTAATACGGCCCAAGTGCTGCGTGATTGTAAACTCATAGTTTGGGACGAGAGCATAATGGCGCATAAGGGGGGTTTTGAAGCGCTAAACAGAACACTAAAAGATATTAGAGGGAACGATGACATGATGGGTGGAGTCACCGTGTTGTTAGCTGGAGACTTCCGTCAGACTCTGCCGGTAGTGCCGAGGGGAACTCGAGCTGACGAAGTTAAGGCTTGCATTAAGGCATCAAGTCTTTGGCCCCTAATCAAAAAGCTTCACCTTAAAAAATATATGCGGGTGCACCTGAAGAGTGATGTTTGCGCTGGACAATTCTCCGATCTTCTTCTTAAAATAGGAAATGGAGAATATCCAGAAACTGATGGCAAGATTACAATTCCATCAGATCTTGCCTCACTTGTACCGACCGTTGATGACCTACTAGCCCGAATATATCCAGATGTTCACAACCTACACAACAAATCCATGGATTGGCTGTGTGAATGTGCGATTTTGACACCTAAGAACGATCAGGCTTCAGTTATTAATGACACTTTGTTAAAGTCATTCGAAGGTGTAGAATACAAGTACAAGTCTGTGGACACTGTAGTGCATACGGATGATGCTATACACTATCCTGTGGAGTTCTTAAATGCACTCAACCCACCTGGTCTACCGGTTCACACACTTATCCTCAAAGTGGGTGCTCCAGTAATGCTACTCCGAAACCTCAATTCGCCTAAGTTGTGCAATGGGACCAGGTTGCGTGTGAAAGCCTTACATAAAAACTTAGTAGAGGCCATTGTAATTACTGGCTGTGCTCGAGGTGAATCGGTGTATATACCACGGATACCACTTATACCATCGGAGTACCCATTCGAGTTTAAAAGGCTGCAGTTCCCTCTTAAGGTCTGTTTCGCAATGACGATTAATAAGTCTCAGGGTCAGTCACTAAAAACAGCAGGAATTGATCTTAGGGTAGACTGCTTCTCGCACGGTCAGTTTTACGTGGCTTGCTCGAGAGTGAGCTCTCCTAGCAGTCTGGTCATCTTAGCACCTGAGGGCAGAACCGCTAATGTAGTTTATAAAGAGGTACTATAAGTTTGGTATAAGCTCAAAAAATAGCCTTACCCCTTTACAATGTTTTTAGAATTTTGGTGTCTTTCAATCTGTATGTTATGGCATAACACAAAAACCACTGAATGGATTTCGATACAATTTTCACAATTTTGGTAGTTTGGGGGTCCATCTTAAAATCTAAGGCACGTATCATTTAATTTCGTTAAAAAAACAGAAGATATGGTGCATAGGGTGATTTATTCTGTAGTCTACGCGGACGAAGTCGCGGGCAAAAGCTAGTAAATAAATAAAAGTGGAAGAAAATCATCCTTTTTTTATGTGTGGGCTATGGTAAGCGCACGTGCAGTCCATTCCGTCCGGGGTGATGAAAGGACGGCGCGCGGGACCATAACCCACCCGTACCCACGTCACCTCGTTGTTGGGCCGACCACCGGAGCAGGGTGACTTGAAGAGAAATCATCCTACCATAACACATTGATCAGATGGGTTGGTATCAATCTGTTAATATCAAATCCCTTAGTCGTCTTTTATGACACCCACGGTTAAGCAAAGGGGTGGTGAATTATATTCCTACACTGTCACCACATGAAAAATATAATACAAATAATCACACTCACTTTTGCTTTAAGCTATACGTCCCACTATTGGACTCGAGGCTCCACCACAATTGGAGGAAAATTTACTTACTATTATACCACGCTAGTCAGACTGTTTGGTATAGGGTATTATTTCGAGTTTTCCGTTTCTTGGATAGATATTTTCTACAGATAACTTAATAATCTATACCAATAAATAAAATTGGAGTGTCTATTTGTAATATCAAAATAACAGGCTTTTTTCATGCTCACACGGTTATTTGCACGACACCTATGCCTAAAATACAGATTAAAAACTTCTTGTCTGTCTGTCTGTTTGTTCCGGGTAATCTTCAAAACGACTAGACCGATTTCGAAAATTCGTTCACTAATGGAAAGCTATAATATCAGGGAGTAAACTAGGCTATATTTTATCTCAGTATTCGCACGGGAACGGGAACTACGCAGGAAAGACAACTAAAAGCGAAGCGAGGGCGGGTTGCTAGTTATATAATATAAATAAATGTGCGAATATTTTTTGTTAATATAAAATTAAATTCATTTGAATACTACCAAAACGTGCTTTCATTTAATTTTGCAATAACGTACATAATATAAAATGTAAGCAAAGCTAAATAGAATGAAGATTACATATTTTATGTTTTGGAGTTTCAGTTTAAACGTATTGCTTCGTTATGTAGCTATATATGATAAGGTGAATAATCTTTTAACTGTGCTTACTATATAATATACTAGCAACCCGCCCTCGCTTCGCTTCGGTTTCAGTCGCCTTACCGGCGCAGTTCCCGTTCCCGTGGGAATATTGGGATAAAATATAGTCTATGTTACTACCTGAATGTTTAAGCGTGAAAGCGTAACAAACAAACTTACTTTCGCATTTATAATATACTAGCAACACGCCCTCGCTTTGCTTCGGTTTCAGTCGCCTTATTCGCGTAGTTCCCTTTCCCGAGGGAATACCGAGATAAAATATAGCCTATGTTACTCCCTGACATTATAGCTATCCATTGGTGAAAGAATTTTTGAAATCGGTTCGGTGGTTTAAGCGTGAAAGCGTAACAAACAAATAAACAAACAAACAAACTTACTTTCACATTTATAATATTAGTAAGCTTCCTTACTAATATTATAAATATGAAAGTAAATTTGTATTATAAATGTGTAAGGATATAGGAGTAATTGTGCTTACTATATATACCATTATTTGTATTATACCTTTCATGTGGGGACGGAATAAGAATACAATTCACGACACCGTTTTTTATCCATGCGTGTCGTAAAAGACTAAGGCATATGATATTTTTATAACATTCTCAATCCTAAGGGCATTAGTATTCTAGTCTAAACAGTGTACAGAATATTATATTTTACAGAGAGCTTTCAGTCTCCGCAACCTAAAGGGCGAACAATATTCTAGAATTAGATTATATTGCCTCCAATATTGATATTCCCGGAGGAATCCTTTATATCAGTTAATTGGTTTTAGCATTAGTTTATCACTGATATAAATTTTTATGAAAATATTAATATAATGCTGTGTTTTGGCAGCTACGAATACTACCAACCCTTACATTGCATGCAGGTATCGTAAAAGACCACTAAAAGTTTTAGATAGACCTGAGCCAACTCCATCTGATGCCATCTGGTCAAAAATTATGTTCTCAAAGAGGGTTCGTGTCAAGCAGGTAGCCGATCTAAAGTATCTCGTCGTCTCAGCTCATAAGCGTCCCACTGCTGGGCACGTACCTCCTCTACACTAGGAAGGTAATTGACCATGCTGGTCAGTCAGGTTGGTTTAGGGTTTTGTTTCAAGTTTTCCTTTTCTTGCTTAGAAGTTATATGCATATTATATCCCTTAGTCATCTTTTACGACATCCACGGGCAAGATAGAGGGTGGTGAATTAGTATTCTAAATCTGTTACCATATGGAAACCACACGGTTGGCACACCGTCCACTATTGGCATAAAAATATTGTTAATAACTTTTGCAATATATACGTTGGAAGAGAATCAAGTATGTATTGAGTCCATCGCAAGTAATTGAGATAAGAGCAGAATGACGATGATGATGAACATATTAACCTATATATGCCCAGAACTTTTTTTAGGATCAATTTTAATTATTTTCAACTATATTGTTAATCAATGATTATATATAAATTCCTATATATAAGGCCATAATAGTAATTTGTGATTTTCAGTACACATTTCTTTGACTATAAAAAAATCATTTTATCAGTAAATTAACATAATAGAAAAAAAAAATACTTGCATTTCTGTGCACTCGGTCGCAAACTTTTTTCACAAATACAAATGTTTGAACTTACGCGCCTAAATGTCACTTTAATTGTTATAGATGATTTATAAATATTATTTATTATTTATTATCAAAAGAATTCCTTGGTCTATCGAAAGATGGCACTATAATTTAAATTAATACAACAGCTCGTGACTAACTTGCATTAGAGTTCGTGTAGTAATTTTGGGTCGTTATCGACCCTATGGGCATATAGGGGTTAAGGGGGGTGTCAAGGAACTTGGTATCAGTAGTAAGTTCAATGTCGAAAGGGAGGGAAGACAGTAGGTTATAGAGTAACGCACCGCCCTTGCATCGCCTCTGACGGAACGCAAGATGCGTGTGACGACCTTAGTCCTCCAAAAAAAAAAAGCGTAGCTATTAGTAATCTACAATATCAATAGTCATGTTAAAATAGTCATTTTATTTTCATATATCTCAATTACCAGGCTCGTTTTTTCCATTTTCTATTTATTTTCACTACTTGAAATTATTAGGTATCTTTTTGTGGTGACGAAGTAAAAATATAATTCGCCTCACCCTCTCTTATCCGTGGGTGTCGTAAAAGATGACAAAGGGATAAAATATGCCTAGAACATCTATGCAAGAGAAGAAAAACTCGAAATAAAACCCAATGCCAACACGTCTGACCAGCGTGGCTATAACAGGTCAATTTATTATGAAGGAGACTCGAGCCCACCCAACAATGGGACGAATAAGAAGGCCGAGATGAAAATAAGTAACATAATTTTTCACAAATTTTTCATTTGGTAATACTCTATTACTATAATATGATTATTAGACAGGGTGTAAAAAAACCAATGAAAAAAAAATTATAATGTGAATGAAATGCCATGCTTACCCATCAACCAGCCTGGTATAACAAGTCAATATTCTTTCCATCATGCAAGATGTTTCTAAAAAGACATAAATGTTAGAATGAATCTATATTTAATGTCAAATTTGTTAAATTTGCTGTCATTGTTATAAGTTCAATTTCAATATAATATCATTTCAAATGGTTACGTCAAATTGTTCGTTAAATTGAGTGATAAATAACCGTTAATTAATACATCGGAGCCGACGACGGGAAGTCCGTGAAGCGTGATATTAATATTTAATTTAATAAATAAGTTAATAATCTACATACAGTTATACTAAATATGATTTTGAGAAATTTAGTAGGTATAAGTACCTAAGAAGCATAGATTTTATTTATCGTTACAGGTATACGTCCCACGGTTGAGCTCAAACCTCCATCATCATCATCATCATCATCATCGCAGCCCACATACGTCCCACTATTGGGCTTGGGCCTCTTCTACAATAGGAGGGAATTTGACCTACTATACCAAGCTGGTCAGACATGTTGGTATAAGATTTCATTTCGAGTTTTTCTTCTCTTGCATAGATGTTATGTGCATATTATATCCCATAGTCGTCTTATACGACATCCACGGGCAAGATAGGGAGTGGTAAATTATATTCTTACTACGTCACCACACGAAAAATAGGAGCCCCCTCCATAATAGGAGGGAAATTTGAACTACTATAGCACATTGGTTAGATGGGTTGGTATAGGGTTTTCTCGAATTTTCTTTCTCTTTCTTAGATGTCATATGCACATTTAATACCTTAGTCGTATTTTACGACACCCACGGCAAAAGAGGGTGTGGCGAATTATATTCTTACTTCTTCACCACACAGAGATGCCTAATAATTTCAACTAGTGAAATAATTGGATAAAAACCTTTACATAATTTAGTCAGTAACAGTATGTAGAGGAATATTCACAAATAAAACCACTAAGGAACTGTGAAACACGTATACGGTAATGCAGGACCTTTAAAATAAGTATACAGCTTAGCATGTGCAGTTTGTTCGGTTGCCTGCGTTTGCCTGCGGTTGAGATAAGCTAGTAGCACTCGTCCTCTCACCTGCACGTGCCTTTTACACTATCTGCATTTGAACTTGCAACCTTTATCATTTGAATAGTATTTACGTAATTTGTTGTTTAATATAATATTCCGATTTGAGTTTAAATTTAGTTATTATTTTAATTAAAACACTGTTTTCATCATCGTTATCACAACTCTTTAACGGAGTAAGAAAACAATTCACCACTCTCTCTCTTACCCGTGGGTATCGTAAAACACGACTAATGGATATATTACGCATGCGACATTTATGCAAGTGAAGGAAAACTCGAAACAAAACTCTATACCAACTTGTCTTCCGGTGGTCGGCCCAACAACGAGGTGATGTGGGTACGGGTGGGTTATGGGCCCGCACGCCGTCCTTTCATCGCCCCGGACTGACTGGACCGCGCGTGCCCTTACCATAGCCCACCCATAAAAAAAAAAAATACCAACTTGTCTGACCAGCATGTTATATTAACGCCAATTGCCTTCCTATTATGGAGGAGGCAGCAGTGGGACTTATATGAGCCAAAATGAAACCTCGTTTAAAGAACGACATGTCATAGCGCTAGTACGGCAGATTATATTGTTGGATGTCTTCACTTCTGTCGCCCCAAATAGATCGGACAAGGTGTGATATTAGATATAGCCTGTCCATTAAAACAAAAAAGCTATATTTTATTGTGATAACAAAATATTCTAAGATTATTTTGAAATTCATGTCAATTGTGCACCAAAGAAGGATATTGTTATATATAGGACTAGTTTGGCATGACTAAACCAAGAAACGATCGAATCTATACTAATAGTATAAAGAAGAAAGATTTGTTTATTTGTCTGTATTTAATAGGCTCCAAAACTACTGGACCAATTTCAAAAATTCTTTCACCAATGGAAAGCTATAATATCAGGGAGTAACATAGACTATATTTTATCCGGATATTCCTACGGGAACGGGAACTACGCGAGTAAGTCGACTGAAACCGAAGCAATGCGGTTGCTAGTAGTTTAATATTTTGTTTATTTTTTTTTGCGAAAGAATGACTTTATTCACTACAATTCTAGATGAAAAATGAAAGTAATAAATTCAAATAATAAATTCAAATAATATGTAAACATTTTCGAAAGCTGGTGTGAAGAGTAGTAGAAAAATTAATTAGAACACGTTACATTTGTTACAGGTTAACAATATTATCGCGTAACGTGACCGGGATTAGTCCGTCACCCGCAGAGATGCTGACCGCGCGACGGCGTCCGACATCCCGGGAAGGGGACGTCGAGGGCATTTCCTCGGGGTATTCCTTCGGGTCGACCACTGAAGACAAGGAAATAGGTTTCCGTGGTCAGGCCCAAAGGCAGAGGTGACGTGCTATTGGTGGCTAACAGGGCCGCGCGCCGCCCCTCTGTCGCTCCGGATGGAGCCTTTGCACTGACCGTAGCCCACCCCAAAAAAAAAGGATAACAATATTATTCACCATCCCCTATTTTGGCCAAGGTGCCGTAAAAAGGACGACTCAGAGGTGTGATAGGTAGATAAAATCTATACAAAAAAGGGTAAAATCGACATATTTTAAACATGTTTGGCTAGCGCGATAGAGAATGTCGACTTCTTTGGGCTGAGATGATAGATTTTTCAGTTCCATTGAATGGAAACAAAAAAAGCATATTAATTATTTTATCGATAGTAAGTAATCAATAATTAATAACATTTTTTTTTTCAGACTTTTACCTTGTTATACACCTTATATTATACTTCTTATTACTAGGCGTATGTCTACTATATAACAGGAAGGTAGCTGATCAATTACAAAATGTAAGTCAGAGGCAACACTTCTGACTTATGTTTGTGAACGATCATAGCTGTAGATTTTTTTTTTTTAACCTTACATTTGACCTTGAACTTTAATGTTAAGATTAATTCAAGTAAAAACTCCAGTTTTTTTACATAATTACATAAAAATTACATAAAAATTACATAAACCATAACAAAGGAAAATGAATGTTTTAACTTACATACTACATTGCAAAACTGAAAATAACCATTATATTGTTGCACTAGGTTTACACTGTCCTCCGTACTAGTTAAAACTGTATTACGGTAGGACAGTATTGTATATGTAGTTTTTGTAATTTACCTACAGGATAGCGATGATATATTTTATTCCTGATCTGTAATCATACAGGAAACCGGACCATGTAGTATCTATTCAAAATTTTCATCTCTTTATTAACTAAACTTTTTTCCCGAAACGAGCTTATTTTCCATGTTATAATTATTTACAAAAAATCTTATGTGTCACAATTAAAGATATATATAATTAATCTCATATTTATTAATCTTACAGCTTTCATTAAACATATCTAAGTATAATATAAAAATGAATCGCTGATTGTGTTGCTAAGCGCAAATCTCGAGAACAGCTGAACCGATATCGTTAATTCTTTTTTTAGAATATTCCTTGAATAACGAGGATAGTCTTACGCAGAAAAAATAATCAAAAGATTATCTAAAAAGATCTATAAACATAAGTTTTCTATACTCCCATACAAGCGATTCATAATAATACTAAAAAACCAAATTGAACTTTAATACCATTTCATAAAGTTCAGTGTTAGTGGAGAGGTTCCGGGAAGGCAGGCAATTGAGTGACGTTAGTATCTATACAAATAAATAAAAATGAAGTGTTCGTTTGTAATATCAAAATACTGGGTTTTTTTTATGCTCACATGGTTATTTCCATGATACCTATGCCTAAAAACAGTTTAAAAATTTTGTCTGTCTGTCTGTTTTGGGTAATCTTCAAAACGGCGGATTAATTTTGATAATATTTTACTATCCGGTAACTGTCTATATAAGGAGTAATTTAGGCTATATTTTGTGGCGAGATTTCCACGGGGACGGGAACTACGCGGATAAGGCGAATGAAACCTGAATCGAAGAGAGGGCGAGTTGCTAGTTAAACATTAAAACAATCAAAAAATATCTTTGTATCTTTGTATCATTTCAGTGTAGATTTAGAAATCGAAGAAGTCGCGTTAATAGTTTTATTTTACAATATGACGTAGTAAATTATTTTTAAAAGGACAATCTCAAAGAAATGAGACTCTTGCTATATCAAAGTAAGTTTACGGTATCTAACTCGGGCTGCATTCTGCGCACATCCCACGGTATTGCACCGCAAACTTTATAGAACCTTTAAGTTTTGCTACGAAATTTCCCCTCCAAGCGTTACCCAATACACGTTAGCTTATCTATTTTAATGTAAAATAGAAAATAACTGAAACTAGTTCCTTGTAGCATAACCTTAAGATAAACTTAGTAAAACTCAAGTTTGTGTCTTAAATTATACGCCAATCGCTATTGAAATTTACGAAGAAAATCGAATACTTGAAATTGAGAGATTACGACAAGAGCCAATGATTCTAAGGACTCTCAGGCTGTAAAAAAGTAATGGAATTGGTTTTTTCGATGACAAATTGGTACTGATCGAAGTAAAAGAGCCAATTACGTATTCGTAAGTCTTACTTGAAGTGATATGAGCTCTGAATTGTTGAAAGATACGTATACTTTAGATTATGTATCTTTGAAGCATCCTATATTGAGTGTTATCACCGTTTTCCATGAAGTACAATTCTTCTGCGATTCGTAAATCATTGTTCTGATTCTTAGTGTAATTTATTTCCATTATATGCTCAAATCTCTGTGTTGACGGAATAATGACGGACGGACGGATGTCGTAAAAGATGACTAAGGGATATAATATGTGTAAAACATCTATGCAAGAGAAGGCAAACTCAAAACAAAACCCTATGCCAACATGTCTGAATAGCGTGGCATAGCAGGTAAATTTTTCGCCCTTAATGGAGGAGGTCCGAGCCCAACAGTGAAACGTATATAGGCGAATGGGTTGGGATGAAATGAATGATGAAAAAAATATTTACAACGTTGCTAAATACCTACCGGGCTGCACAATTTCAGAATCTCAAATTGTTTTCTAGAAAATATCAACTACGGAACTCTCTCAAATAAAATATCCAATTTACCGAAACCCCACTTAAAATTGTATAAAGTTAGATAAAGAGCTTTGATTTCATTTAAACAGAATTTATTTTTATTAAGATTCGAGAAGTTAGATGATACGGATATAGAGAAAACCCACTTGGTAAAATAATATTGCGCATTGCTAAAATTCAATTTTCTCGTTGCATTGGCAAAACAATAAGCTATTTCTCTACTATGTTTGGGAATGCATATTGATATTCAATAAAAAGTACCAATCTTGAAAGTTTGTTGCTTAAAATTATATTAAACCTTTATTTCTAGCGCATCACATGCGACTTTATAAGCATTATTTTATACTGATCTTTATACGACAGCTATCAAATTAAATGCTTGCGGTTTCATAGTACCAGTTTTCCAGTACCAGTTTAAGGGTGAGCTACTGGACTTTTCCGTGTAGTGACGGAGTAAGAATACAATTCACCATTCCCTAGCTGTCCATGGACGTCATAAAAGACGACTAAGGGTTATAATAGGCTCATAAGATCTGTGCAAGAGAAGGAAATCTCGAAACGAAACCCTATACCAACATGTCTGACCAGCGTAGTATAATAAGTCAAATTCCTTCCCATTGTGGAGGGGGTCCGAGCCCAACAGTGGGACGTATGTGGGCCGCGATGATGACGATGAGCTGGAAGTAAGAAGAATTATCTAGTGAAATCTGTTTTTTGTGAGGATTCAAAGCATGCTTTTGATGTTCGACTTATGTACGAGTTTACCATTGGATAAAGTAGGCTGTTACTATTATACCATTTGATACACTCTATTAATATGTATATATGTTACAACTGAATCACTAAGAAGAACTAACTTCCCGTGATCATGAACACTGAAAAGCGCTCGAAACATCGAGCAAGTAATAATCATACACGCTATAGAATTCGTAAAATAGTTTTATTTCAATACTTGCATAATCAAAAATCATTACGTGAATCTGAAATAACGGAGATTCAAATAACCAGCTACAAATACATATTACATAAATTACTAATCCAATATGACTTAATCACGGCCATATAATATACTGCGTAAATCTTTCGATATCCATGTTCGATTTATTCACAGTAGTGAGAATTGAGCGGATATTGGCTCTCAAATTATTCGTTGACCGCTTGTAATCTGGTTGACACCACATATCATGCACCACTGATTGCACTGCTACTGTCCGATACTATTGTACAGTGAAGCGTCGCGATTGTGAAATTATTGGAGCATTAGAAATTAGTTCGTCTTTATTGAACTATTTTAGAGTCCCAGCTTAACAGAATTTAAAGGCTTAGTAATGAGATAAACAGATTAAGTGCTTTTGAAAAATATGTTTACATAAGAAAAATATTTATAGTCATTTCAAAAATCTGTGTCTAAAAGTATAGACTCTTAGATACTCTGCCTTAAATATACGTAGTAGGGACGTGGGTACAAAACGAACAAACGCGTCGATATTTTGAGTTTATAGGTACGAAGGCGAGCGGTTGGATCATACTAACGTTCATCGCCCGATCAGCTGATATTAAGGCGAAGTTTGTCTTGCTTGTGCGAACACCAAACAAGTCACACATAGTTTTTATTTCGACGTGTCTTTCTCTTGCTTCTTTTCTTTCACCGTATATCTATCTGTGTGGTGACAGAATACGAATCCCTTCTCAACCCTCTTTCTTGCCCGTGTATATTGTAAAAGACCATTAAGAGATTGTAACATGCAGGCCAAAACTATACAAGATTAATAAATATCTATATTACCCACATGTGTGTATCCCTTAATCATCCTTTACGACACCCATAGGCAAGAAATGGAGTGGTGAAATGTTATTTTAGTCCCTCACCACACGGCAAAGATGGCATGACATGTATAAGTTTAACTTACCAGTCCACCCGAAACGTCCGTCCACCAGAAAAATAATTATGTTAGTATAACTGTTTGTTGCAATTGAATTCTCATCAATTGCTAATGACATTGAATCGCTGTTTCATGATTCGTGACGTCACCTGATAAATGGATTATATTATATACGCGTTTGGCTTTATCGACACGCCTGCGGCCTTTGAATATATCTTGATAGGATATATACTTATTACAAAAGGTAGACTAACTAAATACCGCTAATAAACTCGGTACTAAAAAAGGATTTTTATACATCGACTAATAGGTAGTTTATTGTTTGCAAAATCTCAAATTAGGCGCCTTAAATTAAAGATTTTAACGTGCCAATTCTCGCAGTTACGAGCTTAAAAAATATTAATTTTGAAGTTGAGTATAATATAATTTATGTTTATAAATTATGTCGTATTACTTAATACTTAATCAAATATAATGTTTTTGAAAGTAATAACGTTTTATTCTCACTTGGAAATACAATTGTGTAAATAATTATTGTAATGAAAAAGAACGACGTCATCACAATGAACTTGCAATTCTGTATAGAATCTGTAGAAATAATTTGATCCGGCGTCTATCTTTGATATCAATTGATCCTTGATTAGTATTTGATTTTTAATAAATACAAGACTAACTGCTTGTATGAACTTTAATACCGTAACAAACCTAGACTTCTTAATCTAGGTTTAAACCATAACTTAGACTACGTTTTCTAATAAGGCGGATAGTATTTAGCAGATTATGTATTTCAAGATGTTTAGATTAGTCATTAGAACTTTAATATTTTTGGATCTATTGTCTTTATTTTATCAGCTCATATACATCCTTCTGCTGGGCTCACGTCTTCATCTCAATAGAAGGGAAATTGTTCTATAACATTGCGCTAGTCAGAAGTATTGTATAGGATTTTATTTCAAGTTTACCTTTGCATTCATCATCATCATTTCAGCTTATATACGTCCCACTGTTAGACACGAGCCTCCTCCACAATAGGAGAGAAATTGACCTTACTATACTATGCTGGTCAGACAGGTTGATATAGGGTTTTATTTCGAGTTTTCCTTCTCTTTCATAGGTGTTATATGCGTAGTATATTCCTTAGCCGTCTTTTACGACATCCACGGGTAAGATAGGGAGTGGTGAATTGTATTTTTCACACGGACAATTTCTTGCATTGGTATTGTATAGTTCCATTCCCGTGGGAATACCGGGATAAAATATAGCCTATTTTACTCTCTGATATTATAGCTTTGCATTGGTGAAAGAATTTTTGAAATCGGCTTGGTGGTTTAAGCGTGAAAGCGTAATAAACAAACAAATAAACTTAATTTCGAATTTATTATATTAGTAAGGATTGTCATCTTTCGCGACACTCACGGGTAAGATTGGGATGATGAAAATTAATTTTACTCCGTCACCACACAAAAAAATAATAATAATAAATTTTGTTTCAATTTTAGCTTCAGTTCATAAAAACATGTGAAGTTTATCCATCTTCACCTCAGCTCATATATGTCCCACTGCTAGCCACGGCGGGGGATGGTGTCATTGTGGACTCGACCCTAAACCACATTGGTCAAACGGGCTGTTATCATGTTATTATTTCGAGGTTTCCTTCTCTTGTAAGATTTAAAATAATACATCTATATTAAATAAGTAAAAAGTAAGAGATATTAGCTGTTAAATTCAAATACACACAACGCTAGTCTTGCGCTTAAAAGGCTTAAATTTTCATTTAGTGAGTAATTAAGCTTAAGCTTAAACTTCAAAGTTTAAGCGAGTTTGTATCGTGTCGTATTAACGCTTAAGTCTATACGTATACTCTCATTTTCCTTCCGGCATATATACGTCAGGGTTAATTTTTTTGTGATAGATAATTGTTTTCAATAATACAACAAATAATTATTATATTGCGGGAGACTTTACAAACATATAATTAACGGACACAAATAATAGCCAGACTCAGAACGACAATTTCTGGATCACATAAAATGTTGTCCTGCGTGACATTCAAACCCGCAACACTGGCACGGTAGGTTGGTATCTTAACCACTACGCCATCTGTGCAGTTGGCCCAGATTGATATAAAGCTCCTAATCGTCTTTTACGACACTCGCAATATAAGGGTTGATGGTATTCGTAACAGCCACCTCATAATTTGCGCCTGATGGTGCCCTAGCCGAGGCCGCGGGTGACTGGACCGGGGAGTTAGTCCGTCACCCGCTGATAGGCCGACCGCGGGAGGAGGACCGACCTCTCCCCGAGGGGGTGGGGGGAACGTCGGTAGAGAAGAAGGTATTCCTGAAGGGGTATCCGTCGGGCCAAACACTGACGACAAGTCACCCTGCACTGGTGGTCGCGACGTGTCACAGGTGGGTTACGGGTTTGCGTGATGCGTGCCTATGCTTAGGGACACGATATCGAACAGAAAGTATCGATACTGTACTCATGAGAAGTATCGAAGAAAAAGTATCGTACTCAATAAAGTATCGAAACAAAAGTATCGATACTTCAAAGTATCGAGTAATGAGTACTTTTCCTAGAATCTAAGTCGTGATGAGCTTTTTTTTATAGAAATTTGACCGCCTGTGAATATTTCGAACCACGTTTTAGAAGGTTCATTACGTTTGAACTAGATGGCGTTACTATGAACATAGGTCATAAGGTCAAGTTTTAACATGAATAATTTCTACAATTTATTCGATATGATACCTGCCATAAAGTACTCATTGAGTAAAAGTATCGAGTACAAAAGTATCGGTATGGAAAGAAAAGTACTCGATACCTAAAAGTATAGATACTTTTTTCGTGTTCCTATTTACGCATCTCTGTCGCCCCGGAAGGAGCCGGACGACGGGTGCGCTGACCGTAGCCCTACCCTCCAAAAAGGAAAAAAAAAACGACACCTCATAATACTACATAATATATAATGTACTGCAAAACTTATGCAATTATAATAAGATAAAACTATCATGTAGTTTATGGACGCATAAAGTAGAAGTTGGTATGCTTATTTTGCTCTTTGTCGTAGTAAAATGTCGGTCTATTAAAATTATGGAACTTTTATGAGATGATTATTCTGGTATAACTAGTGGAATTTCTAAAAGTTTATTGTAGCCAAGATTATAAAACGTTTGATTATAAGACTATTTAGTTCTTTCTGCATGCAGATTTTACGTTGTGGTACCTATTGTATTTGCAATAAAAAGACGCAGTGCAAAAGATCTTTTATGGTATTAATACGGTTTTATTATTATTAAAAAGAAATGGTATTAATACGCCTTGCAATTACGATAACAATAATTTAAGTTATAAAGACAAGATTTACTAGGTTTAAGTTTATGAAACTTCTCTCTCTTCTTATACACGATACAATTACAGTGTATTAGAAATGAAGGTTTTCTATTCATCCTTACTAATATTATAAATGCGAAAGTAACTCTGTCTGTCTGCTACGCTTTCGCGTCTAAACAACTGGACCGATTTTGATGAAATTTGGTACAGAGATGGACTAAAGCTTGAGAAAGGACATAGGCTACTTTTTAAATGTGTATAAAGGGTTAAAATAGGGGATAACATTTTGTATGGAAATTCGTCATTTTCGATGATAGAACCATGAATCTTTGTATTAAGGCACCTGATAATAAATAAATAAATATTCGTTCAAGCGTTTTGGAAATTTAATTTACATGGGGATGAAATTCAACCCCTAAAACACCAAAAAGCATACAGCCGAAACCACTGGGCCTAGAAACGGATTTTTTTTTACACCGTCGTATTTCTTGCGGTGCACGAGCACTAGCAAAGGATTTTTGGAAATTCACCCCTTTAAGGGGGTGAAAAGCATATAGCCTTTCAAGTCTAAACCACTTACCCGATTTTGATGAAACTTGGTACAGAGATGGACTAAAGCTTGAGAAAGGATATAGGCTACTTTTTATCGCGAAAAAATGGGGGGTTGAAATAGGGGATGATATTTTATATGGAAATTCGTCATTTGCGATGATAGAACCGTGAATCTTTGTATTAAGGCACCTGATAATAAATAAATAAATATTCGTTCTAGCGTTTTTGTAGTTTCATTTACATAAGGATGAAATTCAATCCCTGAAATACCAAAAAGCATACCACCGAAACCACTGGGCCTAGAAATGTATTTTTTTTACAACATCTAATTTCTTGGGGTACACGAGCACTAGGGAAGGAGTTTTGGAAAATCACCCCCTTAAGGAGGTGAAAAGCAAGTAGCCTTTCACGTTTAAACCACTTAACTAATTTTGATGAAATTTGGTACAGAGATGGACCATAACTTGAGAAAGGACATAGGCTACTTTTTATCGCGAAAAAATGGATATAAGGGGTTTGAAATAGGGGAATGTATTTTTTTTTACATCGTCTTATTTCTTGGGGTACACGAGCACCAGTAAAGGATTTTTGGAAAATCACCCCCTTAAGGGGGTGAAAAGCGTATAGACGAAACTATTGGGGCTAGGAACGTAAAACTTTGTATGCAATTCTTTTTCCTTTGTTGTAAGTGAGCTCTAAGAAATTATTTTATTAAATTCAACTCCTAAAGGGGTGCAAAATATATAGCCGAAATCATTAGGCCTGGAAACATGAAATTTTGTATAAAGTTGCCTTTCTTGGGGAAAGTGTTCACTAAAAAAGAGCTTTTTTGCAATTTTAGCCCTAAGGAGAAATCACTGAGCCTAGGAAGGGTCATTTTAGTACACAGCCGGCTTTCTTGGATTACCCCAAGATTTTCTTAGTGCTCATTTACCAAGCACTATGAAAAAAAATTTGGCAATCTCACCCCTAAGGGGATGAAAAATAACTTAAAATAATAGTCCTAAGAACGTGAAAGTTCTGTTTTGGGATAAGCGAGCTCTAACAAAGAATTTTTGGAAATTCAACTCCTAAGAGGGTGAAAGTGTATAGCCAAAGATACCGGGCCTAAGAATGTGAAATTTTGTATACCGATCGGTTATTTGGGGTAAGCACGCACTAAGAAACAATTTTGGGCCACTCTAAAAGGGTAAAACGCATAGAGTCGAAGACACCCAGCCAATGATATATCATCATTATCTTGCTCTTATTCTAATTACTTTCGATCGACGCAATATGTAGGTACTCTTCTGCCATCGTAGATATATTGGAAAGGTTCTAGCAACATTTTATGACCGCCTGGCGGACGACATTGTTGGCCAGACGGCATCACCAATCGGTCCAGGTCGATGTAAATCTTTGTCTTAGTAGTATTTTGCGACACCCACGAACAATGAAAGCGTGGTAATATTTCTAGCAGCTACCAGACAGTAAGTTACAATCAAGATATTATACCAATTTTCTATCTCTACAAATAAATAAATTTGAAGCGTCTGTTTGTCTATCAAGATAATAGATTTTATTTATGCTCACACAATTATTTGCACGATAGCTATACCTAAAAAACGGTCCAAATTTTTTTGTCTGTCTCCGTTATCGGTCCAGCGTTTTGCGTTAATCATCAAAACGGCTGGACCGATATTGATTATATTTTACTATCAGGTCTACCAGGCGTCCATAAGGAATAACTTGGACTATATTTTATCCCAGGCTATATTTTATCCTGGTGTGGTTGGAGTAACCTTGAGAATTCAGTCGATTTTAAAATCAATTTTCACTAATGGAAAGCTATTTTTAAGCGAGTAACATATTTAAGTTATTTTTATCCCGATATTTCTACGGGACCGGGTACAATGCCAGTAAAATCGCGGGAATTTAATGGTTTTAAAAATTAATTCACGAATGAAAAGCTATATTATCAGTGAACAATATATAAAGGCTATTTTCATCCCGGTATTTGCTCGGGAACGAGAACTAAACCGAGGGATGTCGACCAATTTTTAAAATACTTTCACCAGTGGAAAGCTACCTATGTTATCAGCGAGTAACATGGGCAATTTTTATCTAGGATATTTCTGGTATTTCATTATTTTTTTTTTTCATCCATGTAAATTTATAATATCAGCGAGTAACATAGGCATTTTTTATCTCAGCATTGTCATGGGAATGAGGTCTACTACGTGCGTGAAACTGCGGGTGTTTGATTGATATAATTTTCATTTCACCTATGGAAAACTACGTTATCAGGGACTAAGGAAAGGCATATTTATCATCCTATTTGCACGGGAATCTGAACTACAAGGCTAGAAGTAATATTCAAATGTGAAAATTTGTGAAGATATTTGGATGTTTGTTACTCAATCACGCGTAAACTGTTGAGCAGATTTGGATGAAAATTCACATGTAGATAGAGTATTTTTAAATTAAGAAATATAATACTTTTTATGCCGATAATATTCTTTGCGATAATAGTTCAATATGCAAGTAAATTTTTACGCGGGCGAAGCTGCGGGCAAAAGCTAGTACTTATATATTGAGTAGGTAATTTATATGTATATTGAGTCTGTGTGGTGACGGTGTTAAGAATACCTACAATTCACCACTCCCTATCTTGCTCGTGGATGTCGTAAAAGACGATTAAGGGACTTAATATGCACATAAGATCTGATCAAGAGAAGGCAAACTCGAAATGAAACGCTATACCAACATATCTGACCAGCACGTTATAGTAAGTTTAATTCCCTCGCATTGCGGAGGAAGCCCGAGCCCAACAGTGGGACGTATGTGGGCTGCGATGATGATGATTGAGTAAATCTCTTTCATTTATGGTAGTAATTTATTTCTGCACTTTCTTCAATGAGTCAGAGAATCATAAGCGCAAATTTCAAAGGTTGTTTGCGTGTAGTAGGTTTTGATGATGCCTTTAGAATCACCGAACTTCATTGCACGCATTCACCTTTCATTCACGATAGGCAGCAAAGCGGCCTAGCAAAGGTCAATCAGTGACAGTGTCACTTACCATTATAGTCCATAAAATATAGGATGATCTCTGTGACAGTTGTCCCTAGTGCTGTCACGCTTACGATAAAGTCCGTAATTTTTTATCGATAAAACTCTTTATTTTTATAATTGTGATTTTCTATTATAATTAAAATACAATTAATGAAAATCTTTTTGAATTTATTTCAAACAAAAACTGTTTTTTGACTGTTTTAATTATTCAAAAGGAGTACAATCAAGGTCTAGGTCACTATTATCGTTATCACTGGAGCCTTCGTGCTAGAACATTTGTCATTTTTTGCCAAATGGGGACAGTCGTTAGATCAATCAATCAATTACGACTGTTTTATAAATAAATATATCTAATTTATTGACAATAATGCGTACATAATATTATCATTTACTCTGAGACAAAAGTACTTTTTTAATGTTTAATTAATTCAATTTATGTATTTTATAATGTAACTGTTTATAATGTGTCTATTTTAATTGTAAAAAATATGTTGAAAGTTTTATATAGGTACTGGGTTTATTTCTTTTATGAATAATTTAATAAGGATTGGTTATCGATTTACGTATATCGACTTACCCATCTCTTTTTTATTTTCAGTCCCGTAAGACCTTGTACGTGCGTAAGCGTCATTTATGTATAAAATGTTTACTAGGTATTTCAGTACTTACGAGATACATTTTAGGCATGAATATTTATTATATATATATAGAATATATGAATATTTTTATATTTATAATATATTGCAATTCAGTTGCAATAAAATTGGCACGAAAAGAATGAAAATATATTTGATACAAAATGAAACTGTAAACATGTCGCTCGTTGAAACTTACTTCGTTGGTTTCGTTGGTTTCGTTGATATCTGTCACAGAGATCAAGCTATATTTTATGGACTATAGGTATGCATTCTGTTTGCTCGTTTGTAAACAGCAATTAAAAAAAGAAAAACTTGGATAAATATTTGTTTTTTATAGAAATTGAACCGGAATTAAATAGAAAATGTATTATATACCCAAAACTCAAATCGTTACATGTACGCCATGTTCGCAATTAGAGAATATTCAAAGAGGTTATTTACAATGTCCTCACCTGCCATCTAATTGCTAAGGAACGTTAACTAGATTTAAGTTACAAATCTGGTTACGTAACGTTTAACGAATTCAGTCCGAGTTAGTTAGTCTCTGTACGTGAACAAGAGCTTAGCAAAGTCCATTGTTGGGACTTAAATGAACGATATAAGTGTCTATGTATTCTGGTACTGTAACTACGTTTTGTGTAAATGTCTTGTTGTAGTTTTAGTATATGTTCGGTTAGAGTTATATTTACTGTAAATTAATTCTTCACAGTCTTCTAAATGTTTTTCTTTAACTACAAAAAAAGTATAACAGTAGTAACTGTTATACTTTTTTTTGGAACAGTCTATGGCATGGTTATACCCCATCAACAGAACGGAACATTACTCTGTGGAAGGGACGACGCACGACCTTAAAAGTATTTTTTTTGAGCGCGCTGTCATTTGCACACTGAAACTGGGGCGACGGTGTCCCATAATCCACCAAATTCCTTTCCCATCGCCATTGGTACCAAACTCTTAACGTCCGTGGCCAAACCGGCAGGTTATACTTTCTGGATATGGGGCTGCACGCCATCCTTTCCACTGCGCCAGTCAGTTTGGGTAGGTAATTACCGGAACATAAAATGTTCTAATAACAATTCAAATATGTAATGATTAAGAAAATAGTTCGAAATGAGATAAATAAGAATACTGGCTGCGTCCACAGTTTGGTCATTTTTATCTATTAATACAATTTTCCATATGGTGACGGAGAACGTATGACGATTTTTTCAAAATGTAGACAATACTCAACGCGGATATTGCTTAAGCTTTTTATTATTATTTCTTGACATCGTTTTTGTATTTATTTTTCATTTCAATTGACAATCTAATATGTATTGTTACAATGTAATCATCTATATCAAAGAATGACATGTAAGAAACCCTTATGAATAAATGAGTTATGAGAAAAATAGAATTTATCACCCATTTTTTGCTTTGGGAATCGTGAAAAACGACTAAAGTATTAAATAACGCAGATAATCCATGAAAGAGAAGAAAATCTCGAAATAAAACCCTATATCAATCCATCTGACCAGCGAAGTATAGTAGGTCAATGTCCCCGATTGAAGAGGAGGCTCGTGACCAACAGTAACACTTACATGAGCCGAAAAGAATACAATATCCTTGTGGTGATGGAGTAAGAATACAATTCATCGCTCTCTATCTTCCCAGTGGATCTCATAAAAGATGAATGAGGGATATAATATGCAAATAATATATATGAAAGAGAAGAAACTTTAAATAAAGTCCTATACCTGTTTGATCAGCCTAGTATAGCAGATTAATTTTCTTCGCAGAGTGAAGTAGGCTCGGGCCTAGTAATGAGACGTATATGACTTAAGATAATGATAAGATGATCTATTAATATTAGAAATTATTAGAAATTTATAATGTGGATCCCAGGAGTACAAGGAAAAGCAACAAAAGCCCTATAAATTTTCGTATCTACATTAAATAAACGGCTCTCCGGAATCGACACCTTGCTTTAAATAGCTTCTTTACCAACCTAACAAAAACTTATGTAAACGTTTAGAAATCAACATGAATTTTCCTTGGAAATATTTTTGTATAGACACTCATCGATTCTCAACAAACCTTTTTCCAAGTCAAATGTATTAAAAAAACTATCGGTCTATAACGTAAGCTGACGGTCGGCTGGACGTATGCCAAGTAGCAGTTTCCGTTCGATTCTTGACTCTTTCCTTCATAAAAAGTCGAACCAATGCGACATCGCACCCCTAAATGTCGGCGCGAATAAAATCTCTCACTAAACTGCTATAAAGACAATTTTGTCAGAAACAAAGTGGAAATATTCTTTTTGAACGTAGTCGTCTATGTCATGGAAGTTTTCATAAAAATGCAAATGTACCGCAACGTATTGCTGTCAGTTTGCGTCCACATTCAGTACTAGTTCATTAAATGTAAATTCTTTATCACGCTCTTTTGACTCGTTCGCTGTTAGTTATTAAAGTATATAACAGTGCCATCAGAACATCCGTTTTTTAATTTACAGTGCAAATTGCACTTTATCTTGTTGTGTTATTGTTAAGTTTTGTTTAAAATTTTATTCGGATATTACGCACGCAGAAATGTGCTTACTATTCATTTTGTTTGTCACATCCGCGGCGTTTTAATTATTACTACATTTGTTGAGTTAAAAATATTATCATAAATTGTTAATTTTATTTTCATTTCAAAGTAAAAGCCATGGATCTCTATGATTTTACCTTTGTTAGAATTTATTCATTATCATTATCATCATCATTGTCATCATCAGCCTATATATGTCCACTGCCAGACATAGGCCTTTCTACAGGAGGAAAATAATGCCATAACTATGACTTGGCAGGCGAGTTGACGAAGTCGAAAGTGCAACGGCCCATGCTCCTGACGATTTCTTAGCCGATTTTATGACGTCAATGAAAAGATAAAGTGTGGTGGCACATAGTGTTCTATCTCAAAAGGGAAATGTGAATTTGTACTATACTAGTATATCCCGTGGTTTCACCCGCGTAGTTCGCGTTCCCATGGTAATGTAGGGTTAAAATATAGTATATGTTACTCGTTGATAGTATCGCTTTTCATTGGTGAAATTTCAAAATCGCCTTTGTTTTTTTTGGGGTGGGTTACGGTCCGCGCACTCCTCGCTCCTTTCCATCTAGGGCAACAGAGGAGCGTCCCCTTCGAGGAGGACGTCAGTCTTTCTTCACGTGGTCGGCCTCTCGGTGGGTGACGGACTAACTCCCCAGCCAGTCACCCGTGGCCTCGGCTAGGGCGGCATCAGGCGCAGGTATTCGCGCCTGCGCCGCCCCAGTTGCCAGCAGCGGTTCGCGTCGTCGAGGAGACGTTCCTCACGTACGCGGTCCGTCGCCTCCTGCCGCGAGACTACTGCCTCGCAGAAGGCCGCGACCGTGTCAAAATCGCCTCAGTGGTTCAGGTATGAAAGCGTAATAAATAAATTCATTAAAATATGTACAAATATATTTACAAAACGTCAATATTGGGTTATTTATGACTATGTCAGTCTGTCGCATCATTTCGATGAAGTGGCTATGATACAAGATGGAAAATAAATGTAATGAGAGAAAATTATATTAGCGAAAGTCTCAATTTTTCTATTGCGGATAGCGGCAATAGAGACAACAGCACACCTGATGGTAATATACTGCCGCACATAGACCTTTGCAATATCAGGGGTTCAGCTAGGCCGCCGCCTACCATGAGGTAAGTGCTCTTCTTAAACCTTGTTTAAAGAAAGGCATGTGATAGCACTCGTGAAATATAGCAGCACATTCCAGATCCTACACGTATGTGAGAGAAAAGATCACTGGTAACTTGCAATAATTGATACATTTTGAATTATTTGTTTTCATCAAAAGTCAGTATTCTGTCGTATTAACCTTTATGGCCGTACATCAAAGTGTGTGTAAATATTGAATCATCATCATCATTTCAGCTCTTATACGTCCCACTGTTAGGCTCAAACTTCCTCCACAATAGGAGTGAAATTGACCTTACTATACCAGGTCCGACAGGTTAGAACAGGGTTTAATTTCAAAATTTCGTTCTCTTGCATAGATCTTATATGCATATTATATCCCTTTTTTTTTTTTTAGGTGGGCTATGGTATGCGCACGCGTGGTCCAGTGCGTCCGGGGCGGACAGCGCGCAGGCCCATAACCCACCCGTACCCACGTCACCTCGTTGTTGGACCGACCACCGGAGCAGATGTGATTTGTCATCAGTGGTCGGCCCGAAGGCATACCCTTTCGGGTAACCTCACCTCTTGACGTCCTGGGATGTCGGTCGCCGTCGCGCGGTCAGCCTCTCTGTGGGTGACGGACAATTCCCCGGTCCGATCACTCGCGGCCTCGGCTAGGGCGGCATTAGGCGCAGATACTGGCGCCTGCGCCGCCCGAGTTGCCGGCGGTGGAATGTGTCGCCGAACAGGAGCTCTACTCGCACACGATCCGCCGCCTCCTTCCGTGAGATAACGGCCTTACAGAAGGCGGCGACCGCGTCCCAGTTCCTGACGCTGACGCCGTGACCTCGTCGCAACTGCAGTGGTGGCAGGACGGTGTGCTCTCCCTCCTGACAATCTTGTGCAGGTACTTCCAAAAACATCCGTGCCCCGTCAGCACCTGCACAAGCCGGAAGGAAAGCACCCCGTGCGTCCGCTCCAACCACTCCATCAGCACCGGCCGGAAGGCCTCGACGGTCTTGACACCGTACCGAGGGCTCTCCAGCCGGACTGCCCAACGGGCAATGACTCCTCGGCGGATATTATATTATATCCCTTATATTAGATATTATATCCCTTAGCCGGCTTTTACGACATCCACAGGCAAGACAGAGAGTGGTGAATTGTATTCTTACTCCATCACCATACAGAAATTTTGAATATATTTTATAAATTTGTCTTAAAATGCACCTTTTCTGTCGTCCTAAGTATTATTTTACATTTTTTATCTTAGCCGATTGCCTAAATACGACTTGTATTATTTTTCAATGACAGAGCTCGTTTTCTGAATAGTAAAATCGGCGAATCTCACTTTTTCAAGAGGCAAGGGACGTTTCGTTTATCGATTTTGTATCGAGAACGCGATACGAATCCCAATCAAGTTTACGATGAAATGTCTGAGAAAAAATATATTTTTCCTTGTTGTTGCAACACTTCAAATGAAAATGTTTTTATTATACACCTTTATCTATTCCAACGTTTCGTCAATAAAGAAATATAGAGTTAGAATTTACTGATGATTTTGTTATTTCAAGAGATGAAAATGAGCATGTTTGGTTGTATTTTTTTTTATTTACTGCGATCTAGTAAGGGAGCAATAATACAATCCAGCAACGCTTCGTCACCTGCTAGTGTCGTAAAAGTCAACTATAGTATGTAAACAGAATATCCCTATAAAAATCAACTTAAAATAACCCAATTTTATGTCATCAATTCAACCCTTATACAACCCACTGTTGGGCTCGGGCCTCCTTAATTATGGGAGGGGACCTAGTATACCACGCTGGTCATCTGACCATTGTGGTATAGGCACATCAGGATATAATCCTTCAGTCGTCTTTTACAACATCCATAGCCAAGAGTGAGTGTGTGTGAGTGGTTGCCGTCGCGCGGTCAGCCTCTCTACGGGTGACGGACAATTCCCCGGTCCGATCACCCGCGGTCTCAGCTAGGGCGGCATTAGGCGCAGATACTCGCGCCTGCGCCGCCCGAGTCGCCGGCGGCGGAACGTGTCGCCGAATAGGAGCTCTACTCGCACACGATCCGCCGCCTCCTTCCGTGAGATTACGGCCTCACAGATGGCGGCGACCGCGTCCCAGTTCCTGACGCTGACGAGCATCTCCCTGGCGATGGTCGGCAGCGCCAGGTTGGCACCGATAATTGCGACGAGTTCACGGCGATCCCCCTCCCATGCAGCACACTCCTCGTGCGTGTGCTGCACCGTGTCTTCGTCGTAACTGCAGTGGTGGCAGAACGGTGTGCTCTCCCTCCTGACAATCTTGTGCAGGTACTTCCCGAAGCAACCGTGCCCCGTCAGCACCTGCACCAGTCGGAAGGAAAGCACCCCGTGCCTCCGCTCCAACCACTCCATCAGCACCGGCCGGAGGGCCTCGACGGTCCTGACACCGTACCGAGGACTCTCCAGCCGGACTGCCCAACGGGCAATAACTCCTCGGCGGGCGTCGACCCGCCAGGCGGTGATCTCTTTGATGGAGACCATGCCGCCGCGGGCGCGCGTCTCCGACACCCGCCGATAAATGTCGGCGAGCATCTCCGCCTCCAGGTCCCACGGGGGAGTTCCGGCCAGGAGGCACGCTGCCTCCGTCGCCACCGTGCGGTAACCCCGAATGGCCCTGATCGCCATGACCCTCTGTGGTCGCCACAGGAGGGCCCTAAGACGGACGGTCAGGGACCCCGCCCACACCGGTGCGCCATACAGGGCCATCGACCGGATCACTCCCACGTACAGCTGTCGGCACGAAGCACTGGGTCCGCCCACATTCGGCATCAGCCGCGAAAGGGCGGACGCCGCGCCGACAAGCCGGGGAACAAGTCGATGGAGATGCTCCCGGAACCAAAAATGCCCGTCGAGCACCAGGCCCAAGTACTTCATGTGGGCCTGGATGCTGATGGTGACCGACTTCACGGTAATCAAAGCGCCGGCGGGAGGCCCGGCGGTCCGGAGGCCATGGAACAAAAGGGCCTCCGTCTTTTCCAGGGCTACCCTCAACCCCAGCGCTTCGATTCGCCTGACAATCTCCTCGTCTCCTCGGTGCCGAGAGTTGCCAGGCGTGCCGCCTCCTCTAGCGTCCCACCCCGGGCTGTGACGAGTGTATCGTCGGCGTAGCAATTTACGCCCAGCCCGGGTGGGAGGCTTCCTCTCAACGCCCAGTCGTAGCCGATGTTCCACAGGGTCGGACCCAGAACTGACCCCTGCGGGACACCGCACGTCATGGGCGTTTGCACCACGTCCCCTACTCGGTCAACGTAGAGGACGCTGCGCCCCTCCAAGTAGTCTGCCACCAGCCGCCTGAGGTCCACGGGCACCCCGTGATACCTGAGCCCCTCCCTGATGCAGCTGAATGGCAGACTGTTGAAGGCGTTGGCAATATCAAGGGATACTGCCAACAGGACTCCTCCGCCGGTGACGGCCTCCGCTACTACGGCCTTCAGGCGCAGTAGAGCCGCGATCGTCGAACGCCCTCTCCGAAAACCGAACTGGGCGTCCGACAAATCGGGCCCGACCCTCACGAGGTGCCGCTCGATGCGGGCAGCCAACACCCTCTTCAACAGCTTGCCCGCATCATCGAGCAGCACAATGGGCCTGTAGGCCGAGGCCGACTTGGGAGACCGTCCCGGCTTCGGCAGAAGAACCAGCCTCCCCTCTTACCAGCACCCAGGGAACTGCCCGGAAGTCAAACACGCGTCGAACAGTCCCCTGAGGCGTGGTCCCAGGTGCTCGAGGACCAGGGCCAGCACACGGTTCGGAATACCATCGGGCCCGGGGGCGGTGGATTTGACTCGCATACGCGCCACCGCCGCCTCCATTTCCGGCTCCATGATGGGCGGAGCACTTTCATGGTCGGCCTCCCGGTCGCTCTCCGACGAAGCCATTACCGGGGGCGTATGCTCCGCCCGCCGTGGACAGAGGTCCTCGACAACTCTGGTGAGGAGGCTGGGCTGGAGTCTCGGTGAGGGGGGGGGGCCCCGCCCGCAGAGCTTGTTCAGCGCCGCGAGGTAGGGGCGACCCCAGGGGTCACGCTCGAGACTATCCAGCATCTCCCGCCGACTATCGTCCTTGGCGGTACGGACAGCCAGCCTGAAGGCAGACCGCGCGCTGCGGTAAGCCTCGTACAGCTGGCCCTCCCGCTCAGCGTCGCGGTGACGCGCTCGGCTGCGGGTGTAGGCCCTCCGGGCACGTATGCACGCGGCCCGAAGGTCCGCCAATTCTCGGGACCACCAGGGGACCGCACTCTTCAGGGGCAGGCGCCGCACACGGGGCATGGCCGCATCGCAGATCTGCGTTAACGCACAGCGGATGCGGCCAGCCTCGGCATCCACCCCGTCCGCCTGGGGCGGTGAGGACAGCCACGACTGAACGATGGCTGCCTCCGCCAACAGGTCCCGATCCAATCGACCCACAGCCCACCGCGGAAACGCGGGAGCTTCGTCCGCCGTGTGACCCCTGCTGGGCTGCAGGAGGGTCCGGGAGACCTCTATCCGGATGTATCGGTGGTCGGATAGGGTCTCAACCTCCTCCTGGACGCACCAGCTCCTCACACGTGCTGCAACATTAGGGCTAGCAAACGACAAGTCCACTATCGACCCGCCCTGCTGCCGCACGCACGTTTGCACCGAGCCCCTGTTCAGCAAACAGAGGCCCAGTGCCGCCACCCACTCTCCGACCGCCCGCCCGCGGTTATTCGTCCTGGGGGACCCCCACGCCGTGGACTTGGCATTGTAGTCCCCCAGAACGAAGACTTGGCGCGGTGCCAGTCGCCGTATCGAGGCCCCCGGATGGTGAGGAAGGCCCTGAAATCCGTCGCGCTCCTGTTCGGGGAGAAGTAAACACCAAATAGCGTAACCTCTCCCCATTCCGCCGCGACATACCCGCGCCCCTGTCCTTGAGCAACAAAGGCGAGGAATGCCACGACGTGGAGGCGACGATTGCCACAGAGCCGTCACTGCTGCCCAGCCAATTGGGCCGCTCAGGCACCACGTACGGCTCCGCGGCTACGGCTGCACCGATCAACCACTCCGCCATGGCTTGCAGGAAAACGTCCTGTGCCTCGGTGGCGTGGTTGAGGTTGGCCTACAGGAGGTGGTAAGATTCGGCCGCCATTAGTGGGCCGTATCCATTACCTCCTCCACGCTGGCGGGCGATCGGGTCGCGCTAGGGGCGGTAGCGGCCGGGGTCGTCGGGCCGCTCCGCCCCTTTGGGGCCGAAGCCGGGGGTCTGCACTCCTTGCCCCCCATGCGGTGCTTGGCGGGCCTATTGCCCGCCGCACACGCGGGGCAGTGGGGAGTGGCGGCGCACGATGCCGTCTTATGCCCGGGTTGACCGCAGCGGAAATAAAGGTCGCTGCAGTCAAAGCAGTTAGTGCATGTCGGCCGAGTGTGTCCGACCGCCATGCACTTGTAGCACCTCGCAGGGCGGGACCCCAGCACGGTCACCCGCGCCGAGCTCCAGCCCACGAGTAGCCTGCCTGAGCCAGCTAATTGCTTGGCCGACTCCACCGGGCACTGCACCCAGGCAGCACCGACGCCGCCCGGACCAGGGCGGATAGCGCCAATTCGGACGGTGTCCACGGGTCATCCAGTTTTCGAGACGATGGCCTCCCGGATGTCATCCACCGTCACGGAGTCGTCCAGACCCGTGACCCGCAGTTCCGCACACTTGATGGGACTGGCGATCTTGACGCGATCCTCCGCAGCAAACAAACCCCTCAGCTTCGCGGCCATGCTATCGGCCGTCTTGGCGCCTTCGGCCCCAGGGAACTCTAAAATTCGAGCCCCTATCCGGGCCTTCCGGGTCCTGGCTTCGACGCCTCCTAAATCGGAGACGTCAAGCTCCCGCCGGGCGCGACGTAAGACGGCCTCATAGCGGAGGCCGTTTTCGGCCACCTCAGGCAGCACGGTGATCACCACCGCGGCTGACTTTGGCGGCCGGAGCCTCCTGCGCGACCTCTTGTTACCGGCTCCTGCCTTGGGAGCGGAGGCTTTGGTGGCGCTTTTGGCCTCCGCTCTCCTCTTCTGACCGCGACTCTTCCGGCTGCGCTCAGCCGTCTGCCAGCCCTCTTCGGGCGTAGCGGGCTCGCTAGGCGCAGCAGTCGCGGTTGCGGCTGTATTGGCCGCCGCCGACGGTGCAGCTGCGGCGGCGGCTTAGGTCCGGTATTGGCAGGAGCCGGTGCCGCCTTCTTGGCGGCGGGCCCCTTCGGCTTCGGTCCAGCAACGGCCGCAGCGTAGCTCCCTACGCGCCCGCCCTGGCAGGGTAGCGCGGCAGGGGCTGACGCCACGGCCTTCGACCTGTCCGCAGCAAGCGGCGGCCGGAGACGGGGCTCCGGAGGCAGAGACAGTCTCTCCTCCAGAGCCGCCATGCGCGCGTCGAGCATTTTGCCGACAACCTCCACTACGGCGCACATGGTCTGGTCCGGCACGCCATCCACTGCGGGCAGCGGGACCGCTTCAGCCGGCTGGGCCCTCTGGCGACTCACCACAGCGTGAGTTGATGCAACCCGAACGGCGGGTGCGGCGGCTGGGCCGGCGCTTGTCGGCGGCGCGGTCTTCACCAGCTGCGCGACCTGGCTCCGCAAGTCGGCCATTTGTTTGGCCAACTCGCGGTTCGCCTTCTGCACCGCCGACAGCTCTTTTCGAAGCGCCTTGTTTTTCTCCTGCAGGCCTGAGACCTCACCACTAAGGCGGGTGTTGTCGGCCTGCAGGGTAGCCACATTGGCAGCTCGGGGGTCGCCACCTATAGCGGGCTCAGTAGCCGCCGTGTCGGTGGGAGGGATGTCTGACAACACCCTCATCATCCTCGCGGCAGCCGCCTCATTTGCCCGCTTCTGGGCCTCAGTCCCCCGTACTGCGCCAGTCGGCGATGGCGTCGCCGACCTTGCCGCCACTACTGCGCCCCCTCGTCCCCTGCGAGAGGCCGGAACTTTGGGAGGAGGCATGATGATGCCACTCCCCTCGGAGGCAGACTCCGAGCTGCCACCCTCGCTAAGGGGGCGCTTGCGTACCTGCGAGGGGAGGTCCTCCTCCCTGGCCGCTAGGGCCGCCGTCAAGGCCGACGCTGGAGACTGGGATGATCCAGCGACGGTCTCTGCAGCCGATGTGCTGCCGCTCTCAATGTCCGACGGCTCTGCGGCAGCACTGCCGCCCTCGTCAGCCTTCTTTGCCGCCCTTTGCTGCTTCGCGGCGCGCCGTCTGGCGCTCCGTTGCAGGGGTGGGCTTCCCTCCTCTCTTCTTTTTACGGGCCTCTGTTTTCGCCGGGCCCTCGGCTGACCTTGGAGCCTCAAGTGCCAGACTAGCAGCTGAGCTGCTGTCGGACGAGGCATCCCTCTCCTTTGGGCCAGTTTTACAGTAGCTTGGCCGGGCTGTAATGTGGGAACTAGGCTCCCCGTTCCCTGTGGTGGTAATGGGCGTCTCACCCCTCCTATCTGCAGCGTCGTTTAAAGAACAAGTATCCATACAGTTCCCACGAGTATGGGAGAAAAAAGAGGTCGACCCGGGCAGAGATCCCGATACCCGGGCAAGCGTACATTTGTATCCCAACACAAGGGGTCCGCAGGTACCCTAGCTGGGGGCGCGCTAATGACTGAACAACCCATCAGCCATACATCCTCTCGCCGCGCGCCAGAACTTAGGATTCTGGGTGATTGTTTTATAGAGGTTTTCTTCCTCGCGGTCCAGGCGGTTAAGCCAAGACCCTCGCTCCTGAATCTAGGCCTCAAGACAAATGTCCCGAAGCAAGAATCAGGTCTACGATTTGTCGCGGTTGGCAAATGCCTGCCTAGTCCTCAAACGAATGAGTGACTGGGCCCGCCGAATTTTCGCGTCCAATACCCTCTACAATTAGAGGGCATGGAGCGAATTTGGGGCATCCCACAAACTGGGCCCCCCCTCGGGCCAGATATTTGCCACGAGCGACAATTCCAGGGAGCAATCCAAGAAATTGTCGCTCGTGCCCAGGGTACACCACGCGGAGGTTTCTAGCGTAGCACCCCATTGCGTCACCATCCTAAAAATTATTTTATATAAGAACTTGTATTTGTTCTTCACAGATCTTTTACAAACAGTTTATTTAACGAAGTTCACTTTATGAAATACGAAGTTTCGACACTGTTATGTTTGAAAATGAACTTCGGTGTAACTACATATGTGTGCAAATAACACCGCATTGAAATGTTTAAACTGTAACTTGAAACCCCGTTTGGTCTACGTTTTCTTTTATAGTTTCCTCAAATTTGAGATATAGTAAAGTTTGTTTTTACAATATTATCCTTGTTGAATGGCTTTATATAGAAACTTTTCAGTGTTGAGGAATGTGTTTGTTAGTTTTTTTTTTGGGTAGTTTTTAGGGTTCTGTACCCAAAGAGTATAAACGGGACCCTATTACTAAGACTTCGCTGTCTGTCCGTCCGTCTGTCACTCCGTCTGTCTGTCACCAGGCTGTATCTCAAGAACCGCGATAGCTAGATAGTTGAATTTTTTACAAATTATGTATATCTGTTGCCGCTATAACAACAAATTACTGTAACAACATATTTAAGGGGGGCTCCCGTACAACAAACGCATTTTTTTATAGATAATGGTACGGAACCCTTCGTGCGTGAATCCGACTCGCACTTAGCCGGTTTTTACTTAATATATTATGTAATCTAAATCTAAAAAAGAAAATGGGAGCTAAGTTCAATATTTTACTTCTACTTTCAGCGACATTGTTTCGATTGCCACCAACGGAATATATTTTGAATAATATATTTTAAATATATTTTATCTATTAGTTTTTAAGTTCCGTCCAAAAAAAACGTATTATAAGTTTGAAGTCGATGTCTGTCTAACTGTGTATGTGTGTCTGTCTGTGGCATCGTAGCTCTCAAACGGATGGATGGATTTCGATTCGATTGTGAGTTTCTTTCATTTGAATGCCAGTTTCCTTGCGGTGATTCTTAGCTATGTTTGGTTAATATTGGTCGAGCAGTGTAAGAGTCAGCTCTTTTCCAAAATGATGTAATGACGTTTTACCCTTTAAGTGCTCACGCATGCCAGTATAATCGTTAAATGATAATTATTTGATAATGCCTGTTTAAGAGTAATGCGTAATACTTTTTATTTATCATTTCATTTTGTGTCGGGGGTTATTAAAAATTTTCAATCTTACTTTTATACTAGCAACCCGCCCTCGCTTCGCTTCGGTTTCTGTCGCTAAGGCGAATCTATCTCCGGAATCTATACGGCTATCCCCGTTGTGCCTGTTCCCGTGGGAATACCGGGATAAAATATAGGCTAGTTCTATTGGTGAAAGAATTTTTTAAATCCAGGTTCAGCCGTTTTGAAGATTTTTTTTTATTGCAAACGGTGGCAAACGAGCAAACAGTACACCTGATGGTAAGTGTTGCTGCCGCTCATGGACCTTTACAAGGCCGCTACCTACCGCGAAGAAAGTGAAGGGAGTGTGAATGCGTGCATTGAGGCTCGGTGATACCAAGGGCACCACCAAAACCCTCCACACGCAAACACCCTCAGAAAGTTGGGCTTTCGGCACTCTCGCTCACCGAACGAAGCGCAGTAACAAATCGCTACTAGATACTCAGACGTCAATTTTCTGCGAGAGTGTGGTACTACTCCGGACGGACCGGCCCGTGGCTGTAGACAGATAACTGTCGACAGTGTGGTCCTACCACTCCTAAAAGATTACCCGGAACAAACAGACAGACAAAAATTTTTTAATCTGTATTTTAGGCATAGGTGTCGTGCAAATAATCGTGTAAGGATGAAAAAATCCTATTATTTTGACATTACAAACAGACACTCCAATTTTATTTATTGGTATAGATAAATGGTAAATTAAATGACGATATTCTCGTAATCAATTTTATCGTTACCGCAATGACAGACAAAGCTTTTCTTTGTCTATACTTGTCTAAGTACCCTCGTACTAATTGGAGTTCTCTAACAAATACAATTATCGGAAACGGTCACGTTCAATAAACTTTGGGATATAAATCCTTGGATTGTCGATTCACCTGTCGTTCTGAATACATATCTTTTGGTCTGAATTCTGGATACTCTCTGCCCAATTAATCTAGGCCCTAGGGCGACGACAGGCCGGCGTGCGGCCTCAAAAAAAAATATCGTATAATAATAAAATGTCCGTGTGGTGACGGAGTTAGAATTCAATTCACCACTCCCTACCTTGCCCGTGGAAGCAGTAAAAGACTACTAAGGGATATAATACATATTATAATATCTGTGCAAGAAGTGGAAAACTCGAAATAAAACCCTATACCAACCTGTCTGACCAGAATGGTATAGTGAGGTCAATTTCTCTCCTATAGTGGAGAAGGCTCGAGTCCAACAGTGGGACGTATATGAGCTGAAAGGATGATGATGACAGATAAAATAGCATGTAATAATAAATAATAGCAAGCACAACATCGCGAACTGGACTAAATGATCGACAACAAGTTCAACTACTAATTTATGGGACTGAAAATCAATTCTGTGATATAACTAGTAAGACTATTCAAATTATAAATTTATGTATACTTCCACTATAGAACATAGAGGATGAAGATTAATGCCATAATTGCGACATTTGTCCATCGGGTTGGCGATATCAATTAGGATTATAAGTTTCTTGAACAGTACATCATCTCAGCTTAGATACATCCTGCTGCTGGACACAAGCCTCTTTCAAAATAGGTGAGAAATTGACCTACTATACCACGCTAGGTAAACGAATTAGTAGGGATTTTATTTCTAATTTTCCTTCTATTGCATAGATGTCATACGCATATTACATTCTCTTAGTCGTTTTTACCACATCCGCGGACAAGAAAGGGTGTGGTTAATGGTATTGTTAATCTGTCACTACACGGAAAAGCGCTGCTGCTTATTTTCATAATCACATCGTTGATTTTTACTACGATCTTTTGCTTCAGGAGCTGAGAAATGAGAGGATACAATTATCATAACTAAAACGTAGGTGTCATGAATCTGCCATTAATACTTACCCGCAAGCCACGCTGCTCCAATTTGTTCCAATTCCGAAGTTTAAACAAACTTTGTACGAAACTTTGCATGATTCTCGTGATTAAATCGATTTCGGATTGCCGGTGAAATTCCGAAACTGCCGATTCGTCGTCAAAAGTAAACGGCTCACCAAAGTTTTAGCACGTAAATTTAAAATCCAAACGTCATTCGAGTCTGACTTAACTTTGTTGGAGTATTTATTTTAGATTTCAGCGAACTATAGAATGTAAAATCAGGTTGGCATACTTTTGGTACACATTTTCCACCTCTTAGCCATTTAACCTACAATGTTGAATATATATAATTATCCCCGGGAGAATGCATGGAGAGATTATAAGTCATTTAATTTCGATGGGTTAGGCATCGTTTTATGTCTTGTTATGACTTCTGGTGGGCTATTAATAATTGTAGGACTAAGTATGTAATCTTGAATCAAGATCACTAATTTTTTAACTGTTTTGTTTTATGTAGACGTTCATCATCATCATTTGCCTGCCCTCATCCCCCGCTATGTGGGGTCGGCACAACATGTTTTTACCTTCCATAGCCTCCTATCAGCCGTCATATGTGCACTCACTGCTTTCATACGCATATCCTCATTCACGCAGTCCATCCATCTCTTCTTGGGTCTTCCACGCTTCTTTCGTCCATCCACAATCATATTGACAACCCTCCTTGTCACATGCCTTTCATCCCTCCTCATCACATGTGCATACCATGACAATCTCGCGCTCCTAATCTTCTCTATCACTGGTGCCACTTTTAGGCTTCCTCTAATATACTCATTTTTATTTTATCTAACCTTGTACACACATCCATCTTAACATTCGCGTCTCTGTAACATCCATCTTCTCTCATCCGTCTTTTTCAATGCCCAACATTCAGATCTATACATAGCGACAGGCCTGATTGACTCTTGTATATTTTCCCCTTAAAAATATAATTAATAATATTCAAATGTATATGGAGTATGTAATAAAGAAATTACACTGATCTTAAATATTGCAGAAATTACATTACATTCTATTTCATTTAGTAATTATTTATTTGACTACTATATTTTTGTTAAAATTTAAATAATAGTCACGCGCATCGATATATATGTATTACTAGATTTCGCGATCCGAACACTTGCTTTGTTCGACTGAACTGCACTGCAATCCGTACACCTTACTTTAGTGTGCCTACGACCTTCATGTAGGATGTAGAGCAGCGGTATTAATACGAAAACTCGGATGATTCGAGTCAAAACGTAAACCTGGATGTGAATAAAAATTCTTTAGTCATTTAAGTAAAATGTATTGTTGTTAAAATGAATAAATAGGTAATTGTATCGAAATAACACAATAAAAACAAAATATTTTACATTTAAATGTCACACCATCTTTAAGCCACCAATAACTCCAGCCACTGAGCGTGCTAAACGGCGCGCGATCCGGCTCAAAAATGAACGGGAGGCGCAGGAGGCCACGGAATCCCGCGAGACCAGCGCTCCCAGCGACGAGGGCGGCACAGTGACCGCAGAGCCGTCGCATGATGATGGTAGCACCGCAGGGCCGTCGCGGAAGGAGAACGGCAACAAAAGTGTGTCCCAGGACGAGGGCGGCAATGTCGCAGAACCGTCTAAGGAGGTGAGGAGGAGTGGCAGCCAAACGGAGCTGTCGAGTGACGAGGGCGGATTTACCGTAGAGCCGTCACAGAGCGAGGGCGGCAGCAGGGCCACGGCGCCGGTGTCGGAGACTGACGTGGCGTACGACCTGTCGACGGACGAGGATGACAGTGCCGTTGGGCCGTCGGAGCGACTGGGTACGGCCGCGTCGAGGATGTCGGCGGACGAGGGCGGCGGGGCCGCAGTGCCGTCTGGAGATGAGGGGCCAAGAACGGGCCGGCGAAGTGAGGGGTCCGGGATGAGGAAGAGCAGGTCGTCCGGATCGGATAGATTAGATGGGGAGGATGGTGGGGTCCCCGAGGAGTCCAAGCCGCTTCCCGCGGCAAGGGCTCTGACGGCGGCCCTAGATGTTAGGAGGGAGAGGGAGGAGGCCCGCCCCCCAACGAGGGACCGGAAGCGCCCCCTGCAAAAGGGTGGCAGCTCTGTGTCCGACTCGGAGGGGAGCGATTCTACCAGGCCTCCCCCCAAAGTTGCGACCGCGCGTCGGGGGCGCGGGGGTCGGGGAGGTGGTGTGGCGGCGAGACCGGCGACGCCGGGTCCGGCCGGCCGGGAAGGCGAGGTGGCGGCCCTCCAGGCTGCGAACGCCCGCCTCAGCAAGGAGGTCTCCGGCTTGCGGGAACGCAATCGCAGGTTGGAGACGGAGTTGGAGGCGGTGCGGAGGGAGAATTTATTATTATATTTATTGAACAGTTATTATTATTTATTAATAACAAACCAATGGTAAATCAGTATTAATAGGAACAGCATATAGGCCTCCATGGCAAGTTCTGTCAGAATTTCTTGATGGTCTGACGGAAGCTATATGTGGTATGGGTTCCTATGATCATTTAATACTTTAGGTGACCTCAATGTAGATATGCTAAATACAAACTGCTCAAAAAATAAACAAATGCAGGAATTCCTAACTTATCTCAATCTTAAGCAAGTGGTGCAATCGGCAACCCACTTTATAGGTGATAGCAGCTCACTCATTGACGTTATCTGCACAGATAATGGCATGAAAGTACGTAATGTAGTTGTGGATCACATTAAAGAATTGGGGCACCATTCATTTGTAACTTGCGAAGTTGTTATCAAAAAAGAAAAACCCAAACCACGCATGGTTTTGTATCGGCCTATTAAAAACATATTGCAAGATCACTTCCAGATTGACAGGGACTTGATACCATGGTCGGTTATATTAGAGATGACGGATGTTAATATCATGGTCCAAGCTTTCAATTATTTTATCACCCAGTTATTCGATCTTCATGCACCACTTGTTAAAAAATCATTTAAGGACCGGCCAACGCCATGGATCACAGATAATGTGAAACTACTGTTCAAGTTAAGGGATAAGGCTAGATGCAGTGCTCATAAAACAGGTAGAGAGGAGCACAAGAAGTATTACTTGGGTCTTAAAAACCAAGCAGCCCATGCTTTAAAAAGTGACAAAAAGGCTTATTTTAACAATTTCATTAATAGTAACATCAGGAACCCGAAAGCATTATGGAAAAATTTAAAATTAAATGTGCTTCCACAACACAATGATAGCTATTTGCCAGAATATTTTAATGATGCTAATGCTATCAATGAGGCTTTCTTGGATGTGCCTGGTAATTGTTGGGCTGATGTCTCTCAGCTAGCCTATTTTGAACACAACAGGTTCTCTAAGAGCACCTTTTCCCTAAGGACTGTGGATCAGACGTCTGTCTTGCAGATTATCAATAGCCTTGAGTCAAATGCTCAGGGTAGAGATGGTATTAATTTGGATATGCTGGCACTAACACTTCCAAGTTCTCTGCAGGCCATCACTGGTATTATCAACCAGTCCATTATAACATGCACATTTCCAGAATTATGGAAGTGTGCAATTATTAAGCCAATACCCAAAATCAGTAACCCAGAGACATACAAAGATCTTCGTCCCATAAGCATTCTGCCAGTTTTATCTAAGGTATTAGAAAGAGTAGTACACACTCAAATAATAGAGTATCTGGAAACAAATAACATACTGCCTGACCTGCAATCGGGGTTCAGAAAGGGACGTAGCACTGCATCTGCACTTTCGGATGTTGTGGGTAAAATTTTAGAGTCGCGTGATCAAGGTGAAGCATCGCTCTTGATCTTGCTAGACTTTTCCCGAGCATTTGATGCAATAAATATTTCCTTACTGATATCTAAGCTTGTTGGTCAAAACCATAGAAAATGTTCTATGGTTTTGACCAACAAACAGTTACATGGTTTAGAAGCTACCTCACAAATAGGTCCCAATGTGTGGAGATCCGTAGAATGGATGGATCCATAACGATGTCTGCTGACTGCCATGTACTTCAAGGTGTTCCCCAGGGATCCATTCTCGGTCCTTTATTATTTATAATTTATAGTGCTGATGTCATAAATTGCTTTAAAAATTGTAGGTACCATATGTATGCTGATGATGTTCAATTATACACCTCATTTAAGCCCAAAGACACACATATGGCTATAAAACGGATAGATGAGGATCTGGAGAGGACAATCATATGGGCCGAACAAAATACTCTAGTTTTAAATCCTAATAAAACCAAATTTATGGTACTGGGGAGTAAACATCAAATTGAGGCTACTCTTTCTGCAAACCCTAAAATTACTATTTTAGGTAGGAAAATTTGCAAAGTAGATGAAGCGCTTAATCTAGGGCTGTTGATGGACAAGGACCTACGCTTTGAGAAACATGTAAACAACATTTTAAGAAACTGTTTCTATAAATTAAAAGTTTTGTATGAAATACGAGACTACATCAGTGAGCCATTAAGAAAGCAGTTATCTAACAGTCTTATTTTGTCTAGACTGAGCTAGACATTGTCTACGGTCTATGTTTACTAAACAGAACAGAGTGTTTGATACAGAGGATACAAAATACATGTGCACGCTTCTGTTTCAGAATACCTAAAAGGAATCATGTTACTCCTTACTTAAACAAACACCATATATTGAAGATGACTGCTAGAAGAAAAATCCACTATGCCAGTTTTATTTACAGCATCATTGCCACTCAAAGCCCACAATATCTATATTATAAACTTGAGTGGAAAACAGATAAATGTAAATTCCCAATCCGTTCTAATGTGCATCCTCTTATTGTGCCGAAATATAGGACCGCCGCCTTTAGAGGAAGTTTTAAATATGCTGCAACGCACTGCTGGAACATACTATCTCCTCCACAACGCCAACTGAAAACAAAACAAAGTTTTATTAATAACCTAAAAAAAACATTTTATGTTTATGCAAACACAACTCTAAACACAACTCTTTTATTTATTTATTTTTTTCTCAAATACATATTTGTAGACTAAATACCCAATTACATAGATTAAACTTACCCTTGGGTCCTTAGCGTATAAGCAGTAATCGGATGTACCCAGCAATGTGTTGCTACAATCAGGCTTATTATGGTCAATCGCGTATGTGTGCTTGGCTAATACAGGTTTCATTGGTCACAGTGTGTGGCCTTCCGTCTATATCACTGACATGGACTTTTAGTTTGTCATAGATTTCATATAACAATTGGCAATTGGTGACTTTTAAATTATTACAAACACTTATATGTACGTAAACAATTGTAGATAACATTCACCACTGAGTCCACTCATCCACTGACATAAAAGATCTCTATGACATTCACAGACTAGGTAAGTAAGGGTTACCACAGCAGTATTGAACATTAATTATGCCACAGATTAATAACATATATATTTTTTTTCTTTTTGTTTTTGTATTCTTATGTAATTTTAAATCACGGTGTTACAAAGACCATATTTTTTTTCTTGTTTTATACTCTTTTTAAAAGTATGTCTGGTAACAAAATGCTTGTTATCGTTCAGTAGTGTGTATTATACTATAATGTCATCATTGATCTTCACATTCATGAAACTTCAGCACCTTCTCTTATTACATCACATAAAATACCACCTATTAGTTATTATGTTATTGTAAATTGCATATCCTTTTGTTTTGTTTGTTGAATGTAATTTTTGTTTGTTAAATGTTATTTTTGTTTATTTTATTATTTTTTATTTTTACTTATACGCGTAAGATTAGATAACTTAGTACCGCACCTAATCCGTATGTTTATTATTATTATTTTTCTATTATTTGAATATTATTTACAAAAGCAGCTGTAATTTGTTAGTTTAATTATATTCAGCTGCTACCTGTACTTTGCTGACAGACGTCGCAGGACGCTGCAGAATAACAGCGTTGCGGTATCTCTCTTAAAATAGATGCCTCAACATTATGCTGAGCAGCCATCCTTTTTCTCTTTCACGAAGGGAAAACCAATGTTAATATCAATTTCTTTTTGAACTTTTTTTTTTTTTATTATAATTTATTGTTTTACTATATTCTACTCACTGTTTGAGCTTTTGTGATGTTGCCCTCCCGTGAAGGAGTAATAAATTATTTTTCTTTCTTCTTTCTTTCTTTCTAGAACCGCGGGTTGGCCAAAGACATGGCTGACCTGCGGTCTCAATTCGAGCGCCTGGTGCCGGCTGCGCTGCCGGCGCCGGCCCCGCCGCCGAAACGGGCTGCGCCAGTGAGGGCGGGCCCGTCGTCTGCGCCCGTGGCGCCGGCTGCGCCCGTCGCGGCCGCTGCGCCGGCTACGCCCGTCGTGGCTTCATCGCTGCCTCCCCTCGTCGTGGTCCCTCCGCCGGCTCGTGGCCGCGGGAGACCTCGGAAGGGGGAGGAGCCGCCGCCCGACGAGGTGCACGGCATGTCGGAGTCGGCGGTACGCGTCGTCCTGGCCCGAGTAGGGGTGATGATGGATGCGCGTATCGCCGCCGTAGCGGCCAGGCTCCCGCCTGAGCCGCCCCTCCGGCCGCCGCTCGCCGCGGACAAGGCGAGGCGGCCGCAAGCGTCGGCTCCCACGCCGCTGCCCTGTCAGGGTGGCCGCGTGGTGAGCTACGCTGCGGCCGCGGCTGGGCCCAAGGGGGCCAAGAAGGCCGGCAAGGTGCCGGCTCCCGCCAAGGCCGGGCCACGGCCGGCGCCTGCGGTGCAGCCGCTGGCGTCGGCGAACCCGCGGCTGCGCCTGCTGCGCTCAGCACTGCTGCCAGGCTCAAACAGGGCTGGCAGGTGGTTGAGCGTAGCAGGAAGGCACGCGGCCAAAAGCGGAGAGCGGCGGCCAAGAGTGCCGCTGTGGCCGCCGCTCCCCAGGCGGGAGCCGGCGGAAAGGGGAAAAGGTCGCGTAGGGGCCTCAAGTTGCCGAAGACGGCTGCGGTGGTAATCACCGTACCGCCTGAGGCGGCTGAGAGGGGCCTAAACTATGAGGCCGTCCTAAGACGCACCCAGCGGGAGCTGGACGTCTCCGACATCGGGGGCGTCGAGGCGAGGACCCGCAAGGCCCGGACAGGGGTTCGAATACTCGAGTTCCCTGGGGGCCGAGGGCGCGAAGACGGCCGATAGTTTGGCCACGATGCTGAGGGGGCTGTTCGGGCCGGAGGATGGAGTCCGAATCGCCAGGCCCGTCAAGTGCGCAGATATGCGCCTCACGGGTCTGGACGACTCCGTGGCGGTGGAGGACATCCGGGAGGCCATTATGGCACGTACCGGGTGTGCCTCGGACACCGTCCGGATTGGCACCATCCGCCCTGGTCCGGGCGGCGTTGGTGCTGTCTGGGTGCAGTGCCCAGTGGAGTCGGTCAGGCAATTGGCCGACTCAGGCAGGCTCCTCGTGGGCTGGAGTTCGGCGCGGGTAACCGTGCTGGAGCCCCGGCCTGCGAGGTGTTATAAGTGCATGGCGGTCGGGCATACCCGACCGACATGCAGAAACTGCTTTGACTGCAGCGGGCTATGTTTCCGTTGCGGTCAGGCTGGACACCAGGCGGCATCGTGCTCTGCGGTGCCCCACTGCCCCGCGTGTGCGGCGGGCAATAGGCCTGCCAAGCACCGCATGGGCTCTGGGGACTGCAGACCCCCGGCATCGGCCCCAAAGGGGCGGGGCGGCCCATCGACCGGGCCAGTCCCCGCTCCGAGCGCGGCTCGATCGCCCGTTAGCGCGGAGGAGGTGACGATGGATACGGACCGTTAATGGACCCCGTGTCCATTCGTCTCCTCCAGGCCAATCTCAACCACTCCGCCGGTGCGCAGGACGTGTTCCTGCAAGCCATGGCGGAGTGGTTGATAGGAGTAGCCGTAGTCGCGGAGCCGTACGTGGTGCCCGACCGGATTAACTGGTTGGGTAGCACCGATGGCACCGTGGCAATCGTCGCCTCCACGTCGTGGCCTTCGTCGTCTCTGACCCTTAGGGACAGGGGCGTCGGATACGTCGCGGCGGACTGGGGGGAGATTACGCTCTTCGGAGTTTATCTCTCCCCTAACTGGAGTGTGACCGATTTCGAGGCCTTCCTTACCATCATGGAGGCCTCGTTACGGCGACTGGCATCGCGCCAGGTCTTCGTCCTGGGGGACTTTAACGCCAAGTCCGTGGCGTGGGGGTCCCCTAGGACGGATGACCGAGGACGGGCGATCGAGGAGTGGGCGGCGGCACTGGCCCTCTGTTTGCTGAACAGGGGCTCGGTGCATACGTGCGTGCGACAACGGGGCGGGTCGATAGTGGACCTTTCGTTCGCTAGCCCCGAGGTCGCCGCACGCGTGGGGAGCTGGCGCGTCGTGGAGGAGGTGGAGACCTTGTCGGACCACCGGTATATCCGGATGGAGGTCTCCCCTGCAATCCCGACGCCCAGCAGGGGTCACGGGGCGGATGGGCGTCCTGCGTTCCCGCGATGGGCTGTGGGTCGCTTAGACCGGGACCAGCTGGCGTAGACAGCCATCGTATACTCGTGGCTGTCCTCTGCCCACCAGTCGGACGGGGTGGACGCCGAGGCTGGCCGCATCCGCAGTGCGTTGACGCAGATCTGCGATGCGGCCATGCCCCGGGTACGGCGTCTGCCCCCGAGGAGGGGGGTCCACTGGTGGTCCCGGGAGCTGGCGGATCTCCGGGCCGCGTGTATCCTTGCCCGGAAGGCCTATACTCGCGGCCGGCGGCGCCATCGCGATGCGGAGCGGGAGGCCGTGCTTTACGAGGGCTACCGCAATGCGCGGTCGGCCTTCAGGCTGGCCGTCCGCTCCGCCAAGGACGTCAGTCGGCAGGAGATGCTGGACGGTCTCGACCGTGACCCCTGGGGACGCCCCTATCGCGCGATGCTGAATAGGCTACGCGCGCGGGGCCCTCCCCTCACCGAGACTCTCCAGCCCGGCCTTCTCACCCGGGTCATCGAGGACCTGTTCCCGCGGCGGGCGGAGCACACGCCCCCGGTCATGGCTCCGCCAGACACTGACCGGGAGGCCGACGACGACAGTGTTCCGCCCATCACGGAACCCGAGATGGGGGTGGCGGTGACGCGCATGCGCGCAAAGTCAACCGCCCCCGGGCCCGACGGTGTTCCTAACCGCGTGCTGGCCCTGGTCCTCGAACACCTGGGACCCCGCCTCAGGGAACTGTTCGACGCGTGTTTAGCGTCCGGACGGTTCCCTGGGTGCTGGAAGGAGGGAAGGCTGGTGCTCCTGCCGAAGCCGGGACGGTCTCCGGAGTCGCCTTCGGCCTACAGGCCTATCGTGCTGCTCGATGACACGGGCAAGCTACTGGAGAGGGTGGTAGCTGCCCGCATCGAGCGGCACCTCGTCGGCACGGGGCCCGATCTGTCGGACGCCCAGTTTGGGTTTAGGAGGGGTCGTTCGACGATCGCAGCTCTGTTGCGCCTGAGGGCTGTGGCGACTGAGGCCGTCACCGGCGGGGGAGTGCTGTTGGTGGTGTCCCTAGACATCACCAACGCATTCAATAGTCTGCCATTCAGCTGCATCAGGGAGGCGCTCCGGTATCACGGGGTGCCAGTTTACCTGAGGCGGCTAGTGGCAGACTATTTGGAGGGGCGCAGCGTCCTCTGCACCGATCGAGCAGGGGACGTCGTGCGAACGCCCATGACGTGCGGTGTCCCACAGGGGTCGGTCCTCGGACCCACCCTGTGGAACATCGGCTACGACTGGGCGTTGAGGGGGAGCCTCCCGCCCGGGCTGGGCGTGATTTGTTACGCCGACGACACGCTCGTCACAGCCCGCGGTGGGACGCTAGAAGAGGCGGTAAGCCTGGCGACCTCGGGTACCGAGGAGGTCGTCAGACGGATCGAGGCGCTGGGGTTGAGGGTCGCCCTGGACAAGACGGAGGCCCTCTTGTTCCATGGGCGCACTATGAGCCCTCCTATCGGCGTCTCGATCACCGTCCACTTGGTCGACATCAGCATCCGGGCCCATATGAGGTACTTGGGCCTGGTGCTCGACGGGCGATGGTGGTTCCGGGAGCATTTCCGCAGGCTCGCTCCGCGGCTCGTCGGCGCGGCGTCCGCCCTATCGTGGCTTATGCCGAACGTGGGCGGACCGAGCGCTGCGTGCCGACGGCTGTACGCGGGGGTCATCCGGTCGATGGCCCTGTACGGCGCACCGGTGTGGGCGGGGTCCATGACCGCCCGACTAAGGGCCCTTCTGTGGCGACCACAGAGGGTCACGGCGGTCAGGGCCATCCGCGGATACCGCACGGTGGCGACGGAGGCAGCGTGCCTATTGGCCGGGACTCCCCCGTGGGACCTAGAGGCGGAGATGCTCGCCGAACTATATCGGCGGGTGACGGGGGGTGCGAGCGGAGGTCGGTGTGGTCTCGTTAAGGGATCTCACCGCCTGGCGCGTCGACGCCCGCCGAGACGTCATCGCCCGTTGGGCAGTCCGGCTGGAGAGGCCTCGGTTCGGGGTGCGAACCGTGGAGGCCTTCCGGCCGGTGCTGATGCAGTGGTTGGAGAGGCAGCACGGGGTGCTCTCCTTCCGACTGATGCAGGTTTTGACGGGGCATGGGTGCTTCGCCAAATACCTGCACAAGGTCGTGAGGAAGGAGAGTACACCGTCCTGCCACCATTTCGACACGGCGCGCCATACGCTCGAGGCCTGCGGGGCTTGGGCAGTGCAGCGCTGTGAACTCGTCGTAATCATCGGTACGGACCTGACGCTGCCGGCTATCGCTAGGGCGATGGTCGACAGCGTCGGGAATTGGGACGCGGTCGCAGCCTTCTGCGAGACAGTGATCTCGCGGAAGGAGGCGGCGGATCGCCTGCGTGAGGAGCGCAGCCTCGATGAGGAGATCCGCCGCCGGCGACTGGGGCGGCGCAGGCGCAACTATCTGCGCCTCATGCCGCCCTAGCCGAGGCCGCGGGTGACGTGACCGGGGATTAGTCCGTCACCCGCCGAGAGGCCGACCGCGTGAGGAAAGACCGACGTCCTCCCCGAGGGGGGGACGTCAGTCGATGGGAGGGTACCCCAATAGGGGGTATTCCGTCGGGCCGACCACTGACGACAAGTTAACGCTGCTCCAGTGGTCGGCCCAACGACGAAGGCGACGTGGTTTTCGGGTGGGTCGCGGGAGTTGCGTGCTTAAGCCCCTCTGTGGTCCCGGACGGAGTGGTGCGGAGGCGCGCCGACCGCGGCCCACCCACAAAAAAAAAAAAAAAAAAAAAAACACCATCTTTAATCATAGATTAAAACCCGCAGATGTTCAATTACACAAGTAAAAATATATGACTAAAAACAGACTTAACATGGTGTTTCACGAAAGTATTTTGATTGCTTATATTCTTTTTTCTATAGTATATATTATCAAATCTTTCATATTTAATCTCTACAACATAACAATATTAAATCTTTCCAACTCCTCCTGTTTTATTTTCTAATTAAATTTGTTGCGGGTCCCAAGACAATTAAAAGCGATTCCCGGGACTTCCTGAGGGTCAAACCTCAGTGTCTTATACGGAGACCATTGTGGATCCTGGCTTACAGGAGTTACAGTGGTGGGAATGTGTGGTGGGATTAGTCCCATAAAAAAAAAAAAGTATATATTATCAATTAATACTTATTTGGCAAAGGTCAGAAAATATGACGACGAGCCGCATTGAAATAGAGTATGTGTTTTTTTTATTAATGTAGGTACAAAAATTGTGTCACTTCTGCAGTGTAAAATCTATAGTAATCACACGTTACACGACTTTAAAGCGATCTAGCGCTGTGTGCCTCAATGTTTGGGTTAGACTACTATTTATGGTTTTAGCGCTGCAGCGAACTTTAGTGTAATAACTGTTATCAAAATGGAACAAAATATTTGTTCGGGTTAGCTTCTCTATACATATAACTCTATGGTCACGCGTAGTTACTTTAATAAGAAATATTCTCACTAATAAATGTATTTGTAATTAATCAAATTTTTAATCAAAATATCGAAGTGTTATACTTCTGCCTAATTTACATTCATTCAATTCACTCAGATAGGTCCCACTGCTGCGTTTCAGCCTCCCCCTTAATAGGAGTGTAATTAATCTACTATACCACGCTAGTCAGATGGGTTGGTATAGAGTTATATTTCAATATTTTCTTCTCTTACACAAATATTATATGCGTGTTATCCCCAGTCGTCTTTTACGACACCCACTGGCAAGATAGGGGATAGTCAATAGTATTCTTACTCCGTCACCACATGAAAATTGCTATCGCTACTGCTACCTACTTTTACGGAAATAAAAAGTATATTAAAAAGTCGTAAACTTGTCGAATTCTATTCATACACTTCCAGATATTTTGTTCGCATTTTCCAACAAAGGAAATTTAACTAAACTCAAAGTTAGAGTTTCAATATTAAAAGACGAATCAGTAAACTTCCAGACTTTAGTTTGTGATGGCACCATCCAGTCAAGTTTGCCTGCAAACTGCAAGAAATTGCAGTCACACAACCGTGAGAGTTTATCGATAGTTTTTGTCTAGTAAAACTTACAAAGTGTATTTGATGATATTTTATCTAGAAAAGAATTTTATAGTTATTCTGGGCGCCAAAAAGACACGCAACATTAACAAGTCTCGCAAAAAGTAATAAAAGTCTAAATTTTAAGAAATTCCCCAAACTACAGAAAATAAAAATACTAAAAACCCAGGTCAGACGTTGATATAGAGTTTTATTTCGAATTTTCCTTCTCTTGTATAAATAATATATGAACATTATGTCCCTTAGTCGTCTTCTAGGACACCCACGGATAAGAGATGGTAAATTGTATTCTTACTCCGTCACCACACGGAAATAGTTTTTATTATTATGCCTTTAATACCACAAAATATTACAACTGTAATGTCTATATTTCAATCACATGGCGTCCAATAACATATATTTAAATATCGTAGAAACAGCGATATATAAAATAGAAAAGTTATCTATACAAAAATGTAATCTTATTTCCACAATGTGAAGATAAAACACGAAAATAACTAATCAAATAATAAGGAAGCTATTTTCCTTCTCCTAAAGAATATATCCTAACTATATATGATTAAATAAAAATATATATTACAATATATTGCTTAATTTAGTATTTCGAAGTAGATTATTTTAAATAAAATACACATATTGCGTGCTGTGTGAAAGCGGTTACTAATTCTACCAAGCCTTACATTGCTAGTGGGTGTCGACGTATAAGAATTTTTACATCAACCTGGGACAAGTCCATCTAATACCATCTGGTCAACAGTTACATTCCCAAGACTTTTGCAATATGTATAGTGAAAGAAGACACACATATTGGGTCAATCATAAATACTTGGGATAGAAACGGGACAATGATGATATCGACTCATATTTTTTTTATTGCTGTTGGAGGCAAACAGCACACAAAAACAGCACAGATACTGCCGCCCACGCGCCTTTGCTAGGTCGCCTACCGTGAAGAAAATGAAGGGAGTGTGAATGTGGGCTATACGGTTTGGTGATACTAGGTCTCACCAAAACCCATCAGATGCAAACAGTCTCAAAAAAGTTGGACTGCCGACTCTCTCGTTCATCGAACAAAGTACAGTAATAAATTGCTCCTTTTTTTTGAGGCGTGGGTTACGGTCGGCGCACTCCTCGCACCACTCCGTCCGGGACGATAGTGGTGCGTAAGCACGCACACGCGTAACCCACCCGTGACACGTCGCCTTCGTCGTTGGACCGATAGAAATGTTTGAATTAAAAACAAACATATTATTGGATACTAGCAACCCGCCCTCGCTTCGCTTCGGTTATAGGTTTTAGTCGTTTTACCCGCGTAGTTCCCGTTCCCGTAGGAATACCGGGATAAAATATAGCCTAGTTTACGCCCTGATATTATAGCTTCCCATTGGTGAAAGAATTTTTGAAATCGGTCCAGCCGTTTTGAAGATTATCCGGAACAAACAGACAGACAGACAGACAAAAATTTTTTAATTGTTATTTTAGGCAAATAACCGTGTGAGCATGAAAAAAGCCTATTATTTTGACATTACAAACAGACACTCCAATTTCATTTATTGGTATAGATTATTTCATAATCCGTATTCCGTATTTTTAAATAAAACTACGGATTTTATCTCGATATTCGAAACGTCGGGCAATCAAAAATCAAATACAAACGCGATAAAAACCGTAAAATAGTGTTATTTACAATGTGTAATACTCGCGTAAACATCAGAAATCATTATGAACCGTATTACTAATTATTTAAAAAATACATAGTTATTTAACTGCTCACTTTATTCTCTTAAGCAATATTAAAAGAAACTTACTATCCTTATCCCTTTTTTTAAAACAAATCATGAATATTTCAATGCATTTTATATTATTTTTTGTTGGTCCTTTTTTTTGGGGGGGTAGGGTATCAGTAGTCAGCTCACTCGCCGCCCGGCTCCATCCGGAGCGATAGAAGGGCGACGGAATACCGCGGTCACGGGGTACCTTCTCCTCACGACGTCCCCCTTCGGGAACGACGGTCGCCGTCGCGCGGTCGGCCTGTTGGCAGACGACGGACTAAATCCCCGGTCCAGTCACCCGCGGCTTCGGCTAGGGTGGCATCGGGCGCAGGTAGTCGCGCCTTCACTGCTCCAGTCGCCAGCGGCGGACCACGTCGTCGTGGCGGCGTTCCTCCCTCGCGCGCTCCGCCGACTCCTTCCGTGAGACGATGCCTTGCGGAAGGCGGCGACCGCGTCCCAGTTCCCAGTGCTACCGAGAATCTCTTTAGCGATAGTCGGCAGCGTCAGGTCGGCACCGATGATTGCGACGAGTTCACGGCGGTGCTCAGCGCATGCGGCACACACCTCGAGCGTATGCTGCACCGTGTCCTCGTCGCAATCGCAGTGGTGGCAAGACGGTGTACTCTCCCTCCTAACGACCGTGTGCACTGTGGAGGTATTAAACTTGCACCAGTCGAAAGAAAAGCACCCCGTGCCGCCATTCCAACCACTGCATCAGCACCGGCTGGAAGGCCTCGACGGTCCGGACACCGAACCGAGGCCTCTCCAGCCAGACTGCCCATTTATTGTTTGCCTTGTGATGACGTAGGTCAAGAATATAATGATGATGATGAATGATGAATGATGAGTCTTCAGCTTTTGTTTTCGCGTGAGAGTCGTAATCGGTGAGGTGGTAGATGACAGCGCTTTTCTGGAGAACTCACAACGCCAATTCACCTGCCAGACATGATAATTATGTAATTATCTCCACCTTTCATGGGGAGGTGTATATTTGAACGATTAGTTAATGGATGAGTGGTTTTTCTTGTATAATATTTGAGTAGACCAATGTGAGGTCAGTTTAAAAACACAGAATAAAAACTATAATTTACGATATTAATTTTCTAAGTTTAAGTTGAAAGAGACGCTTAAAGAGTACTTTTAGCAATCCTAAAATTAATAATTATAGAATTTATAATGACTAGATAATAAAGAATAGTAAACGTTAACTAAGAATATGTCTACTAGAACAAAGGTAGTAAAACGTGAAGCACATAAAATACTATTCAAAAAGATATAATATTCCCGAAGGAATATGGCCTTGGCTTGTTTCTTTTTATACCAAAGCAAGTTGTCTGCTACATTAGTTCTCTAGCTTAGGCGGTTTCACTCCGAAAGTCAGTAATATTTTCCAAAGATAAATTTTAAATGCTCAGTTTTATACACTTAGTTTGATACATTATAGTATCGTTACAGAATTTATCGTACCGTGTGTTATATTTTACGACTTGTTTCTTTGTATTACATTGTTTTAGATAAGATTTTATTTGTAATTCAGTATAGGTACCCTGGCTTTTAGTATGCTATTCGCAGTAAAGAAGTTGACTAGGCGCTTATGAGCAGCCGGGGTTCGACCCTCGGTATTATTGTGTAACAGTGGGCAGTGTATTCCGCCGGGCTGTCTATGGTCGTCAAAGATTCGGACCAATGACTTCACCAATGCCGCAGTGGAGGAATTTCGGTGCGTTATGGGGACGCTCGCCGCCATTGTGTCACCCCAGAAGGAGTAGACGGCGTGTGTTCTAACAATGGACCTTCAAAAATATATTATAAAGAAAACACTAACCAAATAAAGTTCTAACAGTTTTCGTGAAAGAATACATACAAACAATATATAATACATAAAAACAAAGGTAACAAATACCTTCTTAGTCGTAATATCGGCCATATTACCTGGCAAAATGAATATAAAACTATTTTTACTATTGCACCTTACGATTCTTAGAGCTAACAAAAGTTACAAATGGAGTAAACTCTCGCACTCAAGTGCGTTTAATTGCATCTTTACTCGACTCACTTTTTTACTCGACTCACTTTTTTACTCGACTCACTTTTTTACTCGACTCACTTTTTTACTCGACTCACTTTTTTACTCGACTCACTTTTTTACTCGACTCACTTTTTTACTCGACTCACTTTTTTACTCGACTCACTTTTTTACTCGACTCACTTTTTTACTCCTTTGAAACTTTAAGTACCTTATAGTTTCTCGTGTGTTTTCTCCCAATTTTTCCTCGCCCTGTAACCGATTTTGTCCCCAAGATATACATAATCTGCTTTTTCAACGCATCACCTAAAAAGTAAAAGGGTTCTATATTATTCTTAATAGAGATCGCATGAAAGTATTTAACAAAATTAGGTAGTAATAAATACTTACGAATCAAAACTGATCAGGCGCAGTATACGCTCAAGTTCTTATCGTCGTATTTTGCGATGCCGGCGAGCGCACGAGCGACGTGACCCTTCTTCTTTGAGCGCCTGCGCGCGACTGGCTTATGAACATTTTTCTTTGTGTGTATAGCTGTTGCTCCGGTGGTCGGCCCAACAACGAGGTGACGTGGGTACGGGTGGGCTATGGGCCCGCGCGCCGTCCTTTCATCGCCCCGGACGGACTGGACCGTGCGTGCGCTTACCATAGCCCACCCATAAAAAAAAGCCCACAGGGTTGAGAGCCATCAGCGCTCACCCATTGCCCGCGTTAGGCTGTCAAGGTCATCTGCGACCAACAGCTATACACACAAAGAAAAATGTTCATAAGCCAGTCGCGCGCAGGCGCTCAAAGAAGAAGGGTCACGTCGCTCGTGCGCTCGCCGGCATCGCAAAATACGACGATAAGAACTTGAGCGTATACTGCGCCTGATCAGTTTTGATTCGTAAGTATTTATTACTACCTAATTTTGTTAAATACTTTCATGCGATCTCTATTAAGAATAATATAGAACCCTTTTACTTTTTAGGTGATGCGTCGAAAAAGCAGATTATGTATATCTTGGGGACAAAATCGGTTACAGGGCGAGGAAAAATTGGGAGAAAACACACGAGAAACTATAAGGTACTTAAAGTTTCAAAGGAGTAAAAAAGTGAGTCGAGTAAAAAAGTGAGTCGAGTAAAAAAGTGAGTCGAGTAAAAAAGTGAGTCGAGTAAAAAAGTGAGTCGAGTAAAAAAGTGAGTCGAGTAAAAAAGTGAGTCGAGTAAAAAAGTGAGTCGAGTAAAAAAGTGAGTCGAGTAAAAAAGTGAGTCGAGTAAAGATGCAATTAAACGCACTTGAGTGCGAGAGTTTACTCCATTTGTAACTTTTGTTAGCTCTAAGAATCGTAAGGTGCAATAGTAAAAATAGTTTTATATTCATTTTGCCAGGTAATATGGCCGATATTACGACTAAGAAGGTATTTGTTACCTTTGTTTTTATGTATTATATATTGTTTGTATGTATTCTTTCACGAAAACTGTTAGAACTTTATTTGGTTAGTGTTTTCTTTATAATATATTTTTGAAGGTCCATTGTTAGAACACACGCCGTCTACTCCTTCTGGGGTGACACAATGGCGGCGAGCGTCCCCATAACGCACCGAAATTCCTCCACTGCGGCATTGGTGAAGTCATTGGTCCGAATCTTTGACGACCATAGACAGCCCGGCGGAATACACTGCCCACTGTTACACAATAATACCGAGGGTCGAACCCCGGCTGCTCATAAGCGCCTAGTCAACTTCTCAACTGAGCCACTTTTACTCTTGACAGCTGTGGTATGCAGCTAGTAAGAATAACATCCCCCACCGATAAAACACTGTACAAATAGCTCGACTTTCAGACTTAGGTTGCGGATATTTCTGATGGAGCACCAAAGGAAATTTGAAAATATTAGAGTAAACGTATCTGCTATTTAGCAATTTTACTGTAGTATGTATGTATGTATGTATCTGTATATGCATAAATATGTATGTATTTATGTCTATATTTTGATGTGTATTATATGTACACCTTTTTATCTGATTGTTGCGCTGCCTAGTGTAATTCAACTATAGATTGTAAGACATTGATTGCTAGTTTTTTTATTTATTTATTTTAAACATTTAATATTTGATTGTTGAATTGATAGTTTCCATTTACAATGAATTTATGTACTCAATGATTGTTATTTTGATTGTTATGTTTTGACATTGCTTGATTACCCTTTCAATATAATTAAATTTCGAATTTATTTTACACAAATTAATTCATACTTAAACAAAAACTAAAATACTGTTTCTACCTGTTATAAATGTAACTAATTCATGGTATGCATTATATTTTTATTTTTTAATTTGATATTGTCTTTAAAAATCTGATATTGTTTTTATTATTCGTTATTATTATCATACAGTTTCGAGCGTACGCCACTTTGGGTTGCAACTGAAAACCAGCATCTGGTAACTTTAATGTCTCCTGATATTGTGCTGAGTTGCCTGCCCTTTGGCACATATGTCATGTGACAATTTTCTTCTTACCTATTATTTTTCTGTATTGTATGTATGTATGTGCCAATAAACGAGTTCTTTCTTTCTTTCTTTCTTTCTTTCTGCGAATAAATTTACCTTCATATAGTAATGACATTTTTTCAATGTCTGAAAAACCGAATAAACAAATTCTTCATCACTAAAACCTAGCTAGCTCAAATTATTGCGCCCGAAATATATTGTATAATAAATTTCATGAATATCGTTAGAACCGTTTCCGAGGTTCTGAAAATATATTTAGAAATATACAAGAATTGCTCATTTATAGATATAAGATAAATACCGAAGTATTTTTTGCACAAATATATAACTAGGTACATAAAGTGTGGATTTTTTCAGATCTGCGATTAATTCGAATTCATTAGCATAAATATTCGAAACAAAACATCCACACGTGGCCAGTCAACGGGCTGATGGAAAAATGGAAATACACCCGGTTACGATGTTACCTACATTTTAAACATACAGCATACGTCAGACGTAATAGCCATAATCGCATGAATCGTACGAATGAACTCCACAAACGAACAAATAAGAATTGGTTACGATGTGAGCGGGCAACTTGAATTAATAAAATAATGAAACGAAAGTATTATTGTTTTAACTGAAACTGAATGAATGAATGAAAATACACATGATGTATCCCTCTGTGGTAACGGGTTAAGAATACAATGTGTCCTCATACCTTACTTTTTTTTTAAAGACTACGCCCTTCACTAAGTAAATAATCCTTGTATTGTGGTGGATTTTATAAACATATGATTAAGGGACACAAATTACAGCCAGACTCAGAACAACAATTTGTGGATGGCACAAAGTGTTGTCCTGCTTGGGATTCGAACTCGCGACACTGGCACGGTAGGTTAGTATCTTAACCACTACACTATCGGTGCTTCCCCGTGATAGTCCTAAAAAATCGCCTAAGGGATCACTGGGCGAATAGTCAGCAACACTTTTCTGGAAAGCCTATGACTGTTAATCGTGACGATTATGATATTATTCCCAAACGGATCTCCACACAGTTTACGAGCAAGCAAATTATTGTTTCCAAATGACAATAATAAAATTTTACATGATTTCTGATGTTACGCGAGTATTATCTACACATCATCATCATCATCATTTGCCTGCCCTCATCCCACGTTAAGTGGGGCCGGCACAACATGAACTTACCTTTCTTAAGTTCATGTTGTCTACAGTTTCGGCTATTTATTTTATGACCGGTCGCCCACCTGACGTCAACCCTCCTCAGGAATTTTCGTTAATGGGAAAGGGACGGGGATATAGCGGATGTATATGGTGGAAACTGGGTTAGGGGACACTACTGCCATTAGATATGGGATAGGAGTATAACAGGAGCAGCTGGAGCAGTCCGGGATCGCGTGCCCGTAGCAACACTAATCAGTTAACGGACAGTTAACTGGTAGTGGTATTATCTACACATTTTAAATAAAACTAATTTACGAATTTTATCGCGTCTGTATTTGATTTTTGATTCATCAAAAATCATTTTCTTCTTATACTGGCAATAAATTTGTATTAAAATGTGGGACAAAATTTAATAAATTTAATAAATAATTTTCTGTATCGGGTAGATAATTATAAATATCTGTAATAATGATGACTTGTTGGACGTGAGACATCTTAGTCCGCCCGTGAATGCTGCAAAGTGTTCGAAACGTCGGGTAATCAAAAATCAAATACAAACACGATAAAATCCATAGTTTTTTTTTAAATGTTATATGATATGAGTATTTAAATTAATCAACATCAATACAATAATTAGATAGATAATACAGACGACGCAGTGTAGTACGCCGCCTAACCCCAACTAAATGGCCTGACAACTTGTTAAAAGTTGGTGGGTGTGGAGGCAGGCGGCACAGGATCACACTTTGTGGCGACACATTAGGGAGGCCTATATCTAGCAGCGATAGGCTGAATGATGATGATGAAAAGCAATAACGGTTTCGGTGTTTCCTTCTCTTACAGAAATATAACATGCTGACTTAGCCAATTTGCACGACATTCGCAGGCAGAAATTAATTGATAGTGAAGAATTTCGTTTATACAAAAGTTCTTGGTCTGTTTACATGAAATTCTAAAACAAATGTCTAAATAAGTACATTTATTCTTGCAGATATATCTCAAGAATTCAATGTATGACTATCTCCTTCTTTCTTGCAAGAAACTACTACGTTAAAGGATATACATAGAGCACAAAACTTGAAATACAATTACTCATGTCTATATAAACTGTCTGGACAGCGTATTTTAGGCAAATTGCTGGCAAAGTCCGTAACCATCAATGTACGGTATTTGGGTTAAAAAAGTAAAAAAATAAATACATATATATAAAATACACAGTGATGCCGCTTACAATGCTACCTTAGCAAATATATTGTTGGATTTACCGTGGTATTTATTTTAACATCAGCTTAAATCCTGACATACGATTACTGCGAACCACACTGACCGTAAATATTTATTAAAAACACTGAATAAACAATATATATAAATTACTGAATTAGGTTTCTCAAATGAGAGATACTGTTTGAGCTATCGTTTGTGGTTAGGCAATTAAAACACACATAGTAATTATATTTAATGAATATGCGTTAAGTTTCAAATATTTACATCTAAAGAACATATTATAATCGGCATATCGCTTTACTTGGTGAGGGTATTGTATCGACAATATGCACTCTTCTTCTATTGCATATATTGCAATATAATTTGTGACCAGCTAATGCCTGATTTCAGGCGTTCTTAAGAATGTAATTTTTGACATAGACGTTATCATATAAAGTTGCCCAGTATAATATCAAGGTATATTACTTTTCCATCATAAGCAATTGTATGCTAATATTCGTAGCCGTCACCACACAATCAGTCACCACACAATCAGTCACCACACAATCAGCAACCAAATAATTAGGCCTATATTAGTACTACACGTACTTGAACCAAATAAAAGTATTTTTCTCAATTACATGAAAAACTATACTGAAAATATGATATGAATCTCGGTAACGGCTCCAACGATTTTCATGAAATTTAGCATACTAGAGGTTTCGGGCTCAAAAAAAACGATCTAGCTACGTTTAATTTATAGTAAACTAGCAACCCACACTCGCTTCGCTTCGGTTTCAGTCGATTTACCCACGGCGTAGTTCCCGTTCCTGTGGGAATACCGGGATAAAATATAGCCTATGTTACTCCCTGATATTATAGCTTTCCATTGGTGAAAGAATTTTTGAAATCGGTTCTGTGGTTTAAGCGACATCCTTACTTTCGCATTTATAATATTAGTATGGATGTTGTTTTGTCGGGGATTTTAGCTAATCAATACAATGACATAAAATGTCATTAGAATAGGAATTTAAATTTAGCCGTCGCCATCAAAAATGACAATAGCTTACTTGGGAACTTGTCCAGTCGCATTCAAACAGCGTAAGATCGAATTTCGATGTTATTATTATTCTGTTTTTTAATTTTTGATATTTTTTTTATTATTTCATCATTTTTTAACTTTTTAATAATATCTATATATGTTCGTTAAAAATATAATTTACTTCCAAAAAAGAAATATACTGAGCAAAGCTAAGCAGATATTAAAGATTTAAGTAACAAATATGATATAGGGACAAGAAGATCATACTATGTGGATCCTGAATAATAGAAAAAGGGTAAAGAAATGATGATGACGAACACTTGCCTCTAAAGGCCACACAAAAAAAAACAATACTATAAAAACATCAAATGTCATATTTCAAAACGTCACGTTCCATCGTAATATTGTAGGCAATCACAAAATGAAACATCATAAGGGAAATAAAAAACTGGAAAGAGATCGTAATAACACACGACGGGGTCTTAACAAATCGGTGGTCATCATTCAAGGTTATGACCTCAGGGTGTTTGGTTCTCCTTGCCCTGTGGTCGAAGATAAGTCGTTTCATTGTGTGCAAACTGACGATAACGTTACTTTCGATTTATTATAAATTGAGGTCTGGTAAGCCTCAGCCTTATTAGCCGGTATAATGGCGACCGGCTGTTTGAAAAGGATAAATAACAATATTATGTGGAACCAATGAGTGGCTAAATGGATATTTTTATATCGATTTATATAATAAACGTATTGCTATTACAATAAGCATATGATATATAAATATTTGTCCGTGTGGTGACGGAGTAAGAATACAATTCACCACTCCCTATCTTACCCGTGGATGTCGTAAAAGACGACTAAGGGATATAATATGCATTTAACAACTATGAAAGGGAAGGAAAACTCGAAATAAAACCTTCTATCAACCTGTCTGACCAGCATGGTATAGTAAGGTCAATTTCTCTCCTATTGTGGAGGAGGCTCGAGCCCAACAGTGGGACGTATATGAGCTGGAGTGATGATGATGATATAAATATTGCTATGGACAGTTAACTTTTTCATCATAACTCATACGTCCCACTCTTGAGCTCGAGCCTCTTACACTATCAGAGGAAAATTGCCTTACTGTAGCACACTGATCAGATGTGTTGGTATAGGGTTTTATTTCGAGTTTTCCTTCTATTGTATAGATGTTATACGCATAGACATTGTCTGCATATTATATCTCATAGTTCTCTTTTATGACACCACCCGCCCGTAGATCCATCCGTGGATAGTGACGGATTAAAGTTATTATATTTCACCACATTCTCGTAAAAATGTAAAAGTGGCTGAAGGATCTACAGTACAATTTGCAACAATACTCCTTTGAGCAAATTATAAAAGTGACTCTGATAACAAATCTAGCTAACACATGCAGCGATTCTGACATTATCCCCACTTTGGAAAGCTATATTCAACCGTGGACTTGAATAGTCAGATGAAAAGATATGAATACTCTGTGAGATAAGGAAGTAAGAATACCACGTTTTTTTTTCCTTTTATTATCTCTTACATATAGGTATTTATGATTAATTATATAAAATATTTTTTTTATAAAAATGTAGATACTAAGTTTCTAGGTACCATTATTTATACCTTTTCGGAGAAGACAAATGCGATGAGAAAATTTAATTAGATTTAATACAGCAAAGCAACCTAATAATATTATAACGGCTTTCTTAATCACATTTACATTGTTCCAACAGTCAACCCAGATAACAACAAAGATAAATATATTTTACGATTAGAATATATTACACTCCTTGATTAACATAAGCCTTATTTGAAGCTCTATTTACCAAATCCTAACCTTCTCCGTGAAATTCCAACTAAAACATTGTGTGCTCAAAATGCTGGCGTTGCGTTATTATAAATCCGTTTCGCTCGTAAAGAAAATTGTGTAATATATCATAGTGTTAACACCATGTGAGAGGGCCCGTTTATCAACTCAAGTCTTCTAATAATATCTCTTATGAATGCTATTCCACGTTTTAAAAAAAAAACATCGCAGAAATAACACTGGCACGTTGAAAATGAAATAATAACACGAATGAAAGAATAAATATTACTTTTGAAGTATTTTTCTTTGGATACGGTTTGTTTTTAAACATTATGTTTTATTATTAAAAGTGTTGGCCGGAATATTAGACTCGTATAAGTTTATTGCTTTTAAGAAAATGTGAGATCTAAATACCAGAAATAATACAATTATATAAAATGTGAACCTTTTACAGAATTGCTGTATTCGTTATTTAAAGAGAAGTGGTTCTAAACTGAATATCTCCAGCGGAACCATATTTTTACGTAATATACACTAGCTTACTTTTAAATCTCCTAATACAAGTATATTTAAAGCTATATTTCGTAAGATATATATACCTACATATACAAATCTCATTGCTTAGCTGCAACTTGTCAAAGTACTTCTGAGATAAGAAGAAAAAGAAACAAGTCCTACGTGCCAATAAATTGTTAGTAACCCATCCCAGTCATTAGTGAAACTGCTCTTCTTGTTCTCTTGAGATTTCATTCCGAAACGTGCTTCGATAGAGACAAATTTTACGCTATAAATTATGTATATATATAAAGTTTGTTACTGAGGTATTTATTCCTTTTCTATTATTTGAAAACTTACGTCATCACGTGATATTATTAATATTATAAATAATAATCAACATTCGTAATATCCATAATACGCCAATCACAATTTTTGTTATTCCAACAGTTGTTTTGGGAACGGCATAATGCACCAACAACGCATTTTACAGAATTTACAAACTTTTAAGGACAATACTTTGCATATTGCGTTTGCAATTAGAAGAGTACTCGAACTGAAATCCTATTCTAATCTACACGCATAAGAGGGTGTATGGTAACACTAATTGTGTTGCCATTATGGAGTACTAGCAACACGCCCTCGCTTCGCTACGGTTTGAGTCACCTTTCCCGTGGGAATATCGGGATAAAATATAGCCTTAGCCTATGTTACTTCCTGATATTACAGCTTTCCATTGGTGAAAGAATTTTCTAAATCGATTCTGTGGTTTAAACGTGAAAGCGTAACAAACAAACTTACTTTCGCATTTCGCACGGATGTGCCCCCCTCGGGGAGGACGACGGTCTTTCCTCACGCGGTCGGCCTCTCGGCGGGTGACGGACTAATTCTCCGGTCACGTCACCCGCGGCCTCGGCTAGGGAATAAGATACCCTTGATGTTTATTGAGTAGATGTAATAATAGACTGTGGTACAGGTTTTTTTTACTTTAAAAAAAAAATCACGTTCAAAACCTACGATAAATATTGCTTATAAATAATTCAAATTCAGGTATTCGTAATTATAGAGGCTTTAAATTAGGTAATATATGTCTTTAAATTAGATAAAATATAAACGTAGGTCTATTTGAATGTTATTTGTGGTTCTAATTGTGTCGTCCACATATAAATTATTTTACTAATTTTATTTATATAATAAACATAGTTAAAAATTCCCGCGTGGTGACGCTATACTATGCATCCTTCTTGTTCGTGGATGTCGTAAAAGACGACTAAGGGATATAACACGACTATATATACGTCTGTATCTCATTGCTAAATCGCTCGACGACAATCGTTGGGGAAGAAAGGTTCTCTAGTGGAGACCACGAATTGGGTGTAAGTCATCCGATTCGACTGACGACATCTTAAAAGTTTCATGGAACCGTTGGATGCTAGTGGCACAAGACCGTGCCGAATAGTATTCTCGTGAGGAGGCATATGTACAATAGTATACCGCTTTATACCAACTTGTCTAATCAGCGTGCAAAAGTAGCCCAACAGTGAGATGTATCTGAGCTGAAATAATTATGATGATTTATTGAAATTTCAAGTCCAAAAAAGTATACTTTTTTAATTTAACATTTGAGTAATTTTAAATTTTATAAATACAGCTGCTGCATATACGTATTTATTCAATTGCAATTTATAAAAGACCCATGGTTTTAAAATTCAATTACACAGCTTCCCCTACATGTATGTTTTATGAAAACATTTTACAATATTATTACACTGCAATGGGGCACTCGGATAGTAAACGTCTTGTCTTGGGGAACAAAAATGAAATTTACATCCGTATAACAAACAGGGGAACAATAAAATGCACGTTTTTTGCTTTGAATTTAAATTGTTCTTTTTATTCAGTTGAGGCAAATGTAGTTTTTTTTTACAGATGACATTTTTGATACATAAAATTTGATTTAAAACAAATTTTATAGCTGTACTTGCAGCGTAACTTGTGTGGAATCCATTAGTCGTTATTTAGGCCAACAATGATACGTATATGAATTGATATGATGAAATTACAAAAAATATATAATCAAAAATTTATTAATATTATTTACTGTTTTAGGACAATAGAAATTTACATTAATTATGTATTATAATTTTAACTGTCGTATTACGATTTATCTGATGCTAACAGCTTGCTTCAGAACCAATGGAAAGACGGATAGCATTCCCTTACTAATAAAGATACGTTGGTCTCCTTTGAACGTAAAAATTTAGCTTAACTATTAAAAAATTGCCCGTGTAATGACGGAGTAAGAATACCATTCAGCACCTTCTATCTTGGCTATGAATGTCGAAGAAGACGACTAAGGAATATATTATGCACATAACATTTGTGCAAGAGAAGAAAAACTCGAAACGAAACCCTATCCAACACGTCTGACCAGCATGGTATAGTAAGTCAAATTCCCTCCCATTGTGAAGAAGGTCCAAGCCCAACAGTTGGACGTATGTAGGCTTTTCATATAAAACATGACATGAATTGTATTTTTATCTAGAGTGAAACTATAATATTTCCTGATACGAAAAAAGCTTTTATAAACTTAATAGTATCGTGATTCCTAATATTTATAACTCAATATTTTAGTCTTTCCGTATGGTGACGGAGTAAAAGTACAATTTACCACTCTTTATCTTGCCCATGAATGTCATAAAAAATGACTAAAGGACATAATATGGATATAACAACTATGTAAAAGATGGAAAATTCGAAAATAAACCCTTTACCCCTATATCAACTTGTCCGATCAGCGTGGTATGGTAGGTCAATTCTCCTCTCTCCTCTTAGTATGGAGCAGGAGCGTCTATGAGGGCAGATGACGAATAGAGTCTAAATTTTATAGCCAACATATTCTTAACAGAATCCTGTTACATGAACAAAATATCACATGAGAAAATTTGACTGAATTTTAATTCTACCGATTCCCTTAGGTATAAATACGTGATTATATGAAATATCAACTAAAAATAAAAATCTTCAAACCTCAGATAGGCAATGAAAAATGCCTTACATTTGCCGAGTGATTTTTATATTTATAAATAAAACTATTTTACCGATTTTATCATGTTTGTATTTGATATTTGATGCGGGCGGACAGTCCAGTGATCATGAACCCATTATAGCATTCGAAACGTCGAGCAATCAAAAATTAAATACAAACGCGATAAAATCCGTAAAATAGTTTTATTTACAATGTGTAATACTCGCGTAAACATCAGAAATCATTAATTTTACATTATAATGCCAGCTTTTATTCAATCATCCAACAAATCATTCGCTCATTTTAAGGCTAGGTATTTTAGTCTATAACTGCTCTCTATTCTCTTATAACGAATCTCTACACATTGTAATTTTAGGATGTCGTAGGTATGTCACACGAAAATTTTAGCAAGTCAAAATGCGAAATATAACCAAATAAACACAGTCAACGAATAGAAACAGAAACTCGATATTCCAATGTGAATGGAAAATTGGATTTGATCCTCAACACTATTTGGGTGGTCGTTTATCTCAATCCCGTGCACAGACAAAGAACGCCTCTGTCAGAATATGTATGCCTACCATAAATAAGCCATCGATCTCACCATACAATAGGTCAATGGAACGAAATGATGTTGTAACTTAACGCTGTTATTTTGTAGTACTGAAATTTTGATAACAATGTATTTCTGTATATGTAAATTTGTATAACAATATATCATATACTTTGTGTGTTAGATTTATTACCCATCATATAATGTTCGAACTTGGCAAATTCAGTATTCTTGATGCGTTCAAGTTATTGATTTCTTTTGATGCTTTATTTTTATCTATCTGTATAAAATTGATTCTCTCGCTCTTGATTTCTTTTTCCAGCAATGTATACTATACATTCCACAATTTCCTTAACCATCATCTCAACCCACTTCATAATCAATTCATAAATCCTACTGTTAGGCGTCCTCCGACAATGAAACTGAAATTAACTCACTACTATACCTGCTGGTTGGAAGTGTTGGTATATGGTTTTAAGTTGAATTTTTGTTGATGTTATCTGCATAGCATAACTCTATAGATCATTTTTATGACATCCATGGACAAGAGATGAGGTGTATTATATTCCCAGTCTGTCACGGCAAAATTTCCTTATTCACATTACCAGGGAAATCAGCAATCTATGTATAATACTCGAAAATTAGCAAACTAGAAAAGTTTGTGTGTAGTGGTGGATAAGAACACAACTCACATTTCCATTTTTTACTCGTAAATGTCGTAAAAGACGACTAAGAGATACAAAATGCACATAATATCTGTGCAAGAAAGGCAAACTTGAAACAAAATCCTATACCGACTCTTTTGACTATCGTGTTATGGTAGTTCAATTGCCCGCTTATTATGGAAGAGGTTTATATATATGTATAACAGTGCGACATAAACAAACTGACATAATGATGATGAAAACTCGCATAAAATAAAACAAAATTCCTTCCCTCGCAGTGCTATTATCTACTTACATACATCCTACAATTTTCTCCAATAACTCACTGGAGAAGAAGAGTTGGTCACACTGCCGTATGTTAAACACTTATTGGGCAGAGACGGGCTAAGAATAAAATGTGAACTTTACTTTTTCGTGGAAGTCATATGGAATGACAGAATGACGCTAAGAAAATACACCGCATTCTCCTGTGAACTTATAACACCAACTGCGATCACCAACCCCTCTACTAAACGTGGCGATTATGGAATTATCCCCCTTGACGCCTGTGTCAATGTCAGCCTAACAGTGGACTTCAGTGGATTGATAGACTATACTGTATTCCAATATCGTCGAAAATATTTAAAAAATAATTCCGATATAAGCCATAAAAAATATAAAGGAATAGTAAAGGAAATAAAATAAAAGCATAAATTTTATAAACGACTTTTTGTTACATTTTATAGGAGGCATTTGGTTATTGCGAAAAGTTGTGACCACTTTAATTGTGTATTAAAACTTTTTTACAGCAGTTACAATAAGATTTATAATAAATATCAGCCTATCAACTCAAAGGAAAAGGTGAAATCATACTGTCCTGTTATTCCGTTGCCACACAGAAATTTTAGTAAATATATTATAAGGAAAGTATTAAGAGTATTTTTTTACGGGTGGGCTATGTTCAGCGCATACGCCATCTATTCCGTCTGGGACGACGAAAGGATGGCGCGCGGGCCCATAACCTACTCGTACCCACGTCGCCTTCGTCGTTGGGTCAACCACCAGTGCCGAGATCCTTGTCATCAAGCATCTCACTAGCGATGGTCGGCAGCGTCAGGTTGGCACCATTGATTGCCACGAGTTCATGGCGCTGCTCTGCCCACGCGGCACACACCTCGAGCGTGTGCTGCGCCGTGTCCTCGTCGCAATCGCAGTAGTGGCAGGATGGTGTGCTTTCCCTCCTACAGGTACTTGGCGAAGCTACCGTGCCCCGTCAATACCTGCACCAGTCGGATGAAAGCACCCCGTGCTGCCGACCCAACCACTCCATCAGCACCGGCCAGAAGGTCTCGACGGTCCTGACACCGTACAGAGGCCTCTTCAGCCGGACTGCCCAACGGGCAATAACGTCTCGGCGGGCGTTGACCCGCCACTTACTGAGTCGAATTTTGAATCTAAATCATTCTCGAATCCCCTTGAATACACACAAAAAAAAATCATCTACATCAGTCCAGCCGTTTAAGAGGAGTTCAGTGACATACACACGTACACAAGAAATATATACATAGAGATATATATAATCCATGCCAAACTAACGTCTTCAAAACTAACAATTTTATGCCCATATATACGAAAATATTGATCAATAGTAATCAAACATAACCTAGAACCATTATTAATTTAATACACATGACCCGTACATAACGCATTGATAACAAGTCAGCAGAGCAAGAGAGAGGATCTCTAACAATGTAGGTGTTTGTTTAGATCAGTATTAGATAGCCTATATTATTGTGAATTGTAGTTGAGGAACAATACAAACTATATCACAATTTCCGTGTGGTGACGGAATAACTACAATTCACCACCCCCTTTCTTCCTCACTGGTGTCGTAATTAACAATTAAGTTTATTGCAAATAGCATGTATGCAAGAGAAGGAAAATTTAATTAAAACCCTATACCAATCGATCTGACCAGGTTGGTATATTAAGTCAATTTCCCTCCCATTATGGAGGAGGCTCAAACCCAACAGTGGGACGTACGAGCTATAATAGTGATGATGAAGATGTTGCAAGAAGTTTGAGGGTTGAGTTTTGAATTTAAATCTGATATATTCTATCCTAAACCTATATTTTTGTACCTATTATTTATCTATCTGTAGAATATAAGATAGTTGCACTATCTTCTATTCTACATGAACTATAAATAGGTAGACGGCCTGGGGCTCACATTTTTGCAGCAAAAAATACAGCACTCCTTCAGTTAACCTAGAATCTGAACTCGAGACTTCGCAACTGCTACCACATATTCAATGGATTCAATAAAATATTAATCAGTTAATGCTTATCGTGAAAAACATTTAGCAACACACACTTTGTTATAGCAAAATATACTTAAGAAAATTTAGATAAAAAATATTAATGTAAGTAACGCATGGTATACATATCACGCAACGCTATGGTTTGTTTACAACATTTTCATGCAATTTTTTCACGTATCCAATATTCAACGTAAAAGGTTCTTGTTCTCACCCTTTCTTATATTATGTTTTATATATATTATGACAACGCATTTTCAAAGTGATGGTTGTGCATATCGTAAAAGTTAAATAACACACACGCAAAAACATACACACACATGCACATACCTGAACACAACGAACACGCGTATATTGCTTCTATTTTAAATAACTGGGGTAAAAGACTGATCCTCATAACGTAGGGGTGTAGGATACAAAGATATTGTATTTTTTTATTGGACGCCATAAAGACGAAGACTTTTTTGTATAAAATTATAATATTTGTAGATAAAATCTTTACTAATATTATAAATGTCATTTTACTGCGCATGCATGCCTTATTTAACTGATCATCTTAAAATTTTACAATTATATCTAATTTCCCAGATGATGTAGTGATTTAGATAGACTTTCCATAAATACCGGTCATAAATTTGATTCACACGTAAAGCAACCCCATGTGCGATCCAGAAAATAATTTTCATTAATTGAATGATTTTAAAATTAAAACAGTATTTATTCCTTAATACCGATTTGTATTTAAATAAAAATAATATATGTTCTGAGACATATAGAAAAAGACCTCCATCTGGAAAAATGGGTCATTTTTTGCAGGAATATAAATTCATTTCTGTTATTGTTTCTATTATTACTTCACACTGCTTAAATTGTGCATGAATTAATTTTACCTTTTAATATACGATCTATTTATAAATCAGAATTTAATTTATTTCTATCAAACTGGTCATCATCATCTGTCCGTGTGGTGACAGAGTAATAATACAATTCACCACCTCGTTTCTTGCCCGCGGATGTCGTAAAAAGCGGTTAAAGAATTATAATATACATACAATATAAATGTAAAATAAGATTAACTTGAGGGGAAGGAAGAATAACTCGAAACAAAATTAACCCATCTGACCTTAATAGATCAATTTCCTTTCCATTGTGGAGGAGGCTCAAGCCCAGCAATGGTATATAAGCTGTGATGATGATGAAGCTTATCATCATCATTTAGCTTTTCGTTGTTCACTGCTGCAAGTAGGCCTCTCTCATCCTGCGCTACAAAATGCGGTCCGGTACGGTCCATATCCAATGAACCCCAGAGCCCTTCGCAAAGTCGTCTTTCCATCTGGCCATCCTACACTGCGTCTTCCGATACGTAGACGCTAAATGAGAATTTTAACTTTTTATGTTTAAGCTGTATTCATATTGTATACATAAAAAAAGTTAAATAGTATGTATATTTTCTGTTTGGTGAATGAGTTACAATACAATTTACAACAATGTTGCTCGTGGAAGTAGTAAAATATAAATAAGGAATATAATATGCATATAATATCTAAACAAGAGAAGGACAAATCGAAATAAACCTTTATGTCAACCCCTCTGAAAAGCGAGAAGTACATCAATTTTTCTCCCATTGTGGATGAAGCTCGAGCGCAGTAATGGGACGTATATGAGCTGAGATAATGATAATGATGATGATGACTTATAATTATACTAGCAACCCGCCCTCGCTTCGCTTCGGTTTCAGTCGCTTAAACCCGCATAGTTCCCGTTCCTGTGGGAATATCGGGATAAAATATAGCCTATGTTACTCCCTGATTTTATAGCTTTCCATTGGTGAAAGAATTTTTGTAATCGGTTCGGTGGTTTAAAACGTGAAAGCGTTACAAACAAACAAACAAACAAACAAACAAACATCCTTACTTTCGCATTTATAATATTAGTATGGATACATATAGAATGACTGTATAGATGGCCTTTCTTTTTTTACGGGTGGGTTACGGTCGGCGCACTCCTCGCTCCGCTCCGTTTGGGGCGACAGAGGGGCGTAAGCACGCATACCCGTAATCCACCCCTGACACGTCGCCATCGTCGTTAGGTCGCCCACCGGAGCAGGGTGCCATGTCGTCAGTGGTCGGCCCGACGGAATACCCCCTGAGGAGTGCCCTCTCCTCGACCGACGTCCCCCCCTCAGGGAGGAGTCTTTCCTCGTGCGGTCGGCCTCTCGGCGGGTGACGGACTAATTCTCCGGTCCAGTCACCCGAGGCCTCGGCTAGGGCGGCCTCAGGCGCAGGTATTTGCGCTTGCGGGTCGCGTCGTCGAGGAGACGCTCCTCGCGCACGCGCTCCGCCGCCTCCTTCCGCGAAACTACTGCCTCGCAGAAGACTGCGACTGCGACCGCGTCCCAGTTCCATCGCCAGGGCGATACTCGACAGCGTCAGGTCAACACCGATGACTGTATAGATGGCCTAATGGTGTTTCGTTTTACTACGATCGCCAACTCGATTATGAGAATAAACCCTTAAATTTACGTAATCGTGCTTTGTGTGGTATTCTGTAAGGGAAGCATACTTTCAACTAGTTTCAACACGGCTAATGATGAATAGATGAATGATTGACTGCACAGATGCCGTAGTGGTTAACATAGCGACCTACCCTGCAAGTGTCGTGTTTCGAATCCCACACAGGACAACGCTTTGTGCGATTCACAAATTGTTGATCTGAGTCTGGATGTAATTTGTGTCCGTTTATTAAATGTTTCGTGTAGTGACGGAATAAGAATACAATTCACCATTCCCTATCTTGCCCAAGGATGTCGTAAAAGACGATTACGGGTTATACGCATGTGACACCTATGCAAAAGAAAGAAAACTCGAAACAAAACCCTTTACCAACCTGTTGGACCAGTATGGCATAATAGGGTCAATTTCCCTCCTATTACGGAGGAGGCTCCAGCCCCGTAGTGGGCATTATGTGAGCCGAGATGGTGACGATGATGAATTATTATTATAAAGTATTATTTATAAAGTCACCCGTAATACAAATATGATTTTCTTAGATAGTACATTGCGTTGGCTTTAAAAAAATAGAATTTACCTGTGTCGAGAACACAATATAATTGTCTTTTTTTTTTTTTTTAAACCACGTCGCCTTCGTCGTTGGGCCGACCACCGGAGCAGAGTTAACTTGTCGTCAGTGGTCGGCCCGACGGAATACCCCCTACTTGGGGTACCCTACCATCGACCGACGTCCCCCCCTCGGGGAGGACGTCGGTCTTTCCTCACGCGGTCGGCCTCTCGGATAATTGTGTCTAAGAAATACATCACTACACTGAAGGTTGCGAATGAGAATACATAATCAAACTTTGAAAACGAGACAAACATAATATAAATTTTGCTCCATACAGTTTGTATAAAGTCTCTTATATCGATAAGAGAGATATACGTATATTAAGATTTTGAGGTAATCAAGATCTCAATTAAGCTTCGTCCTTATGACCCCTTAACCACGCAAAGCCTCGGGCGATGACATGTTTATATTTAATTTCTCAACCGAAATGGAGTCAACATGGCTGTATTTCTGAAATTAATTGTAACCTCCGTTTGTAAGCTCAGCAATAGTATACAGCATACATTGTTATCTAAATACTAGATATGATAAAATATTTATGAATATATAGATCTGCAGTGATTTATACACAGTAAAACAATTGAATTAATTAAATTGATTACATATAATCCTAGAAACGTTCATAATACAATTATCGTAATTATTTGAAGTATCGTTACGTTATCGCTGATAGATAAGACGTGAAAACTTAAAAAAGATGAAGAATAACAGACTTTGCATCCAGTAGTTTTATTTCACACATTAATAATAATATGTCTATTATCATTGATATACTGTTAGAATATTCACAATATAAATGGAGTGTAAAAATGGAATATTCACAATATAATTAGGAGTGGTAGGACCACACTGTCGACAGTTATCTGTCTACAGCCGCGGGCCGGTCCGTCCGGGGCAGTACCATCCTCTCGCAGAAAATCGACGTCTGAGTAGTAGCAATTTGTTACTGCGCTTCGTTCGGTGAGCGAGAGAGCCGGAAGCCCAACTTTCTGAGGGTGATTGCGTGTGGAGGGTTTTGGTGGTGTCCTTGGTATCACCGAGCCTCAATGCACACATTCACACTCCCTTCGCTTTCTTCGCGGTAGGCAACGGCCTTGTAAAGGTCCATGAGCGGCAGCAACACTTACCATCAGGTGTACTGTTTGCTCGTTTGCCACCGTTTGCAATAAAAAAAAAATCATATTTTCAAAAATCAAAAATCGTCGTATTTCCTTATCAATCATCAATAATTCTGACAAATTATTAGTTGTAGTACAGCCATGCTCTGATCGCTGTGTTTATGTTGTTATCCACATCAAAGTCTTGCTGTAATTTTCAATTAAAGCTATAATCACGGAGAATGTCACTTATTAAAGCAATTTCACACAATAAAAGGGTTAAGCTGTATCCTTTGATTCGCTCGATTAATTGTAATACAATATACATAATTTTGTTAAGACGGTTAGCCTTTAGTATCCAATGAAGATAACGTTGGATTTTATTCCGAAGTCTTATGATCAAATAATAAAGATAACTTATTAATTATAAAAAAATAAAATATCTTCTTGTGCATTAAACAGTTGCAATATAATATTTAAGTACAAGTGCAGCGCTATTATCAACGTTTTGATTTTGACCTAATTATTTCTTATACTACTAACTGATCGGTTTCTTCGGATTAGTATTATACTCCCACGGCAAATCGACATCCGAGTACTAGCAATATGGTATTATATATATGATAGTGTGGAGTGATTTTGGAGTGGTAGGACCACACTGTCGACAGTTATCTGTCTACAGCCACGGGCCGGTCCATCCGGGGCAGTACCACACTCTTGCAGAAAATCGACGTCTGAGTAGTAGCGATTTGTTAGTGCGCTTCGTTCGGTGAGCGAGAGAGCCGGAAGCCCAATTTTCTGAGGGTGTTTGCGTGTGGAGGGTTTTGATGGTGCCCTTGGTATCACCGAGCCTCAATGCACGCATTCACACTCCCTTCAATTTCGCGGTAGGCAGCGGCTTTGTAGAGGTCCATGAGCGGCAGCAACACTTACCATCAGGTGTACTGTTTGCTCGTTTGCCACCGTTTGCAATAAAAAAAAAATACGCTTCGTTCCATGAATGAAGGCCGTGAAAAGCCGGCAGAGCTCAAACCCTAGCTTTCATTCAGTAGGTACTTCGTTGTGACATTGATATTCTATAAATCCATGAACGGTAGTTGCCACTTCACAATCAAGAAAGCTGTTTACTCTCATCTACCACTAAAAGTAAAAAAAAATATCAAATATCCCTCAAGAAATAATCCATAACCACTTCCCGTAATTGCAGTTCTACGTATTTTTCAATGCGGTCGTCATGAAAATGCCGCGAGCGGTAAATCCGCGCCAGCGCCACGTGGCGTCCACACCACAAAAGTGCTTTTTGATAGACAGCCATGCCGAGTCCCGGACATTAAATGCCCTGTGTCGGATACAGTGAAGAATTTTTCATTTAACGACCATAGTAGATTAATTGCTGGTAAATTTTTCCCCATTAATTGGAATCGTTTGTAAACTGATTCGAATATTTGTTTAAGCTTTTATTTCACGCTTTTGATGTTGTATGAATGTATTTTATTTTAGAGATCAATTTCAAAAACGTTAATTAGCATTTCATAACATGAAATAAAATGTGTTTATATTATATCCCTTCAATGATTAACAATTAACTCTCAAATGATACTTACGGTTTTCATGCAAACAGGCTTCCTTCCGGCGATGTTGCTTAACTAAATCATTTGTAACAATTTGTCTCACCCATGTCTCAACATATATTCAAAATTTACTTTTTTTACTAAATAAAATACAGGCTTTAAGCTTGTTGGAAAATATTTTTGTACGTGCTTAGCAAACAAACAAATTTCATATATACTACACTGGTCAAACAGATTAGTACAGGGTTTTATTTCGAGGTTTTTCTTGCTTGTGTAAATATTTCATGCATATTATATCCCATTGCTTTTACTATATCCACGGGCAATATATGGTTTGGGTAATTACCCCAATATCACACGGAAGTACTACTACAATACCAACTATAACTTATAGAAAAAGAATATTCATGTCCAGTATTAGATTTATGCTTTTCTTAATGTGATATAAAACCATAATCGCCAGGCGTGAAAAACAGATTATTTAGTGTATTTTGTAGTGGAAGTTTGTCAAGAAAATATTGCGGCACATTCTCTTGACGATTTCTCAACGTAAGTAGAAGGAAGGTAGGTAAGATAAGGATTGCATATGTAATTGTTTTTGACATCAGATGGAGTTGGACCAAGTCTACGTAAAACCAGTACGCAAAGTCATCTTTAACGACACACACGAACAATGCAAGGGTTGGTATTATTATTAACCTTGCCATAAATATCCTATTAATCCTACTAATATTATAAATGCAAAAGTTTGTGATTATGTGAGGATGTGAAAATGTGAAGATGTTTGTTGCTCTTTCACGCAAAAACTACTGAATGGATTTTGATGAAACTTTACAATAATATAGCTTACATATCAGAATAACACATAGGCTATAATTTATCCCGATATGCCTACAGGAAGAGGAACTGTGGGTGAAACCGCAGGGCGCTGCTAGTTATAATATATACTTATCCAGTCACAATACTGAAATAATTTTTCGTCATCATACACATTATCTCACACAACACAACATGTTTGTTGAATATCATTTTACTTATCATTATAATAGCCCTTACTGAAAACGGAATAAGGCAATATAATGCCGATCTGATGAAGCAAAGAGAAAGTTATCACGTTTATTTGTGTTAACATAAACTGCAATTACCCATTCACCAAACATTTTAAGGAAGGAAATGAACATTTCCTTGTGACTAAGAATAGGAAAAAGGCTCTGGAGAAATTCTAAACAGATATTTTATCACTTTTATGGCCACTTACTTCGTACACTGTTTGTATTACTATACTTACTATAGTGAACATTTCTTATATCTATCTTGATGTAAATTTACCGGTTACATATGGCAATGTCGTTCTAATGGGCTGTATTGGAGTCAGTGAGCATGCTCATAAAATTATCTTTTCGATGTGTAATGGAGACATATTTATTATTTGAATACGTTAAATGGCCATCTTAGATTTTGTATACAGCTGTAATATTGATAACTTTTGTTTAACGCTAATTCAATTTATGTTTGTGTTACAACATCAAATAATAAGGTTCACCTTCTAAAACTTATTAATAATCCATCCATTCTTCAACCAACTGTTGGCCCTGTGACACTTGCATTCAACAGCTTTCTGCCATTTTTGAGATGTCCTCAGTCCACCTAGTGAGGCATCATCCTATGCTGTGTCATCTGATTCATGGCCGCCAACTTGAGAACTTTTCCCTACGATTGTTGTTTTGACGAGTGATGTAGCCCTCCTCGTTGCCAGTTCATCCAACAAATTTTTCGGGGTACGTCGGATACACCCGTTCTTATATTAATATGTATTAGCAATCTACTTTGTTACTTTATTAAATACCCATTTGGTGACGATTAAAGAATCAATATCGTCCTTACTGTTGGAAGTTGCAGGACTGTCTGACATGTCAAGAGGCGAATGCTTGGCTGCATTCTACTGGCTAACGTAAACCATCAACTGCAATCATCATTCATCGATAGTAATACAAAAATACTATCAAAAACTAATTTAATCATTCTCGGTTGCAATTTTAATTTTATAAATTTCACTTATAAAAAAAATTAAATTAGAAATATAAGCACTATATAATAATTATAAAAAAAAGTAAATGACAGAATTTCTAGCTATTTAGATAATTCTTGGATGAAACTTTTAGAGGATACATTTATAATTTATTTATATGATTTATAAAATGTGCGTTTATATTTTTTTTTGTGTGGTGACTAAAATAGAATGAAAAATACATAGCCCCCTTTCCCTACGCCTACAATACGCTACTCTTTTTGTTGCCTGTGGATGTTACAAACAGAACTTAGAGACATAAAATACAAAAAACTTTTATATAAGAGAAAGAAACTTGAAACAATGCCCCAACTCATCTGAACTACGTGATAGTAGGTCAATCACCTCCTATTATGAAGGAGGTTCGTGCTCAGTAGTGGGACATCTATAAACTGAGATAAAATTACTGCTAGAAACTGTACTGCCTATATTCTAAAAACTGTATTCATGTTTGCCTATAATGAAAACAAAATTCTCATGCATGATTCTAGAAGATTTGTTTCAAATTTCTTCCGACTCTATTTGACCCAATTTTGTTTTTGATTTAATAAAATTATTTGATACATAACATATTAGAAGTTAGTGAAATGTGAACCGTAGTTGCATGTTGGCCAACCATTTGTAATATTTGACCGAATACCATAATTGGTAATAGAGGGTACCTTAGATTAATTATTATTACAAGCAAGTCACGCACATATTATTTTTATAATATAAGCTCAAAATATTTTTAATGCTACAATGCGATATAGTTTCGCTACACCCATGAATGCGGACACTGTGTGAGTATTCTCTTCTATTATATCAGGACAAATAGAAGGATTAAATTAGGTTACGTATAAACGTGAACAACATAAACACTTAACACTTTTTTTATGTAATGAAAATACTATCTACAGTCATTTGCATACAGACACGGGTCGGTCCATCCAGGGTAGTACCACACTCTCGCAGAAAATCGACGTCTGAGTATTAGCAATTTGCTACTGCACGTCTTTCGGTGAGCGAGAGAGCCGAAAGCCCAACTTTCTGAGAGTGTTTGCGTGTGGTGGGTTTTGATGATTCCTTAAGTATCGTCAAACCTCATTGTACGCATTCACACTCCCTTCACTTTCTTCATAGTGGACATCAGCCTAGCAAGGGTCCATGAGCGACAGTGTGGCAATTAAAATATAATGAAAATAAATAAATAATATAACTTTTAAAATAAATCGACCATGAACGCTGTAAAGTGTTTGAAACGTCGGACAGTCAAAAATCAAATGCAAATGCGATAAAATTCCTAGAATACTTTTATTTATTATACAGTGAGTAATACTCGCTTAAACATCAGACATAGTAATATATAAGTCTTGTCTATTATTATGAAATATTGTACTAAGGACTAAAGTTCAACATCACCGGTGATACAACTAAGATGTTCTATTATATATAGAGATCTACCTTTTAGTCGTCCCAGTTTCTCTACGCATAAGTACAACCTCTCTTTTAACATTTTCACTCTAAGAAATTCGAGGCGAACGGTCCCAAGCCATTTCTATACTTGGTTTTGTTCCTTCCGTACTTTTCCTTACTGTAATTGCCATTTGGAGGGCTATGAATAAAACATCTGCTTACTTAGACTCACCCGTATTTGATTGTGGTTAACATATTTCTTGTTTAATGGAGACGAAGAGTTGTAAATAAATTGTTGTTAAAGTAGTACAGTACTCTTTGTTATAAAAGATTAAAGAGGCAAGCTACTGATTAGTAGTGTTCTTAAATGTTAGGATTTATTTTTTAATATTTCTTTTCATACCATATATATTTTACTTTTCCTTTCTATAAAAACAACATTCGAAATTAAGGAAATAATCCGTGTGGTGTGGAAGACTTCACAACATGAAAATTCATTCATCCATCCATCAGCCTACAGACGTCCACCACTGGACATAAGCCCCTCCACGAGAATGCCACTCGGAACGGTCCTGTGCCACTTGCATCCAAGGGCTCCCTGTGACTTTGAATATATATAGTAGAGGGTCGTCCTACTCTGCGTCGTCTGATTCGTGGTCACCACTCGAGAACCTTTCTTCCCCAACGGTTATAGATTCGACGAGTGATGTAGCCTGCCCATTGCCATTTCAACGTCCATTCCATTCCAACTCGTCTGCCAAGTGTGGCGATTATGGCATTAGACCGGGCTCATCTTGGTAGCGGTATCGTGGATAGCGGTGCAGAAGGTGTTAAGATAAGATAAGATAAGATAAGATACTTTTTATTTGTGAAAACATGTGTAGATAAGGTCTTAATATTAGTTGTAATTAACATGATGCAACATGTTTTGCCATTGTAGGCGTACAAATTGAAATAAATTGAAATTAAAATAGAATAATAATAATAAATGTCTAGGTCACATATTAATACTTAAGGTCACAGAAAAAATGAAATTGTCATTGGTAAATAATAATATAAGTAAGATACATTCATATATTCTCATCATTTAAAAATTCTTGAACACTATAATAATTCTTATTGACTAGAAGTTCCTTGACTTTTTGCTTAAAACATTTTATATTTAATAATTTATATTTATTTGGTATTTTATTAAAAATAATTGGTGCCATACAAAATACACTCATGCCCATATGAGCAGTTTTGGCCCTGTGCATACAAAGTCTATTGTTGTCGCGTCGACTGCGCTCAACGTGATCGCATAATCGTGGAAATAAACTAGGGTTTTTCTTTACAAATACTATTGTTTCCATGATATACAAAGAAGGAATGGTCAAAATTTTATGTTTCTTAAAAAATGGCTTACAGCTGTCTGTGAGTTTTAGACCAAACATAGAGCGAATGCAACGCTTTTGTATTTTAAATATCATTTCTCTGTTTGTAGAATTACCCCAGAATATTATCCCGTACCTAAGAGCAGATGCAACCAATCCATGGTATGCAGTGACTAAAGTCTCAATGTTCACTGTAGGAGCTAACTTATATAGCGCGATAAGAATCCCCAACATGAAATTAAGTACACAAAATTGTTATCTAAAGCACTACATATTTTCCATGTGGTGACTGAGTAAGAATACAATTCTTCTTGCCTCTGGGTCTCGTAAAAGACAACTAAAAGTCTGTCCAACCAATCCGTCTAACCAGCATGGTAGAGTGGATAAATTTCTCTCCTGCAATGGAGGATGCTCGAGCGCAGTAGTGGGATGTGTGTGAACTGTGATGAAACACTTGGAAAGTTAAAATACATATATCATCATCACCATCACAGCTCATATACGTACCGCTGTAGGGCTCGAGCCTCCTCCACAATAGATAATTGACTCCTCCATAATGGGGAATTGACCTACTAAACAAAACTGGTCGGACAGGGTTTTGTTCAAGGTTTTCCTTCTCTTGCAATGATGTAATCTACGAGATGTTGTGTGTAAAAAAATAATTGGAAAGACATTTATATTATTTTGTAAATATTAGTAGTTAACCTTTATAAAAAAAAAGTCCACCTCGGCAAATTATTTATAAAGCTGCCATATGCTACTTATTTCGAAGTTTATGTTTTACTTAAATAACTTTTCTAATCCGGCGACGGAGAAGACATGACTTACTTGATGCCATCCATAGGTCCTCCAATTTCGTAATTCTTTGTGGCGATAGAGTAAAAATGCACTTAAACACCCACTTTTTTCCTCGTGAGTGTCGTAAAACATGACTAAGAAATATAATGCGGATAAGATCTATGCAAGAAAAGGAATTAAAACCCTTCACCAATGCTGACAACTAGGTGTAGTTGGGCAATTCCTCTTTTATCGTAGAGGGACTCGAGCCTAGCAGTGAGATGTATGTGGTATGTAAAAGCTACGTTGAAGTTTATCCTGCAATATATTCTATAGGTAGTCGTTAGTAGTTGAATAAAGATCTGAAAAAGTTCATAACAAGTATTTTAGCATTGTAAATAGAACTATTAAGGAGGACTTTACGGCATTCATGGTCCCGGTCCGCACATGATCATGAACGCTGTAAAGTACTCAAAACGTTGGACAATCAAAAACCAAATACATACAAACGCGATAAAATTCTTAAAAATAGTCATACTTACATTGTGAAATACTTGCGTAAACATCAGAATTCATTATGTATTTTGGCGTGAAAATATAAATCAAACAATAAAACAAACTCGAAGTAGAAAATAGCAAAATGGTTTTAAATTGAAATCATCATCGAACCAAATTACTCACAACAGTTACTTATCACTTTTCAAAGCAATAAATCATCCTCGCAAATCACAACTGTGAAATTTCAAAGGTAAAAATAGAGGAAACTCTGTGACAAATTTGTGCTCCATAATTTGAATTCGTTTCGGTGTAGAGACAGCTGTCGTTGGCGACACGGCCACGGTTGCGCGAAGCGCGACTTTTGTTTCAAAAATATAACGTCTACGTGTGTTTTTGTACGTGATATTGTAGCTAATTTTATTTGCAAATTATTTTATTCTAATTTTAAAGGTTTTATTCAAATAAGAGGCAGAATGACACGAGATGGTTTTATTATCTTTTTGTTTTTTTATGAAACACGAGTACAATCGTCAGTACGAAAAATAAAATTACGTTTATATTGGATTTTCTCTATAAATTTCAGGCAAATAATATTGACTAGCCGAGATATACACTCATTTGCAAAAAAAACGGGCACCTAAGCAATGAACCATTTCAAATGTTAATATTTCTTTGTTTGATAATTATAGGTAGTTTTATCCACACAATTTGCTAAATTAATAAGAAAATAATCGTTTTCATCAGTATTTCATAAAATTTAGATACAATTTATGGGAAATAATGCTAAACCTCGCTAGTAGTGTATATTCGCTAGTAGTGCATATGCTCATGAAGTAAAAATAAAAAAGTTTTTTTGTTTGTTTTTCTTTAATAAAGTAAAAGCAGATAAATGTTTAGTATCGAGTGTGACCCCCTCTAGCTAAAATCACAGCTTGAATTCGTCTGGGCATGCTAGCGAGTATATCCCGGATACTTGCTTGCGGAATACGTTCCCACTCCGCAGTAATCACATTCTTCAGCTCTCTGATGGTCTGCAGAGCCGGGTGTACTGATCTCACACGCCGTTTCAGAACGTCCCAGACATGCTCTATGGGATTGAGGTCGGGACTTCGAGCTGGCCAATCCAAACGACGAATGCCGACCTCTTGCACATACGCATTAACATCGCGGGATCGGTGGGCGCGAGCATTGTCGTCCATAAAAATCGAGTCTTCACCTAGAGCGGCCAATGCGGGTTGTGCATGAGAAATTAGAACTTCCGTTATGTATCGATGCCCAGTCAGTGAGCCGTTTTCAATGAAGACTAACTCTGTACGATCCATTGAATTTATTCCTGCCCAAAACATAACAGAGCCCCCACCATAAGGTGTGATTTCTTCGAAACATGCCTCTGCAAAGCGTTCTCCTTGTCTTCTTAGCACTCGCCGACGTCGATCTTCACCGAACAGAGATATCCTGGCTTCATCAGAGAACAAAACCCTATTCCAATCGTCTTGAGTCCATGATTCACAATTTCTAGCGAACCTAAGCCTGTGAACTCTGTGCTCACGGAGTAATTTGGGGCCGCGGGCCGGGCGGTGACTGCGTATATTGGCAGCGAGAAGCCTCCTCCTGACCGTCCATAGACTAATATGCACATTTCTTACTTCTTGGAGGTTGTTCTTAAGATCCACATACGAAGATTTGCGATTTCTCAATGCGCGACTCACAAGAAAACGATCATCCCGTGGTTGGGTACATGGTTTTCTTCCAGAACCAGGCCTTCTCTCGACGGAACCAGTCTCCTGATATCGCTGCCAGGTCCTTTGGACTGTCGAGCGACTAACATTTAGCCTCCTAGCCACGAAACATTGGCTGCAACCCTCTTCAAGCAGCGCGATAATTTTGGTAGCTTTTACCACTTTATCTACCATTTTTGATACAGCCAAACAGCATTAAATAAAGCTTTGACAGTCAAGGATATGAAATTAATCGATAAAAATTGAATAAAAGTTATGAAAGTCGATGTTAACTTCTGGAACTTCGCGCCAAAAATGTAGGATAAAAAGGGGTTTTCTGTAAAAATGAACATCAAATGAAAAATTTAATTTAGAACGTACTTTTTTAAATACCACAGCATTTTTAAAACCGGCCAGTAACGTGTACAAACGATTGAAACCTTTTTGGTATTGTATCTTTTTAAATATGAATGAAAATCAAAACCGCCCGTTTTTTTTGCAAATGAGTTTAGTATACGATCGAGTATATGTATCAAGTATATATGTAGATATATAAAGTTAAACTATTGTGGTAAACAAATCTTGAAAGCGTCATTTACGGCGAAGCTTATTACTTATTTGTAACTCACATCTACATTAATAATTGTCATCTAGAAACAGATATCATCATTATGACAGCTCATATACGTCCCACTGATGGGTTCGAGCCTCCTCCACAATAGGAGGGATATGGACCTACTTTACCTTACTTGTTAGACATGTTGGTATAGTGGCTTATTTCAAATTTTCCTTTTCTTGTATAAATATTATATGCATGCTATATCCCTTAGTCGTCTTTAATGATATCCACGGGCAAGAAAAGAAGAGGTGAATTGTATTCTTACTCCGTCACCACACTGAGATGGACTAAGTAATATTAGGACATAAAATATTGTAATATTAGGTATAGTATATATAAATGTTAAAATTTTAAATTTAGTTATTTATTTTGTAATTCATAGTTAGAATCTTCTTGAAAAATTCTTGGAAAGAATTAGAATATTATTGCAATTAGGACATTATGATATATTTGATTAGTAGATATATTTGAGTAGTAGTCTACGAGTATAGTATGTTGTTCTGAAATGTTTAATTCAGTATTCCGCATTTATGGTTATTTTACTGCGTGTTTTATCAATGTTTATTAAGGCAATAACATATTACAAATCATTAATAAATAAGTAATAACAGTAAAAATATTAACAGATTGCAGTGAGAATTAGTTATTAGTTCAGGAAGCAATGTGTTAATTACTAGATCTACTGTTTGTGTGAACTACTTACATATTCATTGCCATTAAGCTGGTTTCAGACTATACTGTAATATAATAGCATATATTATATAGCTCATAACACAACAATATCGCGCACCATACATTGTTAAGGACCCGTTCACACTGTACTGTACTATATTTTATGTACTATATGCTATTATATTATAGCGTAGTCTGCAACACGCTTTATTCTCTTAGAGTACCCGCGTCATAATGTGAATAAAATTTATATTAATTATTATTACTAAACATTATAGAGTAGTTTTTTCCGTGTGGTGACGGAGTAAGAATACAGTTCACCATTCCCTATCTTTCCCGTGGATATCGTAAAAGACGATTTAGCGATTTAATATGCATATAACATGTATGCAAGAGGGGGAAAACTCGAAATAAAATCCTATACCAACCTGTCTGACCAGTGTAGTATAGTAAGGTTAATTTCCCTCTTATTATGGAGGAGGCTCGAGCCCAATAGTGGGACGTTTATGAGCTGAAATGATAGAGTAGATAAATTATAAAATCCAAAATCCCAAATTTTATAAGGAAGAAATTCAAATTTTACTTACAAGATTTGATAACGGACGGACTTTGTGACGGGTGGATCTAAATAAAAACTTTAATGAAAGGTGTATAATGCTCTTAATATTTATTATTCCGTTTGCTGACGGAGTAAGAATATAATTCATCACCCTTTCTCTTGCCCGTGAGTATCGTAAAAGAAGATGGCTTAAATATGCACATAATATATCTGCAAGGAAAATTGGAAATGAAACCCTATTTTTTTTCATACAAAATCATTTTCTTTATTAGCAGGTAGATAGTTATAAATTTCTGTAATAACAATCACTTGTTGGACGTTAGACATCTTAGTCCGCCCGTGACCACGAACTTTACAAAGTATTCGAAACGTTGGGTAATCAAAAATCAAATACAAACGTGATAAAATCCGTAAAGCAATTTTATTTAAGGCGACTGCAGTCCATGAGGCCTTGGGTTCGATGCCCGAACCGGGCAAAATTTTGTAAGGATTTCTTGAGGGGAAGAATAGCTTAAGTTACTCTTAATATAGAGAGGTACCTGGTAGTAACATATTATAAAAATCAGTCGTGCCGTTTGGAAAATTACGCGGAACAAATAGACAGATATACAACAATTTTTTAAAGTGGTTTTAGGTAGAGGTATCGTGTAAATAACTGCATGAGTAAAAAAAAACAAATTATTTTGACATTATAACCAAACACTTCAATTTTATTAATTTGTATAGATAAATATCTACTGTATATATATATCATACTAGCAACCCGCCCTCGCTTCGCTTCGGTTATAGGTTATAGTCGTTTTACCCGTGTAGTTCCCGTTCCCGTGGGAATACCGGGATAAAATATAGCCTAGTTTACACCCTGATATTATAGCTTTCCATTGGTGAAAGAATTTTTGAAATCGGTCCAGTCGTTTTGAAGATTACCCGGAACAAACAGACAGACAGACAGACAAAAAATTTTTAATTGCTATTTTAGGCATAGGTGTCGTGCAAATAACCGTGTGAGCATGAAAAAAGCCTATTATTTTGACATTACAAACAGACACTCCAATTTTATTTATTGGTATAGATTCAATTTTTACAAAGAGACTATCTAGATAACTGTAAGCTTTGGATGACAGCCAGTCCAGTAAGATTCCGTTATTTTCATTCAGCTATATTTCAATGAAGCACTTCTGTTTGTTCAACCATATAATCCATTCATAATGACTTTGGTGATTGCGAAAAAATGTTAGGTAATAACAATTAGTACGAATAAAGTGAAAAAATACTATAGCTGTTTTATGTATATTGCGAAAAGTTGGCAGTTGCTTTGTTTGGTGATATTTATTAGTAAAAAATTTTGAATTGGTGAAAATCATGTCCAATTTCTTCTAATTAAAACTATTAAATAATTCCGTTAAAATAAATTCGGTACGTTCTCTAATTAAACGTTGGTATCATTTATTTACTCTCCATGTGGTGACGGGAGTACAACTGTCACGTCTTGGCTGCCCATGAGGTTTGTAAAAATTTACTAACTTCCTGGCAACATAACACTTCACTGCAATTGACTTGATTAACATGGCGCCAAATATGGCGACTATGGCAATAACCCCTCATTTCTGAGGGGGGCTTACCTCCAGTAATGAACGGTGAGAGGGTGAAATTAATCATTTATTAGTGTATCTCTTTATGATGACGGATCACAGAATAGCATAGTTACCAACCCGTCTTTTCTGATAGATATAGAAAAATGGAATTTAAGAAAATAACATCAATGCAAATGAAGGAAATCTTGAAATGAAACCCTTATGCCAACCCATTCAGCCAGTGCTGTTTAAAAGACTAACCTTCCTAGGATTAATTTTCCAGCAGTGGAACTTACTTAACATGACTGATAAGGATAAATTATTACTGATTGCGTTGGTTGATATTTTTACATATATTTGCAGAATAGCAATGCCATATGATATTTTAAATTAAACATTTTTTATTGCCGTATAATGACCAAGTAAGAATACAATTCACCAATCTTGCCCGTGGGTTTGTAAAAGACGACTAATGCATACAATAATAATTATAATTTTAATTTTAAGACAACACCATGCACTAAGGAAATAATCCTTGTATTGCTGGGAACTTTACAAACATATAATTAACGAACACAAATTACATCCAGACTCAGAACAACAAGTTGTGAATCACACAAAGTGTTGTCCCGTGTGGGATTCGAACCCCCTGACACTGGCGTTGCAAGTCGCTATCTTAACCACTACGCCATCTGTGCAGTCGACAATGTACATAGAATATCTAAATAAGAAAGTAAAATTCGAAATAAAACCTAATAGCGTGATCTTTAGTACGATATGGTAGGTCCATTTCCTTTCAACTATATAACTCGAACCCAGCAAGAGGAGGTTATGTAATGAGATGGCGATAAAGAATTTGGCTTCTTTTTAAATAATTACTTCTAATTTATTTATGGTTTAATCATACTTTATTGATATCTCACTAGTCACTATATATTGCACGGTTTTTTTTTTTTTTTTTGTTTGGTTGCGGTCGGCGCGCTCCTCGCACCACTCCGTCCGAGCCGCAACCCACCCACGATGCACGTCACTTTCGTCGTTGGGCCGACCACCGGAGCATGGTGACTTGATGTCAGTGGTCGGCCCGACGGAATACCTCCTATTTGGGGTACCCTCCCATCGACCGGCGTCCCTCCCTCGGGGAGGACGTCATTTATTGTACGGTAAATGAAAATAAAAAAAAAATATAGTATTCTATTCTTTCTGGCTAGAAAGAATATTAATGGAAATAATATCACATGACATCAGAACAAACGTGATTGACAGCCAAAAAGTAGTTAATATAATTTTTAGAACCCAACGTTATACTTGTTTATATAAATAAGTGGTTAATAAAAACACAGACTTTGCTTAACTTCCAATGTCTGGGAACTATAACTGTTATACGGTTTTAGATAAGAAAAGACAGAAAATTAGTTATGTAGCTAATTTAACTGCCTCGTAAATTCAACAGCACCAATAAAAATATGTCTGCTGATACAAAGAAGTTTTAATTCTTTATACGCCAAGGTTTTAAAATGCCTCAATTTTCTAAGACTTTCTGATGTTCTGTTCTGATAAGAGGAATTCGCCTTGAATTCGACAGCAGCGGGCTACTGGGTCCATTTGTGAGTCTAAACCATCCTCGAGCCCCTTTGAACATACACAAACAATTTCATCAACATCGGTCCAGTCGTTCAGGAGGAGTTCAGTGACATACACAAATACACAAGAAATTTATATATAAAGATGAAGAGAAGAAGAAGAAGAGAAGATAATATATAAAGGCTCGAGCCTAAAGTGTATGAGTAGTGATAATCTTTCTTATACACTTCTCAATCTATATTATAATTATGTGGAAGGTATTATCGTCAACTTAGAAATTAGTAAATTATAATTTTGAGCGAACGAAGTTGCGGGTCGAAACTTTTAATATTATATTTTCATAAAACGCCAACATAAAGTGTACCGTGAAACTGTTAAAGGAATTTCTCTTTAAAAACAGCTACATCATGCTAACGCAAGCATGATTCCCTGTGTCCTTGACATTAACATTATAATGTAAAGTAGAAGTATTAATCATAGAAGCTTTTACAAACTTAACAGCTTTTGTGGGTTCATTGAAGAGTTGGGCTTTAATTTGAGACTTAACTATTAGTGATGAGTTGGTCTTGTCATGTTTTTATTTTTGAAACAAGGTCAGCGTTTCATTAAAATTGGGTCAAATGATACACTTTTTGAAGTAAAAACTTATTTAGCCGCGTTGAGCACTTTTTGGTAAGGAAATCTTATGGGTTCGCGTCACCAATGTGCTTATGACTGACGCACTCGCTGTGCGCCTTAGACGCTCTTTGTATAGATAAAATCTCTTGTGTCCGCATCACCGATACGTCATCAAATCAAATCATTTATTTTACGAAATATGGGTTATAAAGTATTTATAGTAATTACAGGTAAACAATGTATCACCATATTTGACCATCAAGTGGCATGCAAAAGGAGTTTCCAATTCTTAGAATAATGGCTTCATAACAAATAGCCAATTAAAAAAATTAATTTACTCGTAACATGATTTTAGTTAACACAATAAAGTCATATCTAAGCTTGTTAATTATCATTTAATTATATAATGTCAATGATAATTATAATGTCAGATTAATTGATTAATTAATTAATATCATAAGATTATTTCATAGATTAAATTAATTCATTAAAATTATAGAAGACTTTTATTATATAATTAATTGTAATTTGTCACTTAAAAATTCGCCAATAGAATAATAACATATGAAAATTAATAGTTTATTAAGAACATTCTTAAATTTTATAAGAGGCAGGTTTTTAATATTATCGGGTATTTTATTGTATATGCTTGAGGAAACACCAAAGAAGCTCTTCTCCATCAAAGACGTTTTGCATTTTATTTGGCAAAGTTAGTATTTATATTGAGCACGTATGGGGTTTGTTCTTGTTGTCGATAATTTACTAAATAGACATGCTTACAGCAGTATATCTGTAGTTATACAGCTGAAGTATAATGCTGTGTATGTCTTATAACTAAAATTGAATAGATTTAGTGAAAATTTCAAAGTGCATATAATATGCATTGTTGAAATATTATTTTTTTACGTACCTATTAATACAGAAGCACAAAATGCTAAATAATATTAGGTGTCCATCCTTTTTAACTAAATGTTCGGCCAAACTTCCTGGTCTATCCGGCTATTAGATTTTTACAAATTATTTAATATCAAACAATTAATTTTAATATCCATCCAACAACAACTGTTTGTTTATAGTTTTAAGTTTTCACTTTTGTCGGCAGTCCTCGTGACTGTTTTTTTTTAAAGACAGTGTGCAATAGTGCAAGATACTTAGAAACTAATTTTTGTGTTGCGAAGGAGTTTATAAACATAATTAACTGACACAAATTATATCCAGACTGGGTATAAACCGGGTTCCGGCGGAGGAGTAGTGGGCTAAGCGCTAGGGTTGAGAGTAACTCTGGACAAGACGGAGGCCCTATTGTTCCATGGGCTCCGTACCAAACCTCCCACTGGCGCACCACAGGCAGGCACAAGTACCTACGCCTGATGCCGCCCTAGTCGAGGCCGCGGGTTACCGGACCGAGGACTTAGTCCGTTACCCACTGACCACACGATGGCGACCGATGACCCACCACTGAGGACAAGGAATTCAGTACTGGTGGTCGGCCCAACAACGAAGGCGTAGATAAAACTTTTTAGATCGGAGAAATTATTGTCTTGCGTGGTAATCAAACCCGGTATGTTTTTTATAAGATATAATCGCATCTGTATCTTGACTTTAATACGTTACATAGCCACGGGAAGATGCCCACAATGACTGCTGAAAAAATTTCTTCCTTGATAATTGATTTCGAACACTTTACAGCTGAACATTCACGGGCGGACAGTGACCATGAACGTTGTTAAGTGCATCGATCAATCAAAAATCAAATACAAACACGATAAAATCCGAAATTAGTTTAATTAGAAAATTTATTGTATAGTTAATTAGTAAAATAAAATTTAAAACAATAAACGTAAACATATATCAGTTTTATAAACATCAGGTGCTATCAAAATCTTCTAATATAATCAAATTAATACAATTCTGGCGTGACGGAAGGTCCCAGAGGTGACCATTGACAAATGGTCGAAATGCCCATTTGATAAACAACCACACACCGTGTAGTTAATGAAATTAACTGCCGTGATTAATCGTTTATACAACTTAATGGAGAAATTTAATCACGCATCTTTTTATTTATAGAATTAAGGCATTTTTAAGGATATTATAATTGACAATTCATCGTATATGAGCTGTGATAATGATTATCATAGCTCATATACGTCCCCCTACTGGATTTGAGCCTCCGCCACAAAGGGAGGGAAACTGACTTACTACACCACGCTGGTCAGACGAGTTGGTGTAGAGTTTTATTTCGAGTTTTCTTTCTCTATTAGCATAGATGCCATTTTCCATAATCCCATAATCATCGTTTATGACACTGATGGGCAAGAAAGGGTGTAGGTAGGGTAGGTAAGGTGTGTGTATCAACAATCCTTTCTTTCCTACGGGTGGTCTTTAAATACAAGTAAGAAATTGAAGGATTGATATCATCATGTCACTATAAGAGAAGGAAAAATTGAAATGAAACCTTATATCATTTTATTTGACCATCGTGTTAAAGCATGTCAATTTACCTCCCATTATAAAGATAGGCCTCCTCATACGCTCGCTAAACAAGTTGCCTATCGCAGTTGGTGATATAATTTTACTTGGAGAGTGATATGATAATAAATTACACTGATAATAGTTAGTTAGATAATAGCTAGTTTGTAAAACTTTTACAGGAAAGTAAGAGGTGGTGACACATTATCCTGACATCATACTTGCCACGATACCCGTCCCGTCACTATACGAATATGTCTTTTTAAACAATGTATGGACGTATTTTCTAAAAGTGTAATGTCTTACTGTAAGTCTCTCAAATACAAACATACTCTACTTTGAGGTATTACGATTGAATCATCAGCGGTATCATCTCATTTCATATAAGATGCTGCACTCAAGTATCCTTTGCACAACATTAACCTATTAAACCACTTTGATCAGACGAGTTAACACTAGATTTATTTCGCAATTTCCTTCTCTTGCATAGTATTTTCTATCCATATTATATCTCTCAATCGAATTTTCACGATACCCACGATTAAGAAACGGAGTGGTTAATTACATCTTTCCTGAGCATACGGAAAGTAATTGAATTTGAAATTTGACTTATGCTTGAAATAAAAACAAATAGAGGAAAAATATATCTTGACCATGCATATAAAACTACGAGCTATGATAAAAAGAAAGACAGTCATAACAAATAATATAAAAGAGAAATATTCACATAGAATCGTAATTCCACCAAGTCGAGTACTATGAAATAATCAAACGATCATGTTCGTCGTCAAATCCCTTGAACATTTGGTCATCAATAATGTATGAATTTCACGACAAAGTATAGAAGACAAACAGAGACGCTTGTAGGTTCATTTGCACGTACCAATAGAATTGCACGTTGCTCACATGTTGAGTTTGCATAGCGAGTATGCTTTCAAGATTAGCGGATTAAGATTTAGTTGAAAATTATTCATTTGTAATCTATATCTAATCTATATCTAAATGTAATCTATATCTATTCCGTGTGGCGACGGAGTAAGAATACAATTCGCCACCCCCTATCTTGCCCGTGGGTGATCGTACGAGACGACTAAGGGATATAAAACGCATATAACATCTATGCGAGAGAAGGAAAACTCGAAATAAAACCCTATACCAACACGTCTGACCAGCGTGGTATAGTAGGTCAATTACCCTTCCATTATGAAGGAGGCCCGAGCCCAACAGTGGGACGTATGTGGGCTGAAATGATGATGATGATGAATCTATATCTGTATTCTATATCCTAACTAATATTACAAAAAATGTAATTTTGTTTGTGCGTAACAAACAACTTTACATTTTTCATGTCTAAACCACTAAATCGAATTCAAAAATTCTTTCACTAATGGAAGGCTACGGGGATAAAACAAAGCCTATGTTACTCTGCTGATAAGCATATAGGCTATATTTTATTACAGTTAGTAAACATAGGCGGCATATTGCGTAGGAGGGTTGAGCTCAATGGATATCATTTATTGGATTGTTACATAATAATCTATATTACGCTTCGAATTCACTAACTCAGCAAAGATACGCGTCTTCAAATTAAGCACAAATACTCTTTAGAAAACAAAAATAAACACGTGTTTCGGTATTTATCAATGTTTGTTCTTTGAGGTCATAAAAAGGGGATTAATTTATAATGATATTAAGTAAAAATTGTTACTACTAGTAATTAATATCTTAATGGAATTAGCACAATTAAATACAAAGTCTTCCGATTGTGTAGAGCCACAATAAAAGAATATTCTGGAAATAACTCCTCAAACGTTATAGAGACATAAAATGGGGTGTGCTTTTGCTTGGATATTTCCCACGTTACAACACATAATGAATATCATAATTAACGTAGTGGTCTATACATAACCAAATTCTTCTACGCGGTGGAATTTACGCCAAAATCTATTATAAATATATATGTGCTTAAAGCGTAAAAGCTAATAATTTATGAAATATTAACGATGGCATACCAATATAAAGTTTTGGCTCATAGCGTCTTAACAAACTTTCTTCAAAGTTATTTCGCAAAAACACCAAGTTCTGATATTGCTTTCCATTCTTTTGTAAAGTATTTTAGGCACTCCAGCGCTTATGAAAGATAAAACATATGAAAATTAACGATATTATTAAAATAATGATTAGTTTCTGAACAATGCCTCTAATAAATCAGGATATTTTTTTTTTTTGGGGGTGGCTGCGGTCGGCGCGCTCCTCGCACCACTCCGTCCGGGGCGACAGAGGGGCGCAAGCACGCAACTCCCGCAACCCACCCACGATGCACGTCGCCTTCGTCGTTGGGCCGACCACCGGAGCAGGGTTACTTAACATCAGTGGTCGGCCCGACGGAATACCCCCTACGTGGGGTACCCTCCCATCAACCGACGTCCCTCGAGGACGTCGATCTTTCCTCACACGGTCGGCCTCTTGGCGGGTGACGGACTAATCCCCGGTCACGTCACCCGCGGCCTCGGCTAGATCACCCGCGGCCTCGGCTAAAGCACCCGCGGCCTCGGCTAGACTAAATCAGGATATGCTTATAGTCAGAAACTTACTGCAAAGATGCCGCAGTAACTGCTGCGGCATCTGTGCAGCATATTAAAATACAGACCTATCGTGTTAAGTTGTGCGATCAATTACCACGCCGGCCAATACCTTATGCGAAATTCTTATTCTGATGAGACTGAATATAATTTATGTCTATTAATTTATAAAGTCCTCTGCAATACAAAGATTGGTTCCTTAGTCCAAGGCATTTGGATGCGTTTTTTACGTGAAAACAAGTTTCCTTGTATTTTTACTTATCTTTAGTAAATATGTACTCAGCAGTTTGAAGAATAAAAAGAAAAACTCTTTTCCAAGATAATATAAGGCGCTCTGTACATAAAATGGTATTATTAATAAAATAAATTAAAAGAGGAATAATATGTAACCATACTTATTCTTTATCTACGACGCTGTATTAAATCAATTCCAATTATAAAAGCAAAAAGCTAAAATTATAGTTTTACATCCATCCATCTTAGCTCATACAGCCCCACTGCCGAGTTCACGCCTTTTTCACTAGAGAGAGAAACTAACGTAATATATAGCTCGCTAGTCAGACGTATTAACATAGAGTTTTATTTTGAGTTTTCTTCTCTTTTATGGAAGTTCGTCACCACACGCAATAACTATTACAAATAAAGATTAATAGACAGATTACATTATTAAATTATATAAAATCAACCCGCTGTCGCTTACGCGTGAATCCCAGCCATGGAACTTGGTAGCAAGCAGTCGCGACAGAACGTGCCTTGCATATCTGATGTCGAAAAGCGGATTGAATGAAAGTATTATTCTGGCATAGACAAAATGTAGAAACTCCTAGGTGAACGGAACACAATACCTCTTAAACCCAAGAACAGTTATCCCCTTAAATTGAGTAAGTTTACCAGAAACGCTTTGTTATTAAGAATTTCAGCGTAGAATTTTGCATTAACTTATTCTGTGTTTAAGACCGTTTTGGAGATATTTTGCAAATATTCACAGAATGTGAATAAATAAGTTGTTTGCCATTTTGGTAGCCATACTTTGTAAAGGTTTTGTATATATTAAATTGATTGTTAGCTTTGTATACTGAGCAAACATATTTTGTTTTTATTTATAAACTACAAATTCATCCTCGCTTCGCTTCGGTTTCAGCCGCCTTACTCCCGCGTTTTAAATCTCCAATATCTTCTAAAATTTTACGATACGCGATTGCAGTCTATGAGACCTCAGTGTGCCTACTCTTGAATCTCAATTCCAATCCTAAATCCAATCGCAGCTCGAATTTGAGCAAATTTGGTACTCTTGAAAGCGACAATAGCGCACGATTGGAATCAAATTCGGTGGAATATTTTTGAACTAAATGAATTCGACTCTCGTCGATTAAATCAAATATTTGCTACTCTCGACGCGATTTTGACGTAGTTTAAAATCGTTAACGTTGCACAATTGCAAGAAAGCGTCTTTGTAGTGATCGAGTTTGATAACGTTATTAATTTAAAATAAGAAAATACGACACATTTGGTGAAAATAACAACGCCAAACGCGACGAATTCATTCTTGATTTTGTTCCAGAATACCAAATATAAGTTTGGTGAGATTGGAATTGAATCGGATTCGAAATTAGAATGGATTTCCAGAGTAGGTACAGAGGTTTGTTGCCCGAACCGGGCGAAATTTTATAAGAGATTCTTGAGGAGGAAAACAGTCCAAGTTACTGCCTTTATAGATATTTACCAGATAGTAAAACATAGTTAAAATTGGTCCAGCCATTTGGAAGATTACATACAAACAGACATATAAACAGACACTGACATATAGACAGACAGATAGACAAAAAAAAAGTAAAATGGTTTTAGGCATAGGTATTTGTAAATAACTGTGTGAGCATTAAATAGAACGTATTATTTTGACATTACAAACAGACACTTCAATTTTATTTATTTGTATAGAAAACGATTCACAAATTATTGTTTTGAGTCTAAAGTAGTTAATATTTATTTATTGTTTATTTGTCAATTGAGATTTTCAGTTTGGTTCGAAGAATCGGTTTAAGGGTTTATAATGCGAACTGTGATCGTCAGCTCGACTGTCAATCTGCCAATCTACCTCGCTCCCTTAGTATTAGAAGTAACTGTACTAATAAATAGTAAAAAAAAGAAAGTAGTCATGAGGACTGTGACAGAAATAAAAATTTAAAACTTCGAATAAACAGTTGTTAATTTGAATATTCAAATTAATTGTCTATTGTAAATTAAAACTTTCTACGTTTATCTGGTTTTGCTTCTATCAAATACAGTATTATCACGTTACATGCCCATGTAATTGACAACTTGGGATTTATTTCACATCCAAACCTGTCTATAGAAGATTGAACTTCAAAAAATATACCATAATATTACCATTTTTTAAAATGGAGGGTGGTACGGATAACCGACCCATGGTTTCATGGGTTGTCAGGGTCTGTCCCATAGTTATTGCCTTATCTTCTATTCCACCTTAATCCTATTCTGTATTCATTCTATTCCATTATGTTGTGCTGTATATTGATTAATCGTGGCAAAGTGGTGAGTCTCTCCTCCTTCCCTCCATTTTAAAATAATAATGGACAGCCGCCATGTATCGCCTAATTCAGTAAATTATTTCATACCATGTCAAAGTCAGCTGCAGATTTCCCACGAAAAACTACAGTAGATACAAGTTCCCCGTACACCATGACCAGCAAAGAAAAACTGTTAATGATCTTTCTTTATCCCTAACATATCGGATTCAAACATAAAGTAATACATTTCGGTGTATTTATTTTCTCCTCATCTTTAATATGGCAATGAATAATAGCATAACTTTAAAAAAGCTTTATAATCTTAAAAATAAAGCAACCATAACATTGTTTAGATACAATTACCTTACACCTACAACGGAACTATATAAAAAAACTAAACTATTTAATTTAAATCAAATGTACTTTTATAAAACATGCATTCTCATAAAAAAAATAACGACTAAAACAATTCATTCCGATATAATTTTCACTAAAAAGAATCACAGATATTTTACTAGAAATAATAACAGATTTAACCTTACAACTCCGCGAACGAATTATGGTAAAAGAAATATAATGTTTGAGGAGGTGCAGATCTTCAATAAATTACCAAAAGATATTGTAGAAACTGACACGATTACTACATTTAAAAAGAAATTGAAAAATTATTTACTATCAGGTTTGACAACTTTATATTTTACTAACCGCTTACTAATATTGTGGATAATATAAAATCTTTATCTTATAATATTTTAAATTGTCGTTGTATCTTATATCTTTAAACGAGCGATTCTTGTATATATATATATTCAAGATCTCGGAAACGGCTCCAACGATTTTGTTGAAACTTGGCATATTAGAAGATTCGGGTCCAAAAAATCGATCTACCTAGGTTTTATTTATAGAAAATGTTCTTTTGTCGGTGTTTTTAGCATAACAATAAATGACATTAAATTTTAAAAGAATATGAATTCAAATTTCGTTGTAAATGTCAAGAGATACGGCAGCTCAGTTGAGAGACGGCCGATTTTAATTTTGAGTTTTGTAGCAATCCAAACAGCGTCGGTTCGAATCTCGGTGTTATTATTATTCTCTTTTTGTAATTTTTTTCTATATTTTTTATTAATATATATCTAAATAAATTCTATAAAAATATTCCGAGCGAAGCTCGGTCAACCTGATATTAACTAGCAGGGCCGTCCGGGATGATGGTTGGTGGGTCGTCCGAGATGGTAGGTAGGGATGTCGTTGGTAGGGAGGTGGTGGATAGGGGGGCCGCCGCTCTAACGGCGGCTCTTAGTGTTGGGAGGGGAAGGTAGGAGGCCCGGCCCCCGACGAAGGATCGGAAGCGCCCCCTGCCAAAGGGTGGCAGCTCCGCATCCGAATCGGAGGGGAGCGATACCATCAGGCCTCCCCCCAAGGTTGCGACCGCGCGCCGGGGGCGCAGGGGTCGGGGAGGTGCGGTGGCGGCCAGACCGGCGACACCGTGTCCGGCCGACCAAGGAGGCGAGGTGGCGGCCCTTCAGGCCGCAAACGCCCGCCTAAGCGAGGAGGTCTTCGGCTTGCGGGAGCGAAACCGCAGGCTGGAGACGGTACTTTCGGCGGTGCGGAGAGAGAACCGTGGGTTGGCCAAGGACGTGGCTGACCTGCGGTCTCAATTCGAGCGCCTGGTGCCGGCTGTGGCGCCGGCGCCGGCGCCGCCGCCGTAACGGGTCGCGCCAGCGAGGGCGGGCCCATCGTCTGCGCCCGTGGCGCCGGCTGCGCCCGTCGCGGCTTCGCCGCTGCCTCCCCTCATCGTGGTCCCTCCGCCGGCTCGTGGCCGCGGGAGACCTCGGAAGGGGGAGGGGCCGCCGCCCGACGAGGTGCATGGCGTGTCGGAGTCGGCGATACGCGTCATCCTAGCCCGAGTAGGGGTAATGATGGATGCGCGTATCGAGGCCGTAGCGGCCAGGCTCCCGCCTGAGCCGCCCCTCCGACCGCCGCTCGCCGCGGACAAGACGAGGCGGCCGCAAGCGTCGGCTCCCACCCCGCTGCCCTGTCAGGGTGGCCGCGTGGTGAGCTACGCTGCGGCCGCGGCGGGACCCAAGGGGGCCAAGAAGGCCGGCAAGGTGCCGGCTCCCGCCAAGGCCGGGCCGCGGCCGGCGCCAGTGATTGTACCGCAGGCGCCGGCCGTCGAACCCGCGACTGCGCCTGCTGCGCCCAGCGCTGCTGCTAGGCTCGAACAGGGCTGGCAGGTGGCTGAGCGTAGCAGGAAGGCACGCGGCCAAAAGCGGAGAGCGGCGGCCAAGAGTGCCGCTGTGGCCGCCGCTCCCCAGGCGGGAGCCGGCGAAAAGGGGAAAAGGTCGCGTAGGGGCCTAAAGTCGCCGAAGACGGCTGCGGTGGTAATCACCGTACTGCCTGAGGCGGCTGAGAGGGACCTAAACTATGAGGCCGTCCTAAGACGCGCCCGGCGGGAGCTGGACGTCTCCGACATCGGGGGCGTCGAGGCGAGGACCCGCAAAGCCCGGACAGGGGCTCGAATACTCGAGTTCCCTGGGGCCGAGGGCGCGAAGACGGCCGATAGTTTGGCCACGATGCTGAGGGGGCTGTTCGGACCGGAGGATGGAGTTCGAATCGCCAGGCCCGTTAAGTGCGCAGATATGCGCCTCACGGGTCTGGACGACTCCGTGGCGGTGGAGGACATCCGGGAGGCCATTATGGCGCGTACCGGGTGTGCCTCGGACACCGTCCGGATTGGCACCATCCGCCCTGGTCCGGGCGGCGTCGGTGCTGTCTGGGTGCAGTGCCCAGTGGAGTCGGTCAAGCAATTGGCCGACTCAGGCAGGCTCCTCGTGGGCTGGAGTTCGGCGCGGGTAACCGTGTTGGAGCCCCGGCCTGCGAGATGTTATAAGTGCATGAAGGTCGGGCATACCCGACCGACGTGTCGCAACTGCTTTGACTGCAGCGGGCTATGTTTCCATTGCGGTCAAGCTGGACACCAGGCGGCATCGTGCTCTGCGGTGCCCCACTGCCCCGCGTGTGCGGCGGGCAATAAGCCTGCCAAGCACCGCATGGGCTCTGGGGACTGCAGACCCCCGGCATCGGCCCCAAAGGGGCGGGGCGGCCCATCGACCGGGCCAGTCCCCGCTCCGAGCGCGGCCCGATCGCCCGTTAGCGCGGAGGAGGTGACGATGGATACGGACCGTTAATGGACCCCGTATCCATTCGTCTCCTCCAGGCCAATCTCAACCACACCGCCGGTGCGCAGGACGTGTTCCTGCAAGCCATGGCGGAGTGGTTGATAGGAGTAGCCGTAGTCGCGGAGCCGTACGTAGTGCCCGACCGGATTAACTGGTTGGGTAGCGCCGATGGCACCGTGGCAATCGTCGCCTCCACGTCGTGGCCTTCGTCGTCTCTGACCTTTAGGGACAGGGGCGTCGGATACGTCGCGGCGGACTGGGGGGAGATTACGCTCTTCGGAGTTTATCTCTCCCCTAACTGGAGTGTGACCGATTTCGAGGCCTCCCTCACCATCATGGAGGCCTCGTTACGGCGACTGGCATCGCGCCAGGTCTTCGTCCTGGGGGACTTTAACACCAAGTCCGTGGCGTGGGGGTCCCCTAGGACGGATGACCGAGGACGGGCGATCGAGGAGTGGGCGGCGGCACTGGGCCTCTGTTTGTTGAACAGGGGCTCGGTGCATACGTGCGTGCGACAACGGGGCGGGTCGATAGTGGACCTTTCGTTCGCTAGCCCCGGGGTCGCCGCACGCGTGGGGAGCTGGCGCGTCGTGGAAGAGGTCGAGACCTTGTCAGACCACCGGTATATCCGGATGGAGGTCTCCCTGGCAATCCCGACGCCCAGCAGGGGTCACGGGGCGGATAGGCGTCCTGCGTTCCCTTGATGGGCTGTGGGTCACTTAGACCGGGACCAGCTGGCGAAGACAGCCATCGTATACTCGTGGCTGTCCTCTGCCCACCAGTCGGACGGTGTAGACGCCGAGGCTGGCCGCATCCGCAGTGCGTTGACGCAGATCTGCGATGCGGCCATGCCCCGGGTACGGCGTCTGCCCCCGAGGAGGGGTGTCCACTGGTGGTCCCGGGAGCTGGCGGATCTCCGAGCCTCGTGTATCCGCGCCCAGAGGGCCTATACCCGCAGCCGGCGGCGCCATCGCTACGCGGAGCGGGAGGCCGTGCTTTACGAGGGCTACCGCAATGCGCGGTCGGCCTTCAGGCTGGCCGTCCGCTCCACCAAGGACGTCAGTCGGCAGGAGATGCTGGACGGTCTCGACCGTGACCCCTGGGGACGTCCCTATCGCGCGGTGCTGAATAGGCTACGCGCGCGGGGCCCTCCCCTCACCGAAACTCTCCAGCCCGGCCTTCTCACCCGGGTCATCGAGGACCTGTTCCCGCGGCGGGCGGAACACACGCCCCCGGTCATGGCTCCGCCAGACACTGACCGGGAGGCCGACGACGACAGTGTTCCGCCCATCACGGAACCCGAGATGGGGGTGGCGGTGACGCGCATGTGCGCAAAGTCTACCGGCCCCGGGCCCGACGGTGTTCCTAACCGCGTGCTGGCCCTGGTCCTCGAACACCTGGGACCCCGCCTCAGGGAGCTGTTCGACGCGTGTTTAGCGTCCGGACGGTTCCCTGGGTGCTGGAAGGAAGGAGGGCTGGTGCTCCTGCCGAAGCCGGGACGGTCTCCGGAGTCGCCTTCGGCCTACAGGCCTATCGTGCTGCTCGATGACACGGGTAAGCTACTGGAGAGGGTGGTAGCTGCCCGCATCGAGCGGCACCTCGTCGGCACGGGGCCCGATCTGTCGGACGCCCAGTTTGGGTTTAGGAGGGGTCGTTCGACGATCGCGGGTCTGTTGCGCCTGAGGGCCGTGGCGACTGAGGCCGTCACTGTCGGGGGAGTGCTGTTGGTGGTGTCCCTAGACATCGCCAACGCATTCAATAGTCTGCCATTCAGCTGCATCAGGGAGGCGCTCTGGTATCACGGGGTGCCAGTTTACCTGAGGCAGCTAGTGGCAGACTATTTGGAGGGGCGCAGCGTCCTCTGCACCGACCGAGCAGGGGACGTCGTGTGAACGCCCATGACGTGCGGTGTCCCACAGGGGTCGGTCCTCGGACCCACCCTGTGGAACATCGGCTACGACTGGGCGTTGAGGGGGAGCCTCCCGCCCGGGCTGGGCGTGATTTGTTACGCCAACGACACGCTCGTCACAGCCCGCGGTGGAACGCTAGAAGAGGCGGTAAGCCTGGCGACCTCGGGTACCGAGGAGGTCGTCAGACGGATCGAGGCGCTGGGGTTGAGGGTCGCCCTGGACAAGACGGAGGCCCTCTTGTTCCATGGGCGCACTATGAGCCCTCCCATCGGCGTCTCGATCACCGTCCACTCGGTCGACATCAGCATCCGGGCCCATATGAGGTACTTGGGCTTGGTGCTCGACGGGCAATGGTGGTTCCGGGAGCATTTCCGTAGGCTCGCTCCGCGACTCGTCGGCGCGGCGTCCGCCCTATCGTGGCTTATGCCGAACGTGGGCGGACCGAGCGCTGCGTGCCGACGGCTGTACGCGGGGGTCATCCGGTCGATGGCCCTGTACGGCGCACCGGTGTGGGCGGGGTCCATGACCGCCCGACTTAGGGCCCTTCTGTGGCGACCACAGAGGGTCACGGCGGTCAGGGCCATCCGCGGATACCGCACGGTGGCGACGGAGGCAGCGTGCCTATTGGCCGGGACTCCCCCGTGGGACCTGGAGGCGGAGATGCTCGCCGGACTATATCGGCGGGTAACGGGGGTGCAAGCGGAGGGCGGTGTGGTCTCGTTAAGGGATCTCACCGCCTGGCGCGTCGACGCCCGCCGAGACGTCATCGTCCGTTGGGCAGTCCGGCTGGAGAGGCCTCGGTTCGGGGTGCGAACCGTGGAGGCCTTCCGGCCGGTGCTGATGCAGTGGTTGGAGAGGCGGCACGGGGTGCTCTCTTTCCGACTGGTGCAGGTTTTGACGGGGCATGGGTGCTTCGCCAAATACCTGCACAAGGTCGTTAGGAGGGAGAGTACACCGTCCTGCCACCACTGCGATTGCGACGAGGACACGGCGCGCCATACGCTCGAGGCCTGCGGGGCTTGGGCAATGCAGCGCTGTGAACTCGTCGCAATCATCGGTACGGACCTGAAGCTGCCGGCTATCGCTAGGGCGATGGTCGACAGCGTCGGGAATTGGGACGCGGTCGCAGCCTTCTGCGAGACAGTGATCTCGCGGAAGGAGGCGGCGGATCGCCTGCGTGAGGAACGCAGCCTCGATGAGGAGATCCGCCGCCGGCGACTGGGGTGGCGCAGGCGCAACTATCTGCGCCTCATGCCGCCCTAGCCGAGGCCGCGGGTGACGTGACCGGGGATTAGTCCATCACCAGCCGAGAGGCCGACCGCGTGAGGAAAGACCGACGTCCTCCCCGAGGGGGGGACGTCGGTCGATGGGAGGGTACCCCAACAGGGGGTATTCCGTCGGGCCGACCACTGACGACAAGTTAACGCTGCTCCAGTGGTCGGCCCAACGACGAAGGCGACGTGGTTTTTGGGTGGGTCGCGGGAGTTGCGTGCTTAAGCCCCTCTGTCGCCCCGGACGGAGTGGTGCGGAGGCGCGCCGACCGCGACCCACCCACAAAAAAGAAAAAGCCTGATATTAACTATTTAAATGATTAGATGTACAATTTAGCTCTTTATGTCGTCCACTTGTTATTTAGATATAGGTATATATTGCTGTAATTTAATTTTAAGTTTCTCATATAAGTCAACCCTTTTCTTTTTTTTTTTGGGGGGTGGGTTGCGGTCGGCGCGCTTTTCGCACCACTCCGTCCGGGGCGACAGAGGGGCGTATAGCACGCCACATCCGCAACCCACCCGAACACCACGTCGCCTTCGTCGTTGGGCCGACCACCGGAGCAGGGTTACTTGTCATCAGTGGTCGGCCCGACGGAATACCCCCTACATGGGGTACCCTCCCATGAACCGAAGTTCCCCCCTCGGGGAGGACGTCGGTCTTTCCTCACGCAGTTAGCCTCTCGGCGGGTGACGGACTAATCCCCGGTCACGTCACCCGCGGCCTCGGCTAGGGATGTAAGACAACCCTGCAAGTTCTTATAAAAATGAATATCTTAAACCTTAAAAAACTTCTACAAACCCCTGCACTGTGTAATAAAGCCTTGTATAACGTTTAATCAAAGTTCATAAAAAAAAATGTAATAGAGAAAATTATAACCATAATGACAATAAAACTTCCGTGTGGTGACGGAGTTAGAATACAATTCACCACTCCCTATCTTGCCCGTAGATATCGTAAAAGACGCCAAATATAATATGCACAAAACATCTGTGCAAGAGAAGAAAAACTCGAAACAAAACCCTATACCAACACATCTGAGGCAGCGTGCCTCCTGGCCGGAACTCCCCCGTGTGATCTGGAGGCGGAGATGCTCGCCGACATTTATCGGCGGGTGTCGGAGACGCGCGCCCGCGGCGGCATGGTCTCCATCAAAGAGATCACCGCCTGGCGGGTCGACGCCCGCCGAGAAGTCATTGCCCGTTGGGCAGTCCGGCTGGAGAGTCCTCGGTACGGTGTCAGGACCGTCGAGGCTCTGCGGCCGGTGCTGATGGAGTGGTTGGAGCGGACACACGGGGTGCTTTCCTTCCGACTGGTGCAGGTGCTGACGGGGCACGGTTGCTTCGGGAAGTACCTGCACAAGATTGTCAGAAGGGAGAGCACACCGTCCTGCCACCACTGCAGTTGCGACGAGGACACGGCGCAGCACACGCTCGAGGAGTGTGCTGCATGGGAAGGGGATCGCCGTGAACTCGTCGCAATTATCGGTGCCGACCTGGCGCTGCCGACCATCGCCAGGGAGATGCTCGTCAGCGTCAGGAACTGGGACGCGGTCGCCGCCTTCTGTGAGGCCGTTATCTCACGGAAGGAGGCGGCGGATCGTGTGCGAGTAGAGCTCCTATTCGGCGACACGTTCCGCCGCCGGCGACTCGGGCGGCGCAGGCGCGAATATCTGCGCCTAATGCCGTCCTAGCCGAGGCCGCGGGTGATAGGACCGGGGAATTGTCCGTCACCCGCAGAGAGGCTGACCGCGCGATGGCGACCGACGTCCCAGTACGTCGAGAGGTGAGAGGTTACCCGAAAGGGTGTTCCGTCGGGCCGACCACTGATGACAAGTCACATCTGCTCCGGTGGTCGGCCCAACAACGAGGTGACGTGGGTACGGGTGGGTTATTGGTCCGCGCGCCGTCCTTTCGTCGACCCGGACGGACAGGGCCGCGCGTGCGCTTACCATAGCCCACCCATAAAAAAAAAAATAATAATACCAACATATCTGGCTAACATGGTAGGTCAATTCCCTCCCACTGTGGAGGAGGCTCGAGCCCAACAGTGGAACGTATGTGGGCTGCGATGATGATGATGATGATGATGATGATGATAATAGTCATTTTTAACGCCCGACGAAAAAAAGGGGTATTATAAGTTTGATGTCGATGTCTGTCTGTCTGTGTGTGTGTGTTTGTCTGTCTATAGCATCGTATCTCTCAAACGAATGGACCGATTTCGACGCGTTTTTTTTTTCCTTTGAAAGCCATTTTCCTGGCGGTGGCCTTTTCCGCAGTAGAAGGCAAATTGACCTAGTATACCGTGCTGATCAGATGTGTTGACATAGGTTTCCTTTTCTTACATAGATATTATCTACATAAATCATTTTTCTTAGTCGTCTTGTACGACAGCCACGGGTAAGAGAGAGCGTGGCGATTTGTATTCTGACTCTTTCACTGTGCAGAAATTCGCATCATACTATAGTATTCTTGAGTTCAATCTACATTTTATACATTTATTTTTGTAAGTTATGGGCGTTTTAATAACTAAAATGTTAGTTTTATCAACTAATTTAACCATAAATCAAAATACCGGGCAAACTCTCCAGCTTTAGTAAAAAAAACGTGCAATGTGTTTGACCGTCGTTACCAGCTGCCATAAAGCTCTATGACAGTCGATAAAGGGACTTAGTCTAATCTCTTTGTGTTACAGAGGTAATATGAAAGTTGGCCTGTAGACAAATAATATTATGGTGAACTGGTTCAACTATAAAGCAAGTATGAGCCTGGTTCAACTATAAAGAGAGTATGGATGTATATATATAGGAATACAGTGCAGAAAGATGATGATGATTCTTAGTAACAAATCCAAATGCAAAATTCTTATCATGAGATTTTTGAATGGAATCCGTAAAAGTAAGATGTATAGGAGCTGAAATAAAAAGATAATTAAATGCACAGATCGAATCAATTTACTGATATAAACGGCATATGGCATCCCTGCAGTGGTACTAAAGACGTGCGCCCTTGAATTGACTCCCATCCTCACGCGCCTATATCAACTTTCCTACGTTACTAATAGGGTTCCGTCTTCGTGAAAGGTAGCCAATGTCCACCCGATCCCTAAAAGAGGAGACCGGTTTGACCCATCGAATTACAGGCCAATTGCGATAACATCCTTGCTCTCCAAGATAATGGAGAAAGTTATCAACCGCCAGCTTCTGCAGTACCTTGAGGATCGCCAGCTGATCAGTGATCGCCAATACGGCTTTCGTCATGGCCGGTCGGCTGGCGATCTTCTTGTGTATCTCACACATCGTTGGGCAGAGGCCTTGGAAGGCAAGGGTGAGGCGCTGGCGTTCAGCCTAGATATCGCAAAGGCGTTCGATAGGGTCTGGCACAGGGCACTTCTATCGAAGTTACCATTGGATCGCCAGCTTTTTGGATGGTCGGAGTATAAAAGTCGTCGTAGATAGCTCCTGCTCTGATACCATGACCATTAATGCTGGTGTACCACAAGGCTCGGTGCTCTCCCCAACGTTGTTTATCCTGCATATCAACGACATGCTCTCTACCAAGAATATGCGTTGCTATGCGGATGACAGCATGGGTTACGAGCGGTACACCGAGCAACGGAATATCCGTCGGAGCACACAGGAAAGAAGGGTTCAACTTGTGTCTGAAGTCGAGCGGGGCGGGCCTCGGAATGGGGTGAACGGAACTTAGTCCGGTTCAATCCCACAATGACACAAGTTTGAGCGTTCACTGCAAAGAAGAACCCGTTTGTCATGGCGCCTCAGTTTTAAGGAGTAACTCTCCCAATTTCTGAGAGTATTGGGATTCTCGACGTCGAAATATCGAGCGAAGTACAGTTTGGGACTCATTTGGAGAACAAAGCCAAATTGGCTAGCAAAAAGTTGGGCGTCCTGAACAGAGCCAGGCGGTACTTCACACCGAGACAGCGTCTTGTGCAAAGCACAAGTTCGCCCTCATGTGGAGTACTGCTCGCATCTCTGGGCAGGTGCGCCCAAATATCAGCTAGACCCACTTGACTTGCAGGGGCAAAGACGTGCTGTTCGAATCGTCGGGGATCCCAATCTTACGGACGGATTGGAATCGCTGGAGCGGTGGAGAGACTTTGGGTCACTCTGTGTACTCTACCGACTCTTTCACGGGGAGTGCTCCGAGGAACTGTTTGACTTGGTACCACCGTCACTATTCTATTAACGTACCACTCGACACCGTAGAAGAGTTCATCCATTTCACCTGGAAACGTTGGTCACCTGGTCTAGAACGAAGACCATCTTCAACTGTACGTTTCCAGCGATCATTTCTCCCACGTACGTGCAAGCTCTGGAATGAACTACCTGCTGCTGTGTTTCCCGAGTGCTATGACATGTCCTTCTTCAAACGAGGTTTAAGAAGAGTATTTTCTTCACGGTAGGCAACGGCCCGGCTGTGCCCCTGGTATTGCAAAGGTCCATGTGAGACATAATCGCTTACCATCAGGTGTTCTGCCTGCTCTTTTGTCACCGTTGGCAATAAAATAAATAAACCTATTTCATCTTTTTTGGCTGGCTATATATATATATACCTCATTTCAGTTATTTATCTATTACATATTCGAATAATATGTATTTTAATCATCATATGTATTTTATTATTTAATATGTATGTATTTTAATCAACATCATCATCACATGCTTTCCTTTTCTAAAATAGATGTTAAATGCATATTACATCTTTTAGTCATCTTTTACGACACCCACAGGTAAGAGAGGGGGTGGTGAATTGTATTCTTACTCTGTCAGCAAATGGAATGAAGGATGTATTTCAATATGAGAAGCTAATTAAACAGAACCAATAAATTGAAATTCAAAGTTTATGTTTGAAGTAGCTAATGATTCCTAAAATGTTAAAAGTGAACCGCTAATGGGGCAGTTTCACCTGTGACCCGGAAAGTTTGGGCGTTAATTGCGAACACTCGAGCGAGGGTAATGAAGGCGAAAGTGCATATCACTGTACAATGTACGTGCCACATAGGGTTGTCACATTCATAAATAATAAATTCTTCAACTAAACTTCTATAATAAATGCGCTAACTGTGACATCATCGTTTTATATACAGTATTCCATAGCGTCTGGAGTGGGTTCGATTCCCATGCAGAATAATTTTTCGCATAATCAAAAATGATTTTGCAGATTGGTTATAATCTGTGTCCTCTGTTTGTACTGGCTGGCACTTTGCCTTACAAAACAAGTGGCTATATATTGTTGATGTGGATTGCCTGTTTGAACAGAGTGTGAAACTACTGTGAATACTGAATAAACAGCAGTAGGTTTTAACAGTAGATAAGAATCAAAAATTTACATGATCAGCAAAATATGATTAAATCTCTGATTAAAATATTTGGACATTTCAATACTTTTCCAGTTAAGAAAGAGATTTATTCGCACCAAATCTTCAATTTTATAGAATACTAGCAACCTGCCCTCGCTTCGCTTCGGTTTCAGTCGCTTTACCCGCGGCGTAGTTCCCGTTCCTGTGGGAATACCGGGATAAAATATAGCCTATGTTACTCCCTGATATTATAGCTTTCCATTGGTGAAAGAATTTTTGAAATCGGTTCGGTGGTTTAAGCGTGAAAGCGCTACAAACAAACAAACAAACAAACATCCTTACTTTCACATTTATAATATTACTATGGATTTTGTTTTAATATTTTGGTATGCGTCTGTAGAAAAAAATTTAAATATCTTTAATATTTTTAGTAACCAACATATTACTGTTGTAAATAAAACTACGGATTTTATTGCGTTGGTGTTTGATTTTTGATTGCCCGGCGTTTCGAACACTTTGCAGCGTTCATGGACACCGGTGGACTGCCGACAGTCTGAAAAAATCCGTAAGTAGTTTCATTTACAAATGTATAATACCCGCGTAAATATTCAGTAACATATTACTGCTTAAAGCAGATAGCAACCCTAACGTTACCTGATGGTTAGGGAGGCAACTTTGCTCGTTATTTATTATTGAGCCGTTGTCCTGTACCACCTTTAATATGTTATGGCACATTTTAAGCCCACAATATTTTATGTAGACAATGATGTATGTCTTCAACATTAAGTTGTTACAATTATCATAATTATTTTCTATTCTCTATCAAAAATGCAACAGCAAAAGTGCAACATATTTTCTATATATACTAGTTTTAGTAGAATATGATGTAATGTTAGGAAATTATGGGGTATCAAATTTTTTGAAGTTATACTTCTTTAGGCGCGTTATGAAAAAATGATGAGAGTGAAATTTTAATTATGTGACACAAAATTAACAGTATGAAGTTGTCTGCTTAACCGCTCATTAAGTCTCGAAAAAAAAGCTACCAACAAAATAGAAATTGAACCTCGATATTAGTCGCGCATGTTGGTACGCTCGTCACCTCTGATCACTGTTTTTTTTTTCTTTTTTTTTTATTTTTTTTTTGCTTTTTTTTCTTTTTTTTATTTTTTTATATTTTTTTTTTCTTTTTTTATTCTTTCTTTTTTATTTTTTTTTATTTTTATTTTTTTTTATTTAGATTATTCTCTAAATTTGGTTTTTAATAATTATATATATATATATATATATATATTTTAATGATGCCAAAGAAGTATAACTTCTCACGCGCGTACATAAATACACGCACCCATTTTTTTTTGATACATAAGGGCTTTTGTTTTGCCAATTGCTCTTTGTTTTTCTTTTTTTATTTGGGTGAGCTATACACGAGTATATCGCGACGAGTTCACGGAGCTGCTCTGCCCACGCGGCATATACAACGAGCTTGTGCTCCGCCGTGTCCTCATCGCAATCGCAGTGGTAGCGGAATGGAGTGCTCTCTCTCCTCACGACTGTGTGCAGGTATTTAGCGGAGCAAGCGTGCTCCATCAACACTTGCACCATTCGATAGGAAAGCACCCCGTGCCGTTGATCCAATTACTCCATCGGCACCGGAATATCTCAACGGTCCGGTATCATACCGAGTATCATATAATTAGTAGTAAATATGATTCATATAAACTTACAATTAAGTTTTTATCTCTTTAAAAACTCTTTAAAAAGTTATGACGTCATCCCCTATTTCAATGTGTATAGTAATTTTTTTGAATACCCTCATTTTATAAAATATCTTTACAATGTTTCTTATTGACAAATATATTTTGCCAACGACTATTTTTCGACATGCATCGGGCTTGTGTCATCAGCGCATAAGTCGGCGGCGTCAAAATACTATGATATATAAACGAGCCTCGTGGCTTTCTGCCAAAATTATCTGATAGCGGACATACAGACGTATTGATGGCATATTAGGTAATTACTAGGCTTTTTGGATACCTTTGTCAACCTATTTTTGTATTTATTCATCATCTTCATCACAGCTCAAATACGTCCCACTACTGGGCTCACGCCTCCTCCATATTACGAGGGAAATTGACCTACTATACTCCGCTGGACAGGCGGGTTGGTATAGGATTTTATTTCAAGTTTTTCTTCCTTTGCATAGTTTTTATACGCACAAGATATCCCTTAGTCGCCTTTACGACCCCCACGGGCAATAGAGGGTGAGGTGAATTGTATTCTTACTTCATCACCATACGGAAAATTGTAATTATTACACAAGTATAAAAAAGTCTAAAATATTTGTGAATACAATAGATCTACCATAAGTACGTTGGTATGTATTATTTACTAGCAACCCACCCACGCTTCGCTTCGGTTTCAGTCGCTTTACCCGCGGCGTAGTGCCCTTTCCTGTGGGAATACCGGGATAAAATATAGCCTATATTACTCCCTGATATTATAGCTTTCCATTGGTGAAAGAATTTTTGAAATCGGTTCGGTGGTTTAAGTGTGAAAGCGTTACAAACTAACAAACAAACAAACATCCTTACTTTCGCATTTATAATATTAGTATGGATTATAATCAGTAGGCAAAAATTATAATAAAAAATACAACTCGTTTTTGTCCCACTGCAGAGCTCAAGCTTCTTCCACAATAAAAAGGAAACTGACTATACCTCATTAGTTAGATGGGTTGGTATAGAGTTTTATTTCGACTTTTCCTTCTCTTGAACAGATAACATAGTAATATTTAATTCACGGTCAAAATAGAGAGTGGTGAATTACATTATTGCCACGTCACTACATGGCAAACTTAACTGATTACAGAACAAATTTATTTTGAACTAGCAACCCGCCCTCGCTTCGCTTCGGTTTTAGTCGTTTTACCCGCGTAGTTCCCGTTCCCGTGGGAATACCGGGATAAAATATAACCTAGTTTACTCCCTGATATTATAGCTTTTCATTGGTGAAATAATTTTTGAAATCGGTCCAGCCGTTTTGAAGATTACCCGTAACAAACAGACAGACAGACAGACAAAAATTTTTAATCTGTATTTTAGGCATAGGTGTCGTGCAAATAACCGTGTGAGCATGAAAAAAGCCTATTATTTTGGCATTACAAACAGACGCTCCGCTCCAATTTTATTTATTGGTATAGATTTATTGTTAAAATTTCCATCCATCTTAATTTCAGCCGACGTTCACTGTCGGATTTGGACCCAAGAATTCCTCTCAGAATAGCCCTATGAAACCAGCATCTAATAATTCCCTGCGACTTTAATAATGAAGTTAATTCACTTTATAAGTAAACTTTGCCTTTTTTTTAGGGGGTGGTTTACGGTCGGCGCGCTCTGTGCTCCACTCGGTCCGGGGCGACAGAGGGGCGTATGCACGCACACCCGTAACCCACGCGTGACACGTCGCCTTTGTCGTTGGGCCGACCACCGGAGCAGTGAGAATTGACGTCAGTGGTCGACCCTACGGAATACTTCCTGAGGAGTACCCTCTCCTTCCGCGGCCTCGGCAAGGGTGATAAATTTTGCCCTGAAGTAGATTGGTGATTTATAAGTATTTTTATTTCTTTGATCCACGATATTCTCGTTTTACGATTTTTTGGTTGATTGCTAACTTTTATCCGTGTAATGACGAAGGAAGAATATAATTCATCACAATACAATTCATCTTGCCCGTGGATGTCGTAAAAGGCGACTAAAGCATACAAAGTACATATAACGTCTATGCAAGAGAAGATAAACTCGAAATAAAATCCTCTACTGACCTCTTTATCAAGGAGAGTCGACCTCGTCATTGCAACGAATATGAGCCAAGATGATAAAGATGACTAACATTCATTGATTTGCTCCACATATTTATAGTTATAGCTCTAAATCTATTTGCTGGAGCATAAACCTTTGTTCATAAAGAGACTGTAATAGAAAATATTAGGATTTGTTAAAATCCAACGTGTAGTTCCTGAAATTACTTCAAACGTAAAAATATATTCTACAGATTTAGGCATATTATTTACATTTACCATCCCTAAAACACTCATAATAAAATGTATTACGAAAGGAACCCATATAGTACATATATTTACCTTTCGACCAAGATAACGATATTGGTTTGCTTTCAATCGAATATACAATTTTTCTTACCAAGAAAAAATCACAGCTGGTTCATCCCAAAAATATTCCATACATAACACAAGCAAAGGCGTTTATTGTATATCCTTCTACCTATTCCAGTTTGCTCACGTCCCGTTCTTGATAACCGTGTGTTCGTTTATGGATCAAGGCATAAATCCGTTTGTGAAACGCTAGCCGGTTCGCGTACTATAAAATCGATCGGTTGTTTTGGAATTGTAAGACTTGTAACCCATATTAGAACTGAAATCTACGTTTTGTATAGTGATCTTAATTATTCGTAGTTTTGAAGTTGTAAATAAAACTATGGATTTTATCGCGTTTGTATTTGATTCTTGATTGCCTGACGTTTCGAACACTTTGCAGCGTTCACGCATGGGTGGACCGTGACCTATAATAAACAAACGCAATAAAATCAGTAAAGTAGACTAAACAATGTGTAATGCTCGCGTAAACGTTTCTGATGATCATTAGTTTTGAAGTTTGTAACTATTTATATTAATATGCATTCATGATCAGCATCAACTCAGTTTATGTATGAACTACTGTTGGAATCGAAACTGGTCCATAACAGAAGGGAAATTTTCTTACTAAACCATACTGGTCAAACGGAATGTTATGGGTTTTATATTAAACTAGCTTTCGCCCGCAACTTCGTTCGCGTGAGAGTTATTTATAATAGAGGTAAACACACATAGCTGTGCATGATATTCAAGGTTTTATAGGTTCATCGTGTTTCTAGATGATGTGGATACTTTAAACACTGAGTAGGATATCGCTAATAATAATTATTAAGAACTATTAACCTAAATACAATATTGAAATAATGTAGGTAATACGAAAAACTTTTATACCTTCCAAATTAACAACCCTCTTTTTATCCCATTTTGATTGCATTCACAAAAAAGTATATCGGCAATAATCATTATTAGGAACTTATAACCCAAAAACAGCATTTCATTGAAAAATCAAATAACTTTCATACTAACTTTGGCTTTCTCTTTTACACCCTTACGCAAAAATCCTTGGCAAAGTTTCATACTATCTTTGCACCCCCGTTTGACCCCCTTAAGGGATGCATTTCCAAAAATCCTTTCTTAGTGCTCTCCTACGTTATAAAAGGAACCCCTGTACAAAATTTCAAGTTTCTAATTCTTATAGTTTAGATCTTGCGTTGATATGTTAGTCAGCTTCTCCTTTTATATGTATATAGGTTTTCCTTCTCTTGAATAGATTTTATTTGCATTTTATACCCCTTACATCGACCATTATGAAACCCACGAACAAGAAATGGGCTAGTATCTAACACCACCCGAAAAAATATACATTAATGATATGAGTATTATATAGTCGGCGATGGGTTAAGAAAATAATAGTCTTCACCACTTACTTGCCCATAGTAGTTATAGAATTGCAAGTGTTGCAAAGTTTAACCAGGAAAGTGGACAGCAAGTCTTCCTTGGGAAACGTATAACATCTCACTGCAATCGCCAACCCGCCTGTCAAGCGCTGTGATTACGGCACTATCCCCTTATATATATTCGAAGTATAAGGCAGGATTACGTCCAACAGTGGATGACAAAAGACTGATCGATGATGATAAACAATATGAATATTTATGAATGTAATCCTAAACCCTTAGAATAATAACGTATAGAAGGTAAGTTCACGCACAAAAAGTGAGGCATTTCAATTGGAGCCTAATGGAGCTTACGCCGGAACCGTTCCGTAATGTACAAGCCATTGTAATGCACGAACGTAGGCAACTCTTAAAAAATAAATAGGTAATTATGACGTTTCGTGCATTCAAATGGTGTCACAACACATTTGAAAAACTTAAAAAGGTTTTTAACATTACTTTTAAAATTATTTCGATGATTTATGTTAATAAAAACAAAATTTGATTTCATAATTTGTATAGTGGTGTGCGTGTGTAGAATACGTGTGTAATCGTCTGCGCGCCATTAGTATTTTTAGATTCAAATTTTTAAAGGTCGAAGTACTGACACTATCCTTCTATACGTTATTATTCTAAGCCTAAACCATTAATTATTTTTAAAAATGGCTGCCTCACTCAAAAGTACTCACCGTTATATATAATTTTCAGATGCCGTGTGGTGATAAAGTTTAAAAGGCTAAAAGTGCAATATATTACAATCTCTTAATTTCCTATTAGAATTGTAAAAACAGTCTAATAGAGTACCATAAGAGTGAGCGGTAATGTTTCTCTGAAGATATCCTGATATTATCTGTGAACGTAAGCCGTCGCCAAATCCATACATTGTACCTACTGTATTACTGACTTATTACCACGGGAAAAGGGTCCACTAAAGCACCAAATAAATTAGTTTTTATTATATTTAGATATCTATTTATTCGTTGTGTGATGACGGGGTAAAAAAAAAGATGTTGCTACACCTTATTTACCAGTAAGAGTCTTAAAAATCGGCAGAGGAAAGGAAACCAAAAAATAGATAGTAGCGCTCTCCTGATGAACATCTGACATCTTTATGCATTTACAAAATCAATTGACGAAGATCATGACAGTAACCAGACAGAATATGCCTTTTAGAATTTTATGAGTGAGGTCTATGTCCAGCAATGGGCAGCTACAGGCTGGATGATGAACTGACTTATTAATACTTGAGACATCTTAATCGAGGTGAACCGAAGTCCAACCTGTGATTCACAAATAGTTTTCATCATCATTACAGCTTATATACGTCCCACTGTTGGGCTCGAGCCTCCTCCACAATGGGAGGGCAATTAATCTTCTATACCACGCTGGTCAGATGTATTGGTATAGGACTTTATTTCGAGTTTTCCTTCTCTTGCATAGATGTTATATGCGTATAATTTCCCTCAGTCGGCTTTCATAACACCCATGGGTAAGAAAGGGGGTGGTGAATTGTATTCCTACTCCGTCACCACACGGAAATAACAAATAGTTTTAAAATGTATTAATTTTAATTGAAATTGTTTGTTAAAATCTCCGCTTATATTAACAAAACATTTTAACATCACAATAAACAACTCTTTCATTTACACGCCTCTTAATGTGTTAGGAACGTGACAATGTTCCAATATTGTTTTACCTTAGAAAAACATCGTTAAAGGCATTAAACCGCGTATAATAGACCGGGCCGGACAGCAGGCTATTAATGTTTATGTTGGATGTTCCGGTAACCCTGTACCGGTATACTTGTAGCGGTTCTGTTCGTGAATTAAAAGTGGATTGACCTTAGGTTATAATTTAAGTGTTATATTTCTTGAATTACGGAAATAATTGCTTATCAATATTTACAAATAAATAGAACTTATTGGAATACCATGTGGTGACGGAATAAGAATATAATTCACCACCTCGTCTCTTAGCCTTGGGTGTCGTAAAAGACAACTGAGCAGTTCCATGTGAGAAAAGGAAAACTCGAAATAAAACCCTATGCAAAGGTATAGTAGGTCAATTTCCCTCCTATAGTGAAGGAGGCCCGAACTTAACAGTGGGAGATATATGGGCTGAGATGATGATTAGATAATGATTAGAGTATATTAATTGGAATTATAATTAATAGTACCTGGAATTAGACCATATATCGTCATAAGTTTATTAATACTATGGGTTGGATTTGGTGGGCATTTAAAAGTGTCATATGGTGGTCTTGTATTATATTTAATACCTTAGAATATAATAATATTTAATAATTTTGATAAAATTTTATCTATACCAATAAATAAAATTGGAGTGTCTGTTTGTAATGTCATAATAATAGGCTTTTTTCATGCTCACACAGTTATTTGCACGACACCTATGCCTAAAATAGCAATTAAAAATTTTTTGTCTGTCTATCTGTCCGTCTGTTTGTGCCGGGTAATCTTCAAAACGGCTGGACCGATTTCAAAAATTCTTTCACCAATGGAAAGCTATAATATCAGGGCGTAAACTAGGCTATATTTTATCCCAGTATTCCCACGGAAACGGGAACTACGCGGGTAAAACGACTATAACCTATAACCGAAGTAATTGCAGAGGTGTGGTAAATATAATAAAAAAGTGCTTTACCAATGTTTTCGTTTGCCACCAATATAACGTGCAATATATTAGCAGATGGCCATAGCAGTGTTGAAAATGACGATTTGCTGAGTAACAATTACTCATCATCATTTCAGCTCATATATGCCCCACTGTTGGACTGGAACCTTCACCACAATATGAGGGAATTGAAACTTACTATATCATGCTGATAAGACAGGTTGGTATCGGCTTTTATTTAAATTTTTTCTTGCCTTGCATAGATGTTATATGCGTATTATATCCCTTAGTCGTATTTTATGTCATCCAAGGGCAAGATAGGGAGTGGTGAATTGTGTTCATACTCCGTCAACACACAAGTAACAATTACTCATCTATACCAATAAATAAAATTGGAGTGTCTGTTTGTAATGTCAAAATAATAGACTTTTTCATGCTTACACGGTTATTTGCACGACACCTATGCCTAAAATAGCAATTAAAATTTTTTTGTCTGTTTGTTTGTTCCGGGTAATCTTCAAAACGTCTGGACCGATTTCAAAAATTCTTTCACCAATGGAAAGTTATAATATCAGGTCGTAAACTAGGCTATATTTTATCCCGGTATTCCCACGGGAACGGGAACTACGCGGGTAAAACGACTATAACCTATAACCGAAGCGAAGCGAGGGCGGATTGCTAGTATGAACTAAAAATGTGAAGAAATTGAATCTTTGTAATGGAAATCATAATTTGACAGTGGAAACAATGGCTCATGTTAAGGGTGTAGATCGTGAAAATCACTGAAAAGAGTGTTAGGATTTTTCATATTTAACCTATTTACATATGATTGATATCAATGATAATTTGTATATATTACAATCAAAGACCAATAAGTATATTCATGCTTATATTAAACTCTTAAACCTAATAGTTGTTATATAATAAACGTCAACAAACGCACAAAATTGAGTAAAAATGCAAAAACATGACTTCGTATTTTTCAGATTTAACCCCATAAATCAACCCAAATTGATAAAAAGAAACACTTTTTGAACACTGAAGAAACCAATAAGTATAGCTGTATACTTCTTTTTATACCTTTACAAACAAAGACTACCTCTTTTAAAGCCCTAAAATCTAGATATAAATTTTTCATACACAAATGTATGGGATAACGCGTTCGTTTCGTGCAATCTCGGTGGTCGGCAGTTCCTTTCTGTAAGTGAACGCGACACCACGCTTGTCGGCTGCAGACAGCAGAATTACGTATTGTGAATTTGTGTTTTTTGTAAAAAACTGTAAGTATAACATTTTTATAATTAATTTATTTTCAGTTAGTAGAAAGTATCGATATAATGAATGTCTGAAAGAAAACCATGATGGAACTAGATATAAATCGTAAAAAATACAATATCTACACTAATAGGTATTATAAAGAGGAAAGATTTGGATTTTTGTATGTAACGAATAAACTCAAAAAGTACTGGACCGATTTTAATAATTCTTTTATCATTCGAAAGCTACATTATCACTGAGTAACATAGGCTATTTTTTTCGCAGGACTGATTGAATTTGAGTGTCATGCCAGGGAAAAGAAAGTTTTGTACGCATTATAAAAATATGAAAGCCAAAAGATCTCGGAATAAAATGTAAGTTCCTCCCTACTTATTTATTATCGCATTTGAACAGGGTACATTACAAAGCTAATACAATATGTCATATGATTTAGATCGCCCGATTCAGACATATACCTACAATAACATGTAAATATTGGTTTGTATTATCTATATCTATACTGATAAATAAAATTGAAGTATCTGTATGTAATATCAAAATAATAGGATTTAAAAAAAAAAAAAGGCGATACGGAGTTCGCCGGGTCGGCTAGTATTGTCTAAATATCAAATTGTGGAAGTAGGTAGGCGACAGCGCAACTTTGTGGACATACCTATACCGCCAAACAGACGCGAGACGCCTAGCGTCTGGCTTAGGGTTGTACAAAATAAATAAAAAGTGGATAATATTGATGAATAATATTTCCAGTATTGAAAATAAAGAAAACCTTGGGGCCGAGACTCTGAGCAACAATGCTACGCGCTGTATAGAGGAAAGTTGTTATACGTAATTCTTGTAGGCTTGTTACATAAATAAACAAACTACTTAGTTAGTGATGGGCGAAGACAAAATCTCAATACCTACCTATAGATTTTTTCTTGCATTATTTATTATTTTCATCGAGAGACAAACACCTTAGTACCGAAATACTTCTCAATTACTTTCTCAAAAGAAAATTTAGGTTCAAATAGGTGACGTCATAAAAAAACAATACCTAATGCGTAAAGAAATTATAATTTCTATTCATCAGGAACCTAATATTGTATTAATTCTTTTGCATTTTTTTAAATTTTTAATTATTTTTTATAAAAAAAATCAAGCCATTATCTTTCTTTACAGGAACTAGTTATTGAAAACGACCAAGAGGGAAAGGTGGATGAAATGGAAGTTGGGCGTAGAGTTGTAGACGTTTCTTTTTTTTAAAGCTCTTCAGGCCATAGGGGACCACGGTCCAATGGATTGTAAGTTAAGTTACCTCAGTATAATAGGTGAAGTAAAAGTTGGTCTGGACTCAAAACTCATCATGAAATGTAGTATGTGTAGTATGAAATTTACTGTGTGTTTGATTGAAAAGAAAGAAGATAGAATGGAAGTGAATCATCAAATTGTACCTGGTATCATATCATCTGGTGGGAGCTACTATCAGTTAAAAACATTAACTGCCGCAGTAGCCCTACCAATCATGTCACCTTCATTATACAATGAAATTAATAATACGGTTTGCGATTGGTGGGAAAAGACAGCAGCACATTCCATGGCAGAAGCTGTCAAGGAAGAAGCGGAGTACGCAGTGTCTATAGGTAGTGTTGATAAAAATGGTACACCATTAATATCTGTTGCTGTTGACGGTTGTTGGAGCAAGAGATCTTATGGTAAGAATTTTTCCGCCTTGTCCGGCGCAGCTGCGATAATTGGCATTAAAACTAATAAAGTATTGTTTTTTGGAGTTAAAAATAAATACTGCGTAGTTTGTGCACGAGCCGCAAAGAACGACAGTCAGCCCTCGGAACATCGTTGTTTAAAGAATTATTCGGGATCATCTACCGGTATGGAATCGACCATAATAGTTGAGGGGTTTAAACGTTCCATTGTTGATCACGGTGTAATTTATAATAAATTTGTAGCAGACTGCGATTCCAGTACTTATAAAAAAATATTAGATTCGCGACCGTACGGTAATTTAACAGTAGAGAAAATTGAATGCAAGAATCATCTTTTACGAAACTACTGCAATAGCTTGGAGAAACTGTCGAAAGACACTAAGTATCCTTGCGAATTGCGGAAATTCCTAAAAGAAAGGTATTTGCGTTTAAGAACGGGTGTAAAATGCACTATTAAATATTGGGGCGATCAAAATCAGTCACTCGAAGAAAAAATAAAAATATTAGTGAAGATATCCTAAATGGTCCACAACACGTATTTGGTAATCACCAATATTGCAAGAAGCATTTCTGTAGACCTGATACTCGTCGAATAGAACCTGTTGGGTTGCTTCCAGCAATTGTTGGATGCGGATTAATGGACGCGGTACACATTTTAAGTAAAAGACTGTCATATCATTCTAGAAGTTTAATTCATAATTGTACAAGTAATATAGTTGAAAGTTTTAACGCAGTGATTGCCAAATTAGTAGGGGGTAAGCGTGTAAATTATTCTTCCCGTGGTTCTTATGCGGGCCGATGCGCAGCTGCTGTTGTGTCTTTTAATACAGGATCGATTCATAGTAAAACTCATGAAGTAATATTTAAATCTAGTCCTAATCCTTTGATCGCGAAAGTGGAAAATTGTAAAACCTAAATTAAACCTAAATTAAGATTGAAAAAGAGCCACAGCGCTGTATCGAAAGACGCTCACTATGGACCAAACTGCGAAAAACCTGATCTGAGTCCAGAATTATATGAGAAAGCCAAGTCATCTTTTTTAGCCGATTTAAAGTTGTCTTGTGCTGAAAGAGAGGAGCTTGAAAGGTCGACCCATTTGCAAAGAAGTAGTTCTGAGTGGATGAGTACAAGGAGAAAATTACTAACCTCATCATCGTTCGGGGAAGTTTGTAAAAAACGAGAGAGCACAAGTTGTGCTGTTCTTGTTCGTAAAATCGTTTATGGTAGTAATATCTCCAGTTTGCCTGTGTACGGTACGGTATCGAAAACGAAGAAACCGCAATTAAACAGTTAGAAATTCAAGAGAATATTAGTATACAAGGTTGCGGTTTGTTCGTCGACGATCAATATGAATTTCTTGGTACTACACCAGATGGCATTTATGCAAACGGTTTAATTGAAATTAAGTGCCCACATTCTTTAGCTGGCATGACTCTTGATGAAGCAATGGCCAAACATACCTTTTGGGTTAAGGACAAGGCTTCCAAGGGTTATGTCATAAATAAAAATCATAACTGGTATTTCCAAATTCAGGGACAGGTACATATTACTAAAAGAAACGTTTGCATGCTTGGCATCTGGTTTGGTGCTACTGTACCTATGAAAGTTTATATTATAGAAAAGGACGACAAATTTTGGGAGGAGAAAATGGAGATGAAATTAGTTAGGTTTTATTACGATTGCCTACTTCCAGAATTAGTTGATCCTCGGCAGTCACAAAGCATGCCCATTCGTGACGCGCCCAGTATCATAGAGGCTATGAAAGAGAGGAAAGAAAGAGCTTTACGTGTTATTAAAGAGAAGAACGCCTAATGATTTTGAAAGATACAGGTAACTTAACTACCCAGCCAGTCGATTCACGTAAACACGCCAGTCCAAAAGTCGTTTTAACTTAGGAACTTAGAAATCGCCTTTTGGTTTTCTGTTTTAAACGCACTTACTTATCTAGTCTTGGATTGTCATAAATCTTCCAATAGCTCAATTACTATACAATTTCTGAGTTACCTGGTGTAAAGAATCATAAAAATTGGTTCAAAAATACAGCGAATTGAGAATTCTCCTTTTTTTAAGTCGGTTAAAAGGGCTAAATTTGCAAAAAACGAAGTGACGTCACTGCGCTACGGTTTTTAATACTTACGTGAATCGGGCAGCTGGTAACGTTTTCATTCTGATAGGTTTTGTGATAGCCATTGATTTTATCATCAAATTAGCAGAAATCAGAACTTGATCCGTAATCGAATGAAAAAACATTAGAATTTTGAACTCATATTTCGTTATTGTTTAATTACATACTTTTAATTAGTATATTAATAATTTACAAACTTCTGTTAAAATTAGTAAATAAATGAATTATTTACTAATTTTTGTACAACCCTAGCACGCTTTTGAGATAATACGAGTAATGGCGACTCATATTTGTTATTGTGTAGTAAATAAATCATTTTTATACTTGTGTTTCATTTATTAACATTTTTTTTAAAAACCCTAGGATTTTTTTTAGATATCGACGAGGTGATCGTAAACAAAAAGTAAGTATTTGAGTTTACGCAATAGGCACATTTCCTTGCGTAGAGATAAACACACTTCCTACTGAATTTGCAATTATTTTATTGAATGAATATTTTACGAATTAGAATAAATTTTGGTAGTGAAATTACAAATAAATACATAGTTGGAATTTTAGGTAAGTAGAATACAAAAATGTCAGTCCGGACCTGCTCTTGATTGTATATTATATTATAAACTAGTAACCCGCCCTCGCTATCTTCGCTATCTTCGGCAATATTCACTTAAATTACATACTATAAAAAGCATATTGATCTATAAATAAATGCACAATTTATTTAAGGTACTTAATTGGATAAGGATTAATGCTGTATTGTATAAAATCACTTAGTAAATAATCATTTTTAGTAGAGGATAAAAAATGGTTATGGTGGGTTATCCCTAAGAGATAGACATATGCCATTGTGGACTTTTTTGTTGAACTTTTTAAGATGGATAATACTGTCGTACATTATTTTGGTCTATCTCGTAGGGTTCAGCCAACGTTTGCAATATAAGCGCAAAAAAACGTGCTTATTTACGACATCACATTAGAAACCTCTAAATTAATCAGCGTTTCTCTACTATATTATGCATGTATTATACATATAAACCTTCCTTAAGAATCATTCTATTTATTAAAAAAAACTGCATCAAAATCCGTTGCGTAGTTTTAAAGATCTAAGCATACATAGGGACAGACAACAGACAGCGGATAGCGACTTTGTTTTATACTATACATAGTATCGTTTATACTATACATCAATACATTACAATGTAATGATAGAAAAACATAAAAATTGTGTCTCAACTACTCTTATTAATCTTTTAAAAAGAATCAACAGCTAGTTTCCAAAAATTCAACGTTATTGTTATGCTGTAAATATTCAAGTTCAATAACAATTTCTCAACGTGGAACGTTTGTTGCAAAACATTTTGAAAATCGCGCTCTCTAGGTCATTCATCCGCCCCGTCGGATGTTACATTAAACTTTGGCGCTGCGGTCGCTCGAAATCGAGATCTCAGGCCAACAATCTACACCCTTAACAGGTGATTGTCTTATGAATAAATAATAGTTTAAAAACTAAAAAAACACGTTTTTATATATATATATATATTTATATATTATTTATATATATATTTTTTATATATATCATGAGGATCAAGTCAAAATGGACATTCTGGCCTCACACCATTCTAAACACGACTTTCGTGGGTTTTGAAAGCACACGAACAAATTACAAGCCAAACCTGGAACGCCTGTGAGCGTCGGTGGCGTCAGCCAGCCTGTCCAAATTGCTAATATGTTCAAAAAAAAATTTACTATCACCACTCCCCTGGGACCTTCTGAGGCGGTACTCGATATTGAGCCCGGTGGGCCAGTTGGAATAAAATTTAAATCCAAGGATATTGCCAAAATTATACAATCCATGTCACGAGGCAAATCCCCTGGCCATGACGGTCTCAGTATTGAGCACCTCCGATATGCTGGACCACACTTACCACGGATTCTTGCTATGTTTTTTAGCTTTTGTGTGAGTCATAGTTACTTGCCGGCTGACATGATAAAGACAGTTGTAGTCCCTATCGCGAAAAATAGAACTGGTGATCTGGCTGACAGCGATAACTATAGACCCATCTCCCTGGCTACCGTGATAGCGAAGGTGTTTGATGGTATGCTGAACACACATCTCAATGAGTGCACAAACTTCTATGACAACCACTTTAGGTTCCGTCCTGGGTTGTCTACGGAGAGTGCCGTATTGTGTTTAAAGCATGCTGTCACATATTATACACAACGCAGTACGCCCATTTATGCTTGCTTCCTGGATTTATCTAGGGCGTTTGATCTGGTTTCTTACGACAATGCTGTGGAGAAAGTTGGACGATACTAAGTTACCACCTGCATTAGTAAACATCCTTAAGTACTGGTATGGAAATCAAATCAATAATGTACGATGGGCTGGGTCATTATCTGATGCGTACAGGTTGGAATGCGGGGTGAGGCAAGGGGGGTTGAGCTCACCAACGCTTTTCAACCTGTACATTAATGAGCTAATTGGTGAGCTCAGTAGCGCTAGAGTCGGTTGTTATATTGACGGCGTTTGCGTCAATAATATCAGCTACGCTGATGACATGGCGCTGCTGAGCGCATCAGTCTGTGGCTTACGAAAATTAATAGATATATGTGAAAGATACGCTAAGACACATGGCTTGAAATATAATTGCAAAAAGTCAGAGGTCATGGTTTTTGAGGCCAGGGGTAAAACCCTTGATAAAATACCACCTGTAATACTCAATGGTATACCGTTGCAAAGAGTCTTTAAGTTTAAATATCTTGGTCACATATTGACCCCTGACCTCAAAGACGATGACGATATAGAAAGGGAGCGGAGGGCGTTGTCGATCAGAGCGAACATGCTGGCCCGCAGGTTTGCACGATGTTCACTGAATGTCAAAATCACACTCTTCCGAGCTTATTGTACAACCTTTTACACGTGCAGCCTGTGGGCTAGGTGTTCGCGGGTATCCTACAACGCACTCCGTGTGCAATTCAACAATGCGTTCAGGGTGCTGGTGGGGTTGCCCCGCTTCCGTAGCGCATCAGGAATGTTCGCCGATGCACACGTAGATTGCTTCTACGCTACAATGCGAAAGAGATGCGGTTCTCTGGTGCGCAGGGTGCGGGCCAGCTCCAACAGTATCCTGAACATGATTGCGAGCAGGCTTGATTGCATTTATTTAAGTCGCTGTAGTGCCGTCTCCCATGGGATGTCGCAGCGGTGACAAATGTAAAATGTAGTGTGTGTACTTACTATTTATTTATTTTCTGTATGTGTATTATTTTTATGTGTTTGAATGTTTTTGTATCTTTACTAACCTAGTTGTAAGTCGTACTAACACATAATGAGTCATTGTTACTCGATCCAATAAATATTTATTATTATTATTATTATTATAGAAAATTTAACTAAAAAATAAAAAATAAAATTTGATAAATTTAGATTAAGAATAGTGTAAATGAAAAATAAATGTTTATTATTGTAAAAAAGCGTGGAGTGCAGTGTATTCACTTGTACGTTTGATTGTATGTAACCGACTCCAGTGGATTTGATTTTGATCCACTTCAAACGGTTAGATTTCGTTTAAAGTGCTTTTTAAGATATTTTTAAAGTGATGATCCTTCTCATATCTGCCATTAAATGTTTATAACTATTGACACTATGCACCCCACGCTTTTTTACAATAATAAACATTTATTTTTCATTTACACTATTCTTAATCTAAATTTATCAAATTTTATTTTTTAGTTAGATTTTCTATAAAAGCGTGTTTTTTTAGTTTTTTTAAACTATTATTTATTTTCCATTTTTAGTTGAATTTTCTATAAAAGCGTGTTTTTTAGTTTTTTAATTTAAATTGAGTCACTTTGTTATCATAATTTAGAATAGCTAAATAGCAATTACCATTTTTAATCTTGTGAATACCAATCTCTATGTTGTAGTTAGGACGATAACCATTTTCAACAAAAATGAAGGCACTAAAATTTGTATCAGTGAATACTTTCAAAGTTATACAACCGTCAGCCGTGACGGTCTTAAGTGATCTTAGGACAAGCCGTGTATTATCTATTATTAGTTTATCGGTAATCATCAAATTTTTATCGGATTTGGTCACCCATATGTGGGATTGTTCTGTTGCAGTTTGGCCAATGAGCAAATCGTAACTCAAATAATTATCAGGGACGATTATCGTCTCAACAAGAATTGTAACATTGTCAATTACTAATGAAACCTCTGTTTTGCCTAATGCATTTACATATGTATTACCGAATCCTCTTGAAGAGGGCAATTTATTAATTTGCCATTTTTCTCGCGGCACAATTTCTTTTATAACAGATTCTTTTATTAAAGTACAATGGCTACCAAAATCTACGTATCCTGTCAATCGAACATTATTAATACTCACATCTTTTATGAACTTATTGTCTACTCTTAACATGCTATCATCTAGTCATAATTTCTTTCGGCATTTGCACTCCATGCGCTTCTATTGCATTCAGGGTTATCATGACCAAAACGTTTACACTTTTGACATTTAATAATAGGCTTTTTACAGCTAAATACTATATGTCCTATTTCGTGGCAATTATAACATTTCAAAATTTTATTAAAATCATTTCCTACAGGCTTACGGGAACCTTCAATTACAGGAAGCAGTAACCTCTTATTAGAATTATTGAATTGTTCATGTTTCACACTCCTTAAGTAACCTAATAACTTATCAAAATCTTCAAAACCTACTGCCTCCGCTCCGTACTGAACTGACCTGTCCTCTATTCCATACACAATACAATCAATTGCGTTCCTAGCTACTATACTACATCTATTCAAGGCTATCAATTTATCATAATAATACTCTTCCAAATCATCACCAAACTTTGCCCTTTTCCCTAACATTTCCGTGAACAAGTGACCATAATTCTCGTACGTTGGAAATGCACATTTAAGTTTATCTGTCCATTCTTCCCATGTAAGTAATATAGAAGGTGGTACGAGGGACAACAGTTGCAGTGCCAACTAACTTTGGGAGGGCATAGTGCGCAGTTTGCTTACTATCCCAACCGTAAATTTCAGAGCATTCTTTAACTTTATTTAACCATGTAACAATCGTTTGGTTTTTTGATTTAGGATCAAATTTTGGCACTACGTTACTGTTAGTGAACCTTTCTCTACTCTGTGGATTTACAGCTGTGATAAGTTGCAAAGACTCCTTAAGACATTTCAGTAATTCAGAATTCACTGTATCAACAGATGAAGGCTGCGGCGTCACAGGTGAAGACTCCCTGTCGATCTGCGTTTGGACTGGGCTACGTGACCTTACAACGCTCGCATCACGGGTAGTCTGAACTCTGTCACACCTCTGCCTAGTACCTCTACAGTGTAGAGTCTACAATCTCTACGGTTACAATCTATTTTATCCTTTGATGACATAAACGATACATGACCCTGCAAAGGCGGTGTTACAACTGACTTATATCTACGCTTTTTATAGGACTCGATCCGTTCAAATGATATTCTCGATCCTTGTTGTTTAGCATCATGATCTTTGGCGTAACGTGTTACTGGCGTACTATTACCGTGCCTCGAAACATCGTCTCGCGTTCGGGGTCGGCTGCGTCTCGAGGCTTTTCCAAAATCAGGGCTCAAATGCCGTCCAATAGGCCCTCGCCTACTTGTGGACCGGTTACTCGGCATCCTCACTCAATATATTTTTCAATCTATTGTCCAATGTCCTGGAATTGAAATTCAAACAACGAGTATCCTTTCCCGCCAAAACATAGCAATCAGTGTTTTAATACAAACGAAATTGCATTATCGAGAAACTACATAACCACAGTGGTTATGCAACACCTAAGCTTTTCATTGTCTATACCAATAAATAAAATTTGAGTGTCCATTTTTAATGGCAAAATAATAGGCTTTTTTCATGCTCACACGGTTATTTGCACGACACCTATGCCTAAAATAGCAATTAAAAAATTTTTGTCTGTCTGTCTATTTGTTCCGAGTAATCTTCAAAACGGTTGGACCGATTTCAAAAATTCTTTCACCAATGGAAAGCTATAATATCAGGGCGTAAACTAGGCTATATTTTATCCCGGTATTCCCACGGGAACGGGAACTACGCGGGTAAAACGACTATAACCTATAACCGAAGCGAAGCGAGGGCGGATTGCTAGTTTTAAATAAAACCAGTAATATGAGAAAAGAAAAAGAAATGTGCCCGAGTTAGTAGTTTTATTTAATTAACACCTTTTCTTTTTACAATACCTATTGTAACGAATTTGTTAACGAAAGATAAACAATATTTTAAAATTGTTACGATAACCAGAGATGATATGTATTTCACATTCTTACGGTGAACTCAGACTTAACAGATAATATTAAAATAAAATATTTTAATCGTTCTAATAATTATTTACGTGCAAATATTTTACAGGATATGTCACACTAAATATTTATTACGTAGGAAGCTGATACGCAAGGGCGTCCATTGTGTGAAAGTTATATCAACTTACACAAATATGAGTCAACCATTTACTCGCTTATGAAATTATCAATTAAATTACAAAACAATAATAAAGTCGGTTGACAAATTAAAACGTATGTATCCGAACTAGCCGTATATGTAAGGTCGTAAGTGTTACTTGATAACATTTATACAACACTATACCATAACATACGCAGAATAAAGTTGATTATAAGATTATTACATACCTCACTGTGGGCATACGTTCACACCAAGGTGGTATGATACACCTGAATTCCTTGGTGTTATCCCAGCTTTGGAATTGTTACATTTTGCCAATTGAAATATAAACGTGCTTGATAAACTTTTATTTATTCTCTGTATAATGCAGGATACAATTCTCTATTGATGATTTACAATTTGGTTGTTGACAATTCGCTATTAATCAATATAGAACACAATTTTGAAAATACAGTAACGTAGAATGGCGACCGTCTTCTCTTATTTCTTAAAACCACACATTGCCACACAAAGTACCGCCTGCCGGAAATGTATACAAAAGAGCGACATCTTTTTTAAATATTGCCGGAAGTCATTATTGAGCCACTTACTTACAATAATATAGTATAATAGTTATTAATATAATAGTTATCTAAAAATATAAACCATTATTCTAGAATTAGGTATCAAAATTAACATGTTTTATAATAGCTTAAACAACAAACAATACTTCAATTTAGATAAAATATTCGAGCGTAGCGGAAGTTTATTACAATTAATGATGAATTTTTATTAAGTGTGATATACTAATTATACATTTAAACATTATTTTCTTATCAAGCTAACACATGCGTAGTTCGCGCATTAGTCCTATCTCTCTTACTCTCATGCAAAGGATGCGGAAAGAAATTGATGAATCCTGGCGAATTTAATAAGGATAATCGGATATTTTAATTGAATTATTGCATTGTCATCAGTCTTTGACAGGTGTGCAAAGTTTGAATTAAATCTGCTCATTCAAAGTAGGACAAAATCGAGCCCAAAGGAGTCGGTTACAAACAAGCAAACATACATACATACAGGTGAAACTAATATAATCGTGTTAAAAAAGAAAAAGAAGAATTTTACTTTCCCGAGCATCAAAGATAAGCAGCAGCGCTTTTAAGCGATACTTTTAACATCAACTGCAATCTCTTATAAAAAAAAGAGAATGAAGAATTGTGTATTACCACCCCTTACTTTCCCGAGCACCAAAGATAAGCAGCAGCGCTTACCAGCGAAATCCTTAACATCAACTGCAATCACTTACCTGGCAACATGATGATCATAAAATTATTCCCTCTTGTAAGGAGGTCTATTTCCAACAGTGAAGATAGCTTGATCGATGGAAATGTATACTTTTACTGTATTTGTACATCACGGTCATCATTTGGCATGATAAATAAGTATCACACCATTTATATTGTTAGTTGTTCATTGCTTAAATTATTGCGTATTTTCCTTCTAAAAATTCAACTTTTTGTCTTTTTCCTAAGTCCGTAAGCTCTGATACGAAGTACCCTTTTAATCCTTCATTACTGTCAACATTTTGAAATAATAGAATAACTTGCCACGAATATTCTGTATACAAATTTATTATTTTTGGTGCTCAGCATCTCTGTACTTTAAGACCCTTAAAAGCTTCCATCTAAAATCTGAAGGTCCCTATCGTTCTATTTCTAATCGACTAGTGAAATGAGGTTTCCCTATGGTGTCCAAGAATCTCTTAAAAGATGACTAAAGGAGATAATGTGCGAATAACTGCTATGCAGGAGAAGTAAAACTTGAATTAAAATTTTATACATATCCGCCTAGCGTGGTATAATTTTCAATGTTGGAGGAGGGTTGAGCCTAGCAGTGGGACTTAAATAGACATTAACCTTCGTATACTCGCGCGTTGGTCTCTCAGACTGGCAAACTATTAAATCGTTATTTTCTAAAAAAATATCAACACTGCGACTTTGTGATTTTTAGTAGCTTCTTCATTTATTTTTCATCGTTGTTTAATGCGGCGTAAGCGTAGGTGACGTATAGAAGTGGCACTTTTTTTACAGGTTTCGGTCCGTGAGACCGACGCGAGTATACGTGTCACCATTTTAGGTAAGTCAGATTTTTTCTTATTTTGGAATATTATTGAATTAAATACATTAATTAATTTTAGTGGTATATAATATCTATTCAATATAATGACATTCATTTAGACCATTTTCAATTATTTTTGTCATTTTTGTCACCCCAATGAACGAAGTAGAATAAGAGCGCTGTTAGATGGGTGAATATTCCAATTCAAATTATGAAGATATCGGTGAAAGTGAGGCGATGCTAAAATTATGTTTATGTCAAAAGTTTATATAGAATAACAACATGAAGGGACTTATAAGTCGATACTAGGTCTCAGGCACTAGTCAAGCGACTTTGTGGGGTAATAGGTGGATCTCGTCGAAATGTAACTTGTGTTAATTTTGATTTTAAAATTACCATTAGGGAATAATGTATTTTGATACTATTTTATGGTATTTTATTAGTTTTGTTACTCTTTTAATTATTTTGCATAGTATTTTTGGAGTTAATACATTAAAAAAGTTTCATTATGATGTTTAACTGAGAGTACTAAAATTTTGTTATTTTAAGAAGTTGATTTAAAAAACTATTTCTACCAAATAAAGTTAAAGTGCTATCATTTCTTTTAGTTTTCTTATTTAATTATAACCTCTTCTTAAGGGGAAAAAATAATGTTACTTAATAATCATAAAAGTACAAACATACAGACAAGTTCAACTTTCGGTCTGAGGTACCATTAGCAATAAAATGATTGAAATATGGATAAGAGGAGACATTATTATAATACAAGGACATCACTTTATCCCTGCCTATAATGTAAGATACTTTCATTGTGGAAATACGAAATGCCGACATTTATAGCCAGTATTTATACATCCTGAGTTTTGGACAACCCTACAGCGTCCCTATCCATCCGGTTACCATTACCATATATGTAGCTCTTTTATTCAGATGACCGTCTGTTCCGGTCAACACGGAATATAATGTGAAATTGCACGGGGTATTTAACTTTAGTTATATATGATTTAGTCTTGGATATTATGATGTTAAGTGAATACCTTGTAAGTAAATTGTTTTACCCATAACTAGCTGACCTAACAGACGTTATTCTGTTCAAATCTAAGAAAATAGTACAAATAATTCTCCTTGAAGTCGATCGCAGCGCCACCTACCAGTTTCAATTATTAATTTAAACCATTCTCATATCCGTCGGCACAACCACTAAAAAATCATCTAAATCGGTGCAGCCGTTTAGAAGGATTTAATTACAAACACACGAACAGAAGATTTATATATAGATTTGAATCCTCTTATTATTTTTGTATTGAAAACTTCTAAAAGCGTGCTGTGGACTTTATGGATATTGAATTAAGCTCGACTATATCAGGATCATTCGAGAAAAACCAGCTCTCGTCAATTATGCATTTTAGAATACGATACCAATCACGATTTCTCCTATGGTGACAGATCAAGAACACATTTCACCACCCCCGTCTCTAACCCGTAGATGCATTTCTTATGACTACTAGGGAAAAGCAATTGGTAGTGACTTATTGTCTTCTAACCCGTCACCATATAGGAACAGTGTCTACAGTTTATGTATTGACAACTTAGCCCAAATCATCACCATGATCATCTCAGCTCAAATACGTCCCCACTACTGAGATTGAGCCTCTTCTACAGTGGAAGGGGAATTGATCTATCCACGCTGTTCAGACGGCTTGGTACAGAGTTTTATTTCGATATTTTCTTCTACAGTACAAAGGGTGTTAGTGCCCACCCTCGTGTATGGCAGGGAAGACATGAAAGTAGGATAAATGCTGTAGAGATGAGAGGTCTACGTAGTATATGTGGTGTAAGGCTGAAAGATAAAATTAGGAATAATGTATAACATTGTGCAAAGAGAGCGCTTTGGAGTAAACGAAGAAGTAGTGACAAAGATTAAAAAATGTATGTGGAGGTGGTTTGGACCTGTAGAAAGAAAGTGAAGAGAGAATGACGAAGCAAGTATACAAAGCAAGCGTGAGTGGGACAATTGCAAGAGCAAGACCACGGCATACGTTTCTCGATCAAATTGGAGATGTGTTGGTGATGGTCATGTTAAGAGTACGCGTTACCATAGAGAATTCATGAAGACTTTGATAAGTGTGAATGAAGCGATGGAAGTACGTCCGAAGTCTCTGCCTACCCCTGTGGGAAGCAGGTATGAGGCTATGTATGTATGTTTTCCTTCTCTTGTATAGATGTTCATCATCATCATCATCTTGCTCTTATCCCAATTACTTGGGGTCGACGCAATATGTCATCTGTTTTGACATATTGCAAAAAGTTTTGGCAATGACTTTTATGACCGGCCGCCTGCCTGACGTCAACCCTCCTTGGGAATGTAATCGTTGACCCAAATGGTACCAGATGGAGTTGGTCCGGGTCAATCTAGGGCTCTTAGTCGTCTTTTACGACACCCACGAGCAAAGCAAGGGTTGGTAGTATTCGAAGCCGCTACCACACAGCTATTTAAGAGTAATTATTACATTTAAAAACTTCTCATCTAGACTCTGTGCATTTTAGTGGCAAAACAGCTAGAAATATTGTACCATCAATCAAATTTGATCAAGTACATATTTTTTTATCTGATGGTATTATAATTCTTCAGTACAGTACTAGAAGTAATGTTGTTGGCCTGATTTAATTTATATTGTTACTAATAGTTGACAATTCCCTATAATGAACAACAACCCGCTCGTTAAAATCATTTTACTGCTCATCCTTATCCTTGGCGCCATGCTTCAGTATGCGTGTGAATTCCACGTAGTCAAATAGCCCATCGCGTATAGGCGCTTCGCGTAGCATTTCATCTACGTCATCATCTGTGAAGCGATCACCCATCGTTGTCAGTAGCTCTCGAAGACGCTCCTCACCTATTACGCCTGTATTCTCTTCATCGAAACATCCAACTGCATTTTTAATGACATCTTCAGGATCGGTTCCCTGCAGGCGTTCACCAAATAGTGTGAGGAACATCGTGAAATTTATGGGACCAGGTGCTTCATTCATCATGCCCTCTAAATAATCCTCATTAGGATTTTTACCAAGAGAGGCTAACATGTCATGAAGATCATCTTTATCGACAAAACCATCTCTGTTCTGATCAATCATATTAAATGCCTCCTTGAACTCAGCTATTTGAGCTTGATCAAACATGGCAAACACATTGGAGGTAGCTCGCTGAGCGCGCTTCTTGTTGGTGCCGCGGCGACCAGCTGTCTTACGGGAGGACATGATGGGCGTCTATATTTAGTGTAATGTTCACTAATGTCTCTTGTATAAATCACTTCTCTTGTATAGATGTTGTATGTAAATAAATCCCTTAATAGTCTTTTACGACACCCACGGGCAAGAAAGGACATGGTGAATTATATTTTTACTCCGCCATCACACAGATAATCACCATTGGCTCAAATAACTAAATTAAAGTCCATTTTATAATTAATCTATAATTAGCAATTACGGCGGAACCAATTCGGAAAATTTCATTTTGTTTTGAAAATTATTTGCCGATTCGAGTCGACCATCACCAATATTTGTCCAGTTGAATTGTTTTGAAATATTGCAGAACTGAATTCAGTCTATCTTCTAGTTAATAATTAATTATTTGACTCTCCGTGTAGTAACAAAGTAAAAATACGGGTGTCGTAAAAGATGACCAAGGGATTTATTACGCATATGATATATATTCAAGAGATAGAAAACTCGAAACAAAACCCTATGCCCACACGTCCGACCATCATGGTAGGTCAATTTCCTTCCACAATGGATAAGCCGAGACCAATAGTGGGACCTATATAGGCTGAGGTGATTTTGATGATGATTACTCGACTTGTGACATCAAAGCAGGTAGCTCGCCTTTTCGATTTAATCTTTATTTTTTTAATGATTTCTGATGTTTACGCGAGTATTACACATTTTAAATAAAACTACTTTACGGATTTTATCGCGTTTGTATTTGATTTCCGATTGCCCGACGTTTCGAACACTTTGCAGCGTTCAACGTTCAATAATAATAGCTAAAGACAATTTTACAAATTAAAACCTCTTAGTAAGATAAAGTAAGCTGCCTTCAAAATTAATATTAATTTAGCATCATGTCACCTGAGTTTTCTTGCTGGATCTTTCTCAGTGTAGCCGCGTTCCGATCCGGTGGTAGTATACTAGATTGTTAGTTTTCTTTTAATATAATTACTATTAATTTTAATGTTAAATAATTACTATCCATAAACAATATATTTTTTTCATATAGAATCATTTTCTTCTTACACTGGCAATAAATTTGTATAAAAATGTGGGTCAATATTAAATAAATAAATTCTGTATCGGGTAGATAATTATAAATTTCCTGCAATAACGATGACTTGTTGGACGTGAGACATCTTAGTCCGCCCGTGACCATGAATGCTGCAAAGTGTTCGAAACATCGGGCAATCGGAAGTCAAATACAAACGTGATAAAATCCGTAAAGTAGCTTTATTTTTTTATGAATTCTAGAACATAGAAGATATTTCAATAATGTTTTTATATCCTAATAACTTTAATCTTACTTTTCTCTATCATTGTATCAAAATTTATACGCCCGTAGAAGCGTAGGTGATATCTAAGATAGGCTAATAAAACAGCAATATAAGGGTAATCGCTTGTAAGCCATCGATAAACGAATCGATCTAAGTTCCTCCGAGTGACTCGCAACTCGGTGGTAACTTTAAATTGCTTTACAGAAATTTCGCTTTGAAAGACTTGGAAGTGACGCGGAGTGTTTATAACGTAGGAGTATTTCGAAAAAGAGTTATGATCTAATAAACTTAAGTTTATTACATTTTAAAGAAGTCGGTAGGTAGTAGGTACGTGTTTATGTCAAAAAAAACTTTATCTTTGTAAAATATAAAATAAGAACTTTACGAGAAGTGCTCGAAATATAAAGTTAGCAAATTGATATGTTAGCAGAGAGAACTTTCGAAGGAAGCATGAGAGCCGCGCCTCCTGAATTGACGCCTTCTTCAGCGCTATTGCTCGTTACCTTGTTTTCATTTCCTAAATAGGCATTGCCATCAGGTGCATTAGTGACATAAAACTGACGAAAAATCCATATGGATGAATAGTTTTAAACAGATTGGTATGGTATGGAAGCATGCAAATAAGAAAATTTGAAACAAAAACTTACCTTACTTAGGGTTTGTCCGAATGGAAAATTCCTTAATGCGGTAAAAACTACCTGAGACCAATAGCGGGCAGTTCATAGCCTCATAATGAAGAAGAAAATATTCTAGATCATATAAAAATATCGTATTTTTTTAAAGATAACATTCTATAACTAAGGAACTTCGGATTTTATTGCGTTTGTATTTGATTTTTGATTACCCGACGTTTCGAACACTTTACAAACGAAACGTCGAATCGAAATCGACGTTCGAAACGTCGGGTAATCAAAATTCAAATACAAACGCGATAAAATCCGTAAAGTAGTTTTATTTAAAATGTGTAATACTCGCGTAAACATCAGAAATCATTAAGGAACTTCGGTTACAACTTTAAAAACATAAATTACACTTATTTTTGGATCGCACAAAATATTGTTCCATATGGGAAACCCCTAACACTGGGCACGATGTGTCAATATCTTAACTACTTTTCGTGTGGTGACGCGGTAAGAATACAATTCAACACCTCATCTCTTACCCTTGGGTGTAGTAAAAGACGACTAAGGGATATAATCTCCTAATAATATCTATGCAAGACAAGGGAAACTCGGAACAAAACCCTATGCATACATCCCTTTACGACACCAACGTTGATGAGAAAGAAGGGAGAGGGAAAAGATTGGATATTGTTGTTCACTCAAAAATAATTCATTGAACGGATTTAGTTTAAATTTCATTTTGGGAAAGTTACATTTTATACGGACGAAGCCACAGTTAGAAGCAAGTATATTACAAAATTGTAATAAATAGATTTATCTATTACGGAGAAAAATAAAATATCTATTATGAAGAAAATTAAAGACTGAATTCATACTAAAATAAATTGCTTTTATAAACTAATCGAATAACTATTCTAGAGAAAATATTTTATTAGTTCTATTAACGATAAGAATGCACACAGCTCTCAGTCATGTGAATATTTATTTAACACAAGTGCAAAACTATTTATTTGAAATACGCTTCGTGATCACATTTCACGTAGATTTGCTGAAGAAATTCAATCCGAGGATCACAATGAAAGAGACGAAAAGCTCACAATAGTGTTGCACACACATCCCTCGGATGCTTCCATTGCCTTTTTATTTTTATTCGAATTTAGTGCTAAGCTGAATTGTGTGAGGGAATAATGTTGTTAGAAAACTGTAGCTTCAACATTTTATTATTTAAGAAGCGTAGTGTCTGTTACATTGAACTTAAATTTGAAGGATCATTATAAGGATTAAGGGATATAATCAGAGTTTTATTTTTAAATAATACATCAGCATTTAAATCACAAATTTTCAATAGAATTAAATAGTGCAATGACTATTTAATTGGTGGCGGCTTCGAATACTACCAACCCTTGCTTTGCTCGTGGGTGTCGTAAAAGACGACTAAGAGCCCTAGATTGACCCGGACCAACTCCATCTGGTACCATTTGGGTCAACGATTACATTCCCAAGGAGGGTTGACGCCAGGCAGGCGGCCGGTCATAAACGTCATTGGCGAAACTTTTTGCAATATGTCAAAACAGATGACATATTGCGTCGACCCCAAGTAATTGGGATAAGAGCAGGATGATGATGATGATGATGACTATTTAATTCTATTCCAAATTTATTGTATTAATTTAGGCAGTTTATTATTTCTTATATTTTTCATATTTTGTTATGTTTCTGTGTATAGAGACTTACTTCAGTTAGATTTAAATCATCATATGCTTGTAATTTACAACCGTATCTTTAATTTATGGGAGTTAATATGTATAAGATATAGCACGAAGAATTAGCACGCTGAAGTGGCAATGGGCAGGCCACATCGCTCGATGAACCGACAACCGCTGGGGAAGAAAGATTCTCGAGTGGCGACCACGTATTGGACGACGCAGTGTAGGACGACAACTAGGTGGACCGACGACCTGGTGAAAGTTGCTTGGCGTCGTTGGATGCAGACAGCACAGGACCGCACTTTGTGGCGTAACATGAGAGAGGCCTACGTCCAGCAGTGGACGGCGATAGGCTAAAATGATTAATGATGATGATGATGATCGAGTGTGCTGTGTGGTAGCGGCTTCGAATACTACCAACCCTTGCTTTGCTCGTGGGTGTCGTAAAAGACGACTAAGAGCCCTAGATTGACCCGGACCAACTCTATCTGGTACCATTTGGGTCAACGATTACATTCCCAAGGAGAGTTGACGTCAGGCAGGCGGCCGGTCATAAAAGTCATTGCCGAAACTTTTTGCAATATGTCAAAACAGATGACATATTGCGTCGACCCCAAGTAATTGGGATAAGAGCAAGATGATGATGATGATGATGATGATCGAGTAATTTTACGGGAAAGGTTATCATTGGACGAAATTTTTATACATCATCATCATCTCAGCTCATACACATCCCACTGTTGGGCTCGGGCCTCCTCCATTACGGAAGGGAAATTGACCTACCTAATAGGTCAGACGTGTTGGTCGAGTTTTCCTTCTCTTGCTATTTTTATACGTTTTTCTTTTATTTTATTGCGTTTGGGTTGGTTGTATGCAAAGGGAATAATAAATCATTACCATTTTGCAGCATAGTTTATAAATATTTAATTAACAGAAATAAAACTACTACTTCCATTGAGAATATAAGGGAAATTTAATGGGAATGGAATCCAATAACATATATTATAAACTTTGTGTTTTTACTTAATTATTGTTATTAAACAATATATAAAATACTTCGTATTTTCTTGGAAGTTGATAACCTAACACAAATCACAAGACCGCATCTTAAATTTGATAAATGAAATATTATTATAATGTTTAACTTCGTTGATTTTGTGGTAGCGGCTTCGAATACTACCAACCCTTGCTTTGCTCGTGGGTGTCGTAAAAGACGACTAAGAGCCCTAGATTGACCCGGACCAACTCCATCTGGTACCATTTGGGTCAACGATTACATTCCCAAGGAGAGTTGACGTCAGGCAGGCGGCCGGTCATAAAAATCATTGCCGAAACTTTTTGCAATATGTCAAAACAGATGACATATTGCGTTGACCCCAAGTAATTGGGATAAGAGCAAGATGATGATGATGATGATGTTTAACTTCGTTGATTTCAGGATCGTAAGTTATCTACTAACTACCCACTCGCAAATTTTAATTCTCGGTTAAGTAAATCATTCAATAAATATATTTTTGCTGATTTATATTTTATTCCGAACAACGTTTACTGGTGGAATACATAAAATTCATGCGGTAAAACCGTAAAAATAGTTTGATTTCATATACCTAAGGAATACTTGCGTAATTAACAGAAATCAGTATAGAAAATTATAACTGGACTATTTTAACTGATTTTATCGCGTTCGTATTTAATTTTGGTTCGCCAGACTTATGACGACTCGTAACCATGAATGCTGATGAGTGTTAGAAACATCGGATCATAAAAAAAATTTAATACAAACGCGATAAAATCCCTAGAAATAGTGGCGAGTAGAGGGTAAGAGGATAAAGAGTAGAGAAGTAGGTTGACTCCATGATTTGATTTATCATTTAATTACATACCTCTATTTATCTGCTTCGGGAACATAGATGGGATCAATAAAACAACACTATCTCTAAACACTATCGCATGTTACATGATTCCATCCCTCCATCAGCGCATAGATGTCTAGTATTTTCCATCCGGGGCGACAGAGGGGTGGTGCGCGGCCCCATAACCCACAGTCTCCTCTCATTCGCCGTTTGGCCGACCACTGGTACCGAAATGATCAAATGTTGACATAAAACTTTTATTTTTGTACTTTGAATTTCACTTTAAAATATTATTTAATAAATCATCACAATCATTTCAGCTCAGATACATCTCACTGCTGGTCTCAGGCCTCCTCCTTGATAGGACTGAAATTGACCTACTATTGCACGCTGGTCAGATAAGTTGGTATAGAGTGGTATACTGTTCAACATAGGGCCTGTGTCACTTGCATTCAACGGTTCACTGCAACTTTCAAGATATCATTAGATCACAAGTGATTAAATCTATGAGAATTTAATATTAAATAAAGAGAAACTAATATCAAACTATAAACTAGACAAAGATAAACATTTCAAACACCAAAGAGAATCTCTACAATTACATTTTCTATGTAAATTGAAAGCATAAAATGTTATTACAGTACTGTTAGGTTTAATGTCATACTGTCGCGTTGTGATGTTACCGTTCTATATAATTTAATTCTGGCCGCCTGTCCTGCCAGATGTCGTCACTGTTGCACAGAGGTACGTTGCTATGAAATATTTGATAGGCGCTCTCGTAGATATGAAACCCGTTGGAATGAATGTTCTTGTTTTGATCAAATTGATTTTTGTGCTTAACAGCTGTAGTTTTTCTATCATTTCTTTTATTTTCTATGGGGTAATAATATCCGTATGGTGACTGAGTAAGAATACAATTCACCGCCCCCTGGAGTGTCGAAAAAGACGACGAAGGGTAAAAAAAATACTTTAGTCCTCACTATAATCAGCCGAAATCATAAGCTTTTATTCATTCATTCATTCATATCAGCATATATACGTCGCTATGTTGGGCTCAAGCCTCTTCAAAAACAGGAGGGAAATTGTTCTTACTATACACTGCTGTTCAGACAGGTTGGTATAGGGTTTTTTTTCGAGTTTATCTTCTCTTACATAGATCTAGTCTTATACGTGGATATCCACGGACAAGTGGCGAAATGAATTCTTACTCCGTCACCACACGGAACATATGCTATATTAAGATAAAATATCGTTTATTTCAACAAACATTATTTCGTAATAAATTTCCTTCAATAACACGACAGTAAAGAACATTGCTCTCACAAATCGTCATGTAAACAAATATAAGTGAGAGCTGACATTGAAACGGAGAATATTGGATTTGATTCCAAGTTGCCGTATTTATTGAACAAATAAGATTTATTGAATAAATAAGAATAATGTTCCCATTTTTTACGATAATACATCCTTTACGTGTTAAAAATACAATACGTAATACGTGTTAGTAATATATACATGATTTTGAACGTCATTACTGTAGCTTCTTTTCTTTTTGTAGTGCTTTACTGATGATATTTCTTTGCCTGCAGCCAATAATAGGGTTGTATTGTTTGAAAAAATTGTCGTCGTAGTAGAAGGAATTTTGCTACTGTCATTTATTTAGTAAGCAAGATAACCGGAGGCCGAATCGCCATCTTACGGTAGGCAGCAACCTGATTGAACCCATTGTCACGTCCCACTGTTGCGCTCGGACCTCCTCTATTATGGAAGGGAAATTGATCTGTTATACCACGCTATCAGGCAGACGCTATGTAGTTGCTATGTAGTCAGACGTGTTGGCATAGGGTTTTTGATTCGAGTTTTCACATCTCTTAGTCGTCTTTTACGACACCCAAGGGCAAAAGAGAGGGTAATGAATTGTTTTCTTACTCCGTCACCAAGCGAATAAATAGTTACATATTCATTTCTATACTATCACTGCACTAAAATAGTTCTTACTAATATTATAAATGCGAAAGTAAGAGTATTTGTTTGATTGTTACGCTTTCACGCTTAAACCACCGAACTGATTTCAAAAACGAACCAATTTAAAAAAAAATCTCTCGATCTTTCTCACTCGCTTGCTCCCCACTCTTGTCCCATGGCTGTGCTTCTTGCTTTGTTCGCCCTTTCTCACTCTCTCTCAATCGGTCTCAATCGCTCTCTCCCTCTTCTTCGACAAAAAAGCTGCACATCTTCGTGATGCTAAATTGCGTTTCATCCGTAAAAAATTTACCCTCATGCGCGCAAAGAAGTTTCATTTCAAAATTCATTCACCAAAGGAAAACTATTATATCAGAGAATAACATAGGCTATATTTTAATTCGGTATTCCCACAAGAACGGGCACTACGCGGGTAAGGCGACTGAAACCCAAGAGAAGTGAGGGCGAATTGCTAGTACAATATAAATTATCCAGTCGATGGTCCTGTCCAGCGCACCAGTGTGGACGGGGTCCCTGACCGTTCGTCTTAGGACTGTTCTGCGGCGTCCGCAGAGAGCCATGGCCGTCAGGGCCGTACGCGGTATCCCGGGAGAGGGTAGTCCCTCAGGGTATTCCGTCGGGCCAACCACTGAAGTCAAGGAAATCTGCACCGGTGGCCGGTCCAACGACGAACGCGACGTGCCATAGGGTGTAGGGTTACGGGGTCGCACGGCGGGTGCACTGACCGTGGCCCACACAAAAAAGTGCAATATAAATAAATTAAAAACTTATTAGAAATGAGATATTCTAAAAAAAGGAATAAATAATAATTTTATTAAATAGTAGTCTAGTAGCAGTATTTCACCTGTTGATTTAACATATTTACTTTAAGTGCTATAGAGTAGTTAGCAAAAGCTAGGAAATGAACATTGCTCTAACTTTTGATAAGATAAGCGTTAATTTAACTTTATTATAGTTGTGTGGAATATTAAAAGCATTCCACTTAACTGAGTTTGTTATTCAAGTTATTAACATAGTTATTAAATAAGTAATTTAGTTATTTGTTTGACTAATTTTATGTCTCAAATATAATTAGAAATATGTTTCCATACTTCTTCATCGTCTCAGTTAATATACGTCCCACTGCTGGGCTTTAGCCTCCTCCTTAATAGAATGAATTTCAAATTAAATTAACCTACTATGCTGGTCACAGGGGTTAATACAGGATTTAACTTGCAGTTTTCCTTCACTTAAATATTCCTTTACTTATCTGTGTAGTACATGCCTTAGGCGTCGACGATACCCACGGGAAAGATGGTGAATGGTATTCTCACCCCGTCACCACACGGAAAATTCTTCTTCTTCATCATATGAATATCCCAGAAGATTCCTAAATAATATATCAGCCTATCGCAATTCATTGTTGGCATAGCACTCCACACGAAACGAATAACGACCACTGAAGTCAGGGAACTCTGCACCAGTGATCGACCCAACGACGAAGGTGACGTGCTATACGGGTGCGTTACGGGTGTGCGTGCTTACGCCCCTCTGTTGTCCCGGACGGAGTGGCACGAGGAGTGCGCCGGCAGAAACGAATAACGTCTAAATCACTACGCTTAACTAACCCATCTAGGGTTAGCGATTGTCCTTGGTGTTACAAATTGCCCAAGATTGTACTGCTGTCTATTCTCCGGATAACACCTTAATCATTTTTAATCCCTCACAAGGGAAAGTTAAGGATGCTAATAATATCTCTGGTCGTATACGTGCAATTTCTGGACTCAAACCACCCCCACAATAGGAGAGAAATTGACCTTCTATAGGCTTAATTATATCTTCAATACGCGGGTAGGGCGAGTTAATATAGCGTGGTGTTTCGAATTTGCCTTCTCTAGATGTTGTATAACAACTCCACTTGGGCCTCCTCCTCAATAAGAAAAAAATTGGTCTATTTTACCGCTCTGTTCTGGTGAGTTCGCAAAGGTTTTCATGGCGATTCTACCATTTTATATCGATGTTATTTGTATATCGTTTGTGGTCTTTTATAACAATCGCGCGCAAGATGGAGGCTGTTAAATTGTTATTGTATACCCTCACTACATAAGAAAAACAATATTGATGCATTATATTCTTAACCTAAAAGGAAGTTTTATTTAATACTAGCAGCCCCCTGTGCTTTTACCCGCATAGTTCCCCTTCCCGTGGGAATATCGGGATAAATTATAGCCTATGTGTTATTCTGATGTGTAAGCTATATTATTGACAAATTTCATGAAAATCCATTCAATAGTTTTTGCGTGAAAGAGCAACAAACATTCTCACATACATACAAACATTCGCGTTTATAATATTAGTAGGATTAGCAAATTCCCGATGGTCGTTTGTCGTTATCATTCTTACGGTTATAAGATATAGAATATGTTACTAGCAGATAATTTTAGCTTTAATTGGTGCAAAAATTAAAGTCGGTCAACTATTTTAAGCGCGAAATCCTAACAAACAAACAAACTCCCAGTCATATCTTTATTGGGTCTAAAAAGACAATAGGGTGTTGTCATTAAGGAAATAATCCTTGTATTGCTGGGAACTTTGCAAACATAATTAACGAACACAAATCATTTACAGACATAACAAAACTTTGTAGATCGCACCAAGTATTGTCTTATGTGGAATCGAACCCGCGATCCGCGTATCTTAACCACAATTCCATCTGTGTAGCCTGTTAGAATAGCCTTAATATTATTATATAAATAAAAACATTAGTGTCAATCAACAAATTAGTTTGGCAGAATGTCAATTCTCGTAAAACTATGGAGCGTCTGCTACTAATTTACTAGTACCATTCACATATTGTAGTAGCAGCTATAAAAGTTAATATCCTCCCTATTTGGTTGTAATATCGACACCTCGGTGGATTTATTTACTTTTCTGTTTGTTGAAACATTGAGACACTTTATCTGACAAACTTTAAGTTCATTACATTACCAGCTGAAGCGTTATATATGATCCAGCTATCTCATTATGAACGAGTAATGTATATTGATTTGTAGCGGATGATCGTATAGACGTGGCAATTAATTCTCGCGTTGCTACAATTTGTAAGTTATGAGCGCGCGCATCCCGCCCCCTCGTCGTACATTTCAAAGATGTGTAAACTCAGATATGGTTTAATATCTTCTGTTAATAGTTTTATGCCTAAGCCATTAATTAATGTAATTAATAAAATCTACCCTAATGAAAAAGTAATATGTTAGAAAAAATATAACTTAACATAATTTGCTATATTATTAAAGGTCTATGCTATTATAAAGAAGTAAAGTTTAAATGTGTATGTATATTAGTTTGTTATTCTATCCGTGTGGTGACAGAATAACAATACAATTCACCACTCCCTATCTTGCCCGTGGATGTCGTAAAAGACAACTAATACAATATGCACATAACATCTGTGCAAGAGAAGAAAAACTTGAAATGAAACCCTATACCAACATGTCTGGGGGTGCTACGCCAGAAACCTCCGCGTGGTGTACCCTGGGCACAAGTGACAATTCCTTGGACTGCTCTCTGGAATTGTCGCTCGTGGTAAATATCTGGCCCGAGGGGGGGCCCAGTTTGTGGGATGCCCCAAATTCGCTCCATGCCCTCTAATTGTAGAGGGTATTGGACGCGAAAATTCGACGGGCCCAGTCACTCATTCGTTTGAGGACTGGGCAGGCATTTGCCAACCGCGACAAATCGTAGACCTGATTCTTGCTTCGAGACATTTGTCTTGAGGCCTAGATTCAGGAGCGAGGGTCTTGGCTTAACCGCCTGGACCGCGAGGAAGAAAACCTCTATAAAACAATCACCCAGAATCCTAAGTTCTGGCGCGCGGCGAGAGGATGCATGGCTGATGGGTTGTTCAGTCGTTAGCGCGCCCCCAGCCAGGGTACCTGCGGACCCCCTGTGTTGGGATACAAATGTACGCTTGCCCGGGTATCGGGATCTCTGCCCGGGTCGACCGTTATTTCTCCCATGCTCGTGGGAACTTGATGGATTCATGTTCAGTTAACACAGATGAAGATAGGAGGGGTGAGACGCCCAAAAACACCACCACGGAGAACCGGAATTCGATTGGTTCCCACCTAAAAGCCTTGCCAAGCTACAGAAAAACTGGCACAGAGGAAGGAGTGGCCTCGTCCGACTGCAGCTCGGCTGCTGGTCCGGCACTTGAGGCCACAAGATCAGGCAAGGGGCCAGCGACACTCGAGGCCCCCAAGAAGAGGAAAAAGCGGAAGAATATGGGGACGGGGAAGGCCACGAGTGTCAAGAGGCGCGAGTTGGCCAGGCAGGATCGGCTGGCTAGGGAGGCCGCTGCAGCCGCTCCGACTGCTGACGAAGGCGGCAGCACTGCCGCAGAGCCGTCGGACACTGAGGGCGGCAGCACATCAGCTGCAGAGATCGCCAGTCAGTCCCCAGCGTCGGCCTTGACGGCGGCCCTAGCGGTCAGGGAGGAGGTCCTCCTCTCGCAGGTGCGGAAGCGCCCCCTGAACGAGGGTGGCAGCTCGGGATCCTCCGAGGGGAGTAGCACCATCATGCCTCCTCCAAAAGTCCCGACCTCTCGCAGGGGGCGGGGCGGGCGAGGCGGCGCGGTAGTAGCGGCAAGGTCGGCGACTCCATCGCCGATCGGTACGGCGCGGGGGACTGAGGCCCATAAACGGGCAAATGAGGCGGCTGCCGAAAGAATGATGAGGGTGTTGGCGGACATCCCTCCCACCGACACGGCGGCTGCTGAGCCCGCTGTGGGTGGCGATCCCCCAGCTGCCAATGTGGCCACCCTGCAGGCCGAAAACGCCCGCCTTTCTGGTGAGGTTTCAGGCCTGCAGGAGAAAAACAAGGCCTTACACAAAGAGCTGTCGGCGGTGCAGAAGGCGAACCGCGAGTTGGCCAAGCAAATGGCCGACTTGCGGCGCCAGGTCGCACAACTGGCGAGGACTGCGCCGCCGACAAGCGCCGGCCCTGCCGCCGCCCCCGCTGTCCCCGTTGCGCCAACTCGCGCTGCGGCGAGTCCCCAGAGGGCCCAGCCGGCCGAAGCGGTCCCGCTGCCCGCAGTGAACGGCGTGCCGGATCAGACCATGCGCGCCATAGTGGATGTTGTGGGCAGAATGCTCGACGCGCGTATGGCGGCTCTGGAGTCAAGACTGCCTCCGGAGCCCCGTCTTCGGCCGCCGCTTGCTGCGAACAGGCCCAAGGCCGCGGTGTCAGCCCCTGATGCGCTACCCTGCCAGGGCGGGCGCGTAGGGAGCTACGCTGCGGCCGTTGCTGGACCGAAGTCCAAAGGGCCCGCCGCGAGGAAGAAAGTGGCACCGGCTCCTGCTCAGGCCGGACCTCAGCCGCTGCCGGCAAATGCACCGCCGGTAGCAGCCAACGCAGCCGCAGCCTTGACTGCTGTGCCCGGCCCCTCCGCTGCACCTGAAGAAGGTTGGCAGACAGCCGAGCGCAGCCGAAAAAGTCGCGGCCAGAAGAGGAGAGCGGTGGCCAAAAGTGCCGCCAAAGCCTCCGCTCCCAAAGCAGGAGTCGCAAATAAGAGGTCGCGCAGGAGGCTCCGGCCGCCAAAGTCAGCCGCGGTGGTGATCACCGTGCTGCCTGAGGCGGCCGAAAACGGCCTCAGCTATGAGGCCGTCTTACGTCGCGCCCGGCGGGAGCTTGACGTCTCCGATTTAGGAGGCGTCGAAGCCAGGACCCGCAAGGCCCGGACAGGGGCACGGATTCTAGAGCTCCCTAGGGCCGAGGGCGCCAAGACGGCCGATAGCATGGCGGCCAAGTTGAGGGGTCTGTTCGCAGAGGAGGGTGGCGTTAAAATCGCCAGACCCGTAAAGTGCGCAGAACTACGCGTCGCGGGTCTGGACGACTTCGTGACGGTGGATGACATCCGGGAGGCCATCGTCTCGAAAACCGGGGGTCCCGTGGACACCGTCCGAATTGGCGCTATCCGCCCTGGTCCGGGCGGCGTCGGTGCTGCCTGGGTGCAGTGCCCGGTGGAGTCGGCCAAGCAATTGGCCGACTCAGGCAGGCTCCTCGTGGGCTGGAGCTCGGCGCGGCTGACCGTGCTGGAGTCCCGGCCTGCGAGGTGCTACAAGTGCATGGCGGTCGGACACACTCGGCCGACATGCACCAATTGCTTTGACTGCAGCGATCTCTGCTTCCGCTGCGGTCAACCCGGGCACAAGGCGGCATCCTGCGCCGCCACTCCCCACTGCCCCGCGTGTGCGGCGGGCAATAGGCTCGCCAAGCACCGCATGGGGGGCAGGGAGTGCAGACCCTCGGACCCCAAAGGGGCGGAGCGGTCCGACGAACCCGGCCGCTCCCGCCCCTAGCGCGACCCGATCGCCCGCCAGCGTGGAGGAGGTGATGGATACGGCCCACTAATGGCGACCGAATCGTACCACCTCCTGCAGGCCAACCTCAACCACGCCGCCGAGGCACAGGACGTTTTCCTGCAAGCCATGGCGGAGTGGTTGATCGGTGCAGCCGTAGCCGCGGAGCCGTACGTGGTGCCTGACCGGCCCAATTGGCTGGGCAGCAGTGACGGCTCTGTGGCAATCGTCGCCTCCACGTCGTGGCATTCCCCGCCTTTGTTGCTCAAGGACAGGGGCGATGGGTATGTCGCGGCGGAATGGGGAGAGGTTACGCTATTTGGTGTTTACTTCTCCCCCAACAGGAGCGCGACGGATTTCGGGGCCTTCCTCACTATCCTGGGGGCCTCGATACGGTAACTGGCACCGCGCCAAATCTTCGTTCTGGGGGACTACAACGCAAAGTCCACGGCGTGGGGGTCCCCCAGGACGAATGACCGTGGGCGGGCGGTCGAAGAGTGGGCGGCGGCACTGGGCCTCTGTTTGCTGAACAGGGGCTCGGTGCAAACGTGCGTGCGGCAGCAGGGCGGGTCGATAGTGGACTTGTCGTTCGCTAGCCCTAATGTCGCAGCACGTGTGAGGAGCTGGTGCGTCCAGGAGGAGGTTGAGACCCTATCCGACCATCGATACATCCGGATAGAGGTCTCCCGGACCCTCCTGCAGCCCAGCAGGGGTCACACGGCGGACGGAGCTACCGCGTTTCCGCGGTGGGCTGTGGGTCGATTGGATCGGGACCTGTTGGCGGAGGCAGCCATCGTTCAGTCGTGGCTGTCCTCACCGCCCCAGGCGGACGGGGTGGATGCCGAGGCTGGCCGCATCCGCTGTGCATTAACGCAGATCTGCGATGCGGCCATGCCCCGTGTGCGGCGTCTGCCCCCGAGGAGTGCGGTCCCCTGGTGGTCCCGAGAATTGGCGGACCTTCGGGCCGCGTGCATACGTGCCCGGAGGGCCTACACCCGCAGCCGAGCGCGTCACCGCGACGCTGAGCGGGAGGGCCAGCTGTATGAGGCTTACCGCAGTGCGCGGTCTGCCTTCAGGCTGGCCGTCCGCCAAGGACGTCAGTCGGCGGGAGATGTTGGACAGTCTCGAGCGTGACCCCTGGGGTCGCCCCTACCTCGCGGCGCTGAACAAGCTCCGCGGGCGGGCCCCCCCCCCTCACCGAGACTCTCCAGCCCAGTCTCCTCACCAGAGTTGTCGAGGACCTCTTTCCACGGCGGGCGGAGCACACGCCCCCGGTCATGGCTTTGCCGGACAGCGACCGAGAGGCCGACGACGATGAAAGTGCTCCACCCATCACGGAGCCGGAAATGGGAGCGGCGGTGGCGCGTATGCGAGTCAAATCCACCGCCCCCGGGCCCGACGGTATTCCGAACCGTGTGCTGGCCCTGGTCCTCGAGCACCTGGGACCACGCCTCAGGGGACTGTTCGACGCCTGTTTGACGTCCGGGCAGTTCCCTGGGTGCTGGAAAGAGGGGAGGCTGGTTCTCCTGCCGAAGCCGGGACGGTCTCCCGAGTCGGCCTCGGCCTACAGGCCCATCGTGCTGCTCGATGATGCGGGCAAGCTGCTAGAGAGGGTGTTGGCTGCCCGCATCGAGCGGCACCTCGTCGGGGTCGGGCCCGATCTGTCGGACGCCCAGTTTGGTTTTCGGAGAGGGCGTTTGACGATCGCGGCCCTGCTGCGCCTGAAGGCCGTGGTAGCGGAGGCCGTCACCGGCGGAGGAGTCCTGTTGGCGGTGTCCCTGGACATCGCCAATGCCTTCAACAGTCTGCCATTCAGCTGCATCAGGGAGGGGCTGAGGTATCACGGGGTGCCCGTGTACCTCAGGCGGCTGGTGGCAGACTACTTGGAGGGACGCAGCGTCCTCTACGTTGACCGAGTAGGGGACGTTGTGCGAACGCCCATGACGTGCGGTGTCCCACAGGGGTCGGTTCTGGGTCCGACCCTGTGGAACATCGGCTACGACTGGGCGTTGAGAGGAAGTCTCCCACCCGGGCTGGGCGTAATTTGCTACGCCGACGATACACTCGTCACAGCCCGGGGTGGGACGCTAGAAGAGGCGGCACGCCTGGCAACTCTCGGCACCGAGGAGATTGTCAGGAGAATCGAAGCGCTGGGGTTGAGGGTAGCCCTGGAAAAGACGGAGGCCCTTTTGTTCCATGGCCTCCGTACCGCCGAGCCTCCCGCCGGCGCTTCGATTACCGTGAAGTCGGTCACCATCAGCATCCAGGCCCACATGAAGTACTTGGGCCTGGTGCTCGACGGGCATTTTTGGTTCCGGGAGCATCTCCATCGACTTGTTCCCCGGCTTGTCGGCGCGGCGTCCGCCCTTTCCCGGCTGATGCCGAATGTGGGTGGACCCAGTGCTACGTGCCGACAGCTGTACACGGGGGTGATCCGGTCGATGGCCCTGTATGGCGCACCGGTGTGGGCGGGGTCCCTGACCGTCCGTCTTAGGGCCCTCCTATGGCGACCACAGAGGGTCATGGCGATCAGGACCATACGGGGTTACCGCACGGTGGCGACGGAGGCAGCGTGCCTCCTGGCCGGAACTCCCCCGTGGGACCTGGAGGCGGAGATGCTCGCCGACATTTATCGGCGGGTGTCGGAGACGCGCGCCCGCGGCGGTATGGTCTCCTTGCAGGAGATCACCGCCTGGCGGGTCGACGCCCGCCGAGGAGTCATTGCCCGTTGGGCAGTCCAGCTGGAGAGTCCTCGGTACGGTGTCAGGACCGTCGAGGCCTTCCGGCCGGTGCTGATGGAGTGGTTGGAGCGGACGCACGGGGTGCTTTCTTTCCGACTGGTGCAGGTGCTGACGGGGCACGGGTGTTTTGGGAAGTACCTGCACAAGATTGTCAGGAGGGAGAGCACACCGTCCTGCCAACACTGCAGTTGCGACGAGGACACGGCGCAGCACACGCTCAAGGAGTGTGCTGCGTGGGAGGGGGAGCGCCGTGAACTCGTCGCGATTATCGGTGCCGACCTGGCGCTGCCGACCATCGCCAGGGAGATGCCCGACAGCGTTAGGAACTGGGACGCGGTCGCCGTCTTCTGTGAGGCCGTAATCTCACGGAAGGAGGCGGCGGATCGTGTGCGAATAGAGCTCCTATTCGGCGACACGTTCCGCCACCGGCGACTGGGGCGGCGCAGGCGCGAGTATCTGCGCCTAATGCCGCCCTAGCCGAGGCCGCGGGTGATCGGACCGGGGAATTGTCCGTCATCCGAGAGGCTGACCGTGCGATGGCGACCGACGTCCCAGTACGTCGAGACGTGAGGTTACCCGAAAGGGTATTCCGTCGGGCCGACCACTGATGACAAGTCACATCTGCTCCGGTGGTCGGCCCAACAAACAACGAGGAGACGGGTGCGGGTGGGTTGTGGGCCCGCGCGCCGTCCTTTCGTCGCCCCGGGCGGACGGAACCGCCCGTGCGCTTACCATGGCCCACCCAAAAAAAAAAAAAAAATACCAACATGTCTGACTAGCATGGTACAGTAGGTCAAATTCCCTCCCAGTGTGCAGGAGGCCCAAGCCCATCAGTGGGGCGCAGGTGGGCTGCGATGATGATAATAATTAGTTTGTTTGTATGTAGTAATTTAAAAAACATCATGCTTATATGAAGCTACAACATCTTAAGGCCAAAATTCTTTAACTTGTAATAGAAAAAATATTTATGCATTGGTGGCAAAGTACTAGACTTTGCTACCAATACATAAATATTTAGTTTTAGTAGACTCCTGATTTCAATTAATCTAAATCTTAATCTTCTTACGTTTATTATGCCGGGGTTCGGTTATTTGCTTATCTAGATTTGTCGTCATATTATATTTTTACGACGCAACTTCTATTTGATATTTGCAATTTACAGAAATAACAATGTTCTTAATTATGACTAGACAAAAAAGGCGTAAAAGTCGGCTAATAAATTACCGTGAAAATGAGTAGCAACAATTTCCTCGGCAGTTTATACCAATCACACTCAAAGACCGATTACCAATAAGCGTGCCTAATTGTGCACTGATTATGGCATTATTTCCCTTGGCCGATGTTGCCTTAGACGAATAACTTTAAAAAGATCGAAGATATTATATTTATAAGATTCACTTCTTAAAACTCCTTAAGAGTGTATGCATAAGAAATCAATACGTAGACTTCAAAGAACGGCATTAATGTTTCAAAAATCTTGATATTCTAAAATGTTTTAATCTTTGAACCACCAATTGATTTATTCGACCCCATTTACTTGCGCGTGCGCACGATGCAAATATATCATTGTCGACGCTTTGATGGGCCGCGTGAAATATTTATTTTTGTATTTGTTTAATAATTTCTCAACTGTGTCATTATCATTTTTATTTTAAATGAAATTGGGTATAATTTATAGCCAAAAATATAATTTAACAAACGATTTGGTTAAGACTACTTTAGAAATTAATTATAATAATAGATTACATTTGCCATTAAATCAAGAATCCGACATTTAAATACGAATCTATCTCATTAATAGTCACTGATCTTATGAATGTTGAATGAGATTTTAGAATTTGATCATTGGATTAGATTTACTTCTAAGAGAAGTTATTTCATATTATATTTTATTAAGAGAATTACACTTATCTTTCTATGTATTGACGGAGTAAAAATACAATTTACCCTTTTTTACCAGAAAACATCTTATAAGACGGCTAATATGGATATGATGGCGATTAATATCGATGGAAATAAGAAGAAAACTTGACGTGAATACCTCTACTTGACCAGCACAATATTCCTAAATCAATCATCAATTTGCCTCCTACTGTGGAGTAGACTGTAGCCGAATTGTAGGACGTATATCGACTCGGAAAATGTAGAAGTTTTCTACAAAGAGATATAATACATATATAGGTTCTACTGTTATAAGATCGATCATTTGCTAAATATTAACTCCAACCATGTTTGGATAAGATTTGCTTGATAATCTTACGTCTCAAGAACATTATTCTAATGAAACCCACTAATATAAATGCTTACTATTATTTAAGTTACTAAATACAAAATTTCCTTTGATGACGAGGTAAGATAACAGCTCGCTATAGCATTTCTAGCATGCAAGTGTCGTAAAAGTTGACGCAGCGTCCGCCCTTTAGTGTCTTCTACCGTATCTGGGCGTAACAAGCGCTACGTGACGACGACTGTACACATGGCTCGGTCCATGGCCCTGTATAGCGCGCTCGTGTGGGTGGAGTACCTGACTGTCCAACTCAGGTTCCTCTTATGGCGACCACAAATGGTCACAGCAGTCAGGGCCATACACGGATTCCGTACGGTGGCGTTGGGGGCAGCGTGCCTGTTCGCCGCTATTCCCCTTAGGCTTAGAGGCAGCCATTTGCTTGCCGGTCCCTGGTCTTCACCAGCGGGTGTTGACGATGACTATATATCTAGCAGATGCTCTATGCCAGAGACAGCACTCTCGAAATAAAATCCTATCCCAACGCTTCTGACCAGCGTGGTTTAGTAGGTAAATTACCCTTCCGTGAAGATTCGAGCCCGGTAGTGGGGCATATATGAGCTGAGATGACGATGAGATGTGATACTAAGCTATAATTTTTAATTAATTGTCACTCAACGATTATAATGGCACGCGTGAAGCAAATAATCAAGTAAGCATACGCCTTTAAATCATTTAGTAAAAGAGCTGATACTCTTACACTGCTGGATCGGTATTAACCAAACATGGTTAAGAACCACCGCAAGGAAACAGGCTATCAAATGAACAGAACCGCAGCGAAATCGGTCCATCCATTTGAGAGCTACGATACCACTGACAGACACACACACAGACAAACATCGACGTCAAACTTATAACACTCCTTTTTTGCGTTGGGGGTTAAAAAGAACCTTAAAGAAGCGTTACTAATAAAACGTATTAAAATGATATTCGATGTACCTATGTTTATTATTTAGCTTCACGTGATTTAATCCTTTAATCACCCTTCCCTAACCACAGAATGGGACGCGATGATCTATTTTAAACCCGAAATAAAACTATACAAGTTTCCTATTAGAACATTTTCAGATGGGTAATTAAATTTAGTTTACTAACCGTTACAGTTTCCATATGGTGACAGAGTAAGAATACAATTCACCACTCCCTATCTTGCCCGTGGATGTCGTAAAAAACGACTAAAAGATATTATAAGCATATAACATCTATGCAAGAGAAGGCAAACTCGAAATAAAACTTTATACCAACCTGTCTAAGAGAGGGTACCCTATAGGGTATCCCGCCGGGCTGGTCAAGGACGATAAGGAAGTCGGTACCATTGGTCGGCCCAATGGCGAAGGAGAGGGAATACAGGTTGGTTATAGTGACGCGCGCCACCTTTTCGACATCCCGGACGGAGCGGACGGGGTGTGCGCTGACCATAGCCCACAAAAAAAATATCAATCTGTCTGACCAGCGTGATATATATAGTACGGTCAATTTTCCTCCTACTGCGGAGGAGGCTCGAGCCCAACAGTGGGACGTATATCAGCTGAAATGATGATGACTATCCTCCAGAATGGGAGGGAAATAAACCAACTGTACCATTCTGGTGAGACAGATCGGTATAGGTTTTATTTCGTTTTTCTTTCTCTTACATAGATGTTATCTGCATATTGTAATCTCTTAGTCGTCTTTTACGTTATCCACAGGCAAGAAAAGGATAGTGAATTATATTCTTATTCTGACAATATACGGAAATTCTTATATTCGTACTACAGAAATAAATTTAAAATAAGAAAAAAGAACTTTCCGTGTGGTGACGGAGTAAGAATACAATTCACCACCCCCTATCTTACCCGTGGGTGATCGTACGAGACGACTAAGGGATATAAAACGCATATAACATCTATGCGAGAGAAGGAAGACTCGAAATAAAACCCTATACCAACACGTCTGATCAGCGTGATATAGTAGGTCAATCACCCTTCCATTATGGAGGAGGCCCGAGCCTAACAGTGGGACGTATATGGGCTGAGATGATGATGAGATGATGAAGAAAATAGAAAGTACTGAAGACTAGTTGCATATACGTATAAGGGACTTACCTCATCGCCTATTGTCTATTTCAAATTGATGACAATATTCCACCATATAAGATCAATTGGGGTATATTTTATAAGGGCGACGAATTAGAATTTAAATAGGTAATTGTATTTAGAATATACCTAATTCGCTTCTCTCTTATGCCTATATCCAAAAACATTCCCATTAAAGTTAAACATTTAACCAAGGATGAAATAATTCCACTTTCTGTTCTAAAACCTACCACAAAATTAACTGAACTTAAATGACTCTGATAACCCTTTATTATTGCTTCCAAAACCGTTACCAATAACGTTACCAAATGTAACACACATAACAGTTTCAGTTGTAATTCAAATGGGTGCTTCACCATGTCAACGCCCGTCCCCTTTAATCCCCATTTATGGGCTCAACGTTATAATTTTAACCTGTATTATTTTATATGTACCACCATTATCATGGATTAACATAGTATTTATGTTTTCCACATGTTGGCACACGTGTTTATCTGTATTTGTGGTTATTAGGGAATTGAAGTTGAGATTATAAATTATTAACAACTTTATCTATCTTGATGATAATTTCTTGAAATATGAATATGATGATGTCAAAAGCCACTTTATATAATTTAATAATTCTGCATCTTTTTATTTTCGTTCTTATTTCAATCTTTTCCATGGCTGTATAATCTGATTTTAGCTAAAGGACGAAAAAAATAAGTTATATACTTATACTATTTTTTTTTGGGGGTGGGTTGCGGTCGACGCACTCCTCGCACCACTCCATCCGGGGCGACAGAGGGGCGTAAGCACGCACACCCACAACCCACCCGCGATGCACGTCGCCTTCGTCGTTGGGCCGACCACCGGAGCAGGGTGACTTGACGACAGTGGTCGGCCCGACGGAATACCCTCTATTTGGGATACCCTCCCATCGCCCGACCTCCCCCCTTCGGGGAGGACGTCGGTCTTTTCTCACGCCGTCGGCCTCTCGGCGGGTGACGGACTAATTCCTCGGTCACGTCACCCGCGGCCACGGCTAGGGTGGCATGAGGCACAGGTATTCGCGCCTACGCCGCCCCAGTCGCCGGCGGCGGATCGCCTCATGGAGCCTGCGCTCCTCGCGCAAGCGATCCACCGCCTCCTTCCGCGCGACTACGGCCTCGCAGAAGGCTGCGAGCGCGTCCCAGTTCGCGTCCCAGTCGGCACTGATAATTGCGACGACTTCATGACGCTGCTCTGCCCAAGCGGCACAGACCTAGAGCGTGCGCTGCGCTGTATCCTAGTCCCAATCGCAGTGGTGGCAGGACGGTGTACTCTCCCTCCCAATGACCTTGTATAGGTATTTGACGAAACATCCATGCCCCGTCAACACCTGCACCAGTCGGAAGGAGAGCACCCCGTGCCGCCGTTTCAACCACTGCACCAGCACCGGCCGGAAGGCCTCCACGGTCCTCACCCCAAACTGAGGCCCTACCAGCTGGACTGCCCAACGGGCAACGACGTCTCGGCGGGCGTTCACGCACCAGGCGGTGAGCTCCCTGAGACAGACCACAGCGCCCTCCGCTCGCACCCCTGACACTCGCCGATACAAACCGACGAGCATTTCCGCCTCCAGGTCCCATATACTTATACTATGAAGGCCAAATAGATTATCGATGTCATCAGAATTATAGCGTATTATTTCAGATTTGCTTTCTTTTAGATATTATCTGCTTATTTCTCTTAATTCTGTGAAACGATAGCCATAGGTAGGAAAGAAATAACAACCAATACACAAATACAAACAAATACAAATACAACCTTTATTTACTACTACACTTTGTAAGCGCAAGATTTTTATTTATATTTTTCTTCAATGTAATAGTGGAATATATTATATATGTAACTACCAAATATTCCAGTTATAAGTCCATAGGAAAACGCCTAGCAGGTATCGATTTACACGCGTGGCTGAAGTATGGACAAGAGCTCGTTTGTCTAGATTTGTATGTAACTCGAAGAGAAAATTAATTTCCACAATTTTAATTTGTATCATAGATCAATAATAATGCAAAGTGTCCCTAACAATTAATGGTTTTTGTCATCAGTGTATGTGGAAAACCTAAACCGAAATTTTAATCTGGGGTTGAACTTCACAGTAACAACGTCTCACCTATTGCAATAATTTATTAAGTATTTCAATATCTTTTGGTATCTGAAGGAAGTAGTTTAGGGGTTCAACTATGCACTTAAAGTTAATACGTAGGAGTTACTATTTACCATCCAATCGATTGCTGGTTGCTCTACCACTGTCTGTAACAAAAATGTTTTTATAAATATGGCAGAAATTAAAAAAAATAATGACTTTCCCATGTAATCTTAATTAAGAATATACGGGAGAAGTAAATAAATAAGCCATGTAACTTTTGTTTCTTCATCATGAGCCTATTGGCTATAGGCCTAAGAGGTATAATATGATCTTATAATCGTCGCCACACAGGTGGGTTCTACATGACAACGTGTATGCGGAGGTGATTCGATGTTCGATGCACCCGTGTGGGATTCTGCGAGGGAGTCGTCTCGCAGAAGGGGAGGGGTGGGTCTAAGAGGAATCCTCTACCACGACGTGCTTTGCCACTAGCGCGTCAGACAGTGCAAGTTCGAGTACCTGCGCCAGATACCGCTCTAGCCGAAGTCATGGGTATATGAACCAGGGATTAGTTCGCCACCTAGAGAGAAACTGAGAACCTGAGGGCCACGCCCCGACAATACTGTTGTTGTCACTGGAGCATTGATTAGGACGGTAGCCGACATATTAAGCCGGGCAGGCCACGGATGTCAAGGAATCGGTACCATGGATCGGCTAATGGCGGTGGAAATTACGAAAAAATAAAAAAAAGAATAGTGAGTTACAGGAACTAGCTCTGCCCTTCCGTCGCCCTTTTGCGTATAGCCTACATAAAAGAAAAAAAGACAGGTAAGTTTCTAAACGCATTTGGTATTATGGGGTTCATAGGAAAAAACTGCTGCATATTTTCCTAATAATCACTGAGCCGGATTTTACGTAGCTCATCGAAAAGTAAAGGGCTGCGACACATTATAGGTATATAAATTATTCCTAAATTAAAATTATTAATATCTTGTAATTCAAAGTTTCACAATCATTCGATTACGCAGTCAATATACGTTTGTGTTTGGCACGAGCCTCTGTAGTGGGCGAAAAATTGACCTACCACGGTATTGGTATAGAGTTTTATTTCCAAATTTTCAATTTTCCTTTAGGAGTTTAAGGGTATAATTTAAATAAATTCTTAAGTACATGTGTAATATATAACAAAAATGTGTCATGACATATTAAAGTAATTATAATATCATTATGGAATATTCACTTGGGTGTAATAAATTTAATTACGCTCCCGACACATTTGATCCTGAAAAGGATGGAAATAATTATGCTGATACAATATTAATAACGGTAAATTAAGGAATTCTGACAAGACGAATGTAGTATTAATGAGTATGTCGTTGGTAGGTGGCGCAGGATAATGTTAGGGTGTTGAAAATTTACAAATTCAGATACAAATTGATATAACTTATTTGATGAATTATCTGATCAATAACAGAAAAAATAAGGGTCTTTGAAATGATTAATAGTTGAGTCTTGATGTTAGAATTATTTAAAAAATAAATTAATGCCTAAATCGTTCGAGTGTTCAAACGATTTAGGTATTAATTTATTTATTATAGCAGTCATGGCGTATTCAAACGTCGAAACGTCGGGCAGCTAAAAATCAAATACAAACGCGATAAAATCCATAAAATATTGCAAAGGTCCATGTGCGGCAGTATCACTTACCATCAGGTGTGCTGCTTGCTCATTTGCCATCGTTGGCATTAAAAAAAATAAAGAAAAAGATAGTTTTATTGTATGTATGTATATATTCTATGTAATACTCGCGTAAACTTCAGAAGTCATTATATTAATCATTTCTCTGTATGTTAAATTATCGATTCACAAGTTACTTATCTAGAAGAAAAAAATAGTGATAAGGCCGCCACATTTATAATTTCTATTTTGAATAAAATATAGTGAAGAATAAAGTTTAAAATAAATAAATAGTCTCTGCTTCTCCACTACTCTATACCGCAACCGTCCACTGCTACCCAACACGCGTGTGACGTTTAATTTTGTACGTCGATGATTGATGTTATACCTCATTCGTTCACTTTCATACTTTTGTTATGTCCGCAAATCTAACTGACCAGCTATGTTAATCCCTATTGTGTACTTGTATTGTTAGAAATTGATTTATGAAGTGAAAAATGTGATAAAATGTTTGTTAATATTTTTGAAGGAAATCAATCAAATATAATAAGGTGGAGGAAACATACTCTATTTTTAATTTACTACTATTTTTAAGCCTTACTTATTTATAAATGCTAGTTAATGAGAGTAATTTTACATAAATTAAAAGAGACTAAGATATTTTTATTTATATTCAAATCCCACATAAGTTTTTAGTCATTATTTCATAATTTCAGCCCATTTACGTCCCACTCGGCTCGAGCCTCCTCAACAGTAGGAGAGAAGTTGAACTTACTATACCATGCTGGTCAGACAGGTTGGTATAGGGTTTTATATCGTATTTGCCTTCTCTTGCTTTAGTCGTCATTTACCATATCCACGGGATAGAGAGTGGTGAATTGTATTCTTACTCCGTTACCACGCGGTTTTAGTAATAGAACTTATTGTAGTTTTGTTATGCAAAGTATCATATCAGTGAAATGTTATTTTAATTATATTTCATTGATTTATACTTGAATAAGTTGTAAATTTATTTTCCGTTGATAATTTTAAACCAACAAAATATATACGTCCCACTTAAGACTCGAGGCTCCTCCACAGCGGGAAGGAAACTGACCTACTGTACGACACTGGTCAGACAGATTGTTATAGGGTTTTATTTAGAGTTTCTCTTCCCCTCCTTCTATTACATGCCGCATACATACTATAGTACCCATTACATACATTCACAGATAGAAGAGACCGGTGGCAATATGAAAACCGGTGATATTCTTACTTCGTCACTGCACTAGAGTCCTATTTTATTTTTAAGTAATCTGTGTTTTCCTGTGGTAACGGAATATGAAAACAACTCACCATCTTGCCCGTCGACGTGGAAAAGACAACGACGGGATATGATATGCAGATAACATCTCCGCAAGAGAAGAAAAATTGAAACAAAGCCGTACACTAACAAGTTTAATCATCGTGGTATAGTAGGTCAATTGCCCACCTATTTATTGTGAGGGAGGCTCGCGCCCATCTATGGGAAGCTAACGAGCTGAGATGAAACGGACTTTAATCAAATATATATTTTTCAATTCAATCATTCGATACTGTACTCAATTATTTTTATACAACATATAAATATTTATAGATCTTATATTTTTCAAATAAAACAAAGCATTCCAAATAAAACAAACAGAACGAATGGACAGATTCTAAGGTTTCTCTATAAATAATAATACAGACGGACTGGTGAAACCTTATGAATACAAACGGGACGTTTATTCGTTTGGTAAACGTATAAAATGTCAATGCACTCTTGATTATTTTAGTTTTCATATATACCTATATGGGTATATATAAACATAATCTAGTATTTCTTATTAGACTTGGTACATTGTATTATAGTGGATTCAATCCACTAAGGTACAAAATATTAGATCACGCGAGTGCGATTCTTCGTACCTCATTATCATCATGCTTTTATCCCAATTACTTAGGGTTGACTCAATATGTACTGATATCTGATGATTACGCGAGCACTACACATTGTAAATAAAACACTATTCGTAAAAGTAGTTTTATTTTCAATATGTGCTATTCTTTCATAATATGGTCGGCAATGAGCCTATCATAACTAGATATCCCGAGAGATATAATTGCATAGTTACCCAGCTTGGTAGACAGGTTGGCAATCGCAGTAGGTATACTATAATTAGTAGAGGAGAATTCTACTGTCCATTTTTCTGGTGATCTCTTAGCTGATTAGCACCACACGGTAAATATTATAGCAACTTTCCGTGAAGTGAAGGTAATAAGAATACCCCTACCCCTTCTCGTGATAGTGGATGAAATAAAAGACTACGAGAAAATATGAGGAGAAGAAAAACTTGATATTAAAACCTATAGCAATACGTCTGACCAGCATGGTGTAGTGTGTGAAATTCACTCAGTCCAACAAGTACAAAGTTCCATCTCCATATTGTATTCTTAACGATTTGAATAAAGATTTCTGATATTTACACGAGTATTACACATCTATACCAATAAATAAAATTGGAGTGTCTGTTTGTAATGTCAAAATAATAGGCTTTTTTCATGCTCACATGGTTATTTGCACGACACCTATGCCTAAAATAGCAATTAAAAAATGTTTGTCTGTCTGTCTGTTTGTTCCGGGTAATCTTCAAAACGGCTAGACCGATTTCAAAAATTCTTTCACCAATGAAAAGCTATAATATCAGGGCGTAAACTAGGCTATATTTTATCCCGGTATTCCCACGGGAACGGGAACTACGCGGGTAAAACGACTATAACCTATAACCGAAGCGAAGCGAGGGCGGGTTGCTAGTTGTAAATAAAACTTTCTTTTCTGAATTTATCGCAACTGCATTTGATTTATGATTGTCCAATATTTCAAACACTACAGCATTCATGATCTAAGGTTTCTCACGTCCAACAATTCATCGTTATTTTTTATAGATTTATATCTACCCGATAAATAATTTGTTATTAAATTTTTACCCCCATTTTACTTCTCGGGTCAACCACTGAAGTCAAGGAACTCTGCACCGGTGGTCGGCCCAATGACGAAAGCGACGTGCTATATGGATAGATTACGGGTGTGCGTGCTTACGCCCCTCTGTCACCTCGGACGAAGCCGGGCGAGGAGTGCGCCGACCGTAATCAACCCCCACAAAAAAAAAAAAACTCCCATTTTACTTATTAGTTTTCTTATCTAATTCATTGTAAGTCTAACAAGAATATTTATATATGTATATAGCTATAGATATATTTATTCCAATAGATGCGGGCGTGTCACTCCGGCTTGCTATTATACAGTCAATAAGTGAAGCTATTGAATACAACCTGATATTGACATGACGGCAGACCATACGGGCTTGTCCGTGTCTCATTATACTTTATTATTTATGTCACAGAGCCATGTTACACTTTAATGTTAATAGTTTGAGTGCTTGTTGATGTGTTCGATGAAAACTGATAGGCTATTGGTTGGTTATAAAACAGTGCCTTATTAGTTTGGTGATTTCAATCTATTCAGCTGTTAAAGTGACATTCATAAATATTTACTTAATTTTTCTGTTTCATCATCATCATCATCTTGCTCTTATCCCAATTACTTGGGGTCGACGCAATATGTCATCTGTTTTGACATATTGCAAAAAGTTTCGGCAATGACTTTTATGACCGGCCGCCTGCCTGACGTCAACCCTCCTTGGGAATGTAATCGTTGACCCATATGGTACCAGATGGAGTTGGTCCGGGTCAATCTAGGGCTCTTAGTCGTCTTTTACGACACCCACGAGCAAAGAAAGGGTTGGTAGTATTCGAAGCCGCTACCACACAGCTAATTTTTCTGTTTATTTTTCTTTTTAATTAGATTAGTTCCTATTAAGAATTTATCATCATCAGCACAGCTCACATACTGCCCACTATTGTGATCGAGCCTCATCCATAATGAAAGGGAAAGTGAGCTACTCTACCGCGTTAGTCAGGCGCGTTGATACAGGGTTTTATTTCCTTTCCTTCTCTTGCATAGATGTTGTATGTATATTATAAGTTAGTCCCTTAATCATCTTTATGACACCCACGGGCAAGACAGAGGGGGTGGTGAATTGTATTCTTACCCCGTCATCGCATGGAAAACAAACGCGGTAAAATCCTTAGGAACAGTTTTATTCCCTATTCTTATCTTTTCGCTAAAACACTCTAACAAACCTTGTGATGACGGAGTAAGAATAGAATTCACCACTCCCTATCTTGCCCGTGGATGTCTTAAAAGACGACTAAGGGATACAATAAGCATATAATATTTATGCAAGAGAAGGAAAACTCGAAACAACACCCTATTCCAACACGTCTGACCAACGTGGGATAGTAGGTTAATTCCGCTCTCATTATGGAGGAAGCCTGAGCCAAACAGTCGGACATAATATATGTATAGGCTGAGATGAGGATGATAACTCTACCAAACGGATGTAAATATTATCTCTAATGTCAATATAAAATAGATTACCTTTCTCACGTTTTTTCGTTTGATGATATAATTACGTAATATTTCATTGAATAATTCACACCTTCATAACAAAGTAATCAACATGAATAATAACTAATAATAAAGTGTATGATTTAAGTTTATAACGAAGGTGTTACAAAATGTTCGTTTGTATAAACAAGTTTTAGGATATGAGTCATACAACATTACAAAGTCGTGAGTCATTGCTTATTTCTCATAATATACTTTTTTAAGGTAATGCAAGACTATCATCATCTCAGCTCATATACGTCCTACTGTTGAGCTCTAGCCTTCTCCATAATAGGAGGGATATTGCCATGCTATGCCACTGGTCAGACAATTTGTTATAGGTATTTATATCGAATTTTTCTTTTCTTGCTATAAATGTATTATCAAAAACTTGCTCCCACAACATCCCAGGAGGATTTTATTTTTGCGCCTCAGGAGGATTTTATTCATGCCGCCCTAGCCGAGGCCGCGAGTGACGTGACCGGGGAATTAGTCTATCACCCGCCGAGAAGCCGACCGCGTGAGGAAAGACCGACGTCCTCCCTGTTGATACGTCGGTCGATGGGAGGGTACTCCTCAAGGAGTATTCCGTCAGGCCGACCACTGATGTCAAGTCACCCTGCTCTGGTGGTCGGCCCAACGACGAAGGCGATGTGTCGCCCGGGTGGGTTGTGGATGTGCGTGCTTACGCCCCTCTGTCGCCCCGGACGGAGTGGTGCGAGGAGTGCGCCGACCGTAACCCACCCCACAAAAAAGGAGGATTTTATTTTGAGCATCTTATTATTTTTAATTTTTATCTCCGTCAGCGTACAAAAAGATTTTTTTGCTTTTCATCTGACTATTTGTTACCATTATTCTCCAATACAAAGGTGTTATAATGGAATAAAGTTACAAAGCTTTTTATTTATTTATATTCATAAAACTGTACGCACCATTATTAATGTTTATATTTTTAGTTAATACAGTTCACAGCACAGTCATTTCGAGGACGTGATTTAATTTCAATTCTAAGAAATTGAGCTCTGATATATTATCTAGAAATGAATCGATTTAATCTTCATAACATTATTGACAGACAAACTTGAAGTAGCTACTAATACGTCAACACTTCCTCTATGAAAACAGTGTAGATTGATAGACTTGTGAAAGATTTGTTTGGAATATAAAATATACAACAAAACTATATGGTGATCGCGTGGGGACGGAGTAAAAATACAGTTCACCATTCCTTATACTGCCCGTGGATGTCGTAAAAGACTACTAAAGGATATAATATGCATTTAATATCGATGCAAGAAAAGGAAAACTCTAAATAAAACCTTATAGGAGTCTGACCAGTGTGGCATAGTAGAGGGGGCTCGAGGCCAACAGTGGGATGTATGTGGGCCGAAATGATGATAAAAATGAGTTGAATTAAATGTTAGGTAGATGATGGATACGATTAACATGTCAAATAACAGATTAGATTAGGTATTTGTTGAAGTATAAATTCCGGTATATTTATAGCACACTTCAAAGTTACATAAAAATACTTTTTCCTTATTGGAACACTGCAAGGACAAGAAGATAAAATAAGAAAGAAAATTTAGTTAATCTTTTCCTCCATCATTTTCCGAATGCGAGTGCAGATTACCAAGAAATGGACAAAAATACTCACAGCGTTAAATGAAAATCTGTAGCAATAAATTTGTCATCATTTAAACAGATTAAAAGAGAATGTAGCGTGATATTGAATGGCGAATTCGTTTGGACCTTTCGCGCTCCGTGAAATTTATGGGGACTTTGAAGTTTCCGATTTACTGACGAACTTAAAACTCAAGATTGAAGTATTAAATAAATCAAAATGGAGTATTTTTATAACAATACTATCCGGTAATGAAATACAAAAATAATAGAGAGAATCATAAAAAGAAAAAAATACAACGAACCGACAACTATCTGAGCCAAAAGATGACGACATTCTTTAATTAGGTCTTCTCGACTATTACAGATATTTATGACACTAAAGGCCTTTTTTTTTGGGGTGGGCTATGGACAGTGCACCTGCTGCCCGGCTGCGTCCGAAGCGACAGAGGGGTGGCATGCAGCCCCATAACCCACCGTAGCACGTCGCCTGTATCGTTGGGCCGACCACGGGATCGAGTTCCTTGTCCTCCGTGGTCGGCCCGACGGAATACTCTGAGGGGTACCCTCTCCTCTCGACGTCCCCTTCCCGGGACGTCGGACACCATCTCGCAGTCAGCCTACTGCGGGTGACAAACTAATCGCCGGTCCGGTCACCCGCAGCCTCGGCTAGGGCGGCATCAGGCGCAGCGACTCAAAGCCTGCGCCGCCCATGGCACCGAAGGCCTAATATACTCTCCATAACACAGTTCATTTCAGCGCATTCACGTGCCACTGCTAGGCTCAAGCTGTCTCCTGGCTAAGAATGAAATTGACCTACAACACCATGCTGGTCAGACGGATCGGGTTTTAGTTAAAGTTTGCCTTCTCTTGCATAAATATTGCGTGTTATATCTCTTAGTCGTCTTTTACAATACCCACGGGCAAGATAGAGGGTAGTTTAACATATCTTTGATGACAATTCGTAAAGTACTTTATTCATAGTATTTCTCTTGCTGAATGTAAATATACAAGTTAAAACTTATAATAGCTCTTATAGCTCCCTTGCCGTGTGGTGACGGAGTAAGAATACAATTCACCACCCCATCTATTGACCGTGGATGTCGTACAATGACTAAAGGATATAATATGTATATAACATCTATCCGAATGCTGACATCAGACTGCACAGATGGCGTAGTGGTTAAGATAGCGACTTACAACGCCAGTGTCGGGGGTTCGAATCCCACGCGGGCAACACTTTGTGTGATCCACAACTTGTTGTTCTGAGTCTGGATGTAATTTGTGTCCGTTAATTATATGTTTGTAAAGTTCCCAGCAATACAAGGATTATTTCCTTAGTGCATGGTGTTGTCTTAAAATTATAAAAAAAAATTAAAATTATCTATGCAAAAGAAAAAAACTCTAAAGAAAACCCTAACACGTTCTTAAACATCTGACCAGCGTGCTATAATAGGTCAATTTCCTTCCCATAGTGGAGGAGGCTCAAGGCCTACAATGGGGCGTATATGGGCTGAAATGATAATGAGATGATAGGTTCTTTGCGCCATATATAATAGCGGCTAGCTCGATAAATTTATCACCTTAATGATGACAGTTCAAAATATTTAGTGATTAGCTGCGACAATTTTACTATTTCTTATTCGTCTACTGCGTTTAAAACCGTCTCTGTTTTGTTTAGCAGTTAAAGCAGTAATTTTTCAACGTTTGTTTACATTTTTTGTTATAAAATCTAAAATTTTTATAAAGTCGCGTAAATGTGTGTTTTATTTAATGTTCAAAGGCTGCCAATTTTTAGAAAAAAGAAAATTCGAAATGAACACTACGTGAATATGCTAGTCCTATTATAAATTAAATATGATTAGCAATCGTATCAATTACAAATTGTTGTACGTAAAACTAAGAAGTTCATATGGACTGAAGAGAGAAACCTTATCGCCAATCATCGTCCTTAATTTCTGTTCTAATAGACCGCATTAGGCTAGATTCAAATATATTTCATTATTATACATCCAAGTTAAACAACAATCTGTTAGTCATTTAATTATCATTCGCCATTCTGTTAGTTATTAAAAAAAGCAATCTTCTTATTTAGTTATTCACATTTGTTTGAGAGAATTAAACATTAAACCCGAATACAAATATACGAGCGATGTTCTCGTAAAATTAACGATATCATAATTCAAATACTAAATGATTATCATTGCCGCATTTAATTGCGCATACACTCATCATTAATTTTCAACTCATAATTTTATTATGAACATACGTATGACACAAGGGCCGTGGTTGTTTTTGTTTTTTATTTATTAAATTTTATTCCCTTTACTTTGTAATGATTTTAAGCTGTTTTATTAATTATATTTTCGTCAGATTAAAGCAAAGGATTGAATGAATATTTAAGAAAGACTAGTGGTCGTCGTGTGGTCAAAATTCGGCCATAATTCATTTTAATAATTTTTTCTGCTACACAATTTTCTGTTAATTTTATTTATGTATTATCATAAATTGAGCGAGTTGTATTTCATTAATCTTATATATTTAAACGAGCAATTCTTGTATATATATATATATATATATATATATATATTTTAGGATCTCGGAAACGGCTCCAACGATTTTGATTAAACTTGGCATACTAGAGGTTTCGGGGCCAAAAAATCGATCTAGCTAGGTTTTATTTATAGAAAATGTTGTTTTGTCGGTGTTTTTAGCAAAAAAATACAATGACATTAAATTTTAAAAGAATATGAATTCAAATTTCGCCGTCAACGTCAAGAGTTATAATAGCGCAGTTGGGAAGTTGTCCAGTTTTCTTTTTTTTTTTTTGGCATTCAAACAGCGTAGAATCGAATGTAATGTAATTTTTGATATTTTTCAATATTTTATTTTTATTTTTTATTAATATATATCTAAATAAGTTCGGCAAAAGTACAACAAAAATATACCAGGTCAACCAGATATTAACTAGTATATAAAGTACTAGGTACAAATGCCTATTAGACATGGTCATCATAATTATGATTATTTGACATTTGGTTTGACCAGAGATAATCAGGAGGGTTGGTATAGGGTTTTATTTTAAGTTTTATTTCTCTTGCATTGTTGTTATATGTGCAAGGTATCCCTTAGAAGCTTTTTATAATACCCATAGGCAAGAGAGAGGATGGTGAATTGTATTCTTACTCCGTCACCATACGGAAAATCGATTCCCATGATAGACAATAATCTGTGCGATCCATAAATTGTTAATCTAGGTGTAATTTGTGTCCTTTAATTATATTTTTGTAATACAAGAATTATTTCCTTAAGGTAGGCTGAAGCTGTTTTTATAAAAATTCTCCTATTTAGAATGATTTTTGTATACGTACACACGAGACGCACCGTAGTATTTGTGAATATTACTAATTTTGATAACTTTAATCCGCCATGCGAGACTTACAAGGTAACTGTTCCTAATTCTTATAAAAGTTGCGTAAAAAAGGTCTGTTCTTAAAAAGATAACGGTTTGCTAAGAATATCGTCAGAGACAACTAAAGCCGTAAGCACCAATAAGTGCGACGACTAGGCTATTTAGTTGTATTGTACACTTATTGTAGTAATTGTCAAAGAAGTGCATTCCAGGAGTTCTCTGGTGACTGCACAAAGGTATACATTGATGTGATAAAAGAAATGGGGATTATACCAAAAAATATGGAGATCATCGTAATTTAGGAGTTTTATGTAAGTATATATGGCAGCGAAAAATTTCTTGGAAATCTCGATGTTAATGGATGAATTATTTTTTTTTTCAACTTCCACTAAGACATTAAATCTAATATTGCAGGTGACTAAACAAACGTATCCTTACTAACATTATAAATGCGAAAGTATTTATTTGTTTGTTTGTTTGTTACTCTATCACTCTTAAATCACCGAACTGATTTCAAAAATTCTTTCACCAATGGAAATCTATAATATCAGGGAGTAACATAGGCTATATTTTATCCTGATACTCCCACGAAAACGGGAACTACGCGGGTGTGACTTACTGAAACCGAAGCGAAGTGAGGGCGGGTTGCTAGTAATTAATAAACACAAATTACAGACAGACTATGGATATCACGAATTATTTCCCTGCGATTCAAACCTGTGACGATTGGCTCGGTAGATCGGTATCATAAAAGCTACGCTATCTCAACAAATTTTCGAGAATTACATCACTCATTAGCAAACGTGGATACATACCGAATGTAACTTTTAATCCAGCTACATACATATAATGCTTTCAATACAATAATAACCAATGGTGTTACTGCACATTTACCGTAAAGAATCCATTATTGGAGGCAGATGCTGCTATTTTAGAATTAGCACGAACGGCGCGTCAAAATGACGTATGGGCACGTGACATCGACAATAGAACGGATACACCAATAACAATTGTGCAATGAACTAATAAATATCGATGGGTTTAAAGCCAAGTAATAAGCATTAGCGCTTAATGTTCTGCAGGACAAGTGAATCACGTTCTGTGAAAGTTCGTGTAGATAATAACATTATACTAAATGGATAGCTACTTAGTTTTTTTTCGTGTGGTGTCAAAATTGATTACACAGATGGATTAGTGGTTAAAATACCGTGCCAGTGTTTTGGATTCGATTCCCATGCAATAAAGTGTATTGATTTGATTTTCTTGCTCTTAGATAAATGGTATATTGCTTATTTTATCCCATAGTCGTCTTTTAGGATATCCACGGGCAAAATAGGCAGTAGTGAATTGTATTCCTATTCCATCAACACACGGAACGTTATATTCGATTTTCTGCGAGAATGTGGTACTACCATGGACGGATCTTAGTAGTAAGATTTCACATAATATAATGGTGCAATATAATATTCCATCAGGAATAGGAATATAATTCACCAATCTGTCTTAGCCGTGGTGTCTTCCATAAGGGATATAAAAGCATATAACATATATTTAAGTAAATAAAAACTCGAAACAAAACCCTATACCAATCTGTCTGACTAGCATCGTAAAGTAAGGTAAATCCCTTCCTATTGTACGAGTAGAGGCTTGAGCCCAGCAATGAGATCCATATTTAAGAGTGGTAGGGACCACACTGTCGACAGTTATCTGTCTACAGCCGCGGGCTGGTCCATCCGGGGTAGTACCACACTCTCGCAGAAAATCGACGTCTGAGTAGTAGTAATTTGTTACTGCGCTTCGTTCGGTGAGCGAGAGAGCCGGCAGCCCAACTTTATGAGGGTGTTTGTGTGTGGAGGGTTTTGGTGGTGCCATTGGTATCACCGAGCCTCAATGCACACATTCACACTCCCTTCACTTTCTTCGCGGTAGGCAGCGACCCTGTAAAGATCCATGAGCGGCAGCAACACTTACCATCAGGTGTACTGTTTGCTCGTTTGCCACCGTTTGCAATAAAAAAAAAAAAAAAAATAAGCCGAGATGAAGCCGATGGAATACTATTTTCGTAACTTTGTACCAAGACTTTAATAGGGTTAACTTAATGAATTCTTATACGTTGTGATGAACGATGCTCATTCTAAAGGTTTTACCTGAAGATCAGCGCTGTAAAACGTTTGTGATGCAGCTTATGCTGAGACGAGACCTTTTTCGGTATCCTATGTATATGAATTTGAACGAATTTTGATTACTTACCTTATCTTTTGGAAACCGAAATAAATGTTTTTCTTTCTTTCTTTACTTTTTTCTTATAAATATTCTTAGAAATAAAATCATTTTAAATAAAACTACTATTTTTTTTTGGGGGTGGGTTGCGGTCGGTGCGCTCCTCGCACCACTCCGTCCGGGGCAGCAGAGGGGCGTAAGCACGCACACCCGCAACCCACCCACGATGCACGTCGCCTTCGTCGTTGGACCGACCACCGGAGCAGGGTTACTTGACGTCACTGGTCGGCCCGACGGCATACCCCCTATTTGGGGTACCCTTCCATCGACCCCCCCCCTCGGAGAGGACGTCGGTTTTCCCTCATGTGGTCGGCCTCTCGGCGGGTGACGGACTAATTCCCCGGTCATGTCACCCGCGGCAAATAAAACTACTATACGGATTTTACCGCGTTTGTATTCGATTTTTGATTGTCCGACGTTTCGAACACTTTGCAGCGTTCATGGTCACGGGCGGACTAAGATGTCTCACGTCCAACAAGTCATTGTTATTGCAGAAAATTTATACAAATACAAACGCGATAAAATCCGTATAGTAGTTTTATTTAAAATGTGTAATACTCGAGTAAACATCAGAAATCATTAAAATAATTTTTACAGATTTTATCGCGTTTGTATTTTATTTTTGATTGCCTGACGTTTCCAATGCTTTTCAGCGTACATGGTCACGAGTGGGCTGCCTGACACTGTGTTAACTTACCTACTACCTCACAACAGTCATCAGGAACTATCATGATCCTCTTAGTCTTCGTAAAATGTACTTTTATCACGGCATACATGAAAAATACAGTTGCTTACAGTGAATTTTACTACAGTAGCATTTATAGACATTTAATAGAAAACAAATAGGTATTTATGTTACTAAAGCAGCGGATTTACGATTTTCGTTTCTTCAATACATACGCTTATAATTTTATGTTTGGATTATGCTTGAGGGTCGTAAAATGTTTTACGATTCTATAAATGCATTCAAGAAAAGAGTCTTTTTAGGTAGTTCTATTGGATTGGTAGGAATAGTTACGCAAGATTTAATCACGTATATATATTTGTGTATAATTAAGAACTGAAAACTTTCCCTTTTTTCGATAAGACATACGAAACAGGATAATACATACGAGAATAAGACATACGAGAACAGATAAGACATACGAAGCGTACCGCGTAAGCATATCACAGAAAAGGTGAATCGAAATAAAATCCTATGGTGGGTGATACGTTTGGACAGCGTGGTATAGATGTAGATCATTCATTAGGTATTTTACGGACCATTCGTGGTATGAATGAATGAGCTGTGAATAATATCGTTAATTTAAAAACCGGATAGATATATGCATTTTAAATACAACGATGTTACACATAATCGAATAAAACTTGTGAAAGACTAAAAATATTTTAAGCGAAAAATAAAATAAATCACACAGAAAAGTCCTGTCAGAAAAAAAAGTAATAGGTACATAACTTCTATAACATTTTTTTTCACACAAATTATATGATTATTTCGTGTGGTGACGGACTTAGAATACAATACACCACTCCTTATCTTGCGCGGGGGTGTCATAAAAGACGACTAAGGATTATGATATGCATATAATATCTAAACAAGAAAATCAAAATTCGAAATAAAATCCTATATCAACCCAACTGTTTTAGAACATACTAACTTTAACATACTGTTTTAGAAGGTGTAATTTCGTCCTATTGTGGCAGAGTCTCGAAATGAAAGCGGATAATAATCTTCAAAATAGCATATCAAATATAAATCTTCATCATTAGGTACCATAGCTCGGATAAGTCCCACTGCTGGGTTCAAGCCTCCTCCATAATAGGAGGGAAATTGATCTACTTATGGTCAGTCGTCTTGGAATAGGGTTTTATTTCGAATTATCCTTCTCTTGCACAGATTTTATATGCATATTTTATCCCTTAGTCGTCTTGAACAACACCCACAGGCAAGATTAGAAGTGGCGAATTGTATTCTTACTCTGTCACCCCATGCCATAAATGAATAAACATAAATCTTAATAAGTACAGTATTATAGAAGAAATTCGATTATAAAAGAACACTACGTTTCAAAATATAAACGATTTAACTAAATAATGTATCCAGTGCACATATATTTACTTGGAGATAAGGTATATAAAGGAATCTCAACTGAGACTTGGGTTAACTCTTGTTTCTACAATCATGACGGGATTCCAATCACAAGTACTAGACCAAGATTTGGCATTATCATTTCGCTCTAAATAATGGGCCAATTATCGCGTAAACTTATCAGAATGTACGTATCAAGTTGTTGAGCAAAATTTTAAGCTATTTGAATATTAACTTTATTTTAATGGCTCATAAGTTTCATTTAGCATGTAGGTACGTTAACAAGGTAAAGAATGATCTGACCACAGTACATTATCTACTTAGGTTAGTTTCGATCGACACAAAAGTTTATAAACTCGGGCTATAAGATTTATTGTAATGAAATCGTAAGGATAGCATTTTCCTGTTCGTGAGTTATACAAGACTCCGTGAATCGTAAATAGTTCGGTTTGGTTTAATAAATTCTTCGAGTCCTTAAGTCGAAATGTCAATCTTATTTGGTTACATATAGTACTTTTCTCAGAGGGGTGATGCTTGGATGAGAATACAATATATTATCACTCCTTATTTTCTATTAAGAGTGCTGGTGGAGTGCTATAAAAAATTATACCGAGCAAAGCTCGGTCAGCCAGATATCAAACGGCAATATTCTTAAATACAATATTTTCACAATTTAAAAAATTCACGTACGTGTATTCAGAGTAAGAAGTACTTAAATACGTTTTAGTAAAGTCTTATAACCTTTTAATTTAGAGCTTACCAAAGTCTCCCCTCTACGTGTTATACCCATATATCCCAGCTTAAGCCTTCTAACATTCATAATGGAATTAGGGAAGATATCCGCAAAAAAAGTTTATAATAATATATCACATTATGCATTCACAATGAATATTCTTTCTTATAATGGAAATAAAATTGACTTTAACGTCGTTTTATTTAGATTCGATTCAGCTGACTTCTGCAGTTAACAAGACTATTGACATTACATAAGAGAAGAGAAACTTGAAACAAAACCCTATACCATCCCGTCTGACCAACGCGGTATAATAAATCAATATCCCTCCTATTACCGAGGAGGTTCGAGCCCAGCAGTGGGACGTATATATTATTTTTCCTTTGGGGTGGGCTTTTGGCGATTGCGGGGCGCGGCCCCATAACCCATCGTAGCTCGTCGTCTTCGTTGTTGGGCCGACCATTGGTACCGAGTTCCTTGTCCTCCGTGGTCGGCCCGACGGCATACCCCTTTTTTTGAGGTTGGGTTACGGTCGGCGCACTCCTCGCTCTACTCGGTCCGGGGCGACGTAAAGGAGGCTCGAGCCCAACAGTGAAATGGATATGGGCTGAGTTGATATAATGAGATATTAATAACAGTGACAAACGTCACGTCGGATGATATGAGTGTTCAAAGAATATAAAAAATAGCGTGAGTACAAAGTACGTCAGAAGTGAAACTTCTTTGGGTTGCATGTGATTTTTATCAGTATTAAAAAAAAATCTCTTGATCTTTCTCCACTCGCTTGTACCCTACTCTCATTCCATGGCTCTCATTCCATGGCTGTCATTCGTGCTATGTTCGCCCTTTCTCACTCTCTCTCAATTGGTCTCAATCACTCTCTCCCTCTTCTTCGACACAAACGCTGCACGTCTTCGTGACGCTAAATTGCGTTTCAGCCGTAAAAAATTTACCCTCATGCGCGCAAAGAAGTTTCACTTCAAAAGTATAAGTACACGCATGCGCATATAGATATGTATGCACGTGAGAAGATATACTTCTTTGGCGTAACAAGATAACAATCTTTGTAAAAATTTTACCCATCATGTTAACCTACGTTTGTGGAAGAACGACACTAATAATAGAAAAAAAAGTATTTAATAGGTACATTGAAAGTTCACTTCACTTCACTTCTTAGGCTTATGGCAATGCGACTAATTTACACAATTTCGCCAATTTTTTTTTTTTTTTTTTTGTGTGGGTGGGCCGCGGTCGGCGCGCCTCCGCACCACTCCGTCCGGGGCGACAGAGGGGCTTAAGCACGCAACTCCCACGACCCACCCGAAAACCACGTCGCCTTCGTCGTTGGGCCGACCACCGGAGCAGCGTTGACTTGTCGTCAGTGGTCGGCCCGACGGAATACCCCCTATTGGGGTACCCTCCCATCGACCGACGTCCCCCCCTCGGGTAGGACGTCGGTCTTTCCTCACGCGGTCGGCCTCTCGGCGGGTGACGGACTAATCCCCGGTCACGTCACCCGCGGCCTCGGCTAAGGCGGCATGAGGCGCAGATAGTTGCGCCTGCGCCGCCCCAGTCGCCGGCGGCGGATCTCCTCATCGAGGCTGCGCTCCTCACGCAGGCGATCCGCCGCCTCCTTCCGCGAGATCACTGTCTCGCAGAAGGCTGCAACCGCGTCCCAATTCCCGACGCTCTCAAACATCGCCCTAGCGATAGCCGGCAGCGTCAGGTCCGTACCGATGATTGCGACGAGTTCACAGCGCTGCACTGCCCAAGCCCCGCAGGCCTCGAGCGTATGGCGCGCCGTGTCCTCGTCGCAATCGCAGTGGTGGCAGGACGGTGTACTCTCCCTCCTAACGACCTTGTGCAGGTATTTGGCGAAGCACCCATGCCCCGTCAAAACCTGCACCAGTCGGAAGGAGAGCACCCCGTGCCGCCTCTCCAACCACTGCATCAGCACCGGCCGGAAGGCCTCCACGGTTCGCACCCCGAACCGAGGCCTCTCCAGCCGGACTGCCCAACGGGCGATGACGTCTCGGCGGGCGTCAACGCGCCAGGCGTTGAGATCCCTTAACGAGACCACACCGCCCTCCGCTCGCACCCCCGTCACCTGCCGACAATTTCGCCAATGTATGTTATGGACTTATGGTAGTGTCGTAAACACATTGAAAGTTTTCTTATAACGCATTATCTAGTTGACATTTGTGACGGTGTGCGCGCGCATCGTAAAAATTTATCCTCATAATTTGTCCCTAAGCGTCAAAAGAAGTATCATTCAATATGCATAAATATATTTAAGCTATTGAAGTTATATTTCTCGTAATTGTATATAATTAATCCATATAAGTAAAACTGCTGATACAGCTAGTAAGGTAATAAACCTATTAACAACATTCTTAATAAATTTCATTACACCCGCCTTAATTGATAAGTCTAATTTCATACGCTGTTTTCTTCAAACTATCAATTTGAATAAGACACTAAACCGCATAGAACACAGCTTTATTACATTCTTGAAAATTTATCGCCTCAACGACTGCTAAAGGAAACTTATCGTGTTCCTCGGAGTCAGTGAAACGATGTATCGTTCACTATTCAATCCGGTTTCGTCCAAATGTTACTATTTCTGCCAATTTAAATCTGAACCAAGACATGAAATTGCTGCGTCAAAAATGTGAATTTATTTTGTAGAATAAATATTTTATTTTAATCTCATTTTAGTAACTATTTACATTATATATTCGTAATACATATTAACAATAGACCTGATCGTACGGCGATAGACTAAGAATATCATATTTCGGCTGCTCTGTTCTTCCTATGAACTTAATTGAAACAATAAAGAATACATCTCTTTACGACGACATTCACGGGCACCGTAGTGGGGCAGTGAATAGTATTTTTACTCCATCACCATACGGAACGTAAGGTTTAAAGTCATTACATCACTTCTATATCTTAAAGCGTTATTTTTAATAGCTTACAATTTCTCAGTAATACATATATAAAAATCAGAATTTAAGATTATTTTTCTCTATTTTATCACCCACCTTTCTCACATGATGCGTCTAAATCTGGCATCTTACCTGATAAGCTAACTCATTGTATATCCGAACACTACTTGAAACCACATAATTGGTCTTTCAAATAAAAATTATCTTGAAGGTTTGGACTCTTTGAACTATTCGAGAGAATAATAGAGAAATCGGATTCGAAATATTTGAATTCGAAAATTGATTCGATATTTAATAAACTGTAAATTAGTAATTAATAAACTATAAAATAAATAATCATAACCAAAACAAAATTTATTAGTTGTTTAATAAGTTATAAAACTATTGAAATATTAATTAATTTCTCATAAAGTTTATTAAAAGTATTACATCTATACTACTGATAATCTAATGAAGAAATAAATAACCTGATATGCAGACTGCTTAAATTGGTACCCTCAGCGTTGCCTGCTTATTAAATTGTCAATTAGCAGAAACTTTAACGATGAAGACGTATCGAGATTATATTAAAACATTTGAGAAAATTTCTCGATGTAAGATAAAGATTATTTAGAGTATCCAGTAGTAGAGATAGACTATGGTTTAAAATATTTTGAGAGAAGACGGTTAAATAAAAAAAAAAGACTCGTCTTAGCCCACAAAAGCCACTGTTGGGTTTGGGTTCCCTCCACAATGGGAGGGAAAATAATCTACTATAACCGCGCTGATCCGCGTGATACCGCGTTTTAGTGTAAGATTTAATGTTAATTCTTTTTTCTATTGCATCAATGCAATAGAAAAAAGAAGAATAATTTAAGAATATTTTTACATCGATTGAAAAAACAGCGTTTACACTTAAAAATACAGCATTTCTTAAAATTATATTTCCCTAGATGTTACGTTGTTTTAAAATAATAACATAAATTTTAAATTGACGAATAATTATATAGTTTAGATGCTAACCTCTTTTTGTAATTCATAAAATTTTTCTAGGTAATTTGTTCCTCAGTAATTTTAACTGCATTTTATGAAATCCCCAGCGACGCAAGTATTTATTGCATTGTGCGGAGACTTATCCTTAATAAAAAAAAAATCACGGTTGTGTTATAAAATTCGTTGATCTATATTCACATAAGTTACAGAGTTGACACATCATAAAAGTATAAAAAAATAAAGCAAGACTAGTGCTCTGATTTTATCGCAAGCTTTTGGCACGCATGTCACTACAGATTTAAAGTGACAAGGATTTACGATATAAAACAGGTATAAAACGTGTTTTCCGAAAACGTATTTATTACCAACACAAAAATGTTAAATGTCATTTGATATTCAGGCTAATTGGGTAAGAATAATGTTCTACGCTAGAACAGCCTGCGCAATTCTATGCGCTAATAGTAAGCTTACTAACATTATAAAAGCGAAAGAATTGTTTGTTGTTAACTTATGTACACTTATGCCTTAATCTCAAACGTATTTTAAGAATTGTTCACCTATAAGCTACATTGTCAACGGGTGACATAGGTTATATTTTATCCCAGTACTACCACAGGAACTACGAGGGTGATGCAAGGAAATTTGATCGATTTTTCACCAATGCAATGGAGAGATGCATTATCAGCAAGTAACATAGGCTGTATTTTACAAGCTTTTATGTAGTTTCATCTATCCTGTTGTCTGTAATCAAATTTTGCAAGTTAAATTTGATCCACATCCTGGTTTCTGATTGAGCTGAAATTTTGCATGTATGTATAAATCGGATGATAATGCAATATTATTGTGACATAGAGCTGATTTGATGATGAACCTGGGTGCGGGCCATAGAAACTCCGTAATTAAAAAACGCAACCCCGTCGATTTTGGGCTCATTTGATTCGTCTTGACGAGTACTTTGATACTATATGGTAACCAGGGTCTAATTATGATCCTGGATTTTTAACTTTTTAGTTCATTTTATTAATAAATAATAACAGCTTGTTTTTAAAAAAGGTCTTTTTTCTTTAATTTTTTCTTGTGATAACGGGTTAAGAATACTATATGTATATCACAACCTCTTATATTTCAGTGGGAGCCTACAAAATAGGAAGGTTACGAAATAGTAGCAAACTATAACAGAATTACTGTAGTTTGAATAAAATAAACGCACATCTAAGCTGTTATATCTGTTTATATCTGTTTAAAGATTTTGTAAGTAAGCAGCCGGTAATATTCAAGTTTCCTGACAGTTGATATTGCAATCGAATATTAGATCATAGCTCTGACATATTGATGAGACAAGCCTCATTGTCACGTACTAAGCTCATTCTTTACAGACAGGGAGAATGTGTAACAGAAACAAATGAGACAACTCGATATCACAAAACATTTGATTTCGCTCTTTTATACATCGCTAATAAAAAATCGCATAAGATCGTTTTGCCTAGAGATTTTTGATTTATTATAAATGTGTTCTCGTGGTGTTGTTAAGCGCTTTTATTATAATCTTAAGTAGTGTTATAAAAGTAAATTTGAATTGATTACATTCTTAATAAAGACACGTAAACTCTTTTATTAGATAATAAATATAAGTTCTTATAATCTGTGTGGTGACGGACTAAAAATAGAATTCACCACGCCCTATCTTGGTCGTGGATGTCGTAAAGGACGACTAAGGGATATAATATGCATATAACATTTTTGCAAGAGAAGGAAGACTCGAAATAAAACCCTATACCAATCTCTCTGACCGTACGGTATTGTAGGTTAATTTCTCTTCTGTTGGGGAGGAGGCTCGAACCCAGCACCGAAATGTTTATGAGCTGAAACGAAATTCTTTTTAAATTGACTTATTAACATATTGCGTACCAGATACTCTCAGATTTTTAGTAATAAAGGTAGAAATTATGAAGCACTAAAAAGTTTTTATTTTACTAAGTAGTAAAAGTTTATTTTAGTAATATAGTAAATTTTAGATTAAACCAACATAATTTTTAGAGTTACTTAAAATAATTGCTTAGGACAGTGAGCTCAGCTTTTCATAATTCATAAGTTGATTTATAGTTTCTAAGTTAGGTAAAAAGATATTTAAATTTCTTGAAAAGTTAAAACTTAAAATATAAAGAAAAACTTTACTTATTATATTAAATTTAAACTAATTAGTTTGCCATGTGGTGACAGAAAGAGAATACAATTCACCATCCCCTGTATTACACGTGGGTGTCGTAAAAGACGATTTAGGAATGAAATATGCATAAAACACCTATGCAAGAAAATGAAGACTCGAAACAGAACCCTATACCAATCCATCTTTCTTCTTTTGGGGGGTGGGTTACGGTCGGCACGCTCCTCGCGCCGTCCGGGGCGACAGAGGGGCGTAAGCACGCACACCCGTAACCCACCCGTGACACGTTGCCTTCGTCGTTGGGCCGACTACCGGAGCAGGGGGACCGACGTCCCCCCCTCGAGGAGGACGACGGTCTTTCCTCGTGCGGTCGGCCTCTCGACGGGTGATGGACTTCCCGATCCAGTCACCCGCGGCTCGGCTAGGGCGGCATCAGACGCAGGTATACCCATCCATCTGACCCACGTTCTATAGTAGGCCAATTTCTGTCCGATTATGGAGGAGCCCAGCAAACACGGATATATGACTTGTAAAAAATCTAATTAGTTTAGCTGAAAGTGATAAAAAAAGAGACAAGAATAATACTTCTTGTCAAGAACACGTCCTAAGTTTTAGTTAATAGCTGAGCAGATACAACACCTATCAGTCATTGGTGTTACATGTCGTACAGACTACTTTAGGCGTTACCTAATATTTAGGTGTCCTTAGAGAAAACGGGCATAACTGTCTAAAATATAATACAAAAGTTCAACGTGTTCTAGGACAATGCCAAATATATTTATTTTCCGGATTATTTACCACTTAAAAGCATCCAAATTTTGACGGTTATCCATTTATGTCAACGTCCCAATCAACCATGGATGATGGATGCAGTAAGAGCCGACTAGAAAATAAATCCATCTAACAGGATACCCTACCGTACAAATATGAACCGATGACTTTGCTAGACCGGTATATTATTTTTAGAGTTGCGTAACTAAAGGGTCCAGTAGGAGAACTAAAAATACAATGTGTCACCACCTACTTACTTTCCTATGGAAGTCGTAAAAACTAGCTGATGGATCATGATTAATCTGAACACCCACAACGGTTTTTTATCCGTGAATTATATGTTTGTAGACTTTTCCACGAGACAAAAATTTATTCCTCAATACTACGACTACAACAGTCGTAGTATTGAGGAATAAATTTTTGTGTGTGTACAGCTGTTGGCCGCAGATGGCCTTGACAGCTTGACGCGGACTATGGGTGAGCGCTGAGGGCTCTCAACCCGGAGAAAAGTATGCTAAGCGACATCGCCCAAGGGCTCCCCCTGTGGGGAACGGACCTCGGCTTGGGGCGTCGCTGGAGGCAAAGTGGGCGTGCCCACGTTTTTAGTAGTGACTTTTGCGCGGCGCGGTTTCGCACCTCGACGGCGAGGGCGGAACCGCGGATATTTATTTGTTAAGGCCTCGCGGGCCGTGTAGGCTCTTTGTTGAGCGAGTGTGATATTGTCGTCCTCTTCGTCGAGGACGTGACGAGGACGTCGGATGGAGGAGATTTTGGAGGGTCTATAGGAAGCCGCCCCCAACCACTAGTTGGTTGGGGTATGTCATGGCAGAGTCAAAATAGCTCTGAGAGCACCGTTTCATAAACTGCTTGATGGTCGGCAGTTCGAGGTCGATGTGGAGATCGACGTTTCGTACGAACCACGGTGCTCCCGTAGCTCGGCGCATGAAACGATTTTGAAGTGTCTGTAGCCTGTGGATTCTGTGTGGCTTAACATGCGCGAACACCACGCTGGCATAGGTCATGATAGGCCGTATGCAGGTGGTGTATAGTCGGATTTTGCTACTCAGGGGCATACGCGACCTAGAGCCGTCTCCACTGTCTACTCAAGACAGTGGAGACGGCCCATCACAAAGGCTGCCCGTGCGCGGACTTGCTTTATGTGAGGGGCGAAGCTGAGTCGATCGTCAAGGGTCACACCCAAGTATTTGGCCTGCCTGGTCCAAGTGACCGGCTTGTTGAAAATTTTAAGGAGGGGAATGCTATCGATAGAGTAGGAACGGGCAGTTCGTCTAGTGAACATGACCGCCTGACTCTTCTCGGGGCTGATTTCTAATCTCCATTTCCTAAACCAATTGGCTAGGGCGGTAACCGCTGTTTGTAGAGTCTTGGCTACTGTTGTCGGGGATCTACCAGCACAAAAGAGTGCGGTGTCATCAGCGTAAAGCGCTTTATGTACCCGGTTGAATTTGGGCATATCGCTAGTGTATAGCGTGAAGAGAAATGGGGAGAGGACCGACCCCTGAGGGACGCCGGCCTTGATAGGGTGGGAGGTCGACAACGTCCCTTCCACCCTGTAGCGAAAGCTGCGATGACTTAAGTAGTCATGTATAATGAGAATTAAGTAGTGAGGGATCTTGAGGAGATAGAGTTTGTAGATTAGGCCTTCATGCCAAACCTTGTCGAATGCTTTCGCTACGTCTAGGAATAATACACCCGTATATCTGTTCATGATGAACTGACTACTTGTGTATTCTACCAAGCGGTGAACTTGTTATACGCAGCTGTGTTTAGCTCAGAAACCAAACTGTGCGTCGGGAACGAGGTTGTTAGCCTCGGCGAATGTGCGTAGTCTACTGAGAACTATTCGTTCGTAGATCTTACCTAGACCTTTTAGTAGACTAATCGGACGGTAACTACTGGGTTCGGTACGGCGCTTCCCGGGTTTGTGGATTCCTATTACCACGGCCTCTTTCCATTGCGCGGGAAAGATGTTATTATTTAGTGCTGCATTGAAGATGCAGCACAACAGGACTATCAAGTGGGCGGGGAATAATTTAATGACTTTATTTGAGATTCCGTCCGAACCTGGGGCTTTTCTGGTTTTAAGACCCCTGACTAACGATTCGACCTCATCGGTGGTTGGCTTACGAACAATTATGCCGTTCAATTTATAGTAATATTTAAAATTTAATTACGAGGGTGACTATTCGTATTTCAATTTGGTTTTTTTTTTTACTGCTTCTACAATAGTCGAACAAATAGTGGATATTTTTTTAAATATTCCAAGGTTAGTATTATTCACAAAATTAAATGTTTTACAGGAGCCATTTTCGTCAAATTAATCTTAAGGAAATATTTTTTTTTTTAGTTTTAAAAGGAAGAAATCTTGAATTTCATTTTATACATACCCAAGAACAGTAATTTTCCTAACATCTACAATTTTTTTCGAGCTGCCACGACTTATCGTTTATTCGTACCTGAACTTCAAAACTCAGCGTTTTCGTAAAATCTCATTAACTTAAGTTCAAAATACCCTTGCCTTTTAATAAAATAGTTACAATATTGAGTTATAATTCTGTACAAGCACAATATAAAGATGTGTTTAATGTAGTGGTTATATAAATTTTTAGTAAGCTATTATGATGAACGAGTAACCAGTCCTCAAAAAACCACATTTTTGGGTTTACGGCCGCTTATTACCGATAACGCTCTTAATGTAGACAACGTAGATAATTTTTTAGATTTTTGTTGATATTTTTAAGAACCACTTGTCCGATTTCGATAAAATTTTCATGGGACCATTTAAAAAGTATACTCTTTCCAACAAAAAAAGAATTTTTCAAACCGGTTAGCAAGCGACGGAGTTATGCGCGAAAAAACATAAAAAAAATACAAACATCCGAATGAAAACCTCCTCCTTTTTTAGAAGTCGGTTAAAAAATAATTAGAAATAATTTCTTTAGCAGATACTAATAGGTGACAAATTAAGCCTTAAGTTTGCTTCTGCAAAATCTTTTTTATAAATTTGAAATTATATTACTTTCACAGATTTTATCGCGTTTGTATTTGATTTATAATTTTTCGACGGTTCGAACACTTAACAGCGTTCATGGGAGTTGGTCACGGGTGGCCTGGACCACGAGCGCTATTTACAATATTGTCATGATTATATTTCATTTTAAACTAAATCGACAAACAATATATCTAACTTCTATTAGTTACGCACAGATAAGTATAACAATATCATTTTAACAGGAAGGGTAATACGGTATCGAAAAAGAGAGTAACTTAAAAGTTAATTATCGATAAATGTGCCATTTTGACACATTCTTTTATTGTTCAAAGTGAACGGCAATAAAAAATGCTTTTACGATACCATCGAAGGACCAAGGCGAAATTATTGCTTTGAAAATTTATTGACAGACCACCCAATTGAATTTATTGTCAAAACTAAAAGTTTTATTGCAAAAATTTACATGCATATTTGTGAGATGTGAGCTTTAACTGACGTCGTGTTTTTATTTTATTTATGACTATTGATATATTTTTATTTATATTAATACGGCTTGTGCGCGTTATTTTTGAAGTGAAAACTTCCATTCTTTTTTTTTTCTTTTTTTTTTATGGGTGGGCTATGGTAAGCACACGCGCGGTCCAGTCCGTCCGGGGCGATGAAAGGACTGCGCGCGGGCCCATAACCCACCCGTACCCACGTCACCTCGTTGTTGGGCCGACCACCAGAGCAGATGTGACTTGTCATCAGTGGTTGGCCCGACGGAATACCCTTTTTTTTTTTTTTTTTTTTTTTTATTGCAAACGGTGGCAAACGAGCAGACAGTACACCTGATGGTAAGTGTTGCTGCCGCTCATGGACCCTTACAAGGTCGTTGCCTACCGCGAAGAAAGCGAAGGGAGTGTGAATGCGTGCATTGAGGCTCGGTGATACCAAGGGCACCACCAAAATCCTCCACACGCAATCACCCTCAGAAAGTTGGGCTTCCGGCTCTCTCGCTCACCGAACGAAGCGCAGTAACAAATTGCTACTACTCAGACGTCGATTTTCTGCGAGAGCATGGTACTGCCCCGGACGGACCGGCCCGCGGCTGTAGACAGATAACTGTCGACAGTGTGGTCCTACCACCACCTTTCAGGTAACCTCTCACCTCTCGACGTACTGGGACGTCGGTCGCCATCGCGCGGTCAGCCTCTCTGCGGGTGACGGACAATTCCCCGGTTCGATCACCCGCGGCCTCGGCTAGGGCGGCATTAGGCGCAGATACTCGCGCCTGCGCCGCCCGAGTCGCCGGCGGCGGAACGTGTCGCCGAATAGGAGCTCTACTCGCACACAATCCGCCGCCTCCTTCCGTGAGATTACGGCCTCACAGAAGGCGGCGACCGCGTCCCAGTTCCTGACGCTGACGAGCATCTCCCTGGCGATGGTCGGCAGCGCCAGGTCGGCACCGATAATCGCGACGAGTTCACGGCGCTCCCCCTCCCATGCAGCACACTCCTCGAACGTGTGCTGCGCCGTGTCCTCGTCGCAACTGCAGTGGTGGCAGGACGGTGTGCTCTCCCTCCTGACAATCTTGTGCAGGTACTTCCCGAAGCAACCGTGCTCCGTCAGCACCTGCACCAGTCGGAAGGAAAGCACCCCGTGCGTCCGCTCCAACCACTCCATCAGCACCGGCCGGAAGGCCTCGACGGTCCTGACACCGTACCGAGGACTCTCCAGCCGGACTGCCCAACGGGCAATGACTTCTCGGCAGGCGTCGACCCGCCAGGCGGTAATCTCTTTGATAGAGACCATACTGCCGAAGGGCGCGCGTCTCCGACACCCGCCGATAAATGTCAGCGAGCATCTCCGCCTCCAGGTCCCACGGGGGACTTCCGGCCAGGAGGCACGCTGCCTCCGTTGCCACCGTGCGGTAACCCCGTATGGCCCTGATCGCCATGACCCTCTGTGGTCGCCACAGGAGGGCCCTAAGACGGACGGTCAGGGACCCCGCCCACACCGGTGAGCCATACAGGGCCATCGACCGGATCACCCCCGCATACAGCTGTCGGCACGTAGCACTGGATCCGCCCACATTCAGCATCAACCACGAAAGGGCGGACGCCGCGCCGACAAGCCGGGGAACAAGTCGATGGAGATGCTCCCGGAACCAAAAATGCCCGTCGAGCACCAGGCACAAGTACTTCATGTGGGCCTGGATGCTGATGGTGACCGACTTCACGGTGATCGAAGCGCCGGCGGGAGGCCCGGCGGTACGGAGGCCATGGAACAAAAGGGCCTCCGTCTTTTCCAGGGCTACCCTCAACCCCAGCGCTTCGATCCGCCTGACAATCTCCTCGGTGCCGAGAGTTGCCAGGCGTGCCGCCTCCTCTAGCGTCCCACCCCGGGCTGTGACAAGTGTATCGTCGGCGTAGCAAATTACGCCCAGCCCGGGTGGAAGGCTTCCTCTCAACGCCCAGTCGTAGCCGACGTTCCACAGGGTCGGACCCAGAACTGACCCCTGTGGGACACCGCTCGTCATGGGCGTACGCACAACGTCCCCTACTCGGTCAACGTAGAGGACGCTGCGCCCCTCCAAGTAGTCTACCACCAGCCGCCTGAGGTACACGGGCACCCCGTGATACCTCAGCCCCTCCCTGATGCAGCTGAATGGCAGACTGTTGAAGGCGTTGGCGATGTCCAGGGACACCGCCAACAGGACTCCTCCGCCGGTGACGGCCTCCGCTACCACGGCCTTCAGGCGCAGCAGGGCCGCGATCGTCGAACGCCCTCTCCGAAAACCAAACTGGGGGTCCGAAAGATCGGGCCCGACCCCGACGAGGTGCCGCTCGATGCGGGCAGCCAACACCCTCTCCAGAAGCTTGCCCGTATCATCGAGCAGCACAATGGGCCTATAGGCCGAGGCCGACTCGGGAAGTGAAAACTTCCATAGGCAGGTTTTTGGAGAGTAAATTCATGTGTCGTGATCGAAATAGTCACATGACATATTAACGCTAACACTAAATAAGTAGCTATGTTAATGACACTACATCAAGTATTAATTTCCAAAATTCTAATTTAAGATCAATCAATTCTAATACCCAAAAATAAAATATTGTGACTACTTTTACTAAAGCAGTTCTTTAAAAAGTTTGCACACATATTGAGTTCTTATGATATTACAATAAATTCCAATTACAACAATTGAACTTAGGATAATGAAATAAAACGTGGAATGAAATAAAAATGGCATTTCTTGTCATTTACTTGCCAATTTCTTGCCATTAGTCGTAAATTCAAAGAATCACTTTTGTGTCGTTATTATTTTCTAGTGCCCTTTGAATAAGACTTATTTTAAAAGTTTCTCCTCAACAATAGCAGGAAAATTGACCTACTGAGCCTCAAGCCTCCTCCACAATAGGGGGGAAAATGATCTATTATATCACGCTGGTCAGACGGATTGATGTAGGATTAAATTCGAGTAGTCCCTCACTTAAAAAGATAATATGTACTTGTTTTTATCCATCCATCTGCCCATAGAACTCCCACTGTTGGACATAGGCTCCCCACGAGAATGTCACTCAGAATGGTCGTGTACCATTTTCATCCGACGGTTCCCTGTGACTCTCAAGATAACTTCAGTCCATCTAGTAGGGGTTGTTTTTATGCCTGGAGTGGGCGTGATTTGTTATGCCGACGACACGCTCGTCACAGCCCGCGGTGGGACGCTAGAGGAGGCGACAAGCCTGGCAACGCTCGGCACCGAGGAGATCGTCAGGCGGATTGAGGCGCTGAGGTTGAGCGTGGCCCTGGACAAGGCGGAAGCCCTCTTGTTCCTCTTGGCCACATCACTTGGCGAACCGACGACCGCTGGGGAAGAAAAGTTGTCGAGTGGCGACCACATATCTGACGACGCAGTGTAGGACGCCCCCGCACTAGGTGGACTGACAACCTAGTGAAAGTTTCTGGGCGTCGTTGGATGCAGGCGGCACAGGACCGCACTTTATGGCGTAACATGAGGGAGGCCTACGCCCAGCAGTGGACAGCGATAGGCTGAAATGATGATGATGATTAAAATATTTGCAACAACAATACAGTTAGTGCATCATACATGCATTAATTGTTCTTCGGAGTTTGGATATAATTTGTTACCGTTAATTGCATATTATAAAGTCCGCAGTTATACAAGCATGATTTACTTATTGCAGTGAGTTGTTTTTAAAGAAAATACAAATTCAAGGAAGGGTTGGAATTTACCTTTAATAAATAATTTACAAATCCTAGTAGTTCATAAAAATATTCATAGAATTTATTTATAATGTAATACGAGCCGTAGAAAAGTTTAAAAATAACTGAATAATATAGTTGCTAATATTGTACCAGTAATGGCTCGATGCCCATAAAAAGATTAATTTATGATGACATTATTCTAATGACTAAATCAAGATTCAACGACCATGATCGTATAATCAACTAATAAGATATTTTACATTTTAAAAATTTTATATATATTTACGTCAACTGAAATTTCTTATCGCGATAGAATTTTACATTTTAATTACTAAATATTGTATAATATTAACATTATAATTTTAACAAGCTTTTATTGAAATTTAAGTAACATATAATAGAAGCTTTTTAGAGTTCCGTACCCAAAGGGTAAAATGGAACCCAATTACTAAGACTTCACTGTCTGTCCGTCCGTCTGTCTGTCACCAGACTATAACTCAAAAATTTCAACTTTCTAGCTATCGCGGTAGCTAGAAAGTTGAAATTTTTACTGAATGTATTTCTGTTACAACAAATACTAAAAATAAAACAAATATATAAGGGGGCTCCCATACAATAAATGCGATTTTTTTTAAATAATGGTACAGAACCCTACGTCCACGACTCCGACTCGCACTTAGCCGGTATTTTTTTAAATATCAAGTATGTTTGAATGAAGAACTTCAATTTTTTTTTTTTTTTTTTCATTTTGGTATTGTCTAATTTTTTGTTATTTTATTTTTTGAGCTTTGATACTATTCATTATTTATTTATTTTTTTAAGGCCATTATCTATATTGTTGTTGTTATTAATATTTGCATGTGTAGTGCGTAGTTATTTTAGTTTTAAGTATTCTCATTAAAATAAAAATATTGTTCTAAAGTAATAGGTAGTTAGTAGTAGGTAGTTTGTTATTCTTCTAAAGTAGTAGTTGTAATAAGTAGTAAGCATTGAGTCTGCTGACAATCGTCACACCAGAGGCCGCTACTGAAAAACAGCGTTGTGGTGTTACCACAACATAAAGCTGAGTAGCGATCCTTTTACTCACTTGCGGGTGGGATCACAGCTCTTATATTTATGTATAAATAAAATAAGTTGTACAAATATGTATCCCCCTGCGAGGGAGAAATAAACTATTTTTCTTTCTTCTTTCAAATGTCACTGTTTGCTTTTATTATAATTCCCTATATTTCTTTATATTGTTTTGTTGCTGTCAGTGGTAAATGAACAAACAATACATTTGATGGCAAGTGCTACTGCCGCTCATGAATGGCACCTTTGCTAGGCTGCTTACTGTGATGAAAGTGAAGGGAGTGTGAATGCGTGAAATGAGGTTGGGAGATAGCCAAAACCCACCACACCGCCGGCTCTCATGTTCAACAAACTAAGTGCAGTAACAAATTGCTACTATTCAGATTTCAGACGTCCAGTTGCTGTAAGAGTGCGGTCCTACCCCGAACGGACAGGCACACAGCTGTAGATAGACTACTGCTGGACTCGAACCTCTTCCATACTAAGAGGCCAACTGAACTACTATGATGGTCAGATAAGTTGGTATTTTTTTTTTTATTGATGGGCTATGGAAATGAAACCCTATACCAACATGTCTGACCAGCGTGGTATAGTAGGTTAAATTTCCTCCTATTGTAGTGGAGACTTGAGCCCAACATTGGGACTTATATGCGCTGGAGTAATGATGATGATGAGATAAATATCACCGCGACACATTATTTTCCGTGTGGTGTCGGAGTAAGAATAAAATTCACCACCCGCTCTGTTACCCGTAGGTGTCGCAAAAGACGACTAAAGGATATAATATGCGCATAACATTTATGCAAGAGAAACAAAACCCTATTCCAACACCTCTGATCAACTTGGTATAGTAGGTCAATTTCCCTCCCATAGAAGTGGAGACCGGAGCCCAACAGTTGCACTTGTATGGACTAAGATGACTTGGATTTATTTCTAAGTGTGAATTATAACACAAAAAAAACACTTTTAAAAGTAATATCATAATATATGTAAAAAAGTAAATTTTTATCCAGCAAAAACGTAAACCTGTTACTTAAATAAGCAAGGTTATGTACTGTTACATACTAAACCGTACATTAATTAGCTCACTGAAACTGGAACAAAAGAACGGATTAACACAAGCAGTAACAAAGCGAACGAGTTAAACAGTGTTTGTAAAGCCGACGTTGGGTGCTGAATCTAGCCTCATTGAATTAAGTGGTCAAAGTGAAGCCGTGGACGCCGCGGTCGCACGTGTATAGAATGCCTTATAATTAGGGTTACCAAACATTGGCGTGAACACAAACATCCTTCAATTGAAGGTAACGGGTTGTTTACAAGAAAATAGCATCAAAGAAATGTCTTTATATATAACTCTACTATGTATATTTATGTTATTTAACTCCTCTTAAACCGACGTGTTGTGACGGAATAAGAGTACATTTCACGCATCCCTCTCTTGCCTATTAGTGTCGTACAAGACGACTGAGAGGAGTATTACACATTGTAAATAAAACTATTTTATGGATTTTATCGCGTTTTAATAGATTTTTGATTGCCCGACGTTTCGAACTCTTTGCAGGTCACGTTGCTTTCATGGTCACGGACTTCATGGTCCGAATACAAACGCAATAAAAGGGTTTTATTTATAAGACTACTAAGGGGTTAAATATTTATATAACATCTATGCAAAAGAAGGAAAACCCGAAATAACACTCTATAGAAACACGTCTGACCAGAACGGTACAGTAGATCAATTTTTATCATATTGTGGAACAGGTTTGAGCAGTGAGATAGTTCATAGATAGATAGCCAAGATGATGATAACAGAACAGAAGTTAAATAATAACTATCCCATGCTGGTCAGACGGGTTGATATAAGATTTTGTTAGGAGTTTTATTTCTTTTTCATAGATGTTACCTGCATTTTATACTCTTTAATCGTCTTATACAACATTTACAAACAACAAATAGTAAAAGAACAGTCCTTACACCATTTCCATACGAAAAATATCTGTTCCAATCATCATCATCACAACTCACATACGTCCCACTGCTGGGCTCGTGCCTCCTCCATAAAGGGAGGGAAAGTAACCCACTATAACCACGCCGCCGCCGGTCAGGCGTGTTGGTATAGGGTTTTATTTCGAATATTCCTTCTCAAGCATAAATGTTATATGCATTTTATATCCCTTAGTTGTCTTTTACAACGGGCAAGAAAGGGGGTGGTAAATTGTATTCTTACTCTGTCAATACACGGACAAAACGGCAAATATCTGTTCAATAGAATTAGACAAATATATTTACAATACAAGGCTATTCTGAACATTTGTTATATACTTATCGGTTCGCTTCAATTTAGGTGTCCTTATTTTGGGGCTATAAACTGCAGTTGCCATTTATTATTAAATGAAAGTTTAGTTTATTTATAATAACATGAAAAAAAAAATAACTTATCTATTATTCATACAAACGCATGGTCACTCTACTTATGACGTGTACTGGTAAAAAATGTTTATCTCAATAGCAGTTCTGTCTATAGTTGTTAGCTTGGGGAGCTAAAAGTAAATAAGATTAGCATTCAAGAATTTTGTTGCAGTTTTGATAAATTGGTAAATACGCATTTACGCAATTCCTATGATTGGTTTATGCTAGATTTTTCTGCATTTCTTGAATGTTGTATCGCTATAGTAAGACTATTTTAATTGCTGCATCTTTGATCCAATTACCTAGTATATTATGTATAGCTATGTGACAGATGATTCTGAGGGTTTAAATTCAAAGTAGGGAAATAGAGTGTTGTTTCGTTTACTATATAGATTTTCTGAAAAAAAAAATCACTTAATTTTGAATTGTGGCCAAAGCATGACAAACAGTATTACCGACTCTAGCCACTGCCTCTTCCGCGAGAACACGTGCCTAAGGCTGTTAATTCAGGCTGTACACAAAATACCCGGTAAAAAAACATGAACTTGAATTTCCTACGTTTAAATTCTCAATTAAAATTCGAAACAATATGGCACTTGGCGATTTTGTGTTATTTTAATAAACATTAAAAATTAAGCTATTAATAGTGTATAATGTATATCATATTTTATTATTTTAGTCAAATTTTTGCATGCACAATTTGGAACATTGGCGAATCTATTTTAATTTTATATTTTTTTTATTGCTACTTAAAAATAATTAATGAATGAAAATATTCTGGCATATCTTATCTTTTGAAATTATATACTGATTTTAATTACTAAAAACCTTGCGTACGGTGTCCCACAGGGTTCTATTTTGGGCCCATTGTTATTTTTAATCTATATTAATGACATAAGTGACTTAGACTTAAAAGGTAAAATATCATTGTACGCTGACGACACATGCTTATTTTATTTTGGTGACAAAATTACAACTATAGTAAGTGATGCGCAAAACGATCTTAATCGTCTTGTGTTATTTTTCAATTCTAATTTGTTAACTTTAAACATTTTGAAGACTAGTTACGTCATTTTCAGTGCCAAAAATAAAAAGATACCTTACTTTGAACCTTTGACTGTTAATAGTGTCCCACTAACGAAGCTTAACACCGAAAAATACCTTGGTCTTGTTTTGGATAGCAGTTTAAATTGGAAAATGCATATCGAAAAAGTTTATAAAAAAATATCAAATCTAATGTCTATTCTTCGCGGTAATATAAGCTGTTTTTCAAAATCTGTTCGTTACATAATATACAATTCTTTAGTAAAGCTACATCTAGATTATCTAATAGAGTTATAGGGTTGGGCTGCTAAAACTAACATAAAACCTTTGCAAATTGCTCAAAACAAAATAATAAAATTATTATTCAATTTTCATTATCTAACTCCAACGGCAACAGTTTATAAAGTAATTCAATTAATGTCCTTATCACAAATATACAAATACAATACGTGTTTACTCGTACGAAAAATACTTCATAAAAATATTCACACAAAAATAACATTTTTACAAAAATCACATTGTCGAAAGCGTTCTATGAGATATAGTAATTACATACAGTTATTATCCCCACGAACAAACTATGGTAAGAAAAATTTATTATACGAAGGAGCTCAGTTATATAATAAACTACCAAAAGAAATCAAATATACTAAAACATTTTTTGTCCTTTAAAAATAAATTAAAGCGCCATATTTTAAGCGACTTTTCACAATTTTAATTTTTATGAAGCGACTGAAATGTCTATCAAACGCAACTTGCATAAGAATAGTAAACCATGTGTAATAAGGTATTCGAACAGTTTTATATTAGATTTCTTCATCGCATGTTATTGTGTAGGTACCCACTTATTTTTACCCACTCTTTAAATTTGTTTAGTACATTGAGTTTAATTTGTTATTAACTCCGTGCACTTCCTAGTATTATGTTTATTTTGTATTTCTCTTATAAGTGAATTGTATTCTTTTAGAGAAATAAATATCTAAAACCGTTATGCTTATCATTAAAATCAGTATATAATTTTGATGAAAAAGATGATTTGTTCATTCACTTCAAACACGCCGGAGGTTTGTCGCAGTTTCTCACCGGATTAAGAACCCTCAGTGCTCATCCATAGTCCGCTGTCAAAGCGGCTAACAACTACACATAGTACAACCACAAAAAAAAAAATGTTGCAATTATTCGCTTACGGAGTTACGGACTGCGGTAACGATCGAACGTGTACCAACCCTACAGGCTGTGCGTGCAATCCTTACCTTGAGGACCATACACTACACTACCCCTTAAATATTAATGTGAACTTAAGTATATATAAAAGCGTGTTAATAAAGGTTCAAATTATAGACAATCACTGCAATTTTATTTATTGAAACAAATTGTTTTTGTCACCCGAATAAACAGTAACCCCTACATTTAAATACTGGCAGCTAAGAATTAAAATTTTAATTAAACATTTTGTTTAGTTAATTAAATACTTTAGAAAGCTTTGTTTCATTAATTACTGTGTACTTTTGTGGGTCGCTGGGCATTGTTTTGTTTTTTGTCAATATAATAAAAACAGGCCTGTATTTACTCAAGGTCAATTAAAATAAGTTTGTGTAAGTAAAGATTTTGAAAAAGAAATCAATTGAAGCAATTGATTAGCTTCACGAATGTCATTTCTAACATACGATTATATCTTTTTACAAGCTTAATATTAATATTCATAATGTGGTGATGAATTATAAATGTCCCTCCTATCAAGTCTATATTGACATCAATTCCTTTTATAGTCTGTCTCTAACAATCCGTCTGACCAGCAAGGTGTAGTAGTGACCTACTTTCCCTCCCATTATGGAGGAGGCTCAAGCCCAGCATAGGGACGTAAATGAGTGGTGATAATAAAGAAAAATAACTTTGGCTTTTATATGCATAACATTTTATATAGCATGTGGATTTAGAGGCTGGATTATTAAAATTAAATTACACTTAAATTAACTTAAAATATATTTTGTGTAATATTAATATTTATGAAACGGCGTCTAAAAGAATTTACATTTAAACTACCTGACCAAACAGTCGTTGTTCTGTTTAAATCTAAATAAATAATAGTTTAAAAAAACTAAAAAAATTACGCTTTTATAGAAAATCTAACTAAAAAATAAAAAATAAAATTTGATAAATTTAGATTAAGAATAGTGTAAATGAAAAATAAATGTTTATTATCGTAAAAAAGCGTGGGGTGCATAGTGTCAATAGTTATAAATATTTAATGGCAGATATGAGAAGGATCATCACTTTGAAAATATCCTAAAAAGCACTTTAAACGAAATCTTACCGTTTGAAGTGGATCAAAATCAAATCCACTGGAGTCGGTTACATACAATCAAACGTACAAGTGAAGACACTGCACCCCACGCTTTTTTACAATAATAAACATTTATTTTTCATTTACACTATTCTTAATCTAAATTTATCAAATTTTATTTTTTATTAGTTAGATTTTCCATAAAAGCGTGATTTTTAGTTTTTTTAAACTATTATTTATTTTCCATTTTTTAGTTGAATTTTCTATAAAAGCGTGTTTTTTAGTTTTTTAATTTAAATTGAATCACTTTGTTATCATAATTTAGAATAGTTAAATAGCAATTACCATTTTTAATCTTGTGAATACTAATCTCTATGTTGTAGTTAGGACAATAACCATTTTCAACAAAAATGAAGCCACTAAAATTTGTATCAGTGAATACTTTCAAAGTTATACAACCGTCAGCCGTGACGGCCATAAGTGATCTTAGGACAAGCCGTGTATTATCTATTATTCGTTTATCGGTAATCATCAAATTTTTATCGGATTTGATCACCCATATGTGGGATTGTTCTGTTGCAGTTTGGGCAATGAGCAAATCGTACCTCAAATAATTATCAGGGACGATTATCGTTTCAACAAGAATTGTAACATTGTCAATTACATATGTATTACGGAATCCTCTTAAAGAGGGCAATTTATTAATTTGCCATTTTTCTCGCGGCACGATCTCTTTTATAACAGATTCTTTTATTAAAGTACAATGGCTACCAAAATCTACGTATCCTGTCAATCGAACATTATTAATACTCACACCTTTTATGAACTTATTGTCTACTCTTAACATGCTATCATCTAGTTATAATGTCTTAATTTCGTCATTTGCACTCCATGCGCTTCTATTGCATTCAGGGTTATCATGACCAAAACGTTTACACTTTTGATATTTAATAATAGGCTTTTTACAGCTAGATACTACATGACCTATTTCGTGGCAATTATAACATTTCAAAATTTTATTAAAATCATTTCTTACAGGCTTACGGGAACCTTCAATTACAGGAAGCAGTAACCTCTTATTAGATTTATTGAATTGTCCATGTTTCACACTCCTTAAGTAACCTAATAACTTATCAACATTTTCAAAACCTACTGCCTCCGCTCCGTACCGAACTGACCTGTCCTCTATTCCATACACAATACAATCAATTGCGTTCCAACCTACTATACCACATCTATTCAAGGCTATCAATTTATCATAATAATACTCTTCCAAATTATCACCAAACTTTGCCCTTTTCCCTAAAATTTCCGTGAGCAAGTGACCATAATTCTCGTACGTTGGAAATGCACATTTAAGTTTATCTGTCCATTCTTCCCATGTAAGTAATATAGAAGGTGGTACGAGGGACAACAGTTGCAGTGCCAACTAACTTTGGGAGGGCATAGTGCGCAGTTTGCTTACTATCCCAACCGTAAATTTCAGAGCATTCTTTAACTTTATTTAACCATGTAACAATCGTTTGGTTTTTTGATTTAGGATCAAATTCTGGCACTACGTTACTGTTAGTGAACCTTTCTCTACTCTGTGGATTAACAGCTATGATAAGTTGCAAAGACTCCTTAAGACATTTCAGTAATTCAGAATTCACTGTATCAACAGATGAAGGCTGCGGCGTCACAGGTGAAGACTCCCTGTCGATCTGCGTTTAGACTGGGCTACGTGACCTTACAACGCTCGCATCACGGGTAGTCTGAACTCTGTCACGCCTCTGCCTAGTACCTCTACAGTGTAGAGTCTACACTCTCTACGGTTACAATCTATTTTATCCTTTGATGACATAAACGATACCTGACCCTGCAAAGGCGGTGTTACAACTGACTTATATCTACGCTTTTCATAGGACTCGATCCGTTCGGGTGATATTCTCGATCCTTGTTGTTTAGCATCATGATCTTCGGCGTAACGTGTTACTGGCGTACTATTTCCGTGCCTCGAAACATCGTCTCGCGTTCGGGGTCGGCTGCGTCTCGAGGCTTTTCCAAAATTAGGGCTCAAATGCCGTCCAATAGGCCTTCGCCTACTTGTGGACCGGTTACTCGGCATCCTCACACAATATATTTTTAAATCTATTGTCCAATGTCCTGGAATTGAAATTCAAACAACGAGTATCTTTTTCCGCCAAAACATAGCAATCAGTGTTTTAATACAAACGAAATTGCATTATCGAGAAACTACATAACCACAGTGGTTATGCAACACCTAAGCTTTTCATTGTTTTAAATAAAACCAGTAATATGAGAAAAGAAAAAGAAATGTGCCCGAGTTAGTAATTTTATTTAATTAACACCTTTTCTTTTTACAATACCTATTGTAACGAATTTGTTAGCGAAAGATAAACAATATTTTAAAATTGTTACGATAACCAGAGATGATATGTATTTCACATTCTTATGGTGAACCCAGACTTAACAGATAATATTAAAAATAAAATAATTTAATCGTTCTAATAATTATTTACGTACAAATATTTTACAGGATATATCACACTAAATATTTATTACGTAGGAGACTGACACGCAAGGGCGTCCATTGTGTGAAAGTTATATCAACTTACACAAATATGAGTCAACCATTTACTCACTTATGAAATTATCAATTAAATTACAAAACAATAATAAAGTCGGTTGACAAATTAAAATGTATGTATCCGAACTAGCCGTATATGTAATGTCGTAAGTGTTACTTGATAACATTTATACAACACTATACCATAACATACGTAAAATAAAGTTGATTATAAGATTATTACATACCTCACTGTGGACATACGTTCACACCAAGATGGTATGATACACCTGAATTCCTTGGTGTTATCCCAGCTTCGGAATTGTTACAATTTGCCAATTGAAATATAAACGTGCTTGATAAACTTTTATTTATTCTCTGTATAATGCAGGATACAATTCTCTATTGATGATTTACAATTTGGTTGTTGACAATTCGCTATTAATCAATATAGAACACAATTTTGAAAATACAGTAACGTAGAATGGCGACCGTCTTCTCTTATTTCTTAAAACCACACATTGCCACACAAAGTACCGCCTGCCGGAAATGTATACAAAAGAGCGACATCTTTTTTAAATATTGCCGGAAGTCATTATTGAGCCACTTACTTACAATAATATAGTATAATAGTTATTAATATAATAGTTATCTAAAAATATAAGCCAATATTCTAGAATTAGGTATCAAAATTAACATGTTTTATAATAGCTTAAACAACAAACAATACTTCAATTTAGATAAAATATTCGAGCGTAGCGGAAGTTTATTACAATTAATGATGAATTTTTATTAAGTGTGATATACTAATTATACATTTAAACATTATTTTCTTATCAAGCTAACACATGCGTAGTTCGCGCACTAGTCCTATCTCTCTTACTCTCATGCAAAGGATGCGGAAAGAAATTGATGAATCCTGGCGAATTTAATAAGGATAATCGAATATTTTAATCGAATTGTTGCATTGTCATCAGTCTTTGACAGGTGTGCAAAGTTTGAATTAGATCTGATCGTTCAAAGTAGGACAAAATCGAGCCCAAAGGAGTCGCTTACAAACAAGCAAACATACATACATATAGGTGAAACTAATAAAAGCGTGTTAAAAAATACAACGCCGCCTATCGGGTCCAATTGTGAATCTAATCCATTCTCGAATCCATTTAACACACAAAAAAAATTCATCAACAGCAGTCCAGCCGTTTAGGAGGAGTTCAGTGACATACACACGCACACAGGAAATTTATATATAAAGACTAGCTGACCCAACAGACGTTGTTCTGTTCAAATAAAATAAAAGCAGCGCCACCTACCGGGTCCAATTGTGAATTTAAACCATCCTAGAATCCCTTTGGACACACACAAAATATTTCATCAATATCCGTCTAGCCGTTTAGGTGGAGTTCAGTGACATACACACGTACACAAGAAATTTCTACGAGGTGTGTTCAAAAAGTAAGGTAACATTTCAAATTTCGCGGGCAACGTACTTTCTATTATCGATATTTTGTTTTGTTATGTTGGTACACTCTTTCCGAACATCTCTACCAAGTTTCAAGTGTATAGCATTTTTTGTTTGGTTGTGAGAGGCGTAAAGATTATAAGTATTTTGCGTGCTCGGCGATTTCTTGCTATCGAAAAATATGGATCAAAGGATTTGCATCAAATTTTGTGTAAAAAATAAAATAAAGTGCTCCGAAACACTTGAAATGTTGACAGTGGCATACGGTGAAACTATTCTGAGTAAAGAAAATGTTTACAAGTGGTACAAACACTTCCAAGATGGCTGGGAAGATGCCAATGACGAGCCTCGCTCTGGACGCCCAACACGTCAACAACTGATGAAAACGTTCAAGCAGTGAAGAAAATTGTTTTGGAAAATCGTCGAATCACTATCAGAGAAGTTTCTGAGGATGTTGGTATATCGCTTGGCTCATGCCATGAAATTTTTTCTAACGTTTTGGGCATGAGACGTATGTCAGCGAAGTTTGTTCCGAAATTGCTAAATTTTGACCAAAAGAACCATCGCATGAGCATCGCTCAAGAATTGTTGAATGACGTCAACGACGACCCAGATTCACTCAAAAGGGTCATAACTGGTGACGAATCATGGGTATATGGTTATGATATCGAAACCAAAGTCCAATCGTCCCAATGGAAGAGCCCAGATGAGCCAAGACCGAAAAAAGCACGCCAAGTTCGATCAAATGTCAAAGTTTTGCTCACTGTTTTCTTCGATTACCATGGCGTGGTGCATCAGGAATTCTTACCATATGGTCGTACGGTCAATAAACGGTATTATCTTGAAGTTATGCGCCGTTTGCGAGAAGCAATACGACGAAAACGTCCAGAATTGTGGAAAAGCAATCCTTGGCTTTTGCATCACGATAATGCCCCTGCTCACTCATCTTTGCTTGTGAGAGATTTTTTGGCCAAAAACAACACCACAAACATGCCTCAGCCACCATATTCACCGGATTTGGCCCCATATGACTTTTTCTTGTTCCCAAAACTAAAGAGACCTATGAAAGGACGATTTGCAACGATTGAAGAGATAAAGACTGCATCGCTGGAAGAGCTCAAGGCTATACCGAAAAGTGCTTATGAGAAGTGCTTTGAGGATTGGCAAACCCGTTGGCATAAGTGTATTGTATCTGAGGGGGATTACTTTGAAGGGGACAACATAAATATTGATAAATAAATAAATATTTTTTCTTAAAAATACAAAGTCACCTTACTTTTTGAACACACCTCGTATATAAAGACTAGCTGACCCAACAGACGTTGTTCTGTTCAAATAAAATAAAAGAAATTCTCCTTGAAATCGACAGCATCGCCACCTACCGGGTATAATTTTGAATCTAAACCATTCTCGAATCCTCTTGAACACACAAAAAAATTCATCAACATCGGTCCAGCCGTTTAGGAGGGGTTCAGTGACATACACACGTACACAAGTAATTTATATATAAAAATAAAAAAAATTACTGATATCTGATGTTTACACAAGTACCTATTATACCATTATAAATAAAACTATTCATACGAATTTTATCGCGTATATATCGCGTTCACGGTCACAGCCTGACTATTTTAGTATATACCAATAAAATTTAATTTCATTTCAAAAATAAAGGGATTTTATGTGCCATGATTTCCAGTTTACCAAACCGAGATACGAATGTTGATACAAGAAATACAGTCTAAAATGTGGTTTCATTCCCATCTTAGTCCCTGCATAAGACAGTGCTATCTTGCTTCCAGATTTAACAAAAGCTATGTTTAATTATATTTGTTAGAGATAAATTTCACTGTTTTTAACGGGTGTTTCTGTGCCTTACACAAATACATCATCATCATCATCTCAGCCCAAACACGTCCCGTCCCATTCATGGGCTCGGAAAATTGACTTACTATACCACGCTGGTCAGACGTGTTGGTATAGGGTTTGTTTCGAATGTTCTTTCACTTGCATACATATTATATGCATAATATATCCCTTAGTAGTCTTTTACAACACCCATGGGCAAGAGAAGAGGGTGATGAATCGTATTCTTACTTCCCCACCGCACGAAAAAAAATACTTATATACAAATAACGAAAAGATTAGTATTTATTATTTTATTAATATATTTTATTATTTATTAAGCCCAAATTTCTGAGGGTGTTTGTGTGTGGAGGGTTTTGGTGGTGCCCTTGGTATCACCGAACCTCAATGCACGCATTCACACTCCCTTCACTTTCTTCGCGGTAGGCAGCGACCCTGTAAAGGTTCATGAGCGGCAGCAACACTTACCATCAGGTGTACTGTTTGCTGGTTTGCCACCGTTAGCAATAAAAAAAAAATATTATTAATAGTACGGAAAGATAATTCTGTATTTTATATTTATAGCTATTGTATATGTTGTTTATTTTATTACCTTTGATGGCAGATGAAGATGCAGCTAATTAATGGTATATAGTAACATGCTGATAAACACCAGGAGCACTAGGCTTACGGCCAAATCACTGCCTACCTTGTGAATATATCGCTTAAAACTCTTTAATAAAGCCCATGTCATAGCGCACGGGAAACATCTTAATAGCCAGTTCATTCCAGAGCTAGCATATCATGTGGGCAGAAATAAATATTAAAAACATATCTTCAAGAACAATCAAGTCAAATAGTTCCCAAGAGCGTTGTCCAAGAAATACCTGATAGAAAATACAGATAAACTAAAGTTTTAAAATATTGAAACTCAGAGCTATAATTATTAGGTACTTAATTGATGAATATCAGGTTGACCGAGCTTCGCTCGGAGTATTTTTGTGGCATTTATTCAGATATATATTAATAAAAAATAAAAAATAAATAATGAAAATTACATAAAAAAATTACAAAAAGAGAATAATAATAACACCGAGATTTGATCCGACGCCGTTTGTCGCTGATGTCAAAAATAAAATGAAACCTGACTACTTCGCCACTGAGCTATCGCAACTCATGACATTGATGGCAAAATTTGAATTCATATTCTTTTAAAATTCAATGTCATTATATTGTCTGCCAAAAACACTGACAAAACAACATTTTCTATACACAAAACCTAGCTAGATCGATTTTTTGGACCCGAATCCTCTAGTATGCCAAGTTTCAACAAAATCGTTGGAGCCGTTTCCGAGATCCTGAATATATATATATATAGAATATAGAATATATATATATTATAGTCGTTTTACCCGCGTAATTCCCGTTCCCATGGGAATACCGGGATAAAATATAGCCTAGTTTACACCCTGATATTATAGCTTTCCATTGGTGAAAGAATTTTTGAAATCGGTCCAGCCGTTTTGAAGATTACCCGGAACAAACAGACAGACAGACAGACAAAAATTTTTTAATTTGTATTTTAGGCATAGGTGTCGTGCAAATAACTGTGTGAGCATGAAAAAAGCCTATTATTTTGACATTACAAACAGACACTCCGATTTTATTTATTGGTATAGATAAGTAATTCTTTCAAACAGTCCGATATTTTCTATTACTTGAGTATTATAATTTCTTTCCGTTGCAGAGGTCAGATGCCAGTCGCTTTGAGGTAAAAAGATAATTCTAGGCTAGAAAGCCGATATCGTTGAGAAAACATGAATTCAAGGGTTATTATTCTTACATGTTGTCATCATCATCATTATTTCAGCCTATTGCCGTCCACTGCTGGACGTAGGCCTCCCTCATATTGCGCCACAATGTGCGGTCCTGTGCCGCCTGCATCCAACGACGCCCAGCAACTTTCACTAGGTCGTCGGTCCACCTAGGGGGGGAGCGTCCTACACTGCGTCGTCCGATGCGTGGTCGCCACTCGAGAACCTTTCTTCCCCAGCGGTTGTCGGTTCGTCGAGCGATGTGGCCTGCCCATTGCCACTTCAGCGTGCTAATTCTTCGTGCTATGTCGGTTACACCCGTTCTTCTGCGGATTTCCGTATTCCGGATTCTATCTCGCAGAGAAATCCCGAGCATAGCCCGTTCCATAGCACGCTGAGCGACTTTGAGTCTTGATATGAGGCCTACATTTAGGGACCACATTTCCGTGCCGTAAGTCATCACTGGTAACATGTTGTCAGTTATGTTATATTAAATTACAGTTAATTTACTAAAATCTAGAACCACTCACCTGCATATTTGCAATTACTGTAACTCTAGTATAAAGATAAAGATTTACCTTTTAAACATTCAAAAACAAACATCAAAACATCCCATCACTATTTAATTGTACATCCACAATTTACAGGTGTCGTTGTCCTAATTCCGTGGCGTGGGACACTACAAGCCCGGTGCGGGTAATCAATCAAGTCTGTCCCAACTCAGAATACAATTATGAACTTACTCCATGTCACTAGTGTTGCGCCGTTGTGATTAATTAGTTGTTTGTTGTTGTGTGTAAAATTTGTGTGTATGTGTGTGAATTATTTAGTTTTATTTGTGTTCGGATATTAAACATTATATGTTTGTTTAATATTTAATGTGAAATATCATCGTCATCATTTCAGCTCATATACGTCCCACTGTTAGGCTCCAGCCCAACAGTGGGACAAGCGAGAGGAGGGAAATTGATCTTACTATACCATGCTGGTCAGACAGGTTGGTATATGGTTTTATTATTTATGGTCGAGTTTTCCTTCTCTTGCAGAGATGTTATATGCGTATGATATCCCTTAGTCGTCTTTTACGACATCCACGTTCAAAATAGGGAGTGGTGATTTGTATTCTTACTCCGTCACCACACAGAAAATGTGTAGTGACGGATGTGAAATATATTCTGCGTAAATTATTGACTTGATAACGTCTTATAAATCAAAGAACGGCGATTGCACCCAAGAAAAAGCATTCATTGTCACGTTCCACCTGAGCCGAGCGTGCAAGCGAGAACGCGGAATAAACGATAGAGAGGCAAGATCGTCCTAAGCGTTCGGCTTGTGACTGTAGTTGCATTAAAAAATATTTGAATTATCGAGTGCAAATAAATGTTAATTTATCGAAAACAATATTCAAATCACTACTTTATCTTAATATATATAAATCTCCTGTCACGATGTTTGTCCGCGATGGACTCCTAAACTACTTAACCGATTTTAATCAAATTTGCACACCGTCTGCAGTTTGCTCCAACTTGAAACATAGGATAACTTAGATGTTTAATTATAGTCGCAATTTTATTTTATTACAAATTATTTGTCTATAATTAATTGACAGTCACAATTATCTGTTAACTCCAAATGATTCTAACAGATGGCGATATCTGTTGACTGGATTTAAGTAATTTAAGTAATTTGTGTGTGCTCAATGAGATTCGAGAATGGTTTAGATTCACAATTGGACCCGGTAGGTGGCGCTTTATTTGAACAGAACAACGTCTGTTGGGTCAGCTAGTAATATATAAAACTAGCTGACCCAAAAGACGTTGTTCTGTTCAAATAAAATAACGCCACATACCGGGTCCAATTGTAAATCTAAACCATTCTCGAATCCCCTTGAATACACACAAATAAATTTATCAACATCGATCCAGGCGTTTAGGAGGAGTTCAGTGACATAGGTGTAGGTAGCTTACTAGCAACTCGGCCTCGTTTCGCTTCGGTTTCAGTCGCCTAGTTCCCGTTCCCGTGGGAATACCGGGAGAAAATATGATACCGGCCGGATACCGGCCTATGTTACTCCCTTATATTATAACTTTTCATTGGTAAAAGAATTTTTGAAATCGGTTCGGTGGTTTAAGTTTCACGCACGTAACAAATAAAGACTCTTACTTTCACATTTATAATACCAGTAAGACAAACTTACTTTCACATTTAGAATATTAGTAAGGATTAATTTACTGTATTCACTGTTGCTAACAGAGTTTTTAACACATCCAGACATATCATAACCACTGACAAGATGACCGTCTGATCAATAATTACGTTTCCAAGAAGGTTTCATATCAGGCAAACTATTGTCAATTTTAAGTATGTGCGATGGAAGAGCAGTACATATCGTATCGAGCCCAAGTTATTGAGGATAAGAGCAGGTTGATAAAGATGATGATTAAGGATTTAATAGGAAAATTAAATTTTATATTAACTACTATAAGTAAAGAATGGTCAAATATTATATCTATCGTAATATTCGTATTACAATAGCTTAAAATCTTGTAAAACGATAGCTTGAACTGTTGATTTCGATCAATAGTACTAGTTTAAGAATTATTACTAATAATTCTTTGATAGGTGCAGTATACAGAATGATCCATTTAAATCAGTCAGTTTAAGGCGACTCGTTAGATAAACGAGTTGAATGTTGTATTTCACAAAATGGTTGTCATTTCGAACACCCACTTAATTAAATACATATGAAATACATTTTATTAAATTTAGATATCGTGTTTCAGGATAAAATTAACACTAGGTATATGGCCACCAAATTTCCGTGTGGTGATGGAGTAGGAATACAATTCGACACCGACGGGGTGTCGTGAAAGACAACTAAGGGATTAATTATTCCGTCGCGTCGGGCCGACCACTGATGACAAGTAACCCTGCTCCGGCGGTCAGCCCAACAACGAAGGCGACGTGGTGTTCGGGTGGGTTGCGGGTGTGCGTGCTTACGCCCCTCTGTCACCCCGGACGGAGTGGTGCGAGGAGTGCGCTGACCGCAGCCCACCCCGAAAACAAAAAAAAGGGATTAATTATGCATACAAAATCTATGCAAGAGAAGGAAAATTCGAAATAAAACCCTGCACCAAACTCTGACCAGCGTGGTATAATAGGTCAATTTCACTCCCATTGTGGAGGAGGCTTGAGCAGTGATGACTCGTTTGTAATTTCAATGTTTATTATTACTATTTTATCATATAAACTCTTATTTATCATATAAGAAAGGCGTTTTAAAATATCAATGGCTCTAATTGTAGGCGAAAGATCAACTCTCTTGAGAGGGAAGACATAAAACAAAGGATTTATGTTAAAAAATTGCCTCCGGCGTTTAACTCCTTCAAACTTTTTTATACAATCTCCTTGATAACTTACGTATAATTACAATTTAACTTTGGATTTCATTTCATTTAAACTTGACCGTGCTCGTTAGAAAATTAATGATGTCATCTAAATTTATATTATCATTGATTTTTCTCTAATTATTATCTTAGTTTTCCGTGTGGTGACGGAGTAAAAATACAATTCACCACTCCCTATCTTGCCCATGGATGTCGTAAAAGACGACTAAGGGATATAATATGCACATAACATCTGTGCAAGAGAAAGAAGAAGAACGAAAGAAAAAACTCGAAATGAAACCCTATACCCACTTTCTTTCGTCAGTGGCCGACTGACAACAAGTCACCCTGCTCCGGTGGTCGGCCCAACGACGAAGGTGACGTGGGTACGGGTGGGTAGAACCCGTGTGCCGTCCTTTCGTCGCCCCGGACGGAATGGACCGCGTGCGCGCTTACCATAGCCCACCCATAAAAAAAACCCACTTTCTTACCAGCACATAGTAGGTCAAATTCCCTCCCATTGTGGAGGAGGCCCGATCCCAACAGTGGGACGTATGTGGGCTGTGACAATGATGATGATTATTATTATCTTGTAAACTAGAGATATTAATCACCATGATCATCACAACTCATATGTGTCCAAATACTGGGCCCGAGCTTCTTCTGGTGAGAGTGAAATTGGCATACTACACTGGTCAGACATGTTACTGGATTATATTTCTAGTTTTCCTTCTCTTGTGCAGCTGTTATATGTATCATATCCCTTAGTCCTTTTATACGACATCCACAGGCAAGAGTTTGATATCCACGGGAGTAGTGAATTGTATTCTTACCCGGAGATATGACTGGTAAAAGCGGCCAGGTTTAGGTAATGATTCATTGCTTATACTCGCTGGATTATTTAATTTTTCGTCGAAGAGTAAATTATAACTCCAAGATTTACTAATGTGTTATGTACCTTTTTTTTTTTTGGGGTGGGCTGCGGTCGCAGCGCTCCACGCACTACTCCGTCCGGGGCGACAGAGGGGCGTATAGCACGCAACACCCGCAACCCACCCGAACACCACGTCGCCTTCGTCGTTGGGCCGACCACCGAAGCAGGTTTACTTGTCATCAGTGGTCGGCCCGACGGAATACCCCTACCTGGGGTACCCTCCCATCGACCGACGTCCCCCCCTCGGGGAGGACGTCGGTATTTCCTCACGCGGTTGGCCTCTCGGCGGGTGACGGACTAATCCCCGGTCACGTCACCCGCGGCCTCGGCTAGGGCGGCATGGCACGCAGGTAGTCCCGCCTGTGCCGCCCCAGTCGCTGGCGGCGGGTCACTTCGTCGAGGCTGTGCTCCTCGCGCGCGCGACCCGCATGTGTTATGTACCTAACGGATTAATAACACAATTCAACCTTTCTTGCCCGTGGGTGTCGTAAAAGGGATTGCAATATGCATATAACATTTATGCAAGAGAAAGAAAACTCTAAAATAGCCATATACCAATACGTATGACCAGCGTGGTATAGTAAGTCAATTTCCTTTCTATTGTGGAGGAGGCTCGAGCCCCACACTGGGACGTATATGAGCTGAGATGATGATATAAAATGTTTTCAAAATTATCTATATATTAATATGTGAAGCAAAAACTTTGTACCCCTTTTTAAGAAAATTACATGGATGGACAAGTATGAAATTTGGCATAGTTGAAGTATATAATGAGGAGAAGTGCATAAAACTGAAATTTCATATAATAATGGATTTGAAATACATTAAATTCATTAAAAAAGACATTACGCACACTACAACGCAATCGATACACACACACGCACGCATGCGCACGCTTATACACTTTTGTTTACGGTTAAAATCTCTGGTCAAACCGAATGCCAAATAGTCATAATTATGATGACAATGTCTAATAGCCATTTGTACTTAGAACTTTATACACTCATTTGCAAAAAAAACGGGCACCTAAGCAATGAACCATTTCAAATGTTAATATTTCTTTGTTTGATAATTATAGGTAGTTTTATCCACACAATTTGCTAAATTAATAAGAAAATAATCGTTTTCATCAGTATTTCATAAAATTTAGATACAATTTATGGGAAATAATGCTAAACCTCGCTAGTAGTGTATATTCGCTAGTAGTGCATATGCTCATGAAGTAAAAATAAAAAAGTTTTTTTGTTTGTTTTTCTTTAATAAAGTAAAAGCAGATAAATGTTTAGTATCGAGTGTGACCCCCTCTAGCTAAAATCACAGCTTGAATTCGTCTGGGCATGCTAGCGAGTATATCCCGGATACTTGCTTGCGGAATACGTTCCCACTCCGCAGTAATCACATTCTTCAGCTCTCTGATGGTCTGCGGAGCCGGGTGTACTGATCTCACACGCCGTTTCAGAACGTCCCAGACATGCTCTATGGGATTGAGGTCGGGACTTCGAGCTGGCCAATCCAAACGACGAATGCCGACCTCTTGCACATACGCATTAACATCGCGGGATCGGTGGGCGCGAGCATTGTCGTCCATAAAAATCAAGTCTTCACCTAGAGCGGCCAATGCGGGTTGTGCATGAGAAATTAGAACTTCCGTTATGTATCGATGCCCAGTCAGTGAGCCGTTTTCAATGAAGACTAACTCTGTACGATCCATTGAATTTATTCCTGCCCAAAACATAACAGAGCCCCCACCATAAGGTGTGATTTCTTCGAAACATGCCTCTGCAAAGCGTTCTCCTTGTCTTCTTAGCACTCGCCGACGTCGATCTTCACCGAACAGAGATATCCTGGCTTCATCAGAGAACAAAACCCTATTCCAATCGTCTTGAGTCCATGATTCACAATTTCTAGCGAACCTAAGCCTGTGAACTCTGTGCTCACGGAGTAATTTGGGGCCGCGGGCCGGGCGGTGACTGCGTATATTGGCAGCGAGAAGCCTCCTCCTGACCGTCCATAGACTAATATGCACATTTCTTACTTCTTGGAGGTTGTTCTTAAGATCCACATACGAAGATTTGCGATTTCTCAATGCGCGACTCACAAGAAAACGATCATCCCGTGGTTGGGTACATGGTTTTCTTCCAGAACCAGGCCTTCTCTCGACGGAACCAGTCTCCTGATATCGCTGCCAGGTCCTTTGGACTGTCGAGCGACTAACATTTAGCCTCCTAGCCACGAAACATTGGCTGCAACCCTCTTCAAGCAGCGCGATAATTTTGGTAGCTTTTACCACTTTATCTACCATTTTTGATACAGCCAAACAGCATTAAATAAAGCTTTGACAGTCAAGGATATGAAATTAATCGATAAAAATTTAATAAAAGTTATGAAAGTCGATGTTAACTTCTGGAACTTCGCGCCAAAAATGTAGGATAAAAAGGGGTTTTCTGTAAAAATGAACATCAAATGAAAAATTGAATTTAGAACGTACTTTTTTAAATACCACAGCATTTTTAAAACCGGCCAGTAACGTGTACAAACGATTGAAACCTTTTTGGTATTGTATCTTTTTAAATATGAATGAAAATCAAAACCGCCCGTTTTTTTTGCAAATGAGTTTATATTAGTTATTAGTGAAATACAGCTTGCTCAATTTACAATTATAAATAAATAAAATGAAAATAAAATTGTGTAGCACAAAAATTAATTAAAATGATATATGGCCGAATTTCGACCACACAGAGACCACTAGTTTTTATAAATGTACCTTAAAAATACTAAAATATCCATGTAATCTATTTAATAGTCTATATTAACATTTTCGCCAAAATTTCTAAGTGTGAGACTTAGAAATTTTGGCGATAATGTTAAGGCATTAATAACAAGGGGAATAGGGTTTTCCTATAAGATATGTGTAAACTTTTTAACGTAGCTTTTTTAGCGTACTAGAATATACTTCTTGGCACCTTCGTAAATTTATTGGGTCTGTAAATAAAAAACTTTTTCCACGTCGTAATTCGTTTAGCCTTTTAGCAAATTTTATAAGTTTTTATTGCGTAGCTTCAGGCAATTTACACCAAACGTTATTTTTATAAAATTACTTTATAATACTTTTCAGGTTAAAAAGTCATACAGTTTCCAAAGTGTAAATAAAGCGTAATTGTTAGTCCTGTGGGACATTGTCTAGCCAACTATTATTTACAACGCTCGCGTGTGTTGCGGGCTGCCGCGATTGGACTAGGCTGTAAAAGTTTCACATGAGAAAATAAAATGTCAACAATAAAATTGAAATAACCTGTGTTTAGAAATAAACTGCTATTTCGCTAGAAAATAGTAGTTTATTTCCTAAGGAATAGTTCTTTCCTTAAAAATAGTAAAGATACATACATAAAGATAAATACTCTTGTTGAGACTAGAGATAGTAAAATATTAATAAATCAAATATACGTTATAATGTGATATAAAAAAATTGCATTAAAATAATATTCAAAACACACATAAGATTGCTCTCTCAGTATGCATGGAACATATTTATTATTGCGTTTGCCTAATGGCTCGATAGATGGCGCTGATAATAAAATAAGATCGCACTATGGTTTCGTTACCTAACATTTCGTAAAATCTAAATCAAACCAAATTCGTCATTGTATGTTTGTAAAGTCCCCTACCTAATTTATTAGGTGGTTATTTTTACAAGAGAAATTGTCACATCAGTGATAATCTCTTAAATAGTACTCTTGTCGCTGATGTGATACTGTTATATGAGATGATAAATAATAATTTAATTAAAACTTTAAATTTTAACAAAAAAACAAACACTAAAATAATCAATTAATTTTAACATAACAAAATCGAGTTTTATTATTTAGATAATCGATTATTACAAAAAATAATCGATTAATATAAAAATCGATTATTTTTTCACAGTACTAGCCTGTTGTTTGTGGAACATGATCGTTTATGCTGGAGCTGTTGATATTTTTGTAGGAGGAAGTATCAGTGATTACTTATCATCAATTAAATACCAGGATAAGCTTCTTTATTAGCCCACGCCAGCGAGTATATCGAATCGATATTTTATGAACAATCCTAGTTTATGCTTGCTCTATTGTAACGTTTATGCTTGCTATAATCCTCTGACAAAATGTTTAAACTCATTCATCACCAGAAAGCATAAAACATTTTCTTTTCTGTCTGTGTGTATTTAACTGTTAGCCGCAGATGTCATTGAATGTTTTGCCCGGATTATAGGTGAAGCGTTAAGGACTCTTAAATTGCATAACGCATTTCTAGGAATAAAATACGTATTCGGCCATATAAGGCCATGACGCAATTCAGAAAATCAACCCCATCTATTGAATAATAAGTAAATAACAAAATCATAATCAATATTACTGGGTTGCTATGCTAAAATACGGATAGCGACATCTACCGAATTACGCCAAAAACTCAGTCGCAGATGAAAAGAAATCGCCAATCCTCTCATGATAATGAAAGAAACTATTGTGATTATATCATTATAACAGGTCCTTGTATGCAAAATTTCAAATTAATCGTTTAGAAGGGGATCGAAATCACGTTCAAACGTTGCGTTACTAAAACAGCAAGCTAATATAAGCATCTTAAGAATACAAAAAAAAAAACGTTTTGTTTCTAATATCGATATCTAAATAACCCTTTTTATCGAGGACGAAGCCGACGAAGCTATGGTCAGTCACACCTCGCACAAACCGCTCACAAATCTCTCCATCGTTATGTGGAGAACCACCAGCAGGCAGGTCCTTGTTTTCGGTGGCCTGTCCGGCGAGTTACCCTTTCGGGTATCATGTCGTGTCGACGCCCTGGCAAAATCGTGTATTCCCAGATCGACGCCTTCGCACGGTCAAATTCGCCGCATGTGAAGGACTAATCTTCGTCTGATCACCCGTTGGCCTCGGCTAGGGCGTCATCAGTCATAGGCTTGGAACACTCTGCAGCATGCGCGGGCGGACTAAGATGTCTGACGTCCAACAAGTCATCGTTATTGCAGAAATTTTATAATTATCTACCCGATACATAAATTAGTTATAAAATATTGACCCACATTTTGATACAAAATTTATTCCCAGTGTAAGAAGAAAATGATTCTAGTTCTACATGAAAAAATTATATTGTTTATGGTTAGTAATTATTTAACATTAAAATTAATAGTAATTATATTTAAAAAAACCAAACAAAACGTGTTCGAAACGTCGGGCAATAAGAAATCAAATACAAACGGGATAAAATCCGTAGTAGTTTTATTGAAAATGTGTAATACTCGCGTAAACATCAGAAATCATTAAAATAAAAATAATTGTCATCATCATCATTCTGCTCTTATTCCAATTATATGGGGTCGCCTCAATATGTAATTCGTTCAAAGCATCGCAAAAGGATCGTTTTTCGAGCAATAGTTTTATAACCACATGCTTAACTGCAACCCTCGTAGGGAATGTAATTGTTCCGCCGAGAGGCCGACCGCGTGAGGAAAGACCGATGTCCTTCCCGAGAGGGGGACGTCGGTCGATGGGAGGGTACTCCTCAAAGGGTATTCCGTTGGGCCGACCACTGACGTCAAGTCATCCGGCTCTGGTGGTCGGCCCAACGACGAAGGCGATGTGTTACGGGTGTGCGTGCTTACGCCCCACTGTCGCCCCGGTCCGTAAACCACCCAAAAAAAAAGAAATGTGATTGTTGACCAGACGGAATAATGAAATCGGCTCAGGTCAATGTAAAGCTCTTAGTCTCCTTTTATGACACCTACGAGCAATGTAAGGGTTGGTAGTATTCATAGTTATCGTTACCGTACAGCAATTTGGATATGTTTATAATATGACTAGCAACCCGCCCTCGCTTCGCTTCGGTTTCAGTCGCCTTTCTCGCGTGGTTTCCGTTCCCGTGGGCATATCGGAATAAAATATAGCCTATATTACTTAGGGATAATGTAACATTCTAATGGTGAAAGAATTATCGAAATCGATCCATTATTTACAACGTATCCTCTTTATAATATTTGTGTAGATTAAAAATTTTGATTCGTTTCTCTTTAAATATAAAATAAAGCAAATAAAGCAGGATGGCTACGTATCAGTTTGATTGCCGATTTAGTGATATTCATAGATAGCCATTGAATGCTAGCATTTCACACTTTCTATGTAACGGTCTTTTGGTAAGGCTTATTTGCAATAGGTCGAAAAATGTCTGATAGAGTAGAGCTGATAGAATAGAGTAGAGGTGAGAGCGAAAATTTGGGAACCTCTCTCCGAACTCCTCTTCCGTTTCTATCCGTGTGGTGATAGTGTAAAAATTCAATTTACCACCCTCTCTTCTCTCCGTGATTATCGTAAAAGACTTCTAAGGGATTAAATATGCCTATAATATTTATAAATGAGAAGGAAAATTCAAAAAAGAAATCCTATACTAACACGTCTGACCAGTCAAAAAGTACAATTTCTCTCCTCAAATTGAAAAAGTCTAGTCGAGTCCCACACTGAAAAAAAATTACAATATGTAATCGAAGGTAGTCAACGCAAACCAAGCTGCAAGCCCAACTACACGTTAATCTATTTTCTACGTGCCGGTTCTAAGAGTTCTGCAATATCTACGTAAATATATGTTTCTATGACGCGGGAAATGCTGAGTCGACGGTATCGCGCCAGCCAGAAACAATATTTTAGCGGTTTAAAAGTATAAAGCGAAACACGAGCTGTGTGTACGTTTCGTATAGAAGTAATAATGTCTAGAGTAGATTATATTAGTTTTTATTTTCTGAATTATTATTTTCACACAGTAGAGACGGACCAAGGATGTTCATCATTGTAAATAAAATTACTTTACGGATTTTATTGCGTTTTTATTTGATTTAGGATTGCCCGACGTTTCTAATACTTTACACTCGTTACACCGGTCCGCCTTTTTATTTTATTTTTGGGGTGTGCTGCGATCGACGCGCTCCTCGCACCAATCTATCCGAGGCGACAGAGGGGCGTAAGCACGCACACCCGCAACCCACCCGAACACCACGTCGCCTTCGTCGTTGGGCCGACCACCGGAGCAGGGTTACTTGTCATCAGTGGTGTCACCGGTCCGCCTTACACTCGGTCCGCCTGTGACCATGAATGCAGTAAAGTGTAAAATGCGGCCCCTCCGCCCATGACCATATAAAGTGTTTGAAACGTCGGACAATCACAAATCAAATACAAACGCGATAAAATCCGTAGTTTATTTACAATTTGTAATACTCGCATAAACATCATGATGTTCATCATCATCATTTGAACTCATTGTACATCGGCTCGAACCTCCTCCATAATAGGAGGAAAATTGATCTACTATACCACGCTGGTCAGACGTGTTGGTCGGGATTTGTTTCGAATTTTCCTTCTCTTTCATAGCTGTTATACACGGTGACATTTATGTCGTGTTACAAAAGCAGGTCAATTAAAGGTTCCAGTATCTACTATTCATTCATACAATTAAAAGGTTAAAAACAATATTTAATAGAATATTTTTTAATAAAAGTATTTTTTGATAAATAATTACTAATTAAAATAGTAAGGAAACAGCTTGTAGCGAGCGCATAGGTACCCAACACAGCTGATGTAGTATGTAGGTTCTACGACCACTTGACCGCGGCGCCAATCGGGCATCGCAAAGGATACCTGTTAGGTATCCAGCGTAGGGAATTACGCTTTGTAAAAGCCGTCCACGTGGACTTCATACCTATGATTGGCTAACGAAATTGCGCATGATTGCTTTTGTTTAAAATGTAAACATGATAAACAGGCTGTTACAAAATATTAACTTTAATTTATTTTATTTTATTATTTTTTTATAACTGTCACTATTGAACATTTAAATATGTTAGATATGTTTCTTTCGTCGGATACTTTTATAGTTTTTTTTTGTAAGACGATAAAAATGTCACCGTGTATAGATATTTAATCGCTTAGTGGTATTTTTTGACACCCACGGGCCAAAGAGGGGATGTCATAAAAGACAACTAAGGGATGGTGATTGTATTCTCACTTTCCGTGTGGTGACTACACGAAAAGTTTGTAGAATTATCTCAGCTAATCTGCTTTTATGCCATACTTTGTTTACCACCCTTTTATTGTTTTAAATTTTCCAAATAGTATAAAAATATGTATTTTAGTCAACTTGATTATAATGCAAAAATTTAGATGTAATATCGTGCTAATTTAGACTTTAATTATAATAAAAGCAAATTCTGTAATACAGCATAATATTTTCTTTGATCGCACAAAGTGTTGTCCTTCATGGAATTCGAACTTGACACTGGCACGGTAGGTCAGTACCTTAACCACTACGCTATCTATGTAGTTTTTTACGGTGCGCGGCAGTATTGTACAGTGGATATATAGAACAAAACAAATTAAAATATAGAGAGTCATCAACCCTACCTTTTAAACAGGTGTTGCAAGAGGTGATTAAACGGATTATATCATGCCCAACTTGTACCACCTTCCTTTGTAGTATGCTATGATCAGATCACACCCCTCCCAATCTGTCCGGCGCGACAGAAGAACGCCGTGCGGCCTATATATCGTAACTAAATGAAGAATGGCTCGATATAAAACCCTATACCAACCCGTTTGACCAGCGTAAGTCAATATCCATTCCATTGTAGATGAGGCTCCAGACCAACGGCGGTGTACATTTTTTTTTTGTGGGCCATGGTCAGCGCACGCGCCGTCCGCTCCCTCCGGGGTGACGAAAGACCGGATCGCGGCCCTATAACTCACCGTATTTCCCCCTTTGGTACCAGAATATTATCATATTAGGTTACCGAAATGACATTTTATCATTAATTTATTTTTTCACCACAATAAAAAGCCGTCTAATTAGGTTTGAAACAACTTTTTTTTTATTATTATAAAGGCTTAGTCTATAATTGTGATTAATAAAGGTAGACGATTTAAAGAGCCAGATGACATTTTAACCATAACCCATTCTTCAAAGGTCTCTGAACTTAATTCATGCGGGCATTTCAATCAAATTGCATTTAAAATATTGCCATCTCTATCTGTTCATAGTCTCTCTCACTTCTACATAACGTAAATACGTATTACTATACAGCATAGATAGTTCCATTGTGAATAGCTTTAGTAGAAATATAATGAAATTTTGCAATGAATTTAATTTAAAAATTGAAATACGAGTTTAAATTCTACTTCTTTTAAATCTTAGTAATGTAAAGTTAGTTTCGAATTGTTAAATTGTTTCATTAGCCTAAAGAACTAAATAGATCTTAATTTAATTATCGCAATAGTCAAAATAATTCGAATCCTCTCAATTTGTGTAGCTCTAGACTAGATACGCGACCTATTCAAACCTTAGCAACTTGAATATCTTACCGTCTCACATTTCATTATCGCTAGGAGATACTATGCTGTCATTTATACATTTGTGGAGAAGTACAAAGCAAATATTTCTAGAAAATACTTAACTCCTGTGATGATGGGTTTATGCCACCAACACTGCCTTTCCATTCATCATCATCGTCACAGCTCATATACGTCCTGCTACTGGATTAGAGCCTCCTCCACAATGAGAGGTAAATTGACCTACGACACTGGTCAGAGGTCATATAGGATTTTATTTCAAGTTTTTATAAAGGTTATCTGCATATTATATCCCTTAGTCGTGTTTTATGATACCTACTGGTAAGAAAAGGGATGATGAATTATATTCTAAAGGTAATTTATTTTTATGTATTTAATACTAGCAACCCGCCCTCGCTTTGCTTCGGTTTCAGTCGTCTTACTCGCGGCGTAGTTCACGGTCCTGTGGGAATACCGGGATAAAATATAGCCTATATTACTCCCTGATATTATAGCTTTCCATTGGTGAAGGAATTTTTGAAATCGGTTAGGTGGTTTAAGCGTGAAAGCGTAACAAACAAACAAACATCCTTACTTTCGCATTTATAATATTAGTAAGGATTATTTGCGTTGCAGGATAAGGTTTATAAGTAGGTAAATATAAATTACTAGCAACCCGCCCTCGCTTCATTTCGGTTTCAGTGGCCTTCCCGTGGGAATACCGGTCTAAAATATAGCCTGGTATTATAATGTCACTTCTTTCACCAATGGAAAGCTATAGCAGCTTTCACATTTATAATATTAGTACGGATATGGGAGATGCCAAATCTGAATTGTATTTTGGTTATTATTGAGTTTTCTATCAAGAAATTCTTAATGTCGGCATAAAGTTCCGCTGATGTCTGGAAGGCAATAACGCCATCTACCGGACATATTATGTAGACATATTATGACTCATGAATATTAACGCCTGCCCTATCAATACGAAAGAAATGATATTACAAAAATAATAATATTTTAACGAAAATATTCTATATACATTTGGTAGTGTAGGGACAACATATATATACATACAAATTTTTACATAGCGTTTTAAGACAAGCTTATAACTAGCACATTTTCTTGTCTTTGCAATAAAAAAATTACTCAAGTAATAATTACAAATATAATTTGACTTGACACTCGTACCCCTACAGCGTAAATCCCCATGTCAAGAGAACTCTCAGCAAACAGAAATCACATATACAAACATTATGACGAAACATCTGTATCGCCTAGGGGCAGTACAAATACGTATTTTGGTTATAGCATGGAAACTAAATTTGTGATCAACAAGAGTAATATTTTATTGATATCATTTTGAAATGCAATAAAATCATAATATTTTTATACACCAATAGTTTGTAACATATATATTAATATCTGGTTGACCGAGCTTCGCTCGGAATATTTTTGTCGTATTTATTTAGACATATATTAATAAAAAATAAATAATGAAAATTATATAATAAATAACAAAAAGAGAATAATAATAACACCGAGATTCGAACCGACGCTGTTTGAATGTCAACAAAATCAAAATTGAACCTGTCAACTTCCCATCTGAGCTATCGTAACTCATGACGTTGGTAACGAAATTTGAATTCATATTCTTTTAAAATTTAATGTCATTGTTTGTTTTGCTAAAAACACGGACAAAACAACATTTTCTATAAATAAAACCTAGCTAGATCGATTTTTTGGACCCGAAACCTCTAGTATGCCAAGTTTCAACAAAATGGAGTTGGAGCCGTTGCCGAGATCCTGAATATATATATATATATATATATATACAAGAATTGCTCGTTTAAAGATATAAGATTTAACTATGTGCAATGGCCAAAAATGTTACATCATTTCGGCACATAGAAGTTGCACTGCTTAGACTTAAACCATCTGCAAAGTAGGAAACAAATTGTTCTATTGTAACATTCTTACCAGTGGATGTCGTAAAGGTCGACTAAGGGATATGATACGCATATAACATCTATGCAAGAGAAGGAAAACTCTGAATAAAACCCTAGACCAATCTTTGTAAGTTTGGTGTAGTAAGGTCAATTTTCCTCCTATTGTGGAGGAATCTCGAGCCCAACAGTGGGACGTAAACAAGCTAAAATAATGATGAATGATGATGACCACGCTGGTCCAACTGTTTAGTATAGCATTTTATTTCGAGTTTTCCCTCTCTAAGATCTCATATAATTGTAGCGTTTGTTTGTTTGAACTACTTTTGTCTTACTTTCTCGCTCTATCGCAGCAAATTGTGATTTACTTATTAATAGATTTTCCAATATAACATTAGAATATTTTAGGATAAATACCCTGTGGTGACGGAGTAAGAATACAATTCACCACTCCCTATCTTGCCCGTGGATGTCGTAAAAGACGACTAAGCGATATTATACTCATATAATATCAATGTAAAAGAAGTAGAACTCGAAATAAATTCAAATTCAAATCATTTGTTATGTGTACACCCCGCGGGGGCACTTACATATAATCATTTTTTTTTTTACATTTTAACTTAAATTACTAGCGGATCGGAACGCGACTGCACTGAGAAGATCCGGCAAGAAACTCAGTGGGATTGTCTTCTTTTTAATTTATTTAGTAGTTTTTTATTTAATAAAATTACTTACAACAACGTGCCTATTAATAGCTGCAGTGCGATGCCTTTCCAACTATGATATAGTTATTAAATATAATGAAAAAGTACTATGGCTGGACCAGATCCCGCAAGCGGCACCTGATCACGAGTTAACCACACTAGAGCAGCCATCACTCCCCTCAACCACAATGGAGGGAATCCCTTCCCGCCATTGTGGTTGACCCGATCATCGTAGCTACCGCAAGCAGACCCTTCAGTGAGCAAATAGCCCAATACCAACCTGTCTGACCAGCATGGTATAAGTAAGGTTAATTTCCCTATGATGAAATGATTATGATAGAAATTAAATTATATTCTTAACCATTTTCTGTTAATTAATGGGCTATCGCCCAGATAGCAAAGGGATCTAAGCGGATATCTCTCATGCCAAATGTCGTTGGTTTTGGCCTCATGTAAGTCAGTTCTTTGTGTGAACCACAACAGATTGATCTAAGGCTGGTTCTTTGTGCACTGTATGGTGCACCAATCTGGACGGAGTCACTCACCGCCCCTAATAAGGCCCTGCTGCGAAAGGCGCAGCGAGCCATGGCGGTGAGAACAATAAGGGGATACCATACGGTGTCCTGGACCGCAGCTACGCTGCTAGCAGGTGATCCACCCTGGCCACTTCAGGCTAGGGCGCTCGCAGAAGTCTACCAATTTCGCGCTATGTTGCGGAATAATGGCGAATCCATCGCCACGAGGGGACTAAATAGGGCAAAGGAAACGGCGCGAAGGGCAGTAATCCAGCGGTGGAGAGAGGAGTTGGAGTCTCCCGTAGCAGGGCGGGAGACTGTCGCGGCGATTGCGCCGCACCTCCACCGCTGGATGAATCGAAGGCGCGGCAACCTGACCTTCAAGATGACGCAGGTACTTACCGGACACGGGGTCTTCGGTAAGTACCTGCATAGAATTGGTCGAGAAGAGGCCCCCGGATGTAACGAGTGTGACGCGCCAAATGACGATGTGCGTTACACACTAGAAGTATGTCCCGCCTGAGGGCCTCAGCGCCGCGACCTGTCAGCGGTTATAGGAATAGACCTGTCGTTGTCGACCATCATTTCAAAGATGCTCGATAGCGACAGGTGCTGGACGTCGATGGCCTCTTTTTGCGAAGAGGTCATCTCAAGGAAGGAGGCCGCGGAGCGGGAACGCGAGGCACTCGCATCCGCGAACTCGCTTCGCAGGCGGCGGCCAGGGAGGGGGAGGCGGCGATACGCGCATCTCCTCCCACCGCCTTAAATCATGACAGGTCGTGGCCAGATAGCCTAGCGTAGGGGTGTCGGGGATCGAATGTCAAAAGACGATCTCTCTGGCACCCCGTAAAAGTGCGGAAGCGACCGCTGTGGTTTTAGTGGGTATTCCGGCAGCATAGGCAGCCGGCGAGTCCCACACTCCCCGCCATCAGACGCTGGCGGGGGTTAGTGCGTAAACTGCATTTCCGCAAAACAAAACACAGCGCCAAAAAAAAAAAGGCTGGTTCTTTGTGACCGGTAAATTTTTGTTTGTGAAGTCCTCAACTATACAGGAGTTACACAATGATTTCTGATGTTTACGCGAGTATTACACATTTTAAATAAAACTACTTTACTGATTTTATCGCGTTTGTATTTGATTTTTGGTTGCCCAACGTTTCGAACACTTTGCAGCATTCATGACCACGCGCGGACTAAGATGTATCTCGTCCAACAAGTCATCGTTATTACAGAAAATGTTATATTACAGAAAATTTTCTATACAACCGCGATCAAATCTGTAAAGTAGTTTTATTTAAAATATACAGCAATTTTCTCTGATTCCGTGTTAAGTGATATCCTTAAAAATAATGGGGAAAAATTAATTACTAAACAAAAGATGATAAAAATGAATCTAAGACTTACATATTTAAAAGTAAAACAACATACATGTATCTACATTCTTTAGTATATGTATATAAAATACAAAAAAACAAACGTATGATATGAATGATGAAGTCTATAGACAAAGTCTATTAGACTTTGAAACCAAACAATGTGCCCCAAACCGGTTTCATTAGAAAGGTAAACAATACGGAGATGGTTTTAGTCTATCCCAGATTTCAAGAAATTCTATTTTTTATTGTTATTGTTTTTTCCGTGTGGTGACGGAGTAAGAATACAATTCACCACTTCCTATCTTGCCTGTGGATGTCATATAAGGCGACTATGGAATATAATGTGCACATAACATCTGTGCAAGAGAAGGCAAACTCGAAATAAAACTCTATACCAACATGTCTGACCAGCATGGTATAGTAGGTCAAAGTCCCTCCCATTGTGGAGGAGGCCCGAGCTCAACAGTGGGACGTATGTGGGCTGCGATGATGTTGATGATTGTTTTTTAATAAACAACAGCGTCCGCTGCCTTAGTAGTTAGGTATTAGTTATTAGGAGTCAGTAAAACTTAGATTACAAAATACTTAATAGTCGCGCTAATGAGTATACATTCCATCTAATTTAGAAGTATATTTTGAAACTTCTTGTAAGATTAAGGTTGTAATGAACACAAAATTAAATAACCAGTTTGTCACTGATACTTTTAACTATATATCCATTACGATGAAGAACCTCTGAGCATTTTCTAATGAAGCATCGTTAAAGAATGTTAACTGCTCATAATATACCAGTTCAAAGAGCTCTCACACGTCCCTCTCCATGCGTATTATAAGACAATTCAAGAGGAAAATGCTTTACAATAAAAGATCTTAATATAATGGTGGTTCTCTTGCAATAGTCGTATTTCATTTGGACTTCAAAACAATCGGTAAATATTAAAAGACTGTTTTACGCCCTCAATACACTGATTTATTTTAAAGCCTCTTAAATCGATATATTGTATTTTTATTCGGGACCTTAATGACGTATCGATTTAAATGAATTGCTTATGAATTTTTCATATGGTTAAATAGATGTGGACCTTTTAACATGTGTTATTAAGAATAACTAATAACACCTTATAATATCTTTCTAGAATATAATCTATATATATAAAAATTAATTGCTGTTCGTTAGTCTCGCTAAAACTCGAGAACGGCTGGACCGATTTGACTAATTTGGTCTTGAAATATTTATGGAAATCCAGGAAAGGTTTATACGGTGAGAAAAGATGGCAAAATTGCGAGTAAAATACTAAAAACAATAATTTTATTTTCCCATACAAACTGTTCTTACCTGTCAAACATTTGATGTTCGTCCCGTCGATTCGGCATTTTTGGTATAATTACATGTAGATCTAGATTAAAAAAGATTTTGGAATCGATAAGAAAAGGCGGTATAATATGTATTCTTACTCCGTCACCGCACGGATAATACTAAAACTAAATTGATAAATACTAAAACAAAATAATTACGAAGAAAAGGCGGTACGAAATTCGCCGGGTCAGCTAGTTGGAGATAAAAATACATATAAATTTTGGTCTACAAATATCTTTCAACATTTTAAATTTTGTTTCATAATCGTCTTCTTCATCTTAAAGAGCTTCCTCGATAGTAGGAGGAAAATTTACCTACAATACCACAATGGTCGGAAGAGTTGGTATAGAGTTTCGTTTTGGAGTCTTCCTTGTCTTGCATAGATGTTATATTATATCCCTTAGTCGTCTTTTATGACGTCTTTTACGACTCACCATGGGTATTGTATTCTTACTCCGTCATCACACGGAAAGTTTGTTTAATTATCTCAGCTAATATACGTCCAACTGCTGGGCTTGGGCCTTCGCCAGAATAGGAAGTAAGTTGAGCTATACCATTCTCATTAGACACATTAGCTATAGGTATTATTTCGAGCTTTACTTCTCTTGCCCAGATTTTATCTGCAGTTTGTATTCCTTAGTCATCTTTTACGACACCCACAAGCAAGAAAGGGATAGTAAATTGTGATCTTTCTCCGTCAACACATGGAGGGGTATTATATTTAATTTTTATGCATTATATAGTGTATTTAAAAATTACGTAACATAATCGTCTTTATATTACAATTGTTCTGTTATTGCTGCAATTTTTTTTTTAGTAAAGAAATATCGGACATAATGCTATAATTCACAATGATTTTAAATTTTAATTTAAAATCATTACATATTTAATTCACAGTGTACATACATACATATATTTAAAAGCTTTCAACATCTTGCAGCCAAAATTGCATATCAATAAGCTTAACACATAAGCTCAATTTTATTAAAAGAGAATAAAATTACTGTCACCCTTACAGAGGGTTGTTCCGACCCCAGGCGGTGCTAACAAGTGCATTGGTACTATTTGGTTCAGATCAGTATCATGCATAGTATTGACATGCTTGAATATAATTTATGCAGTTGTATGCAATAAGTTATTAAATCAATAATTTCAATGATAAATATTACTAATGACTTTTATAGACTTCCACATATTACAATAAAGATGTATCTTTTTTACCAATTTCAATTTCATCATAAATTTATCTTTTCATCACAGAGGGACTCATCATCATCATCATTTCAGCCTATCGCCGTCCACTGTTGAACGTAGGCCTCCCACATGTTACGCCACAAAGTGCGGTCTTGTGCCGCCTGCATCTAACGACGCTCAACAACTTTCACTGGGTCGTCGGTTCACCTAGCGGGGGGCGTCCCTCCTACACTGCGTCGTCCGATACGTGGTGGCCACTCGAGAACAGAAGGACTAATCAAAGTATTTTAAGTGGTAAGCTCACACTGTCGACAATCGTCTATCTACAGGCCGCTCCGTCCGGGTATAATGCTGCACTCGCAGAATATTGACATCTGAGTAGTAGAAGTTTGTTATTGCACTTCGTTTGCTGAGCGAGACAGCTGGAAACTCTATTTTCTAAGAGTGTTTGTGTGTGGTGGGTTTTAGTGATAGCACTAGTACCACTAAACCTCATTGCACGCATTCACACTGCCTTTACTTTTTTCACAGTAGGCAGCGGCTTACCATCGTGTGTGCTGTTTGCACCTTTGCCACCATTATGATATTATCATTGGTATATTATTTAAAGTCGTATCAATGAAAATTTAAAGATTAAAAAAACATGGTCAAGTATATCTATAGACTACGAAATTTGTTTCGAAGTCGTCATATATACTTGACCATGTTTTTTGTCTGTCATGTCGTGTCCCCTCATCTGAGCTTTATATTATTGCATTCAATTGTTTTGTCTAACATTGATGCCATGTATTACCTACCATGTATTTCGACGCGCTGAATCCAAATTTGTAGTCAGTTTGGACCGTATACCATCAGACTCTCGAGTAAAAATGTAAAAAAAAATGTGGGTAATTCTACACTTTTTCCTTGTCACACTCGGTTAAATGATTTTGAGGGTGTATGGCTTAGAATAATAACGTATAGAAGGATAGTGTCAATACTTCGAAGGTTCGAAATTTGAATCTAAAAACACTAATGGCGCGCAGACGATTACACACGTACACACGCACACCACTATACAAATTATGAAATCAAATTTTGTTTTTATTAACATAAATCGTCGAAATACTTTTAAAAGTGACGTTAAAAACCTTTTTAAGTTTTACAAATGTGTTATGACACCATTTGAATGCACAAACCGTCATAATTACCTAATTATTTTTTAAGAGTTGCGTACGTACGTGCAGTACAATGACTTGTACATTACGGAACGGTTCCGGCGTAAGCTCCATTAGGCTCCAATTGAAATGCTTCACTTTTTGAGCGCGAACACGAACCTTCTATATGTTATTATTCTAAGGTGTACGGTCTAAACTGACTTCAAATTCAGATACAGCAGGTCGAAATAAATATCGGGAGATAGGTGGCGTTAAATATATAAACCACTTTGCTTTTTTGTGTGTTGGTGTAGTTGATCGATGTTTAGCCACAAAATAAGTTACGGTGGCGACGGAGGCAGCGTGCCTGTTGGCCGGGACTCCCCCGTGGGACCTGGAGGCGGAGATGCTCGCCGGACTATATCGGCGGGTGACGGGGGTGCGAGCGGAGGGCGGTGTGGTCTCGTTAAGGGATCTCACCGCCTGGCGCGTCGACGCCCGCCGAGACGTCATCGCCCGTTGGGCAGTCCGGCTGGAGAGGCCTCGGTTCGGAGTGCGAACCGTGGAGGCCTTCCGGCCGGTGCTGATGCAGTGGTTAGAGAGGCGGCACGGGTTGCTCTCCTTCCGACTGGTGCAGGTTTTGACGGGGCATGGGTGCTTCGCCAAATACCTGCACAAGGTCGTTAGGAGGGAGAGTACACCGTCCTGCCACCACTGCGATTGCGACGAGGACACGGCGCGCCATACGCTCGAGGCCTGCGGGGCTTGGGCAGTGCAGCGCTGTGAACTCGTCGCAATCATCGGTACGGACCTGACGCTGCCGGCTATCGCTAGGGCGATGGTCGACAGCGTCGGGAATTGGGACGCGGTCGCAGCCTTCTGCGAGACAGTGATCTCGCGGAAGGAGGCGGCGGATCGCCTGCGCGAGGAGCGCAGCCTCGATGAGGAGATCCGCCGCCGGCGACTGGGGCGGCGTAGGCGCAACTATCTGCGCCTCATGCCGCCTTAGCCGAGGCCGCGGGTGACGTGACCGGGGATTAGTCCGTCACCCGCCGAGAGGCCGACCGCGTGAGGAAAGACCGACGTCCTCCCCGAGGGGGGGACGTCGGTCGATGGGAGGGTACCCCAATAGGGGGTATTCCGTCGGGCCGACCACTGACGACAAGTTAACGCTGCTCCAGTGGTCGGCCCAACGACGAAGGCGACGTGGTTTTCGGGTGGGTCGCGGGAGTTGCGTGCTTAAGCCCCTCTGTCGCCCCGGACGGAGTGGTGCGGAGGCGCACCGACCGCGGCCCACCCACAAAAAAAAAAAAAAGCCACAAAATAAGTTTAAATTTGAAAAAGAATATTATTAAATATTTGACTCTCAAAACTAACGAAGAATTAGAATAGGGCAAAAACATATAACTTGCATAGTTATGTTTTTATGAACACAAGTTTTACTAAATTGATTAAGAAATGACGGGTAAAGAATATATTTTTGTGTCAACCATTGTTAACTTTCTCGTGGAAGTTTTAAAAGTGAGAATAATATTCTGGGAAAAAACGGGGAGCGCCTGATAAATACGATGGTTATAGATTGTCCTTATTTAATAAATCAGACAGTATTAATTTAATTTAATATTTAGTCAATTAATTATTTAAAAGACTTTTTTAAATCATATCATAGTGTAAAATGAGGACGATGAGGGTGGTGGCGGCGACAATGAAGACACGTTGTACTTTTTATGTTGTAATTTACCATATAGCAGTATGTAATACAAAAATGAGCTAAGATATTCTAACTGGCGGTATTTATACCTTCACGTGGCCTAAGATAATACTAAATTCACACAACTAATAGATAATTATTAAATATAAAATATCTTTCTAATAATTACTTACGTGTAAATATTATACAAGATTATGTATTATACAGGATTATGTAACAATAATATTTATTACGGCGGCAGTTGACACGCAGAGGTGTCAGTATGATGACATCATAAATCAGTAAAATAAGAATCTAATGTATATATTAAAACCCTATAATTTCAAGATTAATTAATCGACATAGTGTAAGAAAGTACAGAGGTGTATAACATTACGCATTATTTAGTGTTCGCGCCGGAAGCTGACAAGCGGAAGCCGCCATTATATGAAAATTATATCAACTTATAAAAATATGAATCATCTATTTGCTTAAATTAAATTGTAAAACGATAGTCAAGTCGGTTAATAATTAAGATGTACCCGAATTAGCCGTATATGTGAGGCCGGAAGTACTAGGTACTTGATAATACAGTTTATATATGAATCAACTATTTTAATTTACAGAGATCAACTATTATCAATAAAAACTTACTTAACAGTAAAACTACTTACCAATAAAATTATAAAAAGTATTAAAAATATATTAATTAAGATGTGCCCGCACGTGTGAGGCCGGAATTGTTGCTTGATAACAATAGCTATAATAATAGAATAGATACAAAAGTTCAAAAACTTCCAGAATTACTTATTGGCCATACAAGATTTTGCGTAAAGGGATGTTATCACGTCCCATGTCCCAGCGGAGAGATACCACTGAGGGTAGACAGGTTCAACTAATAAAGCTACTACGCTATATTTTTTTTTGTAATATTGGACTGTTTATTTTATATATTGGACTGTATATTTCTTCTGTATGAAAGAAATTAATAATAGTGTGGGGGTATATTGTTAGGGATATTTAAGGTAATAAAAGTAGCTTGCGAAAAATTAGTTATATTCGCGATTTTGCTTATATTAATGTAGACTTTGTTAATCAAAACTATCTCGCGGGGGGCTATTCTTATTTTTTATAAACATATTCTTGTATTCATCGGCGAAAATGATACTTGGGACTATAAGCTATTTCTGTACTAAATTTTATGTAAGTCTAGCTGTGCTGGCGGGATTGCGTAACAAATGTCCATCCATCAAACGCCCGCATTTATAATAGTAGTAAAACTATACATCTAAACTCCAGTAGTAGTAAAACTATAAGGTTCTGCCCGCCCGTGGTTTCGCCCGCATAAAAAATAACTTTCCTATAATAAAATTTTATTCGAATCCGAAACTCTTATCCACAAATTGTGCTCGATTGAGTAATAAAAAGTAAACAAGTTCAGTTGTTATATTATATATCAAATAGCGTAGGGAATGTTGTGGTGGCGTTCAGTGTCGAACTCCCCGTGTGCTTACAGAGTTAGACACCCGTGAGTACTGTAAAAGACGACTAAGGGATATATGCAAATAACATCGAAGCGGGAAAAGGAAATCTCGATATAAAACCCCATTCCAACACGTCTGACCTGTATAGAATTAATTGATCAACTTCCCTTCCATTGTGGAGGAGGTTCGAGCTCAATGATGGGGCTTATATGAACTGAGTTGATGATGACGATGATGCAGTGTCGAAAGATAGACATATTTAATAGTATTGGGTTCATTACTTTTAACATTTTTACACTCATGATTTCTAAATGATATTTCAGATTCGAACTAAGTAAATATTCTTGATAGTAAAATTATTTATTTGGATAAGAAATAATTTTACAATAAAATGTTGCCGACTTATGTTTGTACTGGTAATTTAATTAAATTTTATGACATAAAACCCTCTATTGTAACTTAACTGTAATGGTATGACAAAATCCCTCATAGACTTTTTGTAGATAATAATAAAACCTCTAAACCACGTTATTTTGTTCTATCTGTAGTTTTTTCAATGCATCACTTTAATAAGTTCGCTTCACATCTTGAGTTTAAAAAAATAATACCTAACTCTCTTTCTAGCCGGTGCGCCTGCGGCGATGGTACCCGAAAGGCTAATCTAACGAACCGGCCGCCGAAATCAGAATAATGTCACAGACATGTCAGAATGAGATTTTCAAATTCTTGTTCTATCTTTTACACCCCTTGGTTATTTAAGAACCATCTTAGAAAAGAAAGAGGATAGTTTAGTATTTTAACTTAATCACCAAGCTAAGAATTACATTTGTGAATTACATATGTGATATATACTAAAATAGATATGATGTCTTTAAGTATAATTATTCTTAAAAAGAGTCATTTTAAGCTCATGAATGAGTATATTTATAACAATGTAGCATAATGACAGCAATCTTAATATTTTATAGCTAAGTTACTGTCTCACAAAATAGACGTTTCTGTATAAATAAAAACGTAATAATATTCCTATAACTTAATCTCTACATCATTTACGGAGTTCAATTGTAAGTGTAAATCATGCAGCTAACTACTTAATCAGCATCTCGACGCATATACGTACCACTGCAAGGTTCGAGCCTCCTCCACAATAGGAGGGCAATTGACCTACTATAGCATGCTGATCAGAAAGGTTGCTATAGAGATTTATTTCGAGTTTTATTTCTCTTGCACAGATGTTATATCCGTATTATATCCCTTAGTTCTCTTTTACGATATCCACTGGCAAAATTAGGAGTAGGGAATTGTAATCATACTGCGTATCACCATATGGCTAAGCTAACTACTTAAACATACACAAAAATTTCATCAATATCTGTTAAGGTATTTAAAACTTCATTTACATAATATTAACAAAAGGATCACATTGTTAAAATAAAGTCAACACCATTAGCCATCTCAGCCTATTCAGCCTCTTCCACAATGGGAGGGAGTAAATTGTATTTTTGACGAACTTATTTAGATACATATTAATAAAAAATAAAAATGATGAAATAATAAAAAAAAAATAAATGGATCTAATCTCGGTGTTATTATTATTCTCTTTTTGTAATTTTTGATATTTTTTTCATTATTTAATATTTATTTTTCATTAATATATATCTAAATTAGTTCGACAAAAATACAAAAAAAAATATAGAGAGCGAAGCTCGGTCAACCAGATATTGTATATACATATATACAAGAATTTCTTCTTTAAAGATATAAGATGTAGAAACGGTGCTTGGACCTATAAAGGTACAATAAAAAATTTACAAGTCTTGCTATCCAATTCACCCGTATGCCGTTCAATAAATAAGTCTCTGATGTAGGCTAGACATTTCTATTTCTTTCTATATTAATGTTATAACCTTTTATTTATGAGTTAAAGTGCTTTTATAACGTGATATACTGCAAATTTGTGTACTTGGCTAGCGATATATATGTGAATTCCTTCGATTATCATCCATAGAACAAATTTCTATCTATCAATCCATCAGTCTATCGACGTGCCCTGTAAGGTATAGGTCTCTCCAGGGGCCAGGGGAATATAATATTCACACTTAAAGAGCAGATTGGCGTTTGCAGATATATAAATTGCTCGCTATTATCGCTGAAAAAAATGTATATACTCGTGTGTATTACCAATTAAAGGTCATTCGATTCAGTATAGAACCGTAATAGATATAAAATTCAGCTTAAAGGTAGAAAACCATGCGGGCGGCAGCATACATCATTTTATCATCGTCATTTCAGCTCATATATGTCCCACTGTTGGGCTCGAGCCTCCTCCACTCCATAGGAGGGCAATTGACCTACTATACCACGCTAGTCAGAGGTGTTGATATAGGGTTTTATTTTGAGTTTTTCTTCTCTTGCAACTATAATTTATGACCCCTATCTTACTTGTGTCTATCGTAAAATACGACTAAGGGATATAATATCCCTAAAAGGAACTCCCTGCCCGAAAAAAAAACCTACAATAACATTTCTAACTAGTATGGTTCTAACTATATAATAGCTCACCTTTGCTCCGGTTGTAGAGGAAGCTCTAGCCCAGCAGTGGGATGTACATAAGCTGATATGGCATCTAGGACGTTGACTCGCTTTCACGATTCGCCGTTCACTGCTGGACTCTCTTATAGAAAGAACGTCACCCTTATCCATTCCCTATGTAACATATGGATAAATACACGTTATGCTGCTAACTTCTACATGCCCGTGGAAGTTGTAAAATTTAAGGTTATCATACATAAGGTTATTATACATTACAGTAAACAACAACGTTTTTCTTATAAACTTATAATCCCCACACTACGATCGCCAAATCGCTTGCTAAAAATAGCGATTTCGGCACTATTCTCTATCATATATGACAATAAAAAAGTAGCGTACAGCAATATCTTTTGTAATGGTTAATAAAATCATATATTGTTTGTGTTTATTTTTACCTGTTATATAACTTCAAACTAATATAGTCTAAGTCAATATTTATCAGGAAATAATACTACATTGTCATATAGTTGTCGATACACTGCCGATGGTCAAATACTCTATTTATAACGTCCATAACCGCTTGAGTTATAAATAATATAAATGGTTATTCCACTTCTTTTATCGTTTGCTCAATACAAATAAACTAAACTGTATATTGTGAAAATATGTTGGCTTAAGAATAAGGTAGCTTATTATATTGAATTATTAAGGTAACTTTTGTTTAATCAGATCTTTTATAGGTAATAATTTTCTATGTGGTGACGGAGTAAGAATACAATTTAACACCACCTCATCTGTTGCATGGGTGTCGTAAAAAACGACTAAGGGATTAAATGTGAATATATCATCTATGTAAGAGAAGGAAAAGTTGATATAAAACCCTATAACAACGCGTATACCAGCGTGGTGTAATAGGTAATTTTGCCTTCTATCAAGGAGGAGTATCGAGCCCAGCATTGGGACGTTTATGAGCCGTGATGATGATAATGATGATCATACGCAAATCAACTCATATACGTAGCACTGCCGGGCTTAAGGCTTTTTACGAAAGAAGGCAAATTTAGCTACACCTCATCGTCAACCTTCTCTTATCTTAATTACTTGTGCCATAATATATCCTTCCACACAACTCTATTTACTACCTCAAGTTTTACACTATCCATCCAACTTTTCTTCGGTCTTTTTTATACCTACAGCCTACATCATGCATATTAAAAAAAAAAATCTTCACATTACTTTCACCCCCTCTCATCATATGTCCATATCACAAAAGATCACTCTTTAACTTTTCCACCACGGGCACAATTTCAATCTTTCTCTTACAGTCGTTGGATGGGTTATAGATAAAGGATAAAGGATACATATTTTTTGGACTTTAATTTATATTCAATACTATAAAAGGCTGTTAAGGAAACAACAATCTATGGGCAAAATTATAACAGTTACCCAAATACCGCCAATATAATTTCCTATAACAACAAAAATATTACGAATAGACCCAAAAACTGAACAAAAGCAAAATGTAATAACATATCTCTAACAAACCAATCGGATACTCAGTAAATTTCGTTAAATCAACACTCGATTGATCAGAATCGATCGGATATGTATCAACCAATACCTATTAAGGAAGTATTGGAACTAGAAACGTAGTCCTATTCAGTGAGGGGCCAGACATCATTAGGTTAATTGAATTGACGATACTATCATTGGATGGATAAAGCTTATCAGAAGTATTGCTGTCACCTTGAGATCAATCGTCTGACTCGTTACTGAAGTTAACGATAGCAATCGGAATAAGGTCGTTTGTTGCCTTTTTGGAGATTTTCTTTTTTGTTGAAAGTGTTATTAAGGATAAATAAAATTCTAAAAGATAACTGTGATATCTTTATTATAATATATGTACATCCATTTATATAGCAAAACTAGCTTCTGCTCGCACCTTCGTCCGTGTAAAAACAACCTTTCCCAGAATGAAATTTTATACGTTTTATAGAATACGTTTGAGCGAATGAAAAAGTAAATATGAAGAAAAGTAAGGATGCACGTTGCCGGGTGGTGAGGCAGTAAGAATGTATTTCAGCATGGCCTGTATTATCCGTGGATATAGCAAAAGTTGTCCGTGTGGTGACGGAGTAAGAATATAATTCATCACTACCTATCTTACCCGTGGATGTCGTAAAAGACGACTATGGGATATAATATGTACATAACACCTGTGCAAGAGAAGGAAAACTCGAAATGAAACCCTATACCAACATGTCTGACCAGCATGGTATAGTAGGTCAAGTATCCTTCTTTGTGGAGGAGGCCCGAGCCCAACAGTGGGACGTATGTGGGCTGCGGTGATGATGATCGCAAAAGACGACTAAGGGATATAATATATAGATAACATCTACGCAAGAGAAGAAAACTCGATATTAAACCCTATACCAATCCGTCTGACCAGCGTGTTATAGTAAGTCAATTGCCTTTTATTTGTGGAGGAGGCTGGAGTCCAGCAATGGGACATACCTATATAAGCTGAAATTATGATAAATAATGATGATCGATTAACAAGTTAAAAACTCGTTATGTGTAAGAAATGGTCTATATGTGTGCCAATTTTCATCCAAATTTGTTCAATGTTTTACGCATAACTGAGTAACAAACACTTAAATATCTTTACAAACTTGCACATTTATAGTATTAGTTGGCAGTAGTTTAGGATATAGTGTGCCAATATTCATCACCTCGCCGTTACTTAACAGACAAAGAATGTAATGTTTCACCACCCTACACTTTCCAAGGGAAGTGATAGACAACGGCTTGGGATCATCAGGAAACTATGCACCAGTATTTTCCTGAGAAACTTATAATACATACTGGGATTATCAACCCGCCTTCCAGTGTGTTCACTTCATTATGTCCTACGTTGTGAGTCGGGTCTGTTCCACTATGCCTCACATTAAAAAAATAATAGCAATTAATTTCTGTTTTCTGAAACATCAACATAATTCGTTATTAAATACATATGCATGTAAATAACTTCAGAAGTACCATATAAGAACAATAATAAAAATGGTCGTAATAACTACCACATATATTTTTAACCAAAACAAGGTTTATTATTCTACATAAAGATTTAGAAAAATGCTAATATGTTCGAAAATATTTAAATTTTACATTTCGAACCGAATACGGCTTTCGATATTAAATGCGGTTTGTCAGCTGCCAGTATTAAAGATCACAAGAGGCTGAAAGTAGTACCTTCGTCAAGTGGGACCACACTTGACGTTGCACGGAATCTTTTCAATTTGAGCCGGGACCCTGATCAGACCTATATTAAGTCTCTAGTACCTGATTTGCATGAAACTTATTAAAAATAACGGTATGAGTTTCCATAAACTCAATATAGGAAAAAAATTATTCCTTGACTAACAATATTTGAAGAACTAAGAAAATTAATTAACGTACTTAGAACTTAGAAAATAAATAAACGGTAATAAGATTACAATCAGATAATTTCGGCGACGTTCTATTGTTTAATTTTATTGTAATTTTCCCATTTAATACTTTTTGTTCGCGATGGGAACAAAAGAAATAAAAATAGGCGAATCTTATAATATGGTATATTGTATAAGATTCAATAATTGTTAGCCCGACAATTTTGTGTGCGAATGTGTCGGTGTTCTTGTGTAATGTGTAAGTATAAGATGGCGGTTTAGTGGTCTGTATGAGTGAAGTGAATGTGTAAATGAATGTGAAAGAATATAATGAAGGTAATGATTGCGTGGGTGTATGAATGCAGTAACGGCGGCGACATCCTCCCGGCCGTTGAAAGTAGCCTTTCAACATTCTTGATCCTCAGCCGTAGGCAGAAGGCAAAGACGATTGATGGCTCGACGTATGATGCCATTGGCTGTGGAAACATCGACGACACGGGGTACACCATCGGAGCCGACGTACAGTTTGTGCACTCGTCCTAAACGCCAACAAAGTGGTGGTGTATTGTCCTCTTTAATAAGAACAAGATCATTGGCACGTAAATCTCGACATCTGGTGCGCCATTTTGTACGTTGCTGCAGCTCGGCGACGTATTCAGCAGCCCAACGTTTCCAAAAATGCTGCCTAATTTGTTCGAGGCGTTGGAACTGGTTGATGCGGTGTGTACCGTGCTCCAAGAGACACGGCGTCGGCAGTGAAGTCAGTGGTCTTCCTATTAAAAAATGTCCAGGTGTGAGTGGCACGTAATCATTGGGTGAAGGTGAAAGTGGACAGAGAGGACGACTATTAAGGATTGCCTCAATTTGAGCAAACAATGATGAGAGCTCCTCGAATGTCAGATGAGCATTGCCTAAGACTCTATTTAGGTGGTGCTTGGCGGATTTCACGCCAGCTTCCCAGAGACCCCCTTGGTGAGGAGCGTATGGTGCCGAAAAGCGAAATTCTATACCCCGACGAGACGCAAAGTCTATAATATGCTCTCTATTTGAAGCAAAGAGATGTTTAATATCCTTAGCCGCAGCGACAAAATTTCTACCATTGTCACAGTATATAGTGTGAGGTAAACCACGACGAGCAATAAACCTATTTAAAGTTAAAATAAATGCATCCTTACTTAGATCGCTAACGGCTTCTAAGTGTATACACTTATAACGGAAACAAATAAAAACGCATAAATAACATTTGGTTATCTTGCAACCCCGTCCCTTTCGATCTGTGATTAAAAATGGCCCGGCAAAGTCTATGCCTACTGAGCTAAATGGGAAATTTGGTTCCACACGATCGGAAGGTAGGTTGCCCATTATATTTGTCATTGTCTGACCTCTAAAGCGACGACAAATAAAACATTGACGAACCACACGCCTAGCTATGTTTCGACCTCCGATAGGCCAGTAATGTTCCCTAATAGAGGCAAGAAGTAGTTGTGGCCCAGCATGGAAAAGACGTTCATGTTCGTATTTAAACAATAGTTTTGTGAAATGATTATTAGAATTTAAGAGAATAGGGTGTCTTTTATCGTAAGAGTAAAAGGAAGATTTAATACGTCCACCAACACGGAGAATTCCCAAAGTATCAATAAACGGATTTAAAGATAAAATTGATGATTTAGGTTTTAAGGGTTTATTTTCTTTTAATAAACGAATATCTGTGGAAAAGTTTTCATTTTGTGAAATTTTAATTAATATTTTTAAAGACCTATCAAGCTCCGTAGTTTGAAAGGGACCAAGCATTTTATGGTTGGGATTTTTGCAATTATAGACAAATCTAAGTAGTGTAGCAACTACTCTTAATAGAGTGTAAAACTTAGAAAAGTTTTGCATGTTTAATATGTCTTCACTAGGTAGTGATGGTGAAAGCTCTGCAACCAAAGCAGAATGTGCTTTCAATTCTGGCAAATCTACTTGCTTGTGCTCAAGCGTTGGCCATGAGACCTCAGATTGCAGAAGAAAATCAGGTCCATACCACCATAAGGAGGACTTTTCTGCCTGTTCAGGATCAACACCTCGAGACGCTAGATCCGCGGGGTTGAGTGAACTAGGTACATAGCGCCAGAGACTTGAATCACATATTTCGAGTATACTATTTACTCTATTAGCTACAAAAGTTTTAGTTCTATTTGGACACTTTAGCCAACCTAACACAACGGTTGAATCAGTCCAATAGATGTGACGATCGATTTTGCAATGTAGAGCCTTACAAACCGTAGAACTTAACTGTGCACCTAGTAAAGCTGCTGACAGTTCTAACCTAGGTATAGTGGTCTGTTTTAAGGGCGCTACGCGAGCTTTAGCACATAATAGAGCGATATTTACTTGGCCACGGGAATTAATCGATTTTAAATATATACAAGCGCTAAATGCTCGCTGTGATGCATCACAAAAACAGTGCATCTCTATACAGACTGAGGCGTCTATTAAAACACGTCTAGGGATTACTAGCCTAGAAATAGTTGTTAGATGTTTTGTGAAATTGAGCCATGTAGAATGTACAGCCTTAGGTACTGGGTCATCCCAGTCTAGCTTCATGTTCCACAGCTCTTGAAGTAAGATTTTAGCCTTAATGGTACATAACGATAATAACCCTAACGGATCGAAAATTTTAAACGTGGACGATAATATTGATCTCTTCGTTACAGTGTTTATAATGGGAGATATTTGAATTTTAAAGTGAAGTTGATCGTTAGAAGGTGTCCAACCGATACCTAGAGTACTTGTGGAGTTACTAATCATGAGGTCTCCCCCTTCAGCATCTCTATTATCATCGAAAAGACTTGTTGAGTTGGAGCGATATTTTCGTAAGTTAAATCCGCTCTTAGCCAACTCATTTGATACTGATTCACGAATATGACGTAGATCTTCGAGAGAATCTGATCCTGTAATTAAATCGTCGCAATAAAAGTCATTTTTTATAACTGAACTGGCAGTCACGTCTTGTGACTCTTCAGCAACTTGTAACAGGCAACGAGTGCTTAAAAAACTAGCGCTTGCAAAGCCATACGTCACTGTATTTAGGCGTAAGACTCTTAAAGGATCACTTTCATTATCTCGCCATAAAATTAATTGTAGGTCGCGATCAGCTTCTCTCATGACAACCTGACGAAACATTTTTTCAATATCACCTGTTAAAATATATTTATGTTTTCTAAAACGGAGGAGAATATTAAATAGTGGGTCTTGAATAACTGGCCCTATTAACTGGATATCGTTCACCGAAAACCCAGATGATGTTCGAGCTGATGCGTCGAACACAACTCTTAAAGAGGTAGACTCACTTTCAGCCCTAAGGACCGGGTGATGAGGGAGAAAGTATGAACTAAAAGTATTGTGTGTTGTACATTCTGAAAGATGTCCTAAAGCTTTATACTCGTGAATAAACTTTCTATAAGGTATTCTGAGTTCTGGTTGCTTTCTAAAACGAGCTTCTAAGTTAAAAAATCTCCTTTTAGCGAGATTGTAAGAGGTGCCTAAACTATCAGGTGTATCTTTGAGTGGAAGAGCGACACAGAAACGGCCATCACTTAACCTTATTGTGTTTGATGTGAAATGCTCTTCACATAGCCTTTCCTCGTCGGTAAGTGGGTTTTCACACGGAAAACTCTCTAATTGCCAAAATTTTTCTAATTCGTCATGAAGGTTAGACATGTGATTTTCTTTAAGAAGAAAGTTGCAAAATAGTGACGATTTATTCATTTGTTTTGGTGATGGGAAACAAAGCTTACTTGGCAGAGGCCCTCCTATAAGCCATCCTAACTTGGAGCTTTGTAATAGTAGCCCTTGGTCACCTAAGTGGTGCTGCTCGGAACCCATTATTTTCCAGAACAGTTCAGCACCAATTAGCATTTGTATGGAAGCTGACTGGTTAAACCTTGGGTCAGCTAAAGTGAATCCTAATAGGTTAAGTTTAGTAATATCAAAACTAGTTTTAGGAATATTGGATGTGATACTAGGCAACACTAAGCAAGACACATCTGCTTGGAATGATTGACACCTAGAACTAATGTGAACCATGCAGATTTCAGCACTGTATTTTATGGGTGTATCACCAATGCCAGATAGAGAAGTGTTACATGATTGAGATTTTATATTTAATTTGTTTTTAATTTCCTCGGTGATAAATGAAGTTTGACTACCACTGTCGAGTAAGGCACGAATAGTCAAAGTTTTACCAGTGGTAGGGTTTCGAATCTGAATTTCAGCGGTACATAACAATACCTCTGAGGTAGAAATGGATGACAAGGCTATTGAGTCAGACATTTCTGTTGCCTCATTCTGTGGAGAGTCATGTAGCATGGTATTGTGACGTTGTTTGCAAAGCCTACACGTGCCAGGTAATCGACAACGTGACACCACATGACCACCTCGTAAACAATTAGTACATAAATTGAGAGATGAAACTAAAGACATCCTTTCCTTATGGGACTTTGATTTAAAATTTGAACAGTCATATATGCGATGACTACCTTGACAAACTACACAAACTACCTTGGGAGCCTTTGGGCCACTCGAAGTCATCACTAATGCTTTAGATTGATTTTTACAATACGGTACATTATTAAATCTAGATCTATTATTACTGTTATCTTGCCTCTCAATTTTATTGCGATGAACCGTTTCAAAAACATCAGCACGTGATTTTAAAAAAGAAAAGAATTGATTTAATGTAGGAATATCCGTCAAATTGTTCCTATGCTCTTCCCATTTAAATATCGTACTACTATCTAATTTAGTAGTTAACATAAAAATAACTAATACGTCCCACTTATCGGTGGGAAGACCAAGGGTGCTGAGAGCCCGCAAGTTCTTTGTTACATGGTCTATTATATATCTTAATGACTTGTCCGTCTCTCGCACTGTTTCAAAATTAAATAAAGATTTCAAATGAGCATAAATCAATTGGCGTTTGTTGTCATATCGTTCGCACAATAATAACCACGCTTGCGAATAATTACTATCTGTGACTTCTAAATTAGATATAACACCCCTGGCTTCGTTCTCTAAATAAGAATTTAAGTAAAAGAATTTATGAATATTTTTAATAGCATCGTTTTCGTGAATTAAAGCATTAAATGTTTCTTTAAACTCTAACCACTTAAAATATGAGCCATCGAATTTAGGTATTTTTATTTCCGGCAATTTAAAACCAAGAGGGTTATTTTTGCTGCACTCATCATGATGATGACAATGCGAAGTCACACTATGAGAAGGCTTAGATTTAATATTGACAGGATTCGAGTTGGAATTAGTCTCGATCAATTTTTGAGCAAATGCGATACAATGATAGAAATCTTGTTCTATTGCGTCGCGAGCGCTTAACTCAGCGGTTTGATTCATAGCGTTAACAACTTCTATTTCACTTTGCAACTCGTCGAACGATATGAATAACGCTTCAAACTTAGACAACTTCATTGCAAGTTTACTTATTTCTATTTCAGAAACAGATTCTAACGAACACAAATCGTCAACATGTTTTTTGAATTTAGTCACGCGTCCTCTAATGGAGCTGCGTTTATATGTTAACTCTTTAAGCTTATCGTCTGACATTATAAAACTCGCAATGAAATATAAATAGTAGTTAAGTTACCTATTAGCTAATGAATAGAATTTGCATACGATACGCTCCTCACGAAAGGTTCGCTGAAGTCGGGCGCAGGTAGCCGGTGACGTCACACGGTCACCTCAGCTGATCACGCGCTGCAATGGTAGGGATAAACAAAGATGCAACAGCGCACGGGCCGGCCGCAGCGATAAAAACATGCAGTGCACTGGAATGTGATAATAACGCAAATAAATATAATGTGTTTTTACTAGTGAATTGACGAGGATGTATGTGATTTGAGCAATAGGGAAGCTTTAGAATGATAGACAGAATAATTTAGTGCATAGAATTATTATATAGTGCGGTTATTAACGCTGTTTGTGCGAAATAATAATAGTTGAAATAAGAATTTCAAATAAGATGAGCGAGTGAAACGATGTATAATTATAACGAGGTAGGTAGGCAAGTGCAATATATATGTAGGTAGGCTATGTTAGCTAAACTGCATATAATTTGCTATAACTAGCTATAATTCACTAGTAGGCATGAAGTTTGTTGCAATAGGATGAATAGGTAAGCTTAGAAATAGGTCTTATCTAGATAGGCTGAACATTCGGTCGCTAAAATCACTGCTTACACGAATTTAAGCGGAAAGTAAGGAAATATAGATAGGAACGAGCTCACTCAGACAGGATAGTGCAGTTGTAGTCTTGTAGTCCTCCTTGGCTGTATCTGCGCCTGCTGCGAAACTCTTCCGATCGATGACGTGTCCCTCTGTATAGTGATAGGCGCTTGTAGGGATGAAATATAGGCTGTTCCTGACGAATTTCGGCTTGTGCTGCACGTAGTAGGTGTTAGGCACCGCTGATTGCTTCGGATTAGCCACCAAAGTCAGCAGCGCATGTAGGTACCACGCGGCAAATCTTCTTTACGTTGCAGGAACAAAGAGACCTGCAATCAGACTGCTACCCGGCAGGTCCTGTCACGGTCGCCACTTTTTGTTCGCGATGGGAACAAAAGAAATAAAAATAGGCGAATCTTATAATATGGTATATTGTATAAGATTCAATAATTGTTAGCCCGACAATTTTGTGTGCGAATGTGTCGGTGTTCTTGTGTAATGTGTAAGTATAAGATGGCGGTTTAGTGGTCTGTATGAGTGAAGTGAATGTGTAAATGAATGTGAAAGAATATAATGAAGGTAATGATTGCGTGGGTGTATGAATGCAGTAACGGCGGCGACACTTATTTTAAGTCGATTAATCTATACCAATAAATAAAATTGGAGTGTCTGTTTGTAATGTCAAAATAATAGGCTTTTTTCATGCTCACACGGTTATTTGCACGACACCTATGCCTAAAATAGCGATTAAAAAAATTTTGTCTGTCTGTTTGTTACAGGTAATCTTCAAAACGGCTTAACCGATTTCAAAAATTCTTTCACCAATGGAAAGCTATAATATCAGGGCGTAAACTAGGCTATATTTTATCCCGGTGTTCCTACGGGAACGGGAACTACGCGGGTAAAACGACTATAATCGAAGCGAAGCGAAGGCGGGTTGCTAGTTTGTTAATATAAGAGTTAAAAAAATACCACTATTTATCAAGTGCCATATAAGGTTCCATAAAGATTCCATACTCTCATAAAGTATAATAATGGTACTCTCATAAAAATTCATGGAAATTGACTATAGCAGTAGCACCTTAATTAATGTGAAAGAACATAATGGTACGTGACTTTATATGTATTTATTATTAGCGACCCGCCCTCGCTTCGCTTCGGTTTCAGTCTTTCCTGCGTAGTTCCCGTTTCCGTGGGAATACCGGGATAAAATAGAGCCTAGTTTACTCCCTGATATTATAGCTTTCCATTGGTGAAAGAATTTTTGATCGGTCCAGCCGTTTTGAAGATTACCCGGAACAAACAGACAGACAGAGAGACAAAAAAAATATAAAGTGTGTTTTAGGCATATGTATAGTGCAAATAACAGTGTGAGCATGGAAAAAGCCTATTATTTTGACATTACAAACAGACACTCCAATTTTATTTATTGGTATAGATAACTTTTAGGATATTGTAATTAAAGTTTCTATTAATGCCACCTCAGACTTATTAATTGAAAATTCTTGTTAGCCCCGATATTACCTTGAAAACTTTATATTTTGTTGTAAATTTAGACCTCAAAAGAAGCACTCAACCTACTTACACGAGTTCATTTGAGTACTTATAAGTACAACCCGTATATGAGCTTAAAAGTTGCAATCCATAAAACACTGGCCTCATCACACAGCTTACACCATAAATTTAAAAGCCTTTATACGTGGGTTTGTGGGGCACCCTCCATTACCATAAAATTACGTGATATCACTTTCTTTTGATGTGTCGTAAAAAATAAAAACGTGAGTTGTACGATAAACCTTTTTAGCATTACCCCGTGCGGCTTTGTTAATTAAATTTTGGATATCCTGTGTTGATTTGAGCGTATGTAATAGATCAGATTGTGCTAATTGCATTTTAGATAACTTCAAGTTTATTTTAACCAATAATTTCATTGTAAATATATTTTATGGATTTTATCCCGTTTGTATTTGTTTTTTGATTTCCCGACGTTTCAAACACTTTACAGCGTTCATGGTCAAGGGTAGACTAAAATGTCTCGCATTCAACAAGTTATCGTTATTAGGAACATCTATATATATAAAAGAATGTCGTGTTAGTTACACTATTTATAAGTCAAGAATGGCTGTACCCATTTAGCTGCAAATTGGTGGGGATGTAGGTTGGAACCAGGAGACGGACATAGGATACTTTTTATCCCGTTCGATCGCGTTCCCGTTTTCCGATCGATAAAATGTCAAAGAAACGTAGTATAACAAAAACGCATTTGATATGTAATAACAAAACGCAAATGACAGATAAACGTAATTTTGTCTATAGTTATACGTGGTTGAAAATTTGATAATTATAATTTTATCAGATATCAATAATTAATCAGTAATTTGTATTCTCTTTGAATCATCATTAACGATGCCGCGATCAAGACGATCGAATCTTTCCGGACAAAGCTGTAATGGTTCTTCCAGAGACTATATTTTGAGCAATTTAGAAAATATATTTACGAAAAAAATTATGGCGGTACGAAGTTCGCCGGGTCAGCTAGTAGATTTGTAATTATTATCTATCCTCTACAGAAATTAGTAATTAAATTATAATCCACAGTTTGGTATAGATTTTTCATCTTCTCGGACAAACAATAGATACATGGTCCGCCAATAGTTTTATTTACAATGTATAATACTCGCGTAAACATAAAAAATATTGAATAATTTGATATTATTCCTGGATAGATTATTTAAAAGTAGGAGGCAATCCAAAAAATCTGGACATTTCACACCATGGCAGATAGAAAAGCTATTATTACGTAATATTTAATTGCATAAGTAATTATTTTTAACTTTTTATAGCGAGTTGGTCTTGGAGTTGGTCAGCGTCTTGGAATGGTAGGACCACACTGTCGATAGTTATCTGTCTACAGCCGCGGGCTGGTCCGTCCGCGGTAGTACCACGCTCTCGCAGAAAATCGACGTCTGAGTAGTAGCAATTTGTTACTGCGCTTCGTTCGGTGAGCGAGAGAGCCGGAAGCCCAACTTTCTGAGGGTGTTTGCGTGTGGAGGGTTTTGGTATCACCGAGCCTCAATGCACGCATTCACACTCCCTTCACTTTCTTCGCGGTAGGCAGCGACCCTGTAAAGGTCCATGAGCGGCAGCAACACTTACCATCAGGTGTACCGTTTGCTCTATTGCCACCGTTTGCAATAAAAAAAAAAAAAAAAAATAAGCCGAGATGAAGCCGATGGAATTCTATTTTCGTAACTTTGTACCAAGACTTTAATAGGGTTAACTTAATGAATTTTTATACGTTGTGATGAACAATGTTCATTCTAAAGGTTTTACCTGAAGATCAGCGCTGTAAAACGTTTGTGATGCAGCTTATGCTGAGATGAGACCTTTTTCTTGTAAAGGTCTATGAGCGGCAGCAACACTTACCATCAGGTGTACTGTCTGCTCGTTTGCCACCGTTTGCAATAAAAAAAAAAGAGTATATAGCAATCCAAAAATCTAAAGCCTCATAGCTTTTTAGTTGATTGTGAGAGGTAAATTTGTTCTAGAATGTCGTAAACAGTGCACTTTTTCATCGATATTCAAGTTTTCTACTAAATATCTTAACGGAATACAGCATACGTCATAGCGGCAATGTTTACCAAATTGTTAGTAATATGTCTGAAGCCGAAGACATACAAGCACTATATCTTCAGATGTAAAGATGGACTCATATACATCCCAGTACTGGACTCCAGTTTACTCTACAGTAGACGGGAAATTGGCCTACTATCACGTTATTCAAACGGATTGGCAAAGGAATTTAGGAAAACTTGAAGCAAAACCTATAGCAGCACGTCTGACCAAGTGGTATAGTAGATCAATTGCCCTCCCATAGCGGAAGATGTCCGAGCACAACAGTGGGACGTGTATGGGTTGAGATGTTGATGATGATGGAGTAAAATTAGAAAGAACTAAAGGTATTCATTTAATATATATGCAGGAGAACGAAAACTATAAATAAAACCTTACATTAGCCGAAGTCGAGTTAAGCGAAGTATAGTGCGTCAACTTCCCTCGTACCTATTGTGGAGGAGGGTCGAAGCAAGCAATGGCGTATATAAGCTGAGATGATGAAACATAAAATTATATATTATTTATTAATAGTTATCACTATTATTTAGTTCTAAAGTTCAAAATCTCTTACAGTAGCAAACACTATAAATTAACAATAAAAACCGCTGAGCGTTAAAATAAACTAAACTTTTTTCAGTTGTGCGTAAAAAAGTATTCACCAGTATCGCAAATAAAGGTTAACTTAAAATGGTAATTGGAACGCTGACACAATATCCGCGAGTAAATGTTTTTTTACAAATAAATAACGCTCGAAAGTGAGGGTAGGTTTTATTTAAATTTTCTAGCGACAAGAATGAACAATTTTGTCAATTCGTACATTTAAAAATGCGCGAAAACATACCAAATATTTATTATGTACATATTTACTCATATATGGATTGTAATTATTTTTTATATGTTGATGAAGTAAGAATACTATTATCTGCAACCCCCCCCTCACTCTTTCACGGTTTGACAAAACACTTAAGTGCTATGGTCGGTTACGTCGACCTGACTTTCGAGCATATCCAATGCTTATCATAAAAGGCGAATGCGCAGTAGCGTCTGTGAACCCTCGGCATTCACTGGTTTGCTGTAATATATAATTCTAAAATACCTCAAAATCTCGATAATTTCAATATTCCGCGGTTGTTGTATAGAATTCCTTTGGCATGAAAACAAATAACTTATAAATAATGACTTCTGATATTTACGCGAGCACTACACATTGTAAATAAAACTACTTTTACGGATTTTATTGCGTTTGTATTTGATTTATGATTGCCCCAAAATGTGGGCCAAAACTTATTAACTAATTTTCTGTAGCGGGTAGATAATTATAAAAATCTGTAGTAACGATGACTTGTTTGGACGTTAGACATCTTAGTCAGCCCGTGACCATGAATGTTGTAAAGTGTTCGAAACGTCGAGCCATCATAAATCAAATACAAACACGATAAAGTCCGTAAAAGTAGTTTTATTTACAACCTATAAATAATCACGTCTTCAAAACAGATCATAAGAATAATAAAGATGACATACTCCTTCTTTGACGAGCACATAAAGCAATACCAAATAGTCAGATCATACTTGCATTTTTGAAGAGAACTTCCATAGGCAGGTTTGGGTGGGGAGTAAATTCATGTAAGTCATCGTCACGTGACGTGTTACCATGAGCACTACATCTGAAGCTATGTCTCTGCCACCATATGTGTGTCGATACATGTCGTACCAGGTAAACGGAAACTTTCATTCACAAATTTTAATTTAAAGTCAAACAAAAAAGTTAAAGTTATTTTGAATATCCAAAATAAACAACTTTTATTCATAGTTTTAAGTTTTCACTTCTATCAGCAGTCCTCATGACTGTATAATCCATATCATCATATTTGCTATAAATTTTATTGATTTGATTTCATGCCAACATGCGAATTCATTAAAATGTTTGTATAATGTTTGATTTATTTTGGATTTATTCTAGATAAGTCAGAAAGCTGACCAGGGAGAAGGAGGCGCCGATACGCGCATCTCCTCCCACCGCCTTGAACGACGACAGGACGTGGCCCGACGGCCTTGTGTAGGAGTGCCGGAGATCGAATGTCACTAGACGATCTCTCCGGCACTCCGCAAAAGCGCGGAAGGGACCGCTGTTGGTTTTAGTGGGTATTCCGGTTGCATAGGTGACCGGCGAGTCCCACACACCCCCCTCGTCTGTTACCGGCGGGGGGCAGTACGTAAATTGCATTTCCACAGCGTTAAAAAAAAAAAAAAGATAAGTCAGAAAATGATATGGATACAGGATATGTTTACTAAATAAGCTTCATATTTGTCGCATCAAAAGTAAAGTAGCCATAAAATAAATTTTATTCTACGAGTTCATGCAAGAGGCTTATGCGATGAAGCAATAATATATTTTATTATACACATCCCTGCACCCAGCCCTCTAGAAAAACAATAAAATCCATACAAATACTGGTAGTCTCTTTCCCTATAATACTCAATCTATTCTTGAAAACGGGATTTATGTCAATGAAGTCGAAAATCGTCCCCTCGGCAACGCATATCAACACATCTATATATCAGATCCGACCTACCATTTGTCAGCTAACGCTATTTATAGAACAGATAAGTTCTACACCAATCAATACTTGCAATATGCTTTAAAGGATGCGTTCCAATTCGCAGATTGAGTAAAATAATGAAAATTAAAAGTTTGAAATAATCCTCTTCTTACGAATTTTATTGCGTTTTTAGTTAATAGTTTTAGAATCATCAACACTACTCATTTTTTAACTACTAGCAACCCGACCTCGCTTCGCTTCGGTTTCAGTCGCTTAAACCCGCGTAGTTCCCGTTCCTGTGGGAATACCGGGATAAGATATAGCCTATATTACTCCCTGATGTTATAGCTTTCCATTGGTGAAAGAATTTTTGAAATCGGTTCGGTGGTTTAAACGTGAAAGCGTTATAAACAAACAAACAAACAAATAAACAAACAAACAAACATCCTTACTTTCGCATTTATAATATTAGTATAGATATAATACAGAGTACCCAACGCAATGGACAACCCACCTACCAAGCATAGTTATTATGCCACTATTTTGCCAAAGACTATATATACAAAGGCTGCTTGAAACGTCAAAAAAATATCCCATATGAAACTCGATTACAAGGCCACACACTAGATCCAATAATAAATCAGAACCATGCAAGGATCCATATTAATACACATAATTTCATCCAAAATTTGTCGGGGTTTAAGAGGTATTCAATCGTACACTACAGTACATAAAATATATAATTATAATAAAAAAAAACAATTAACATTTATAATCATTAAAATATCTAACCTCAACTGTACTCGTAAATCTTACGAAGTACTTTCAGATATCAGTAAACGATCATCCCTATATACCACTTACTTCCATTATCATGTACGTACCGCATTAATCACACACAAAGTAATCCACTAGAAGATAGTGGATGAGGATACTCGTATTATCAGCAATTGAGTCGAGGCGTGCCTATATCTTAGCCAACTGCCCCCGAATTGGGACACTTTCATATTAGAGTATATTTTGTTCTTATATGTTCGGGCACGCGATATTTTTTGTTTATTTTAGCAAAGGTTTTGTATTCAAGTATTTGTAACCATATGTATTTTACCTGTGTACTATCCGTAGTGAATACATCCATATTATTATATATGTATGAAAACAAAATAAATAAGGGGTAATTTATTCTTAAAGTATACATAATATAAAAATGGTTTTGATCCTCAAAAATTTGAACATTTATTTTAAAGAATATATGTAAGAATTACTGTCGGATTCTATATAATATTATCAAGCTATAGGAGTCATAAGTCTCAGGAGTGAAGCATTACGGTACCCGAGAGGGTGACCCGCCGCTGGCCACGAGCGTCAAGGACTCGTTACTCGTACTAGGTGGACTCGGTACGGTATCGGTCTCTTTTATAGTTTCCTAGCGACCATCTCATTATAGCCCAATGGGTTTACGTTGATTATTATAAATACATATCTTAATTCTTTAATCGGGCAATTCTTGTATAGTTCTATAGTTTCAAAAATGCAGCAACGGCTTCAACAATTTCCATATATATGTAAATAGCCCAGGTTCGATCCTTGGTATTCTTACTCTCACCATTTTTTAATTTTTGTAGTTATGCTACATTTGGGGCGTTATTCAAAAATTATCTATTATATTATTCTATTATATTATATAGATAATTTTTACGATGAGTGCGCACACTCACACCCAAATTCGTCTCCTCCACCTCCACCTTGAAGTTAGTTCATCAACTTATAAGTCTTACAGAAAAATGCTACTAACAAAATAAGAATACATAAATGCTTTTACTGTATGTTGGATGAGAACTAATAACTAAATTCAAGTATTATTGATAGTACAACATGTGTTTTATATAAATCAGAGTAATATATATTATTATACTTTATATTTATGTGTAACTGTGTGTTTGCTGTTGGTAATAATTTTATAATCGGCCACCTAACTGACTACCTCCTTGTCAATATATTTGTTGGCCAGAAGGTATCAGAGGGATGGCCTAGGTCGATGTAAAGTCTTTAGTCATCTTTTACGACACCCAGAAGCAATGTAAGTGTTGATAGTATTCATAGAGACATAACTACCACATAACACGTAACAATAATTATATATAACACATATTATGAATAAACCCTAACATTAACTCAGTAGATATTAAGTACAAGAGACAATATTCTGATAGAATTTATGGACAAGATGGGTACTACTGATTACAAATGACAACTGATCATAGTTACAGTTGATAGTCCATTTAGATTTGGGTCAAATAAATTATTTATGCAATAAGTTCAAATATTTTCTGTAATATTATAACGATAGAATGGGAATGAGATAGACATCATAAATATACTTACAATGTAACTTAATGTTTGAATTTATATGTGTTTACTAAATTATTTCTTCAAATGAATAAATGAATGCATTATCATCATCATCGTTTCAGCTCATACACGACCCACTCCAAGCCTCCTCCACAATAGGATGCAAATTGACCTTACTATACCATGCTGGTAGCAGACAGGTTTGTATAGGATTCTGTTTCGAATTTTCCTAGTCTTGCATATATGTTATATGCGTATTGTATCCCTTAGTCGTCTTTTACGACATCCACGAGGGAGTCGTAAAAATCAAAATAAAATTCAAATTAAAATCAATAGAGGATTATCATAAGAATAGACATTTACACTCTCATGGCACATTTATAATATAAAGTGTAATCACTAATTCTTTTACCAAGGATGATGATTATGTTCTAATCGCTCTTATAGAGGCTAAGTTCATCAGTGGGCTTCGACGGACCGTTAAGCAATATTTTTTTATTATCTAATGTCGTTTATATGTAAGGTAAGTTATGTCATGCAACAACTCTCTACTACCTTACAAATAACATTAGTGCATCTTGTGAAAGACTGTTTGTTTACTACATAGGCTAAATCATCTGTTTCATAGTCTACATTGAAGAACCTTTCATCTGCATTGTTTCTCAGTTCGTCAAACATTTTGGCTTGACCGTGCTCACTCAATACTTCGATCGTTTGGACTATAATGGTTACACTGTTCTTCTGCTCATTTCTAAATTCCACGCATTTTTTTTTTTTTCAAATCTTAGAAGTTTTAACACATTGAGAGACTGAGTTTTCTTATGAGCCATATACATTTTAGCTAACATTAACCAAATAAATAAAGATCCAACAGAGCCTAATAAACATAAAAAAGAACAACCTATGATTGCATAGGAATAAAAGACATACGGTAAAATATGAGAGGCTCTAATAAAATATTACCTTTTCAATAAATACCTTTGAGACAATAAACTCTTATTGTAAATCTTCACGAAATCAACCGCATACACATTAGGTACCGAAGGGAGTCTTAACGCTGTACAAAATGCACATAACCGCCAATCCATTACACCCAAAGCGCTAAAAGACGAGAAAACAAACGTCGAAAACCAGCAAGTCGCAATTACAGCCCTGAAGATTAATCAGGAAACGCCCAAGTAAGCGTTTAACCATCCCAAATTACTGCAAAAGGTACCCCAACATTGTGATCAATTAAGTTGATGGCCGATTGAGTACCCCACTTTGCTGTACCTATGCGAAGAGGATGTGACCGCAAGACCCCAAATGCCTAGCGCTTCTTCCAATAAAACTTTAATTGTCTTTTAGTTTTGGTAAGGTATTATGTCAAACAGAAGTGAAATACTTATCAACAGAACAATTTTGTTTATATATTTCAATTTATTTATTTCTCTTTAAAGTACAATGCATGTTACCTTCCGTGTGGTGACGGAGTAAGAATACAAATCACCATGCCCTATCCTGCCCGTGGATGTCGTAAAAGACGACTAAGGGATATAATACGCATATAACATCTATGCAAGAGAAGGAAAACTCGAAAAAAAACCAAGCTGTCCAAATACCAACCTGTCTGACCAACATAGTACAGTGAGGTTAATTTCCCTCCTATTGTGGAGGAGGCTCGAGCCTCCTCAGCCCAGCAGTGGGACGTATGTGGGCTGAAATGATGATGATGATAACATTTACAAATATTTTCTTATTTTAGGTAACCTTAAGAAAAGCTGGGTGTCTGTAGTAGTTACAAAACCTGAATGATAGCTCACCAGACCCTCTCTTAATTAAGGGTTCATAGTTAGATATGTGTGTGTGTGTGTGTGTTTGTGTATGCGTGCGTGCGCGCGCGCGCGTGTGTGTGTGTGAATATTTGACATAAAACTCTTTATCAATACTAGAGGATTCGATCCCGGGATCCCGGTCGTATTTTAGTCCCGAAATTTTCGGGATTAAATTTAATGAATCCCGGGATTTTTGGGATTAAAATATTTTTTTATATAAGTCAATCAAAATGTGCATGGAACGAAACGCACTTACTTTCATTTGACGTTTTGACGGCCATCTTGTTTACACAGGTTTACACGGTGCTGGGTTATGTATAAAAGTGTGTAAAATATCCGCTTCTCGTCGTGTAAGTATTGATATTTTTTTGTTAATTGGTGATAAACAATGAATTTATTAAAAACAACAATGCATTACTGTGTCTGAGTAAATATAGATGAAAAACAACGAGTATTGTTTTCTGTAGCTCTAACAGGCTATTTTTATGTCGTGACTTAAATGTTTTTATCTTTTTGTTTAGGTTTAAGAAGTAAACAATGTCACTATCCAAAGAAAGTTTTTATGTCAAACATAAAAAAAGATGAAGATGTTTCGTTAGTGTGGAGTCATTTTTAGTCAATAAAGCGGGTAGCTCATATTTGTGCAACAAATTGAGAAGTATGCTTTCGGATGAGATGTTGGATGCGTTGTTATTCCTTAGATTTTATTTTCGTGGCTTAAATAAGTAATTAATAAAGTTTCCGGTATATTTAATTTAAAATTAGAGTACCTATGGACATTGATATCTTTAGCATACAGTCTTTTTTATAGTATAACTAAACAAGATTTAAGAAATTGATTTTTTTTTTAATTTTTATTAAAATAAAAAAGAAACACTAGGCAATTATGAAACTATTTAATAAATTTACAGAATTTAGTTTATAATTAGTTTGTTGTTTATCAGACAAAGTATAGTTTTGTTTTTTGACGATTTAAAATAAAGTGTTTGATTTTGATATATTTTACTGTCTTTTTATTACCAATACAATCCTGGGACTACCCCGGAATCCCAGGATTGACTGTAGATAATCCCGAAATCCCGGAACCAGAAAAATCGACCGGGATCGAATCCTCTAATCACCACGTATGTGTTATATTAAGTAATTAAGTAGGTCAACTTACCTCCTTTTCTGGAGGAGGCTCGAGCCCATTACTGAGATATATACAAACTGGAATAACGATAGTGATAATTTATTATATTACCATCAGTCTATACAGTAGCTTTTGCCATAATCGCCATGCTTCTCAAGGCGATAGGTGATCACAGTAAGGTGTATCCAGCAGATCGCTGCTGCCCACTCCCTAGTAATCCTTCAGCTCATCATTACAACTCCATGGGCAAATGAGAGTTGACGACAACTGTATTTTTATCCCATCGCCACAAGAGAAAAAATAATATAATAAAGTTTCTAAAATACCAAAGGATATTAACCGTCGCGAAAGAGCTTTGAGTATAAATTATGGCTCTAAATTTTTTCCAAGAGGGGAGGGTTGGTATTATGTTGTATTACAAAACTGTACATCATTTGAGGGTAGAATGAATGTAGAAATTGAAAATATGATAAGTAAAATAATTTGTCTATTTAGTATATTATCGATATTACTAGTTCGCCTCTATCCAACTAATATTATAAATGCGAATGTAAGGATGTTTGTTTGTATGTTTGTTTGTTTGCTTGTAACGCTTTCACGCTTAAACCATCGAACCGATTTCAAAAATTCTTTCACCAATGGAAAGCTATAATATCAGGGAGTAACATAGGCTATATTTTATCCCGGTATACCCACAGGAACGGGAACTACGCCGCGGGTAAAGCGACTGAAACCGAAGCGAAGCGAGGGCGGGTTGCTAGTAATTAAATAAATTAATAAGTCTATGTTTTAGACATATGAACGCAATGCAATATGTTTTAAGGTGAGTAGAAACTTTAGGATATGTAGTAACACTAAATTGTTAATATTATTAGTAATTATGGCCATTCATTTGAAGCAGTATAAGGAGTTGTAAGGTAATTTCTAATTTAAGTTAGATTAACATCTTAAGACATATCCAGGAACTTATCGACTTTATATTGTTCACACTAATCTCCGAATATTTTTTTCACTGCTATTGCATTCTGAACTTAAAATTCTCATTTATTAGTTACATCCTTATTCGTGTGGTGACGGAGTAAGAATATAATTTACCACCCCCTATCTTACCCGTGGGTGATCGTACGAGACGACTAAGGGATATAAAACGCATATAACATCTATGCGAGAGAAGGAAAACTCGAAATAAAACCCTATACCAACACGTCTGACCAGCGTGGTATAGTAGGTCAATTACCCTTCCATTATAGAGGAGGCCCGAGCCCAACAGTGGGACGTATATGGGCTGAGATGATGAGTTACATCCTTATAATATTGTAAATGCGAAAGTGTTTTTTTTTTTTTTTTTTTTATATTGCCGACGGTGGCAAACGAGCAAGCAGCACACCTGATGGTAAGTGAAACTGCTGCACATGGACCTTTGCAATACCAGGGGCACAGCTAGGCCGCTGCCTACCGTGAAGGAAATACTCTTCTTAAACCTCGTTTAAAGAAGGACATGTCATAGCGCTCGGGAAACACAGCAGCAGGTAGTTCATTCCAGAGCTTGCACGTACGTGGGAGAAATGATCGCTGGAAACGTACAGTTGAAGACCATAACGTTTCCAGGTGAAATGGATGAACCCTGCTACGATGTCGAGTGGTACGTTGGTAGAATGGTGACGGTGGCACCAAGTCAAACAGTTCCTCGGAGGACTCCCCGTGAAAGAGTCGGTAGAGTACACAGAGTGACCCAAAGTCTCTCCGCTGCTCCAGCGACTCCAATCTGTCCGTAAGATTGGGATCCCCGACGATTCGAACAGCCCGTCTTTGCAGGGAGTCAAGTGGGTCTAGCTGATATTTGGGCGCACCTGCCCAGAGATGAGAGCAGTACTCCACATGAGCACGAACTTGTGCTTTGTATAGCACAAGACGCTGTCTCGGTGTGAAGTACCGCCTGGCTCTGTTTAGGACACCCAACTTTTTGCTTGCCAATTTGGCTTTGTCCTCCAAATGACTCCCAAACTGGACTTTGCTCGATATTTTGACGCCGAGAATCCCAATACTCTCGGAACTGGAACTTACTCCTTGGAACTGTCGCGCCATGACAAACGGGTCCTTCTTTGCAGTGAACGCGCAAACTTGTGTCTTTGTGGGGTTGAACTGGACTAGGTTCCGTTCACCCCATTCCGAGGCCCGCCCCAGAGAGCGCTCGACTTCAGACACAAGTTGAACCCTTCTTTCCTGAGTACTCCGAGGAATATTCCGTTGCTCAGTGTACCGCTCATCACCCGTGCTGTCATCCGCATAGCAACGCATACTCTCGATAGAGAGCATGTCATTGATATGCAGGATAAACAACGTCGGGGAAAGCACCGAGCCTTGTGGTACACCAGCATTAATGGTCATGGTATCGGAGCAGGAGCCATCTACGACGACTTTTATAGTCCGACCATCCAGAAAGCTGGCGATCCAATTACAGAGTCCCTCGGGGATTCCGTATGATGGTAGCTTCGATAGAAGTGCCTTGTGCCAGACCCTATCGAACGCCTTTGCGATATCTAGGCTGAACGCCAGCGCCTCACCCTTGCCCTCCAAGGCCTCTGCCCAACGGTGTGTAAGGTACACAAGAAGATCATCAGCCGACCGACCATGACGAAAGCCGTATTGGCGATCACTGATAAGCTGGCGATCCTCGAGGTACTGCAGAAGCTGACGGTTTATAACCTTCTCCATTATCTTGGAGAGCAAGGATGTTATCGCAATTGGCCTGTAATTCGATGGGTCAGACCGGTCTCCCTTTTTAGGGATCGGGTGGATATGGGCTACCTTCCACGAAGACGGAACCCTATTAGTAGCGTAGGAAAGTTGGTATAGGCGCGTGAGGATGAGAGTCAATTCAGGGGCGCACGTCTTTAGTACCACTGCAGGGATGCCATCCGGTCCACTCGACTTATGGACGTCTAAATCCGCAGCTCCCGCCTAACCGCTCGCTGCGTGATGCGGATTTCGGGCAGTGAGCTTTCACACCGTGGGATGGTAGGTGGTGTGGCAGCTCCGGCATCCAAAGTCGAATTACAGGCAAAGAATTGACCTAGAAGATCGGCCTTCTCCTTTGCGCTGTGGGCCAGACTACCATCGTGTTTCTGCAGTGGTGGGAGATTGGGCTGGCAGAAGTTGCCTTGGGCAGCCTTGGCGAGCGACCAGAATGCACGACTCCCAGCGGGATAGCTTTACAATCGCTCGCCAATTCTGGCAACATGTTCCGCCTTGGCTCTGGCAATAGCCTTCTTACTAGATCTAGAAGCGGCATTAAATTTCCGCTTCACCTCTTTGGCGTTCGGGTCCTGGCATTTTTTGGCCCTATTCCAGGCCCGATATGCGGACTGTTTCTGGCATGCAGCCGTCCTGCAGGTTTTGTTAAACTAAGGTCGGCTGCGGCCACCGACGGGTATTTTGGTGTTGGGGATGAATAATTCCATCCCCGTAATAACCGTTTCGGTAACGCAGTCTGCACAGATGCCAGGGTCCCCAGAGGCGAAGCAAAGCCGCTTCCATGGGTAGGATGCGTAAAACTCGCGGAGTCCATCCCAATCTGCTGACTTATATTGCCAGACTCTGCGAGTCCCAGTCGCCTTAGAACGACTAGGCCTTACAACAGGGGCACTGCTACGAACCAAGCAGTGGTCAGAAGATCCAAGAGGGGCTTCAACCACTACCTGATATCCGTGCTGGTGTGTAGTCAGCAGAAGATCCAGTATTGAAGACTCATGGCTCTCAATATCTGAGATACGGGTGGGCTGTGTCACCAGTTGTGAGAGACCATAGGCCGAGACCATATTGAAGAGATGTCGACCCTGGAGGTCAGTGGTTCGGGACCCCAGCCACTCTTTATGATGAGCGTTGAAGTCTCCAAGAACCACCACCTCCGCTGATGGACACTGCTCCAATATTTCGTCAATCCCCCATTGGACGTTCTCAAATAATTGAATTGACCCCGGATCACTGCCATGGGACCTGTAGAGGCATGCGTAGATGCGGGTAAGGCCTCCATAGTCTACGCGTAGCCACAGGATTGACAAGTCACCATGTTCGAGGGCCCGAAGGCGGCGACAGCAGATATCACCTCGGATGAATACGCACACCCCGGCTTTACGACGGAAGGTATGCTCCAACTCGTAGCCGGGGTAATTTAGGTACGAAATGTCATCCGGAGCACCTATCTGCGTCTCCGTTAAAAAGAGTAAGGCAGGCCGCGCCGTCTCGAGGTGATGGTGGACGGCGTCGAGATTGCTATGTAGACCCCTGATATTGCAAAAATCCACATCAAATGTGGATAAGGGGACCGCCGTAGAAAACGTTCTCTTTTTATTTTTCTTGGCCATAAGTTATTGTTTAAGAAGAGGAGGAAGGGAGTGTGAATGTGTACAACGGAGTTCGGTGATACCAAAAAAAAAATGGGCGGGGCATAGTGCATGGTCGAGGAGTGAGTTTTGTGAGGAGCTGACACGATGCACGGAAGGGCCCCCGATGCCCCCCCCGTGCGTAGCCGCCGAGGTCCACTTCGGTTTCCCACACCGGCACGACGACTACCCAACGGGATTTTCGCCGGTTGCTGGGACAGCCTCCCAGGGAGGATGATCCTGGGTTCGGGTCCCCTGCTGACCGGCAGGTGGCCGGCGGTGACCATTCCCATCGGGTCTCCCTGTACACCATGCCAGCCCCTCACGCTCAATACCCCGACCAAGACCTCACCACCGCAGGTTTCAGGCCTCACCAAAACCCGCCGCACACAAACACACCCAGAAAGTTGGGCTCCCGGCTCTCTCGCTCACCGAACGAAGTGCAGCAGCAAGTTGCTACTACTCAAACGTCGATCTTCTGCGAGAGTGTGGTACTGCCCCGGACGGACCGGCCCGCGACTGCAGACAAAAGACTGTCTACAGTGAGGTCCTACCACCAATAATTGTATGTTTGTTTGTTACGCTTTCACGCTTAAACCACCGAACCGATTTCAAAAATTCTTCCACCAATGGAAAGCTATAATATCAGCGAGTAACATAGGCTATATTTTCTCACAGTATGCCCACGGGAACAGGAACTACGCGGGTAAGGCGATTGAAGTCGAAGCGAAGCGAGGGCGGGTTGCTCGTAAATGTATATATGATGTAAATGTAAATGTATGTACATCATCCTTACTAATATTAGAAATTTGAAAGTAAGCTTGTTTGTTACGCTTTCATGCTTAAACCACTAAACCAATTTAAAAAATCTTTCACCAATGGAAATCTATAATATCAGGGAGTAACATTTGCTATATTTTATCCCGGTATTCCCACGGGAACTATGCGGGTAAGGCGACTGAAACCGAAGCGAAGCGAAGCGAGGACGGGTTGCTGGTTTTTCAAATTATATCTTTAACTGTTACGTTACTCACTCTCTTACCCTGTATAAAATGCGAGCGATTATAGCATTATCCCCTCTAGAGAGGCCTTAAACAGTGATTGTCGAAGGGCTGATGGATGAATGGCTAGAAATCTACTCAGTAGATTATCGTTGTCGTCGTCTAAGCATACACATCCCACTGCTGGGCTAGAGCCTCTTTTCCAATAGGATAGCAGTTGACCTACTATACCATGCTGGTCGAACATCTCTTGCACAGATGTTATATGCATATTATATTCCTTAATCGTCTTTTACGGCATCCACGGGTAAGATAGGGAGTGGTGAACTGAATCCTTACTCCGTCACCACACCAGTAGGTTATAATGAATAGAATTCTGTTTTATATTATATTAATTTGCAATATTTCAAGTCATAAAGACAATTCGTAAATAAAGGTTGTTACATTAAATTTTTAAGAAGTAGAAATGTCTTGCCTATATCAAGTAATAGATTTATTTATGGAACGGTATTGGACAGAGTTCAATAGCGAGATTTGTAACTAAATTTTTTATTGTAGTGCTACAAATTTATACACCATTTCTGCATATCCTATTTCCGATAGTGGACGTGATTAGCTTGTGGAATAACTTCATCCCAAGTGAAATAAAATGAAGCTGTCACACGGAGTAAATAATTGGTGGAACAGTAAGATTCTCTTTGAAATAGCTTAAAATAAAATGGTAGATCTATGATCTAGAGATCTGTGATAGACACATATCTGAAGGATGAGAATCTGAAGTAGTGCCGTTTTATTAAATTATTTTTCTTAATTTTTCACTATCCCGAAAGTAGCTGCAAAGCAAAAGTTTGTGAACAGAAAAAGATTATTCTTTATCTGTTCACAAACTTTTGCTTTTTGCTGCATATTGCTCTTGCTTTTGGAACAGCTATGGTTGACTTTTGCTCTTCTCAGTCTTTTGTGATATCGTGGTTGCTGTTTACATCTACTGAGAGGGTCATAAGTACCGCTGATGTTCGCTTAGTTTTATAACAAAGACTCTAAAAGCGATATGTGATAGGACCACACTCGGCAGTCTTCTGTCTAAAGCCGTGATCCTTCTCGAAGAAAATGAACGTCTGAGTAATAGCAATTTTTTGCGTATGGTGGATTTTGGTGATGCCTTCAGTATCATCAAATTTCATTGCAAGAACTAACACTACATTCATTTTCTTCGTAGTAGGCAGCAGCTTAGCAAAAGTCAATGAGCGTCAGTATCACTTACCATCAGGTTTGCTGTTTGCTTCTTCTAAATCTACGTTTTCGGGACTCCAAATTTCTAAAACTAATACTTAAAAAATTCTAAAACTAAATTTTTGGGATAAATAGATGCGTCATTTTGTGTATCTTATTTCCATGATAGCATAGTGTTAATATAAAATCGCAATTAAATTCATAATGTAATTGATTAATAATAGTCATTTATAGATACAGAGTAGTATACGACTGCACAGATGAAGATACCGACGTTCCGTACCAAGTGTCGCAGGTTTCGTTTCAATGCAGAATAACACTTTGTACTATGCAATAATTATTGTTGCGAGTCTGGGTGCAATTTAAGTCTCTTAATTATATCTTTGTAAAGTCCCTCTCAATAAAAAGGATTATTGCCTTAGTGCAGAATGTTGTTTTTTCGAAAACGCATTACCTGCTATTTATCCAGAGAAGGTCAAAGGTTTATAAATAATATACTCGATATAGAATACTAGCAAGTTGTTTATCACAAGGAAAACTCGTCCCCTTCTATGCGTCTGGTCTCTTGGGATCTTAAACTATCATTAACGAAATGTTTGCACACAATACTGCGTAGCTTTGTAAAGAATCGTAAGAGATAAGACATCCTTATGACTTTTACGGCACAATCCTGTATCAGGTTAAACAAGAGAAAATAAAGAATGTAAAATTAGTACAGGATTTATTACCTCCATAAATGTAACTTAGCAATAGTATATTCATGTACTTCAATAAACATATGTTAAAATATAATACATACCATATGGCACTGCAGTGGTGGGTACCAATATTGTCGACATTTGTATTGCTCGTGAGTGTCGTAAAAGTCGACTAATAGCTCTACATCTACCTGGGCCAACTTCATGTGATACCGCCTGGTCAAAAATTACATTCCTAAGAAGTGTCGATGTCAGAAAGATGGCCGGTCATAAAGCTATAACTAAAACTTTAGCAATATAGCCTATGGAAGAAGAATTCAACTGCGTTGAGGCTAATTGATTGGGATAAGAGCAGGATGCGGATAATAACGCGTAAGAGACTTGAGCTCTTTTAATTTAATGTAAATATTTATTTTCAAATATTTACTTATTATTCGTCAAAGGCCATATGGTGACAGGATAAGAATACAATTATCGCCATACCTTGCTTTCCCCGTAGGAGTCGTAAGAATCGGTTAAGGGTTCACGAGGAGAGGGTAGCAGTTCTCTCCTAAGAAAAGTATAACATCTCACTGCGATCGCCAACCCGCCTGCCACGCGTGGCGATTACGCCATAATCCCCTCATGACAAGCAGAACAAAAATGGCCCCCAGTCACGGTAGCTCCAGTGTTGCTGGGCGTCATTGGATGCTGGCGGCATAGCACCGCACTCTGTGGCGTAACATATGGGTGGCCTACGTCCAGCAGAGGACGACGATAAGCTGAAATGATGAATGATTTGTCAGAGGCAAACCTACAAAATTACATCTCACATATTAATATCAGTACAGTATTAGAAGATATAACATATTGACAAACAAAACAACTTTATGTCATATATAAAGAAATTGACATACCTACCGTTTGTCAATTTCCTTAAGAATTTTTCGTATTTGCCGCCAAATTCCCGTTCTGTTCCATTCGCATATTAAAATAGCAAGTCATATAGTAAGGGGTGGCAAGTAGCTGTGGAGCCAATTACTCTTAGAAATACTAACACTATCTAGGGTGGAAATGATAAACCATAACATTCATAAAGGGAAAGTGTCGTAGTACATACAATCGGTGCCAATAAAACAGCGAGGACCCACACCCCATGCAATAAGCAAAAGCGAAATAGCGCGGAAACATTGGGGGAAACAGTATTAATACTTATGGTTAATTGTACCAGGGGATCCGTGTGCCTAAGATGACGCTTGAAGAAGTTTGCTTATAATATTTTGAAATAAAATGTTTTTGTAAATAAAACTACTTTTATGGATTATATCGCGTTTGTATTTGATTTATGATTGCCCGACGTTTCGAACACTTTGCAGCATTCATGGTCACGGGCGGACTAAGGTGTCTCACGTCCAACAAGTAATCGTTATTACAGACATTTATAATTATCTACCCATCAAATACAAACGCGATATAATCCGTAAAAGTAGTTTTATTTACAACTAGCAACCCGCCCTCGCTTCGCTTCGGTTATAGGTTATAGTCGTTTTACCCGCGTAGTTCCCGTTCCCGTGGGAATACAGGGATAAAATATAGCCTAGTTTACGCCCTGATATTATAGCTTTCCATTGGTGAAAGAATTTTTGAAATCGGTCCAGCCGTTATGAAGATTACCCGGAACAAACAGACAGACAGACAGACAAAAATTTTTTAATTGCTATTTTAGGCATAGGTGTCGTGCAAATAACCGTGTGAGCATGAAAAAAGCCTATTATTTTGACATTACAAACAGACACTCCAATTTTATTTATTGGTATATATGTGTAGTGCTCGCGTAAACATCAGATATCATTAAAATGTTTTTGATCCAATTTTCTTTAATGCTATGATTTGGAGATAACCTATACTATCCTTTCCTCATTTGGACTAACCGATATACTAATGTATTGCCTTAGGTATCTTAATCTGATGTTTTAATCCTAATACAAATTCTTTTCTTTTTGGAGCTATTTATATTTCATATGGGTTTATCGTTTAAATGTGCTATACAATTCACCACCCCCTTCTTGCCCGTGGGTATCATGAAAGCTCACTAAGAGATTGTAATTTAATATTACTATAATAATAAAATAATAATTAAATATAACATCAGCAAGAGAAGGAAAACTCGAAATAAAATCCTATTCTAACCCATCTGACCAGCGATGTATAATAACGTATCGGAGCTGTGATAAATGAACAAAATTATGTTGAAATATGAAAATATGTCTTGTGTTTTCCTCAAAATTTCTAGTCCACGCTCCATTTCAAAATTTTATTTATAGTTCTATTAATAACACGTTTTTATTGGTATCATCTGTATGTATGTATATAACAGAATCTTTGAACGTCATTTTGCCCCACTTTTAACGAACAGATTTTATTTAAACTTAGCACACTCGTCTAAGGCTATGACAATGCAATAATTAGATCAAAATAGACGAATATCCTGATTAGATTCGCCAGGATTTAGAGATTTCTAATCGTATCCTTTGCATAAGAGCAAGAGAGATATGCAGTTAGTGTGCAAACTGCGGCAATTCAAAACTTCTCTATGATTCGGGCTGTCAGCTTGTAAGCGTGTTTTTAAGGTTTTTTAAACTATAATTTTTTATTATTTATTTTTATATCAAAATAAATGTCATCAATAATAACAATAGTATATATATTTATGTGATATTTTAGCGCTCTGAGCTGAAGGGTGATTCTTTCCTTAAGACGTGTTCGGACTGTACAATATTACACTGTAGGTGAGATGTACAGTTCATTACAAATACTGCGGTCGTGAACCACGGGTGATGCTTATCTGTGATGTTATCTGATTAAATTTTAATAAATTATGGTATCTAAGAATAAGAACAATACATACAAGATATTGTCAGAGATCATAGATTGTAGTATTATTTAGAATTGATTTATTATTTATATTAAAACATGTCATAAATTTGAATTTAAATTCTTTACATACGAGTATGTAGTTCATCTGTATGCGAATCAACTCACCTACTCAACTCATCAACTCAACTAAACTGCTGGACTAATTTGGATGAAATTTGTGTGTGTTTGTTTCAAGAAGTTTCGATTGACACTTGGACCCAGTAGGTGGCTCTATAACAAATTTAAAGGAATATTTAAAACTTAAAAGGCATGGGGTGCTATGTTCCATATCTTCATATTCAGAATAATACTAACATTTTTCGTTCAGTATTTTATTCCTATATTAAGAATTATTTTTCAGATTTAACTTCTTAAATCTATATTTATTTTCACTTATTAATTTAGAAAGTAGGTTGAAACTGAATGCAGACCGCGTGCTCGCTATATCTCTCTCGCTGGCACGAAAAGGATTTTAGAGAAAATTATTAATCCTAGCAATCTTAATCAGATAATAAGAAAATCTAACAAATTATTTTACTATCATCGGTCTGTGATAAGTTTAGAACACTTCAAATGAAATCTGACCATATTTAAAATGGATTGTAATCGAGTTTAAAGTAATGAGCTACATATAAACAAACAAACATATAAGTGATACTAATAAAATCATGTTAATAAAATGTATTTCTTACTAATTTATTTTTGATGTGAAACATCTATAGCTGAGGGTGAATCTGATCGTTGGCGTGGCGTTAACGCCACGCTTAGGTATGTACATTCTCGATGTTTTACATCTGCCATCACATCCTGAGACTCCCTTTTTTTAAATTATTCAACAGACTTTTAGGAATCGTTGATTTTCTCAACATACGTTATTTAATTTTACTATTATTTTCATCAACACCTTATTAATTCAAAACAGACAAATAAAATGTTTCAATTTCTAAGAATAATATGCACCACTAGCGCTCAGGAGGGGCTTGACAATGTGTTAAATTAGTTACCTACGTGAGAATCATCTATACTGCTTATATTAGGAAAGGCACGTGAGTTGCACTCAAGACACCAAGTGAAAATAAATTGTTTGTTATATCATTCTTCATAGTAGCTGTGTGGTAGCGGCTTCGAATACTACCAACCCTTGCTTTGCTCGTGGGTGTCGTAAAAGACGACTAAGAGCCATAGATTGACCCGGACCAACTCCATCTGGTACCTTTTGTGTCAACAATTACATTCCCAAGGAGGGTTGACGTCAGGCAGGCGGCCGGTCATAAAAGTCATTGCCGAAACTATTTGCAATATGTCAAAACAGGTGACATATTGCGTCGACCCCAAGTAATTGGGATAAGAGCAAGATGATGATGATGATCATTCTTCATAAAAATAGAACGAAGGTAAAAGATCCACTTACGTAGGTGTTTTATTTAGGACTTCGAATTTTTTATATTATAACGTACCTGTTCATTAAAGTAAATTTTGGATGAATATTTTTTTACTCAATCACTCTAGAATGGCTAAATTTATCCGAAGTTGCTTACGAGTAAGTACTATTTATCGCTTCTAAATTTACGGTTTCCAAATTATATATTTAAATGATAACAAAATCGATATTTATACGAATACTCTTGTATTAGGTAATTATATTTATGCCTAGCTGAAGGGGTAGGTGGACAGACCGGGGATCAGTTATCAGTTCAGATCAAATTGGATCTACCTAACTGGTAACAACTAATATCTATACTTTTATCCATACCTATAGCAAGAAATAATCTTTGACTGTGCTTACAGTAATTTTCGGCAACATCAATTAAATTACGTTGACGTCTTCTGATATGTCGTGATTGTCCAAATGAAGGTGGTCAAGTAGGTAGTTCAATATCCACACTGATATAATTTGTCGTTAGCTAATTGGAAAAAGCCTAATCATATCCTAGTCGAACACATTTTCAACTTGGACGATTCGAATAAATTAGGACACCTACATTAAGATAGTTCTCATACGTGGGAAATCTAGACAGATCATGTGGTATGTGCTTGAAACTTCAATTTTTCTAAAGAATAAGTCCAATCGTAGGAAGTAGTGGACTATCCTTACAGTATGTATGGTATATGAGTGTATTTACTTGTTTGTTCTGCTTTCACATCCTAATTACTCCACCGAACGTCTTGGAAGTTAAACATATACATATGTTATCAGAGATACAGCAAAAACTATAAAATATCTAATGATATCTGATGTTTACGCGAGCACTACACATTGTAACTAAAACTACTTTTACGGATTATATCGCGTTTGTATTTGATTTATGATTGCCCGACGTTTCGAACACTTTGCAGCATTCATGGTCACGGGCGGACTAAGGTGTCTCACGTCCAACAAGTAATCGTTATTACAGACATTTATAATTATCTGCCCGATACAGAAAATTAGTTATAAATTTATTAAATTGTGACCCACATTTTAGTACAAATTTATTGCCAGTGTAAGAAGAAAATGATTCTATATGAAAAAATTATATTTTTTATGGTTAGTAATTATTATTTATTAAATTTGTAGAAATTATTGTTACAATTTGTTGATTTAAAAGTAACAAAACTAATATACTACCACCGGATCGGAACGCGGCCACACTGAGAAAGATCCGGCAAGAAAACTCAGGGGACATGATGCTAAATTAATATTGATTTTTAATTTTAGATGCGGCTTACTTTGTCTTACTAAAAGATTTTTGATTTATAAAATTATCTTTAACTATTATTATTGTGGGTCAAATCTATACAATAAGTGCTCACAGTATCATGCAGTCTTGTGGTGGTCTCTTTGGATTTATTTTTAATTATGTTTATAACAGGATCCCAGCTTGATGGTAATACCCAGCCATCCTCTCTATTGAAATTTTGACCGTGACCATGAATGCTGCAAAGTGTTCGAAACGTCGGGCAATCATAAATCAAATATAAACGCGATATAATCCGTAAAAGTAGTTTTATTTACAATGTATAAAATATCTGTTTAGGATAGAATAATTGCTTGTTAAATTTTACAATAAAACGAGCGAAACTGCAAGCATAGCTAGTGAAAAAAAATTAACCAACTATTTCAAATTTCCTATCAGAAAACAATCATTTCCATGGTCGAAGGCGGAACATTACAAGAGGATGAATGATCTGATATACCTACTTATGGATCAAAATAGCTTTAGCATCAGCTTTGTGAACGAAAAATACTTTTAAACACATAAGTTACATTGAACAAGTTCTTTAATCTGCTACGGTTATTAAAGGCTAATTCTCAATATTATGTTTACTTTTAATAAGTTGTCTTATTTTATTGTTATAATAACAATGTCATTTGATTTTAAAAATAACAACTTTCTCTTATATATAGAAATATCAGGTTGACCGAGCTTCGCTCGGAGTATTTTTGTAGCATTTATTCAGATATATATTAATAAAAAATAAAAAAATAAATAATGAAAATTATATAAAAAATTACAAAAAGAGAATAATAATAACACCGAGATTCGATCCGACGGCGTTTGTCGCCGATATCAAAAATAAAATGAAACCTGACTACTTCGCCACTGAGCTATCGTAACTCATGACATTAATGGTAAAATTTGAATTCATATTCTTTTAAAATTTAATGTCATTATATTGTCTGCCAAAAACACTGACAAAACAACATTTTCTATACATAAAACCTAGCTAGATCGTTTTTTGGGCCCGAATCCTCTAGTATGCCAAGTTTCAACAAAATCGTTGCAGCCGTTTCTGAGATCCTGAATATATATATATATATATATATTTACAAGAATTGCTCGTTTAAAGATGAAAGATAAAATGTAAAAATTGCATTTTTATTCCCCTAAAAAACGTTGAGGTCATGTACACGTAATACGCATAAAATAGACCGGTCTGTCTCGTGAACAATATCCATTAGGGAAATTTTATCATCGAGAACCATAAATTATATGGACCCCTAGTACCCTGACAGAAGGAGGAACCGACGGAAACTTGTATTTAAACAAACTACATTATAATGTTCAATTCGTTGGCAATTACTCGAGTTATGTATGATAATTTGATCAGGTGATCAAAAGGCTCCCTTTCCAACACCCTAACAAGTTATTAGACATACTAATGGCTGCTTATTCTACGCAAAACAACTCCCAATATTACCCCATAAAAAGGTCCATTCAAATGGGTACGCACCCCTTCGATTATTTTAAATTTTCCTTTGTGAGACTTGAATGCATCAGGCACAATAAGCTGCGTTCAGTTAGGAAATTTTTAATAATCATTTTTATTTTATATTTTTTTATATTATACGTCTATTATGTTTGTCAAATATTACAAATATATAAAAGAATAGTAGGTATATGCATAAATGTGGACGGATCGGGGATTATTCCGCCACTCGTAAAGAGGCCGACCGCCTGAGGGCGACGCTACCCGAAAGGTCAATCCGCTGGCCACGGTACCAGTGGTTGTCCCAATGCTGATGTGGAGGGTATAGAAAAAGCTATGGGCCTGAAGGTTATTCGCTGCCCTGTATACAATCTACTTTAAAAAAAACATATACGTATAGATTGCATACAATAAAATGGCTACAAAATCTTACGCTTCATTTTGCTTCTCCCGCAGTCACTTCGTGTCAGTTTTAAGTAAAAGTTTTACATATTTCGAAGTGTAACTTTGGTTTGAGAATGTTTTAATGGTTTTAAATAACTGAATTCTAGAAATTTTATGTATTCTTTAGACAGTAAGAATTTTGTGAGCTATAAGAAATACTACATATTCTAAGTAATATATATATAACCATAGTCTACAAGGCTTTAGGAATATGCCATAATTTTGTTCTTAATTAACAATTTATAGCATAATATTATTTTCTTATTGTCTGTGCTAGCTAATTAACGTTATTGTGTCTAAAACTTTTGAAACAACCATTTAGTTGTCGTAATCATAATCAATCAACAAGTACAGACATTGAAACTTATTTTAGCCTAGAATACCTTTTAAATTAACGCTATTAACTTATTGAAAGGCTATTCATTCTATAAAATATATACTTAGTAAAAAAATATCATAAGAAAAACCGTGACACTATATACTACCACATTATTTCTATATCTTACAAGTGCAGATCAGCTTCAGATAAATGTTACTTTTAAAATGTGAATATATCTAAACCCAATCTCTCTGCTATTATTACTTATAATCTTCCAGAGGTAGGTATATTGACACGTAACATTATTTTTTAACAGATCATTACTTTTAATATGCCATACGCGTGTATACACGTTGCTCCAAAACCTCTACTAATTGAGTAGGCTACCGGAACCATTTCCTTGAATTCAGCAGGCAGCTTGGTGGGCCTCATTCTCGGGTTTATCCTAAATGTACCATTATAATTTTAACTTAATTTTAACTTTATATGTATCTCTTAGTACTTTTAGTTGGTTTAATTGGGGATTTAGTGGTAATATGCCTTTATATCTTCGTTGAAAGAGAGAGTCTACCGCAGAAGAAGGCACGGGCAGATAAGTTAGGAGTTGATAGAAGAGTTATCGAGGACAGAAAAAAATATTTTCAATTATAACAAATTTACATCTTCATATGAATTTCAGAAATTGAAAAAAATAATTTCAGTTGGAACTATATAAATATTTGACGAAGACTTTACATACGTAGTAACTATATATATGTATACTAGCTGACCCAACAGACGTTGTTCTGTTCAAATAAGCGCCACCTACCGGGTCCAATTGTGAATCTATACCATTCTCGAATCCCCTTGAACATCCACAAAAAATTTCATAACATCGATCTAGCCGTTTAGGAGGAGTTTAGTGACATAAACACGTACACAAGAAATTTATTTGTAAAGATATATCTATTTTTTTTTGGGGTGGGCTACGGTCGGCGCACTCCTCGCCCGACTCCGTCCGGGGCGACAGAGGGGTGTAAGCACGCACACCCGTAACCCACCCGTATAGCACGTCGCCTTTGTCGTTGGGTCGACCACCGGTGCAGAGTTCCTTGACTTCAGTGGTCTACCCGTCGGAATACCCCGAGGAAGTACCCTCTCCCATCGACGTCCCCTACTGGGACGCCAATCGCCGTCGCGAAGATATATCTTCTAATGACACATATTTAATATGTAAAGTTTCTATATAGTTTCTTTCTAATTAAATTAACCAGTAACAGTAATTTAAATCATTTAATTTCACGATACAGTGCACAGTAAATCCGAGCCAATTCTATCCAGCCCCTAAAACTTGACATCAATTGTTTTCTTTTTACTAAAAGAAAAATGCAACAGTTTCATTCACGTCTGAATGATAACGAAAGATAAATATGCAACATTTATCAGTAGTGTAAATATTCTAAGTGTCGTATAGAAGTATAGCGTCCCTACTTCCTGGCTTGGAGGCGTCTGTAGTAATGGATTACGAGTCTAGACGCGAGACAAAGCTGTTTCAAGCCCTTGAAGGTGGGTGGGGTTTGGTAGAGAGCGTATAGCGGAACATTTTTTTTTTTTTAGCCTCGATGAGGCGATCCGCCACCGGCAACTGGGTCGGCGTAGGCGCGAATACCTGCGCCTCATGCCGCCCTAGCTGAGGCCGCGGGTGACGTGACCGGGGAATTAGTCCGTCACCCGACGAGAGGCCGACCGCGTGAGGAAAGACCGACGTCCTCCCCGAGGGGGGGACGTTGGTCGATGGGAGGATACCCCAAGTAGGGGGTATTCCGTCGGGTCCACCTATGACTGTAACCCTCCTCCGGTGGTCGGCCCAACGACGAAGGCGACGTGCATCGCGGGTGAGTTGCGGGTGTGCGTGCTTACGCCTCTCTGTCGCCCCGGACGGAGTGGTGCGAGGCGCGCGCCGACCCTCCCAAAAAAAAAAAACGCGAATCTTTTTCAAAATCCTCATTTTTAAAAACTATATCAATCACCTTTATTGGCTAGCTGGAGTAGAAACCGAAGAGGGCCTGCAGGATTCTATAGGTGAAATCTCGTGCGATCGCGTCACCAACATGCTTATAGCAGTATATCTGTAGTTATACAGCTGACGTGTAGTACTGTATATATATTATTAGTGAAATTGAATGGATTTAGTGAAAAGTTCAATGTGTATATGCTGAAATAATGCAACTGTTTGATTTTATTATTTGAATCGTTTAATTGAAGAATCATGGTGCAGTACAATAGTGAGTACTATATTAATATACTAATATTTTTAGGATAAAAAATAAATAGCAGAAAGTTATTTTAAATACTGGAATTAATTTTGGGCATTTGAATTTTTCAAAATATTTAAAAACATTATGAAATTTTAAATTTTAAAACTAAAAGTTCTAAGTTTTCACTTTTATCGACACTCTCTATAATTGCCATTTTTTATTCAAATCATTATTAAAGATAAATGTTAGTAGAATATAAAGAAAAAGACTAAATCTTTGTCTTTTAATTGTAGTAACTAGTGTTAGTAAAAGAGATCAAATTTTAGCAGAATGAAACCTCTTTACAAGTGAAAACAATCAAGCAACGACTTCTATATTTAACCCACCACCTTCAAATTTACTCGCGTCCAACGGAAAAATTTTAGAATGACAATTTCACGTGTCAAATATCCACATGAAATGATCGTTAATTTTTATATACACTGCTCCGTGTGTGGACAATCGCTGTTTTGGGCACATTTTAGTGTTAATACTAAAGTCGCCGTTTTATAACCACTAAAGTCGGACCCTTTGTTACAGTATGCGTGCAGCGAGCGACTGACTCAAGATTGATGGGAGGTTCACATGATATGGTTCACCCTGAGCTGAGCTACCCTTTTGATGACTTCACTAACGGTTATTTATGGAGAGGATTTAACTCTAATCCCAGTTTAAAATCCCTGCTCTCAGAACTTTTAAATGTCGTTTTAAACAGATTTTCGGTGATGCGGATTTCGGGTGAATCTTGAAAGAAAGATGCTAATATTATTTTAAATATTTTTTCTAAAGTAAACAAATACCTAAATTAAATGAGTCATTTGTCAAATAGGTTCATAACGTTAGTTAGTCATATTCTTAATATCATAATATTCCATTTAATATCATACGGTATAGTAAAAATAAACCAACGTAAGTACTATGCAAAATATATAAAATAATAGCAAGGAAAATTATACATTTAAATCACTAAGCTTTAGTGAACTATCGTGTTCGTTAATCAACGACCATTATTTTAAATAAATACCAAAGAGAAATAATATAAGAAACAAATATTTCTTTACATTTTTGCAAAGTAACTTATTAAATGCACAAGCGTAGAACAAAGCTGGTACACCTTGCATATACCGTTGGAAAATTTTAAATTACAAAGAAAATGAGCTCCAGACTTGCATACAAGTTTAGTAAAGTTTAGTTTGTCGTAAATTTTCATGGAATTTGTCGAGTTAAAATATAACCACTGTGTTTAAAGGTTGGTTTGTTCCGCTTGTGATTAGTTTCAAAAGTGCTGCGTAACTTCTATGTCTTGGGAAGAGACATACAATATGAACAAAAGTTTAGAATTAGTTTAGAATTTGCATTACCTTTGACGCGAATTTACGCTTAGCATTTTATCCGTATAAGCTCTAGATTAAAGCAAATACAAAGACTATAGACCGAGGGCGGGTGAGCAGACCGAGGATTTTATTCCGTCACCCGCAGAGAGGCTGACCGCGCAATGGTCCTGGACATTGAGAGGAGTGGGTACCCCGCAGGGGTATTCCGTCGGGCCAACCACTGAAGACAAGGAATTCGGCACCGGTGGTCGGCTCAATGGCGAAGAAGAGGGTTTATAGTGTGTTATGTGACCGCGGGCCATCCTTTCATCGCCCTGGAAGGGATGGATGTCGTGTGCGCTGACCTTAGCCTACCAAAAAAACAAAAGCAGAACAGAATATGTATAGGTTAAAATTAACAGAATATTTATAGGTAAACGTGTGATGACGGAGTAAGAATACAATTCACTACTCCCTATTTTGTCCGTGGATGTCGTAAAAGACGACTAAGGGATATAATATGCATATAACATCGATGCAAGAGAAGGAAAAGTAAAAATAAAACCTAATATCAACTTATATCAACCTGTCTGCCAACCATGGTATAGTAAGGTCAATTTTCCTCCTACTGTACTCAAGCCCAACAGTAGGACGTATATGAGCTGAAACTATGAATGATGAAGGACTATCTATTATTTCACAAAAACATGTTTAAATAGGTATGTTTTTTTTATAAAATCTAAGGCGTTAACGTTTAGAAAAATGAGCTACAAATGACAATGTCTCTGTTATAAGTATTTTATATTTCATGCGAATCATAATATTTTGGATATAAACGTATTCGTACTGAACAAATTCCATAATCAATGTTAAATAATTATTCTGTTCCTGCACGAAAGCGCGTGCCATGTCATCGTGGAATTATCGCGGGCGAGCCTGTCACTGGCCGTCACTACACCCCTCGACCGTTTAAACGCAATGAATTCAAATACGGAACGACTACTGGTTCTTTTTTTTTTAATTTAGGTGTCAGAAAGTTTTGTTATAAATTTTATTATTTTATCAAATTATTTTATATAGGATATTCGATGTCTATTTGGCTTAGGCCTCAATTTTTTTTCCGCCGGCAGGCCATGATGTGTCGTTCACCGTCCGATCCGTCCGGAGTGACGAGAGGGGGCGGCGAGCGAGCCCATGGCCGGCTGGGTACTTTCAAACGCCAAGTGGGCGGGTCACCGGTACCCGACCTTGTCATCAGTTGCAACTTAGACCTCCCTACGAGAACGCCACTTCTAATGACCTTGTACCGTCTGCTTCAAATGGTTTCCTATAACATTGAGAATGTGTTTAATTCACCCGTATTCCGTGTGTTTAATCCACCCGTTTTCCACTTACCAATTCGCCATTCCCTTTCTTACCCACGGAGGTCGTAAAAACAACTAAAGAATTTGATTAAATTATCACTGCACATCACTGCAAAAGAATAAAAACTTGAAATAAAACTCTATATCAATACGTCTGATCAGAGTGGTATTATGGGTCCCTCCATTAGGAGGCCATTCCATCCAATAGGAAGGAAGAACCTCGAGCCTAAAAGTGGGACTTATATGAGCTGAAATGATGAATTAAAAATTCACCCGCTTAAGGGTTATCCTATATTAGGTCATGCGATCTGCTGTAGACACTCGAGAACTACTTTATATCAACGTTGTCGGTGCGACAAGCGATGTAGTCTACCATTTTATTGTGCTAATACTGGCTAAGTCAGTTATTCGCTTCTACTACAGACTTTATCGCGTAAAGGAATTCCTAGCATAGCCAGATTGATAGCACGCTGAACGACTCTGAGCTTAGATAAAAATCAATATATAGATAGCGTAGAATTTTAAAGAAAATAAAAATTTTGAAGAGAACGCTATCAATGAACACACTAAGTTAATGTAGACCAAAGATGCTGTTATTTATTTGGTATTTATTATTTACATTACTTTCTCTACGTTGGCTTAAAACAAAGCGCATCACAACTTGATATATCCCAAATACGAGTTATATTAGTTTTTTTTTATTGCATTCGGTGACAAATGAGCAAACAGTACAGCTGATGTTGCTGCCGCTCATGGACTTTTACAAGGCCGCTGCCTACCGTGATGAAAGTGAAGGAAATGTGAATGCGTGTAATAAGGTTCGGTGATACTAAAAGCATCACTAAATCCCATCACACACAAATACCCTCAGAAAGTTGGGCTGCCGGCTCTCTCGTTTACCGAACGAAGTGTAGTAACAACTCTGACGTCGACTTTCTGCGAGAGTGTGGTCCTACCACTATTATTACTGCAAATGTGAGGCGACTATACTTCAGTGATATTAATAATTCTTTGACCAATGGAAAGCTGCATTCTCAGCGAGGAATATAGGTTGCATTTAACCCGGTATTCCCACAAGAATGGACACTACGCGAGTAAAATCATGGGACTTTGCTACATTTAAAAAAATCTCACCGGTGGAATGCTTCATTATCAGCAACTTCAGCAAGTAACATAGGCTATATTTTATCGCCATATTTCCAATAGGGAAAGGAATCTACGCGTGCGAAGTAAATGAGTGCAAGTGATTCTCACTCAGCTCGTTCTCACTTATAATTTGGTCTTCAGACATAGTTTTTTACCATCCCCACATACAAATGTGTCAAACATTATGATGTATACTTTCAATATTAGAGAATCCCTTCTCCGAAGAATACTACATATTTTTGCATTTTAAATTATATGTACATGATTATTTTATATTAGCTATTCAGATCTTTCCTTGTGGTGACAGAAAAAAAAGAATACTATGCCACCCCCTATCTTGCCGATGGCTGTAAAAGGGATATAACACGCATATAAAATCTATACAAAAGAGGAAAATCTTGCAATAAAACACTATACTAACCCGAATGACCAGTGTGGTATAGTAGGTCGATTTTATTTCTGTCCAGGAGGAGGCTCGGAGGCCCATATTCTGGATGATTTCTTTTTAAAAAGGAGAGAAATAAAGAAACATCTACTTATCTAGGAACAAGTATTGTAAGCATTTTCTACTTAATAGAATCAGTTGTAGACTTTGAGCTGCTATTATGAAATATTCCTGGCAAAAACCCTTTTAGGTTAACCTTAGATTCAAAACCAAGGATATCACTTGATTGACTAATCGCTTGAGTAATAAACTCGACCAACAATCCCGACATACTTTTTCACTCAACAAAATTTTAAAACCAATACAATATTCCCCATAGACTTATTCCATGTCCAAAATTATTGATATCACATCATGCACCCTCCAAATTATAGTCAGTGGCGTCTAGACCACGGGTCGGGACCGTCGTACGTGAACAGCATGACTTCACAGCTCGTTTGGCCAACAGAATGCCAAAGGCGATTTCAGATTGCACACGTAGTAAGACAAAGTGTAGCTATTGTTATTGACAGCCGCACAGATTTCTTGGCGTTGAGAATTTTTGTGCCGTTCAGTAATATTTGTGAAATAGTTGTTCAATTTTGAAATTGGAACTGTCGTGTAGTAATAACGTATATCTAAGCGTTATCTTATTTAGACGGTATTCACATATGTATATTTTTATTCAAATCCAACCTAGAATTGTCTGAATATTATGTTTGAATATCTGGTTGACTGAGCTTCGCTCGGAATATTTTTGTCGAATTTATTTAGATATATATTAATAAAAAATAAATAATGAAAATTATATAAAAAATTACAAAAAGAGAATAATAATAACACCGAGATTCGAACCGACGCTGTTTGATTGAAAAAATACCAAAATTAAAACCTTCCCATCTGAGCTATCGTAACTCATAACGTTGCCAACGAAATTTGAATTCGTATTCTTTTAAAATTTAATGTCATTGTTTATTTTGCTAAAAACACGAACAAAACAACATTTTCTATAAATAAAACCTAGCTAGATAGATTTTTTGGACCCGAAACCTCTAGTATGCCAAGTTTCAACAAAATCGTTGGAGCCGTTTCCGAGATCCTGAATATATATATATATATATATATACAAGAATTGCTCGTTTAAAGATATAAGATATGAAAGTATGTACTCGTATTATCAATGCTTTCCGTGTAGTGAAAATGTATGTTTCCTGTAGATGTCGTAAATGACGACTAAGGGATGAAATATGCATATAATAGATATTATAGATATAATAAATAGCAGGAGAAGGAAAACTCGAAATAAATCCCTATACCAACCCATCTGACCAGCGTGGTTTAATAGATTAACTATCCCAAATTGTAATGGAAACTACTTATTACCCCCTCCTTTTACCTTACAGGAGTAGGACGTATTTAATTTTATTTATTTATTTTATGCAGCACACCAACCGTAGGTACAATTACAGCAAATGCACTAATACAACAAAGTTAACATATTTAGCCTATTACACAGATGATAGGTATACATGACATTCATTATCACATTAGATTAGAGACTATAGACTATATATATATATGTTGTTATTAATATATTCTTCCCCTTTTTTTTTTTTTGTGGGTGGGTCGCGGTCGGCGCGCCTCCGCACCACTCTGTCCGGGGCGACAGAAGGGCTTAAGCACGCAACTCCCGCGACCTACCCGAAAACCACGTCGCCTTCGTCGTTGGGCCGACCACTGGAGCAGCGTTAACTTATCGTCAGTGGTCGGCCCGACGGAATACCCCTAACTTGGGTACCCTCCCATCGACCGACGTCCCCCACTCGGGGAGGACGTCGGTCTTTCCTCACGCGGTCGGCCTCTCGGTGGGTGACGGACTAATCCCCGGTCACGTCACCCGCAGTATATTCTATCCATGAGCCTATCAACATCCACTCTAGTACATAAGCTCTTTTTAAAGGAGATCAATATCATAATCGCCACGTTTAACAGGCGGGTTGGCGATAGCAATTACTACTATGAGTGTCCCAAGACAATGATATTGATTAGTTTTTAGTCTCCTAAAGGAAAGTAAATGGCGGTGACACATTCTATTCTTATCCCCGAAAGCGTTATGAAGCACAAACACAAAAATATTTTCATAATATTTGTTTTTTAAGTCCAGGAAACACTTGGTGTCGTAAATTAAATAAGAAATGTTTGTGCACGATCACGACTAGAGATTATTATTAGGAAAGTTATAAAATAAGAATGAAACTTAGTTCGGTATCCTCTTGATTATTGAAAATGTGTGTGTGTTATTTATGTACGCATGTTAGAAGCTATACTTCTTTGGCGTGACAAGATAGAAATCTTTCTAAAAAAATATCCTTCACGTTATCCTACATTTGTAGAAAACATGACACAAATAACAAAAAAGGATATTTAATTCATTGAAAGTTTTATTGTAACGCATTTAATGAGCGCGCAAGGTAGAAATGTTGACTAGCTAACTTCAGAGTGCCTGTTTTTTGTGACGTTGTACGCCTGTATCGTAAAAATTTACTCTCATAATTTTTCCCTAACGCACTAAACGACGTATAACTTCAAAAATAAGTTTACCTTAGAAGAAGATTGCTATGTGGTAGCGGCCACAAATACTACCAGCCCGTGGATGTCGTAAAAAAGACTGTAAGATTTACATCAACCTAGGTCACCTCCATGACATCAGGTCAATAAGTACAATCCCAAGGACGGTTGACATCAGGAAGGCAGCTGGTCAAATGACTATTGCCAATAAATTTTGCTATGAAAGAAGTACTTTCGAGTCCCGTGTAGGCGCACGCAGTGAGCGGACACGCGCGCTAAATAGTTTGATTTTGCAAGTATTTACGCAGCGAGTCGATCGCTATTGCATATAACCGGTTCGACCGCACTCCACGTATATTGAAGCGCATTGTTATGATGCACCTATTATATTATCTTTGGAATTATGAATAATCGAGATTCGATTTATCAAGAAAGTGAGATGTTAGGGAGCAGTGAAAGTATATTTGAGTTGGAAGAGACAGGTGAACAAAATATTGAGATGGAAAAGGATAAAAGTATGGATTGCGAAAATATTATGGATAAACAAGGAAGGCCGTCGAAAAGAAATCGACACTTGGATAATGAAGAGATATGGACCGTCGTTGGTAGAAAAGGAAAGAAGTTTGCTCGTTCGGTAGATATTGACGAGTCAACAAGAATATCAGAAGAACACGTTGAAATGTGTCTAACATGCTCGGAAAAAATACCGAAACAATTTATGCTCGCTAAAAGTCTTAAAGAGGCAGACATTCGTGATGTTACTCGGGTGAAATACATTAATGCATTTAAATTAATAATTCTTAGCTCTTATGATGTACATGACAAACCCTTTGATTGTTTCACCACAACCGTCTCAGCCTCCTACATCTGAGCAGTTATCCCCCACGGCAGCCGTAAGTCCCACCGACACCAATAACTTAGATTTAACGAATACCATAACTACTGGTAATATACGCACATCAAATACTGCTGCAGCTACCTATGCACAAGTTGTTGGCAAAAAAAAATATAAAGCAGTAGCAGCCAGTAGAACATATGAAGATGCGGAAAAACATCCAAAACGAATGGATGAAGAAATTAGTGAATTGAGAGAGACAGAAAATGAGAACCAGGAAGGAAAACAGAACGAAAACAAAACATGGTGGCAAATTTTATTAAAGAAGCTGAAGAATGCTATACTTGAGAAAAATATGTCATGGGAAGAAAAGATTACAGGCAGCATACATATTATAGTTAAAGAGATTTTTAGAATGGTTATGCAGCACTTTAGTGATGGATAACACACACACACAATAAGATCATTACATAACAAATTTCAATACAGTGAATATAATACAGTGGAACGCGAATAGCTTAAGGCCAAAGACTGCCGTTTTTGAGGCTTTATTATATCAGGAAAAGATACACATTGCCATAGTCAGCGAAACTTGGCTAGACCCGGAGAGCTCCTTTCACCTTAACGGCTATAATACCTTTAGATGTGATCGAGATGACGGATGGGGTGGAGCAGCCATATTGACCCACTGGTCAATTAAGGCGCGACAGTGCGAAATCAATTTAATCAGGGCTGGCCTGGAAATAGTTCACATCCTAATTCAGAATTGCGACCACCTACAAAACGTTATTTCTATATATTGCTCACAAACGGCTACCATAACTGAAAGAGATTGGGATGCATTATTTTCACATGTAAATCAGAAAACTCTGATTGCTGGCGACTTCAATGGGCACCATCTCAACTGGTCAACATTCATAAATCAGAGAGGCACTAAAATTTTGGACTCGGTGTCTGATAGTAACTTCGTTATATTAAATGATGGCAGCCACACACGAATTAAGCTCGTAAGTGGAGTGATACAGAAAACATCCCCTGATCTCTCTTTAGCATCTGCAGATATAGCACTTAATTTCACGTGGCATGTGTTGAACGAAAATCTTGGTAGTGATCACTTGGTACTCAAGTTGAAGATCGATATTGCAACCTCACGAAGGTTCCGAAAACGGCGAATCTACAAAATGGCGGATTGGCCTCAATATCGAAATAAGATAGAGACAGATCTATGCAACTACATAATACCACATGATAATCAGATTGCTTATGATCACCTTACTGACCTAATGAATAAATCAGCTGATGCTTTTATACCAACAACTAAAATTTACGAAAACCCCCTCAGAGATGATCGTTTTAAACCTAAATCTTATTGGTCTCCAAAACTTTCCAAATCTGTTGCTCTGCGTCGAAAAGCTCTAGCGCAATTTCGAAGGAATCCAACTCCAAGTAACTTACAAATATTACAACAAAGGGTGGCAGAAACACAACGAGACATTCGTCGCGCAAAAGCCAAAGCATGGCAAGACCTATGCTAGAATATTAGTAACGTTACATCGACAACAGAAATGTGGCTACGCATGAAATGGATTAAGGGCTACAAAGTCGCTAGAACGCAAGCAGATCGTACTAAATTAGAATCACTTCTATATAGTCTTACACCTGACTTTGTTAGTCCAGATAAACCTCAGTTCGCTTCTATGAACGAAAATCTTTGCGCACCGATTTCAGTATATGAACTAAATAATTGTATAAAATGTTCAGATACTGCCCCCGGGGCGGATGGTATTTCGTATTCGATGTTAAATAATCTACCCGTTGCAGCCTTGTAACTTTATATAACAGATTTTTGGTCTCGAGCTTTGTCCCCAAGCAATGGACGAAAGTTAATATAGTTCCTATACCGAAACCAAGTAGCGGTGGTAATACGTTATCTGGTATAAGGCCTATTGCTTTACTGCCCTGTCCTTGTAAAGTCTTCCATATGATACTCAACCGTAGACTAGATTGGTTTCTAGAAAAAAATGACTGTTTTTCTAAAGAAATGATTGGATTCAGACGATCACGCTCGTGTTTGGACAACCTGACTAGATTAGTTTCTCGTATCCAGACAGGTCTTACTAAAGGATTACCAACCATAGCTTGCTTTATAGACATCGAGAGTGCTTATAATAATGTTAATCCCACAGTCCTCATTAAAATACTTGACGAGCTTGGGGCGGGTTCGGCCTTGTGCAGTTATCTATGGCAATATTTACACAAAAGAACCTTAACAATACGTTTAAGTGATAGTGAAATATTAAGTAGGACAACAGGTGCTGGTATAGCTCAAGGAGACCCTTTATCTCCATTATTATTTAACGTCGCCACAATCAAGATATGTCACACCATCAATCAGGTATTTATATCGCAATATGCAGATGATTTTGTTATTTATCACACCGGAAATGATATCTTAGAAACAACTTTGCGCGTTCAAAACGCTTTAGATACCTTTAATGCTTTGGTGAGTGAGCTAGGACTTAACATTTCACACCAGAAATCTAAGTCAATAATGTTTAGAAGGGGTAAGTCAAGAAATAATATTAAATTAAAGATAAATTGTGACAATGTAGAAGAGGTGTATGAAGTGAAATATCTTGGTATGTGGTTAGACTTGGGTCTGAGATGGAGAAAGCACATTGATTTCACTTGCAATAAGGCGTTAAAATTCTTAAATCTTTTTAAGGTATTGGCCGGAACAGCATGGGGTATTCACCCAAAACACCTTAGACAACTCTACATAGCTTTGATACGCAGCAGGCTAGATTATTGTAGCTTCCTCTATGATACTAGTGCCAATTGTCACTTAGACAAAGTTGTTAGGGTCCAAAACCAAGCAATGCGTATAATTGGAGGCTTCATCAAAAGCACTCCTATCCATGTCATGGAAAGTGAGTTGTGTTTACCACCGTTGTATATACGTAGAACCTATTTAGCGTCGAAATTTTGGCTTAAATCAAAATCTCTCGAAAACGATACCAATATGAAGTGTATATTAGAATTTAATTCGGTTATAGATGATCCCTATTGGCGTAGAAAGAAAATCCCAAAATTAATATTAGTAAATAAAATGTTAAAGGATCTATCAATGCAATCATCTAGCAAAATACATATTTATTTATTGGATACCTGGATAACAAGATTTAACTTAGCTAAATTTATTGTTACGGAAATAGATAATTCACTTCTTCCTAAAAGATATGCTAATGTACTAAATTTAAGGACCATTTGTAATGATTATCTACACAAACAATACCCATTACACTATAAGCTGTTCACGGACGCGTCTATAGGTGTGGGGGGCTCTGGTGCAGCATTTGTTGATCCACAATCAGGATTGAATGCAAAATTTAAGCTCCAAGAAAATATGTCAATAATGCATTGTGAGCTTATAGCGATATTGGAATCTTTAGCTTACATTAGTTTCATAGACAGTAACAGATTCGTTATACTGACTGATTCAAAAAGTGCGCTTTTACATCTGGCTAAGATAACCTCGACTTTTCGAGGATACTCTGTAGCCTATAGCATTTTGAATTCCATTCGCAATCTCACAAAGCAAAATAAAACAGTAGTGCTGCAGTGGATTCCTTCGCATATCGGTATCATGGGGAACGAGGAGGCTGATCGGATGGCAAAAGAAGCGATAACTGATGGGATTTTGTGTCATCATCTCCCGATACACAGTGAATTGTTGGGCCAAGTCAAAATTAAATGTCAACAGCTATGGCGAGAATATTTCGATGAACGATCACGATTTAAGGGAATATGGTACAGAACAATAGTGTGTGAGCCTCCTCGTCACCCATGGTTTGAAAAGATACCCATGAACAGAAAGCAGTTAGTTGCCATGATGAGGGTCCGCTCTGGTCACATTCCGTCTAATGTGTTTAAATACCTAATGGGCAAGGTGGATTCACCAAATTGTGAGTATTGTAACTCAGTTGAAGATGCACAACATCTGTTGATGGAATGTGCCCGGGGAGATGCCCTACGTAACAATAGTTTTTTACATGACAGCAATATTGAGATGAATGTGGGTCAGTGTAATAGCATTCTGGCTTCACCTGCATCAGATGAAGCCAGGATCCTCATGGGTATTTATTTAAATATTTTAGGTTAAGTTAGCATAATAAGATAATTTTAATATGGGAGTGGCATGGTCGGTTACCGACAAAACTCCTAATTAATAAAATAGAAAAAAAAAAAAAAAAAAAGAAGTACTTATAAAGTCAACCCCAAGTAATAGATATATATTTCTTGTGTACGTCACTGAACTTCTCCTAAACGGCAGTACCGATATTGATGAAATGTTTTGTGCATATTCAAGGGGATTCGAAAATGGTTTAGATTCACAATTGAATCCGGTAGGTGGCGCTTATTTGAACATAACAACGTCTGTTGGGTCGGCTAGTAGTTATATATATTTCTTGTGCACGTCACTAATCTCCTCATAAACAGCTGGACCGATGTTGATGATTTTTAGTGTGTGCAAGGGTATTCAAGAATGGTTTAAATTCACAATTGGATCCGGTAGATGGAGCTGGCAGTCGATTTCAAGGCGAATTCCTTTTATTCTATTTGAACAGAACAACGTCTGTTGGGTCAGCTAGTTTAGGTATATAAAGTATGCATCCCTTTTCATAAAATTTTATTTAAACCACATTTGAGTAAACAGATTACAAATTCTAAAGTACCCTTTTCACATTTCAACATTAGTCTTTTAATGCCAGGTATAAAAACCCTCCAGTTTAGAATAAAAAAGAAGATTAACGTAACAACTTAGAGATAAAAAGTAAAAAACACAATCCGATTGTGGTGCGAATCAGCTTAGGCCCTCCCTCGTCCTCACTACCTACCTATACGTACACATAAAATAAAAATGCTTCAAGGGGACAGCTCCGTCGTCCATAAAATATCAGGCGAACCAAAAAGTGTGAAATTAACACAAAAAAATAATAAGGAGAGCTTTTTTATCAGTTCGCGGAGTCCATGTCCGAACATTTTTGTAATTAAATTAATGTTGGCTTATGAATTCTTTGCTATTGAGAAATTTCAACGTTCAAGGAAAATGCCAACGAGGATTATTTTTAAATATATGAAACTCAAAACAGGAATGTAATGCTTTAAATTATTAAGCTTTTGCAGCTGACATTTAGATTGTTGATAAGTGGCCAAAATATTCTTAAAAAATAAATGTTAAATTGTATCTTGATGAGTATAACCTTTTCTGTATGGTGACGGAGTAAGAATACAATTAAGCACCTCTCTTGCCCGTGGGCGTCGTAAAAGACAACTTTTTTTAATTGCAAACGGTGGTAAACGGGCAAACAGTACACCTGATGGTAAGTGTTGCTGCCGCTCATGAAACTTTGCAAGGCCGCTGCCTACCGCGAAGAAAGTGAAGGGAGTGTAAATGATAATTAATGCGACTATGGGATTAAATATGCATATAACATCTAAACAAGAGAAGGAAAACTTGAAAGTAAACCTTATACCAATGTGTGTGATCAGCGTGTTATAGTAGGTATTTCCCTCCTACTATGTAGGAGACTCGAGCCCAACAGTGGAACGTATAGGAGCTGAAATGAGTATCATTTATACATATACTAGCAATCCGCCCTCGCGTAGTTCCCGTTCCCGTGGGAATACCGGGATGAAATATAACCTATGTTACTCCCTGATATTATAGCTTTCTTTCTTGGTGAAAGAATTTTTGAAATCGATTCGGTGGTTTAAGCGTGAAAGCGTAACAAACAAACAAACTTACTTTCGCATTTATAATATTAGTAAGGATCATTGCCCAAGTGATTTATTTTCTTCTTTTCAACTTATTGACATTCTACTATAAGAAGAATAGTAGATTTTTATTTTTCTTCTCTATTTCATCTTCATCATCATACTGCTCTTATTCCAATTACTTGGGGTTGAGGCAACATGGACTCCTCTTTCATAGTAAGTATTGCAAACGTCATCGGTAATAGTTGCCGTGAACCCTCCTTGGTAATGTCATTGTAGAGGCCGCATCAGATTAAATAACCCTATATAATATGCACATAACATCTGTGCAAGAGAAGAAAAACTCGAAATGAAACTGTATACCAACATGTCTGACCAGCATGGTATAGTAGGTCATATTCCCTCCCATTGTGGAGGAGGCCCGAGCCCAACAGTGGGACGTATGTGGGCTGCGATGATGATGATGATATAAAGCTTATAGCTTATTTTCGATATCCACGAGGAACGGAAAGGCTGATAGTATTGAGTATTAAGATTTACTCGAGAATTACAAGAATGGTGACATATTATATTTTACTTCATACAAATAACATTAGTATGAAATCCGGAGAAATCATACAAAAATAAATTCAAAAGACTTGTATACGTTTATTGTGTATTTAGTCTGCAATAAACAAGAGTTGTGTGCTATGCATCGCAGCATAGCGCAACGGACCGTGAGACATTGGATACAATCCTTGGATCCGTGCACAGGGAGTCTTAGCACGCTCATCCATCTTACAACTGTATAACAATATGTGGCAAGAACTTTTGTAAATCTAAAGTAAAATCTAAAGTAGTGTTTAAAAATGTGAAATGAATCTATAAATTAATTGTAAAATGACGATTTTGTTAGAAAGAAATATTTGCAATAAAATAGAATTAATATTAACATCATCATCATTTCAACTCATATAAGTCCCACTGCTGGGCTCGAGTCTCCTCTACCTCGGGAGAGAAATTATACTATACTACGCTGGTCAGACGTGTTGGTACAGGGTTATATTTTGAGTTTTCCTTCGCTGCCATAAATGTTGTATGCATACTATAATCCTTTAGTCGTGTTTTACGACACCCACCAGCAAGAGAGGGGGTCGTGAATTGTATACTTACACGGTTACCAAACGGAAAGTACTAAAGAATAAATAAGACCAAGGAAGTAATCTTTATATTGCGGGTCTTTTTATTGGGACTTTACAAACATACAGAACAACTATTTGTGGATCGCACAAAATACTGTCCTGCATGGTAATCGAACACGTGACACTTGGCACAGGAAGTTAGTATCTCAACTACTACGATATCTGTGCAATCAGCTGTTTGTTACCTATAATAATAGAAAGTAATTATATTCTTACTTCAATGTATCAACAGCTGTATTTCTTAAAATGTGTATTAATAAATTTTTATAAAGTCATCACCGTTTCAAATCCAAGACGTGGATTTTGATTCGCAATGCAAATTCTAAATGTATCAAGAGTGGTTATTAGATTATTCAGCATTTTTTAATCACTAACACTTATTCTGCAATTGTAATCAATAGATAGAATTACGGATTAAGTGATGATGGAGTAAGAATACAACTCACTATAACTTCCTTGTTTATGTGTGACCTAAAATACGAGAAAGGATATAAGCGGATCCCGGTCACCAATCGCAGTTACCCCGGTACCCGCTACTCCAGTATGTCCCATATAAGCTGAAGAACGGGATATGAGAAGGCACAGCAAATTAGGCAAAAAAATAGGCGTCGGGTAATCAAAAATCAAATACAAACGCGATAAAATCCGTAAAGTAGTTTTATTTATAACACAAGGTCGTTAGGAGGGAGAGTACACCGTCCTGCCACCACTGCGATTGCGGCGAGGACACGGCGCGCCATACGCTCGAGGCCTGCGCGGCTTGGGCAGTGCAGCGCTGTGAATTCGTCGCAATCATCGGTACTTACCTGACGCTGCCGGCTATCGCTTGGGCGATGGTCGACAGCGTCGGGAATTGGGACGCGGTCGCAGCCTTCTGCGAGACAGTGATCTCGCGGAAGGAGGCGGTGGATCGCCTGCGCGAGGAACGCAGCAGCAGAGGAGATCCGCCGCCAGCGACTGGGACGGCGTAGGCGCAACTATCTGCGCCTCATGCCGCCCTAGCCGAGGCCGCGGGTGACGTGACCGGGGATTAGTCCGTCACCCGCCGAGAGGCCGACCGCGTGAGGAAAGACCGACGTCCTCCCCGAGGAGGGGACGTCGGTCGATGGGAGGGTACCCCAATAGGGGGTATTCCGTCGGGCAGTCCACTGACGACAAGTTAACGCTGCTCCAGTGGTCGGCCCAACGACGAAGGCGACGTGGTTTTCGGGTGGGTCGCGGGAGTTGCGTGCTTAAGCCCCTCTGTCGCCCCGGACGGAGTGGTGCGGAGGCGCGCCGACCGCGACCCACCCACAAAAAAAAAAAGTAGTTTTATTTAAAATCCATAACCACTATTTTAGTACTGTATAGCTAGGACTCGGCAGCTAAGATACCCTCACTGTTTCATAGTTCCTAAATAAACATTCAAACTTAATTAAATTTACTAGTTATTTAAACTAATTGGAACTAGTTTCGAATAAGCTACTGCGAAATTTAATTAACTTTTTATTTTACTATTTATTAATTCGGCAAAAAGTAATAAGTAATGGAAAGTAATGGCCTCAGTAACAATCTTCCGTGCCGCGTGTCTAAGGTTAAGTTACCATGCAGACGGTGTGTCGTGTAATCACTTTAAAATTAAATTCCCTATTACATACTTCGTCGCGGTTCATATACATCCCACTGCTGGGCTCGAGCCTCCTCCACAATAGAAGGGACTCAATATACCACCTTGTCAGACAGGTTGGTATAGGGTTTCATTTCGAGTTTTCCTTCTCCTACATAGACATTATATGCATAGTACATCCCTCAGTAATATTTTACGACATCCACATATAAAAGAGGAGATGGTCAATTATAGTCTTACTCCGTCACCGTACGGAAAAATAATAAGAAGTACGACTCTTATATTTCGTAATCAACATGGATTGCATAGCACAATAATACGCAACGATCCATGCAATACTGCACGAGACACCTCTCACCGAAATGCGAACCAACTTTAGGATAGCCATACATCATTCCGGTTCGTAATTGAATGTCGCAAAATTTTTGGCAAGGCATGTGTTGATGTTTTCTTGGCAGAACCGAGTTATAAATTATGTGAGGTTGTTGTGGTAAATTATGTTTTATTGTCTGTACCATCATTTCAGCTCATATACTTCCCAGTGTTGAGCTCGGACCTTTCCACAATAGGAGGGCAGTTGACCTTACTATACCATGCTGTCCGTGTGGTGACGGTGTAAGACTAAGAATATAATTCACCACTCCCTTTCTTACCTGTAGATGTCGTAAAAGACGACTAAGGGATGAAACAATGGGGTGCGAGGCCGGGGCACCTCCACGTGGTGCACCCTGGAAACGTCCATTTGGACGGCCAAGATTCCGGCGGGAGGGGGGGTCTCCGCGTGCCGACTCTCAAGGCAGAGCGCACGGCGGATTTGGCCCGGGGCCAATGGGGCGGACGTGTCTCATGGCACTCCATCGCCAGGGACGGTTGCGTCACGGCCCGGGGGCGTGACGGGTCGGTCGCTCGCGAGCGGCCAGACCCGGAAGGCCCAAACCGTAATCCTGAGAAGGGTGGTCAGGACCGGGGGTCTTCGGACTGCGGGGAAGAAAACCCCTATAAAAAATTACCCCAAATCTCAAGTTTGGCCACTCGGCGAGGAGATGTATGGCTGGTGGGTTAAGAAGCGCGCGTGAAAAAAAAAAGCGTCCAGCCGCTAGAGTGGTAGTCAAGGAGGACTTAAACTTCCAACCCGACATGGCAGAAGTGAAACAACGTACGACTTCACCAGAGGGTCCCGGCCAAGCCGGGGAGTCCCTTGCTGTGCCGGTGCTTACGAACGACGATGAGTCGCACCTAAGTTTCGGTACAGTCAGCTCCCGTTCGTATGGGTGGGGAGCATCTTCTGCAGCAGCCGCGAGCCCGGCGAAACAGGTGGCTCCAAAAAGGAAGAGGAAGAGGAGAGGCGCCGTGGAGACTGCGCATCAACGCAGGTTGCGCCTAAAGCGGGAAGCGGAACGGCGGGCACAAAAGGATGCCGCCGTGGCCGCGCGCGACGAGGGCGGTGCATCCGCAGCTACCGCAGAGCCGTCGCGGGGCGGAAACGGCGATATCGATGGGGCGCCGAAGGAGAAGAGTGACAGCTCGGGCCTATCGAGCGACGAGGGCGGATCAGCCGCAGGAACGTCGCGGGACTAGGGCGGCAGGGCCGCAGGACCGTACAGGCAAGATGGTGGGAGTGACTCCGGCTCAGAGCAGAGTGACTCGCGACTGAGCGACAGCACAAACATCTCGCTGTCGAGCGACGAGGGCGGCACAGCCGCAGAGCCGTCGCGGGAGGAGGGCTGCAGTGCTGCAGGGCCGTTACAAGGTCCAGATGCGGCCGAGGAGATGTCCACGGGCGAGGGCGGTGCGACCGCAGGGCCGTCCGATGACGAAGGGCTGTGTTCAGCAGGGCCGTCCGGGATGATGGTTGGTGGGTCGTCCGGGATGGTAGATAGGGATGTCGGTGATAGGGAGGTGGTGGATAGGGGGGCCGACGCTCTAACGACGGCTCTTAGTGTTGGGAGGGGAAGGGAGGAGGCCCGGCCCCCGACGAGGGATCGGAAGCGCCCCCTGCCAAAGGGTGGCAGCTCCGCATCCGAATCGGATGGGAGCAATTTTATCAGGCCTAAGGTGCCGACCGCGCGCCGGGGGCGCAAGGGTCGGGGCGGTGCGGTGGCGGCGAGACCAGCAACGCCGGGTTTAGCCGACCGGGAAGGCGGGGTGGCGGCCCTTCAGGCTGCGAACGCCCGCCTCAGCAAGGAGGTCTCCGGCTTGCGGGAACGCAACCGCAAGCTGGAGACGGAGTTGGAGGCGGTGCGCAGGGAGAACCGCGGGTTGGCCAAAGACATGGCTGACCTGCGGTCCCAATTTGAGCGCCTGGTGCCAGCTGCGCTGCCGGCGCCGGCCCCGCCGCCGAAGCGGGCCGCGCCAGTGAGGGCGGGCCCATCGTCTGCGCCCGTGGCGCCGGCTGCGCCCGTGGCGCCGGCTGCGCCCGTCGCGGCCGCTGCGCCGGCTGCGCCCGTCGCGGCTTCGCCGCTGCCTCCCCTCGTCGTGGTCCCTCCGCCGGCTCGTGGCCTCGGAAGGGGGAGGAGCCGCCGCCCGACGAGGTGCATGGCGTGTTGGAGTCGGCGATACGCGTCATCCTAGCCCGAGTAGGGATAATGATGGATGCGCGTTTCGAGGCCGTAGCGGCCAGGCTTCCGCCTGAGCTGCCCCTCCAACCGCCGCTCGCCGCGGACAAGACGAGGCGGCCGCAAGCGTCGGCTCCCACCCCGCTACCCTGTCAGAGTGGCCGCGTGGTGAGCTACGCTGCGGCCGCGGCGGGACCCAAGGGGGCCAAGAAGGCCGCCAAAGTGCCGGCTCCCGCCAAGGCCGGGCCGCGGCCGGCGCCAGCGATTACACCGCAGGCGCCGGCCGGCGAACCCGCGACTGCGCCTGCTGCGCTCAGCGCTGCTGCTAGGCTCGAACAGGGCTGGCAGGTGGCTGAGCGTAGCAGGAAGGCACGTGGCCAAAAGCGGAGAGCGGCGGCCAAGAGTGCCGCTGTGGCCGCCGCTCCCCAGGCGGGAGCCGGCGGAAAGGGGAAAAGGTCGCGTAGGGGCCTCAAGTCGCCGAAGACGGCTGCGGTGGTAATCAACGTACTGCCTGAGGCGGCTGAGAGGGGCCTAAACTATGAGGCCGTCCTAAGACGCGCCCGGCGGGAGCTGGACGTCTCCGACATCGGGGGCGTCGAGACGAGGACCCGCAAAGCCCGGACAGGGGCTCGAATACTCGAGTTCCCTGGGGCCGAGGGCGCGAAGACGGCCGATAGTTTGGCTACGATGCTGAGGGGGCTGTTCGGACCGGAGGATGGAGTCCGAATCGCCAGGCCCGTCAAGTGCGCAGATATGCGCCTCACGGGTCTGGACGACTCCGTGGCGGTGGAGGACATCCGGGAGGCCATTATGGCGCGTACCGGGTGTGCCTCGGACACCGTCCGGATTGGCACCATCCGCCCTGGTCCGGGCGGCGTCGGTGCTGTCTGGGTGCAGTGCCCAGTCGGTCAAGCAATTGGCCGACTCAGGCAGACTCCTCGTGGGCTGGAGTTCGCCGCGGGTAACCGTGCTGGAGCCCCGGCCCGCGAGGTGTTATAAGTGCATGGCGGTCGGGCATACCCGACCGACATGCAGGAACTGCTTTGACTGCAGCGGGCTATGTTTCCGTTGCGGTCAAGCTGGACACCAGGCGGCATCGTGCTCTGCGGTGCTCCACTGCCCCGCGTGTGCGGCGGGCAATAAGCCTGCCAAGCACCGCATGGGCACTGGGGACTGCAGACCCCCGGCATCGGCCCCAAAGGGGCGGGGCGGCCCATCGACTGGGCCAGTCCCCGCTCCGAGCGCGGCCCGATCGCCCGTTAGCGCGGAGGAGGTGACGATGGATACGGACCGTTAATGGACCCCGTATCCATTCGTCTCCTCCAGGCCAATCTCAACCACTCCGCCGGTGCGCAGGACGTGTTCCTGCAAGCCATGGCGGAGTGGTTGATAGGAGCAGCCATAGTCGCGGAGCCGTACGTGGTGCCACACCGGATTAACTGGTTGGGTAGCACCGATGGCACCGTGGCAATCGTAGCCTCCACATCGTGGCCTTCGTCGTCTCTGACCCTTAAGGACAGGGGCGTCGGATACGTCGCGGCGGACTGGGGGGAGATTACGCTCTTCGGAGTTTATCTCTCCCCTAACTGGAGTGTGACCAATTTTGAGGCCTTCCTCACCATCATGGAGGCCTCGTTACGGCGACTGGCATCGCGCCAGGTCTTCGTCCTGGGGGAATTTAAGGCCAAGTCCGTGGCGTGGGGGTCCCCTAGGATGGATGACCGAGGTCGGGCGATCGAGGAGTGGGCGGCGGCATTGGGCCTCTGTTTGCTGAACAGGGGCTCGGTGCATACGTGCGTGCGACAACGGGGCGGGTCGATAGTGGACCTTTCGTTCGCTAGCCCCGAGGTCGCCGCACGCGAGGGGAGCTGGCGCGTCGTGGAGGAGGTGGAGACCTTGTCGGACCACCGGTATATCCGGATGGAGGTCTCCCCTGCAATCCCGACGCCCAGCAGGGGTCACGGGGCGGATGGGCGTCCTGCGTTCCCGCGATGGGCTGTGGGTCGCTTAGACCGGGACCAGCTGGCGGAGACAGCCATCGTATACTCGTGGCTGTCCTCTGCTCATCAGTCGGACGGGGTGGACGTCGAGGCTGGCCGCATCCGCAGTGCGTTGACGCAGATCTGCGATGCGGCCATGCCCCGGGTACGGCGTCTGACCCCGAGGAGGGGGGTCCACTGGTGTCCCGGGAGCTGGCGGATCTCCGGGCCGCGTGTATCCGTGCCCGGAGGGCCTACACCCGCAGCCGGCGGCGCCATCGCGATGCGGAGCGGGAGGCCGTGCTTTACGAGGGCTACCGCAATGCGCGGTCGGCCTTCAGGCTGGCCGTCCGCTCCGCCAAGGACGTCAGTCGGCAGGAGATGCTGGACGGTCTCGACCGTGACCCCTGGGGATTCCCCTATCGCGCGGTGCTGAATAGGCTACGCGCGCGAGGCCCTCCCCTCACCGAAACTCTCCAGCCCGGCCTTCTCACCCGGGTCATCGAGGACCTGTTCCCGCGGCGGGCGGAACACACGCCCCCGGTCATGGCTCCGCCAGACACTGACCGGGAGGCCGACGACGACAGTGTTCCGCCCATCACGGAACCCGAGATGGGGGTGGCGGTGACGCGCATGCGCGCAAAATCTACCGCTCCCGGGCCTGACGGTGTTCCTAACCGTGTGCTGGCCCTGGTCCTCGAACACCTGGGACCCCGCCTCAGGGGGCTGTTCGACGCGTGTTTAGCGTCCGGACGGTTCCCTGGGTGCTGGAAGGAGGGAAGGCTGGTGCTCCTGCCGAAGCCGGGACGGTCTCCGGAGTCGCCTTCGGCCTACAGGCCTATCGTGCTGCTCGATGACACGGGCAAGCTACTGGAAAGGGTGGTAGCTGCCCGCATCGAGCGGCACCTCGTCGGCATGGGGCCCGATCTGTCGGACGCCCAGTTTGGGTTTAGGAGGGGTCGTTCGACGATCGCGGCTCTGTTGCGCCTGAGGGCCGTGGCGACTGAGGCCGTCACCGGCGGGGGAGTGCTGTTGGTGGTGTCCCTAGACATCGCCAACGCATTCAATAGTCTGCCATTCAGCTGCATCAGGGAGGCGTTCCGGTATCACGGGGTGCCAGTTTACCTGAGGCAGCTAGTGGCAGACTATTTGGAGGGGCGCAGCGTCTTCTGCACCGACCGAGCATGGGACGTTGTGCGAACGCCTATGACGTGCGGTGTCCCACAGGGCTCGGTCCTCGGACCCACCCTGTGGAACATCGGCTACGACTGGGCTTTGAGGGGGAGCCTCCCGCCCGGGCTGGGCGTGATTTGTTACGCCGACGACACGCTCGTCACAGCCCGCGGTGGGACGCTAGAAGAGGCGATAAGCCTGGCGACCTCGGGTACCGAGGAGGTCGTCAGGCGGATCGAGGCGCTGGGGTTGAGGGTCGCCCTGGACAAGACGGAGGCCCTCTTGTTCCATGGGTGCACTATGAGCCCTCCCATCGTCGTCTCGATCACCGTCCACTCGGTCGACATCAGCATCCGGGCCCATATGAGGTACTTGGGCCTGGTGCTCGACGGGCGATGGTGGTTCGGGGAGTATTTCCGCAGGCTCGCTCCGCGGCTCGTCGGCGCGGCGTCCGCCCTATCGTGGCTTATGCCGAACGTGGGCGGACCGAGCGCTGCGTGCCGACGGCTGTACGCGGGGGTCGTCCGGTCGATGGCCCTGTACGGCGCACCGATGTGGGCGGGGTCCATGACCGCCCGACTTAGTGCCCTTCTGTGGCGACCACAGAGGGTCACGGCGGTCAAGGCCATCCGCGGATACCGCACGGCGGCGACGGAGGCAGCGTGCCTAGTGGCCGGGACTTCCCCTTGGGACCTAGAGGCGGAGATGCTCGCCGGACTATATCGGCGGGTGACGGGGGTGCGAGCGGAGGGCGGTGTGGTCTCGTTAAGGGACGCCTGGCGCGTCGACGCCCGCCGAGACGTCATCGCCCGTTGGGCAGTCCGGCTGGAGTTCGGTTCAGGGTGCGAACTGTGGAGGCCTTCCGGCCGGTGCTGATGCAGTGGTTGGAGAGGCGGCACGGGGTGCTCTCCTTCCGACTGGTGCAGGTTTTGACGGGGCATGGGTGCTTCGCCAAATACCTGCACAAGGTCGTTAGGAGGGAGAGTACACCGTCCTGCCACCACTGCGATTGCGACGAGGACACGGCGCGCCATACGCTTGAGGCCTGCGGGGCTTGGGCAGTGCAGCGCTGTGAACTCGTCGCAATCATCGGTACGGACCTGACGCTGCCGGCTATCGCTAGGGCGATGGTCGACAGCGTCGGGAATTGGGACGCGGTCGCAGCCTTTGCTTTGAGACAGTGATCTCGCGGAAGGAGGCGGCGGATCGCCTGCGCGAGGAGCGCAGCCTCGATGAGGAGATCCGCCGCCGGCGACTGGGGCGGCGTAGGCGCAACTATCTGCGCCTCATGCCGCCCTAGCCAAGGCCGCGGGTGACGTAACCGGGGTTTAGTCCGTCACCCGCCGAGAGGCCGACCGCGTATGGGAAGACCGACGTCCTCCCCGAGGGGGGGACGTCGGTCGATGGGAGGGTACCCCAATTAGAGGTATTCCGTCGGGCCGGCCACTGACGACAAGTTAACGCTGCTCCAGTGGTCGGCCCAACAACGAAGGCGACGTGGTTTTTGGGTGGGTCGCGGGAGTTGCGTGCTTAAGCCCCTCTGTCGCCCCGGACGGAGTGGTGCGGAGGTGCGCCGACCGCGACCCACCCACAAAAAAAAAAAAAAAGGGATGTAATAATCATATAACGTCTAAGCAAGACAAGAAAAGTTCGAAATAAAACCCTATACCAACCCGTCTGACCAGCGTGATATACAGGGTGGCGCAGAATGAGCTATATGGTTTAAACGGTTTATAACTTTTTTATTTATGCGATTATTACTTTTGTTTTTTAAATGCAGTATATTATTGGGGATTATTTTGCAATTAGCTTTGAAAAATGATATCCTGTAAGTGATGTTCATTTTCTGCTTCGCACATGCACGTATGTGCATCTTTTTCGCATATTTTTCATACCTTTTCGTAAAATTTCGGGTGTAATGGCCATGATTTCATTTCGAATGTTGGTTTTTGGTTGGAGTATGGTCCTTGGTTTGTTAACGTACACTCTTCTTTTCAAATATCCCCAAAGAGAACTTTCAGTAGCTGTTAAATCTGGTGCACGTGGAGGCCAGTTAAAATCGCTTATGCGCGAAATAATGCGTTCGCCGAATATGTCCCTTAACAAAGCCATTGATGCACCAGCAGTATGTGCTGTGGCTCCATCTTGTTGAAATCACAAGGTTGAATGGTTTTCCACAGCTGGCCTAACAAAATTTTCCAACATCGTCCGATATGCACCACCGCTGACAAAGATTGAGACACCACTTTCATTTTCAAAAAAATATGAGCCAATTATCCTTTCGGAGGATACACCGCATCAAACAATACAATTAAGTGGGTGTGATTGTCACTGATTTTGGATTATCTGTAGCCCAAATCCTGCAGTTTTGCTTGTTGACATACCCATTTAATAGGAAATGAGCTTCATCGCTCATTACCAAATTGTGAATACAATCTGGATTTTCCTCCGCTTTTTCACAAAATGGCATATTTAAGTCGTTGTTGGTAGTCTGTCGTCTTCAATTCTTGCACAAGTTGAACTTTATATGGGAACAAGTCTAATGTATTCAAAATTCTCTGCAGCGACCGGCGTGATAGTCCAAGTTGTGTCGAACGCCTCCTTGTTGATGTTGATGGACTATGCTGCTCTCTCTCCCGTACACGTTCAATATTTTGCCCAGTGTGCACGGTAGGTGTTCTTCCAGCGCCAGGAAGGGTTCTTACAGACCCATGTTGACGAAAATTTCCAATCAAATGGTTTATTGCTGACACTGTGAGTGCAATACGCACATTAAAATGACGACGATATGCACGCTGTGTCAACACAATAGACTGTTGGTTTGAAAAATAAAATTCAATTATTTTTGTACGTTGTTCGATCGTATAATGGTTCGTAATTAATTCTCCAAGTCTTCTTCATAAAATGCTAAAAAAAAACAAAGAAAGAATAATAATTTAAAAAGTTATAAAGAATTCAAACGATATAGCTCATTCTGCGCCACCCAGTAGTAGGTCAATAACCCTCCTATTACATAGGAGGCTCGATCGAGCCCAGCAGTGAGACATATATGAGCCGAAATGAATGAATGAATGAATACCATGCTGGTCAGACAGGCTGGTATAGGGTATATTTCGAATTTTCCGTTTCTTGCATAAATTTTATATGCGTATACCCTTTAGTCATCTTTTACAACATCCATAGACAAGATAAGAAGTGGTGAATTGACGTCCCACGTCCGACAAGTCATCGTTATTACAGATATTTATATCTACCCGCTACAGAATTAGTTATTAAATTTTGACCCACATTTAGATACAAAATTATTGCCATTACAAAAAGGAAATGATTCTATATTTTAATCATGAACAGTGGCGGGCAATCAAAAATCAAATACAAACGCGATAAAATCGGTAAAAAAAAATATTTATAATGTGTTTTAAATATCAGAAATAGTATTGGTACAGCGTTATATGAGGTTTTCATTTCTTGTACCGATGTTATATACATAATACATCCCTTAGCTGCGTCGTACAACACCCCCGTGCAGAAGAGGGGGTGATGAACGTAAAAGCTTACAGACTTACTTTTAATAAAAATTTAAGTGTCAATAATAAGTATTTTACAAGGCTTTGTTTATTTTTTCGAATATCGTCATTATTATTTAATTTACGTACCTACTTAAAGTTTACTTCATCACATTACTGGTATCTCCAAGTAGGTTATCTATCCCTATATATTTTACTAATACCTAAGCAGGCAAAACAGAATTCATTTAAAATTTAAACAAGCTTACAATTGTAAGCCTGTTGGAACAACCAACCAACGTTTGTACAAAAAAAAATATTCTACTTTCGCTTTCCTAGTTCGGAATACAAAACTAAAAATGTCAAATCTATCGATATATAGAGGATTACTTTGGAATTAAACGCACTCTCCAAGAGGATTTAGTGTACTTATCATTGGATACCTTCGCAAAATGTGGAGAGATTTCGATAAAAGTAAACAGAACCTTACAAGGATGCAATGCCGATTAACCGTGAAAAGTTCTATGAAGAAAATAAATCTTTTATTTAAATTACGTACTTAATCTAATTACGTTGTTAGAAAAAATGGAAGAAAATAAAATTTCTTACAATACTTGTTCTTATAAAATAAAAAATATTCAGTATATTTTCGTAACAATAAATCATCTAGGAAATTTATGGAAGCTACATACTCAGGCTTTTATTCGTTTCATTTTGACAGGCTATGGTTTGGCCACATCCAGCTAAATTGGTTCGAGGCGACGAAAGGGCGACGCAACGCCCTATTCTTATTTTTGTGATTATCATTATTATTTTATTTTTGTAATTATTATTATTTATTGTTGTTATTATTGCTTTGTTATCTGTCTTGTCTTATTTTTGATGTTATTATTATTATTAATTACTATGGATATATGGTACATAGTTTTAAATACTGCCACTCGCACACGGCTCGTGACGGCCAATGCGAGTGTGGGCATATGCGGCGGGTGTATTGGACGTTTTTATAATTTTTTATGGCAGTTGAAAGGTGAAACCGTGAAGCAAAGCTCAAAACAAAGCCTTATAACAAAACGTCTAATCAGCGCGGTATAGTACGTCAATTTGGCTCCCATAGTGGAGGAGGCCCAAGCCCAATAGTGAGACATGTATGGGCTGAGATGATGATGATATAACATCTATGCAAGATAAGGAAAACTCGAAATAAACCCCTTTACCGACTCGTCATACCAGCGTGGTATAGTAGGTTAATTTCTCTCCTATTGTGGAGGAGGTTCGAACTCAACAGTAGGACGTATATGTTGCAATGAGTCGTGTAGTGGGTGGTTTTGTTTTGTTTATGTTATTTATCGGTGCAAATCTTATATATGAATTTCTAGCGTACGTGTGTATGTCACTGAACTCCTCCTAAACGGCTGGATCGTTGTTGATGATATTTTTTGTGTGTGTTCAGAGGGATTCGAGAGTGGTTTAGATTCACAATTGGACCCGGTAGGTTGCGCTGCTGTTGATTTCAAGAAGAATTCCTTCTTTTATTTTATTTGAACAGAATCACGTCTGTTGGGTCAGCTAGTAGTGATATAAAATGTTAGACAACTCTCAAAAACTGAGAATTATCTATAATTTTATTTCACTATATCTCACTATAAAAATTATTTCGTCAAAATCTGTTATTTAACAATAGCATTTGAATAAAAATATTTTCAAGCATGTGACCCATTTATCAAAAATAATGACTTCCTTCAACGATATTTAACGACTCGACTGGAAACGTACAAAAAAAAAAACTAGGATGTTGTTATAATACAGAATGTACAATGAATTAAAACTTTGTTAAGCATAGTACGGAAGTCTAGGTATATTATAAATTGTAGCTTTCTTTGTTCTTAGTATTTTTTATCAAACTTAGCAGTGGGCTTAACACGAATATTTACGTCAAAGTTTACGTAACGTTATCGAGATTAATTTGAATGGATTTTTAGCAGTTCCCCTATCGTCCGATAGAGGCGCTGCTCCAAATCCCATGCCAGCTTGAAGCTAAATCATCTCGGCTCATATACATCCCATTTCTACGCACGGTCCCCTTGCCCAAGGATATCGACAAAGATGACTAAGGAATATAATAAGCATGTTCTATGTAAGAGAAAGAAAACTCGAAAAAAACCCTATCCCAAGACGTCTAACTAGCGTGGTATGGTAGCTCATTTCCCTCCCATTGCAGAGAAGGCCTAAGCTCAGAAGTGGGACATATGTGGACTAATGATTGGATAATTGATTACTAAAAATTATAAGTCTTTTATGGCCTACCAAACCTGATATAGAGAGAGAGATATGAAAGAAATGAGATAAAAATATAGATAGCCCAGCTGGTTTTTTTTTTTTGGGGTTGGGTTACGATCGGCGCACACCTCGCACCACTTCGTCCGGGATGACAGAGGGGCGTAAGCACGCACACCCGTAACCCACCCGCGCGACACATCGCCTTCGTCGTTGGACCGAGCACCGGAGCAGGGTGACGAAAGAGATAAGAGCAGAAAAATTCATTTATTTCTGTTTAAAATGCTGGGTCTTACTATGTGTCTCTTAAAATAAGAGTAAGAAAATGAAAGCATTGATGACTAAATAGTTATAATTGGATACATAATCTGCTATTAAAATTAGACAGGTAAGTAAAAAATAAACAAAAACCTAAACAAGTTTGACCTTTTCCATTCTTGAGATTGTATAAAAGATATTTACTTTAATTTAATCTATTACATTATTATTATTTATAGCAAACATTTTTTAATTGGCCTATTCACTAGACAGTTTTATTGTTATGACAAAATTAACAACTATAATGTAGTGTAAACATATTTCAATATTTAAAGTTAATGAAATGAATGAATGTTCATAAACATTAAACAAATGATAAAATCTCATTTTGAAATAAGGTTTCAAGAACTTTAGTAATATTTGTATAAATGTGGAACTAGTATTATTCTTTTAAGAATAGTAAAAAACCTATAATAGAATATTTTAGCACTTTTAAGAATCATCACCATCATCATCACAGTCCTACTGTAGAGGTCTGGACTCTTCTTTGAGGGGGAAATTGACCTATTGTGTCATGTTGGTCAGAAGTTTTGGCATAGGGTTTTACATCGAGTTTTCCTTCTCTCTCATTGATGTTATCTGCATATTACATCCCATAATCGTCTTTTATGACACCCACGGGTAAGAGAGAGGGTTACGAATTGTATTCTTACTCCGTCACCAAACGGGAAGACCATTGAGAATGCATTTTCTTAATCCATTACCAATAAATCTCAAGGCGTAATTTGCAGTGAAATCTTAATACAATCTTCTTACTATATTTAACAGAGAAATATAATGTTTACACATTACAACTTCAGCACGATGAACAACCAGGGAGAAAACTCTAGCTACTTACTAGCTTAGAGTTAAATACACACCGTGGTGACGGAGTAAGAATATAATTCACCACTTCTTTTCGAGTCCGTGGGTGTCGTATGGGGCTACACACCATCCTTTCCACCACCCTGAATATATGGAGCAGCATATGACCGAAAACTGTAAAGAAAATAAAAGATACAGATTAGAATGGAGATAGAGTAATGTTGACGTCATATTTTTTGTAATCTCTCTTCTACTAATTAATTATTATGATTGTATCTAGCTGAGTATGTAAATAATAGTAATGTGTTTTCACTTTTTTCTGTATTCCTGACAACGTACAACGTCTATACAAAATTCTAAGGGCAGTTAAATAGTTAAAGCATCTAACATAACAGAAAAAAGTCCCAGTCACATTTATAATTTTAATTACTTAGGATTGCAGTATCAAACTCACAATAAACAATGAATTGAAATATGGACATTGAACTATTAACTATACAAAATAAGATTTCTTGGTAGAATAATTATTTTGTATACATAGTGAACGTATACTTACAAATTTTCTAAGTCGCATTTAGGGGATCAAAACTCAATTAGTACTGTTAAGGGGAATCGGTATGCAACATCTGGCAACGAAGTAAAACGCCTGATGACAACTCAACATTACGCCTTAGGGAAAAGTCTGTGAATGATTTAAATGTAACTTTGTTATCAATAAAATATACATTAAGTTAATTTGATTTAGGATAACACCATTTGATTTTAATATAATATTCAATGTTTTCAATATATAAATCGTAAAACAATTGTTGAAATATCTTAATTATATTTGTGAAGATATGTTTTTTTTTGGCATGTTATGGAGAAATGATGAGAGCAAATTATTATGATGCGCACGCACACCGTCACGAAAAACCGACAACCCGAAGTTAGCTAGTGAAATTTTTACGATGCGCAAGCACAAATGTCATCTAGATAATGTATTATAATAAAACTTTCACTGCATTAAATATCTTTTATTATATTATTAGTGTCTTTTTTCTACAAACGTAGGCAAACAGGAAGGATAAATTTTAATTGGGCATTTTTAGTCAATGCCTATACAGCCACCACACACGAAGTATTTTGGATGTAAAATTAAAATACTTTTTTACTTTAAAAAAAATAAATACGGGAATACACTCTGTATCATGATACGTCTGTAAAAACTATTTGGATATTTATTTTTTTAAGTCGTCTACCTTGAGTGATGTGACGTATTCTTTTAATTTTCACAGAACAGATAAATGCGTTTAGTTGAAATAAAAATACCCATCTGCTTCTGAAAGTTTGAAGGATCGTGTTACTGAAAATTGAGTGTGTATTTTACTAAAACTTTTATGGTATACTAGATTTATTTTTAAATATAATCTTATTGAATGAATACAGTGAGTACTATCTCTGCCTTATTCATTCATTCATTTCAACTCATTTACGTCCCACTGTTGGGCTCGAGCCGCCGCCACTGTAGGAGGGAAATTGAACTACTATACCACGCTGATCAGACGTGTTGGTATATGGTTTTATTTCTAGTTTTCCTTCTCTGCCTTATGTGTGGTCTTAAAAGCGATTGAGGGACGTAAGAAAATATTACTGCAGCAAGAGTAGAAACTTAATGTATCATAATAAGTCAACATTGATATTTTTGCAGTTAAGGTTTATGCCACTAATTTCCCTTCCATTGATTGGGCTGGAGATGGTCTGATATGATGATGATGATAATAATAATAACGAAAATATGCAGTTCTTTTGAATCCCCTTGTAACGAAGGTTACAGTGTACAGGTGACGTATTCTAAGTTATGACCAGCCATGTCGAACGTAGGTTCAATCCCCATGCTGGACAGTTCATTTTGGCACCCACGAACAATAGTTTAAAAATCTGGATTTTATTTAGGTTCGACAATTATGTTTGTAAATCTAGGGTAAAAGGATTTATTTTTAGTGCAACATATTTCTTGTAAAAAAAATATCTCACGATCTCTTACTTCGCAACGTATAATGCTAACTGCTATTGCCATTCCAAGTGTTTATTGTGGTATAATACCTCCTTTATGGAGACGTATATGTCTAATCGTTTATTAACTTAAAGAGAAACGGATCATAATTATATTCCTAACTAATATTATTAATGTGAATGTGAATTTGTTTGATTATTTGTTACGCTTTCACGACTAAATCATGAAATAAATTTAAAAATTCTTTCATCATTGGAAAAACAAAATTATAGACTATATTTTATATCCGTATTCCTATAAGACCGGCAACTACATTGGGATGCCGATTCCAAGGAATTCATCTGGAATATGGGGATGTTTAAAATTGCCTTCATTTTCTTTAAATAATTTCAATTAACTTCTTATGACTGTTTTTATACATTCTTACATAAACTGTCTTCAAATTGGTTGAAATATTTATTGAGTTTGTTAAAGTATTGGTATTTTTAAATTGTAGTATATTGCCCCAGTTAACATAAGGCTCATAAGTAAATGTAACATTCAGGTTACGTTTATTTCGCAGCCGCTGAGAAGATGGGCGGTGTCCACAGGGAATGATACAGGAAGAAGGGATAACTTGCCGGGCCGGCTATGGACGTCAAGAAATTCATAGCAGTGGATATTCCAATGGCAATGGGGAAGAATATGGTAGGTCCACAAGCCGCCCTTTCGTAGCCCCGAACGTAACATAATTATACGTAACGAACGTAATATAAACACATTCTGGTAAAAAAGTCTACTTTTGTGACCATACATTTTAATATTTTCATGAAGATGACTAAATAATTCTACCTACAAAAGCAATAAATATCATTTTTTTCTATATTCAATATTTTCAATATACTATATATATATTTAGTTTAGAACCTAGTTTATTCATCAAAGTATCAATTGCTGGACGATCTGTCACAAAATATTTTACGGCTCTTCCCCGCCATTGACGCAAATAGTAATAATCATAAAACCGTTGGTTATATTTACGACATTTTGTTCACCGAATGAACTTCGTAAACAAACTAATACAAACAACAATAATAAGAAAATAAAGATAATAATACCTACTTTACTCTTCGTATAACATTCAGATAAGAACAATCAAATTTTCTTACCCTTTATTAATTTCATTATATGGGTGTCATCGTTTTCTAATTTAACCAGATTTAGAAGAATATTATTTCACGGTATCATTCAATTCTTCATAATGAACTGCAGGATATAGGCCTCCCCATAAAATACCAAATAGTGCAGACATTGGAGAAATTTCTGTCTTCTGAGGGACTACCAGATTGATTTTTACAAGTAAGGTAAGAAAGGAGGAGCGATAATTGTATTCTTATGCCGTCATCACGCGGAGCACTTTTCAGTTAATTTAAATTCATCTATTTATTGATTAATCCACCAACCCATTGACGTCTACTATTGGACTTTAACCTTTTCAAGAAGATATATTATCATAATATTAAGGTGATATAAGTAGCCATCTGCGTAATCCAACTGAATAAAAATGTTTTAGGATCATATATATTGATTCCGTGTGATGGCGGAGTAAGAATACAATTCACCATATCCTCTCTTGCCCGTGGATGTCGTAAACGACGCCTAAGTGATTCATTATGCATAACAGATGTGCAAGAGAAAGAAAACTCGAATTAAAAGCCTATACCACTCCGTTTAATTAGCATGGAGTAGTGGGTCAATTTCCATTCCATTATGTAGCAGGCTTGAGCTCAGCAATGGGGATGTATATATATATATATATATATATATATATAAGTTCTGATGATGACGATGAAGAGTGAATAAAATGATCACTAATAAAATATTTAAAATATATTTAGTACATTTTTTCTAATTAACTAAATTCATATATTTAAATTTTATCTGCAGTAAAATATATTAAAAAATATTTTTTATGCCATCGACAAGCTTTTTGTGAAAAAAAAATTCCTTACAATGATGTATATACATATGAAATTAGCGTTTTGTCGTACTGACCACTTTGATCTGAAATATCTTCTCTTTGGTTAAGAATTCCAAATTCAAATTTATAAATTCATTTCGCTGGTACATTTGAGTTTTGAAAACAGTCATTCATTTGATTTTTCTCATTATTTTTTTCTTTGGCATCGCTTATTACCGCACAATGGAAAACATGAAATATCGGTATATTTACGAGTACGAGTTCTACCGTGGTACCAATGCTGCAGAAACAGCTCGAATGATTAATGATATGTACGGCGCTGGTGTCGCAAAAGAAAGCACCATACGTTTTTGGTTTCAACGTTTTCGTTCTGGAAATTTTGACCTTCAGAACCAACCCCGTGGACGGTCGCAGACCAAAGTGAAAAGTGAAGAAATAAAGGCTATTATGGAAGCGAATTCATCACAAAGCACTTCAGAGATAGCTGCAGGCTTCGCGGTAAGTAACAAAACTGTATTAATCCTCTTGAAGCAAACCGGGAAAGTAAAAAAACTTGAACGATAGGGTACCTCATGACTTGAGTGAATCGAACTTGCAAACACGCGTCGACTGCTGTGTTACTTTGCTCAGCCAACACAATAATGAAGGGATTTTAAATCGAATCATTACTTGTGATGAAAAGGGAAAAGTGAATAATTGGAAGTCCTCGTCGCAATGGCTGAACCCTGGCGACCCAGCCAAATATTGTTGCAATCCTAAACGAAAATTGACTCTGAAAAAGTTACTTAAGGTGCCATTCCAACCGCGGCTGCAGGCTGCGGCTACAGGCAGCACTTGCAGCTGTTGCACGAAGCCGACTGCAGCTGCACGACACGAGTGTGAATGCGTACAATAAGGTTCAGTGATACTAAAGACATCACTAAAACCGACCACACGCGAACACCGTCAGAAAGTTGGGCTGCCGGCTCTCTTGTTCACCGAACGAAGCGCAGTAACAAATTGCTACTACCCGGACGTTTTTTGCGAGAGTATGGTAATACCCCGGACGGACCCGCCCGTGACTGTAAACAAACAACTGTTCAACAGTGTGGTCCTGCCACTATTAAATAAAAAAACAACAGATCTCAAAAGTATGCCTGCTGTATCTTAGCTAGAACTACAATTGTGGGAGGGCTCCGTGTATTTCCACATTTAAGTCCCACGGGAGGGTTTCAGCCAAAGCGCACGCTGCCTCGGTCGACATGGTACGGTATCTGCGTGTAGCCCTAAGCACCATGGCTTTCTGCGAATGCCAGAAAAAAGTTCTAAATAAGACAAGTGTTCAGAACTCACCCATACAGGTGCACCGTACATGGCCATTGATCGAGCCAGTCTCGTGTACAGCCGTCAACATGTAACACCGCGTCAACGAGCCGGGACGTAATTTGATAAAAATACTTCTGAAAACACCATCGCCCGTCGAGTACTAAGTCCAAATATTTTATCTGGTCCTCGATTGAGTGAAAGCGAATTTACAGTGATTGCAGTGCCGACGAGCGTATAGTTACGAGGTCTATGAAACAGCAAATCATTCGTTTTATATAGAGGTACTCTAAGCGACAGCGTGACTCATGGAATCACTACCTCGATACCGAGTATGACCAAATGTATCGCTTATTTAAATTAAGCCCAACCTGGAGTGAGTCCAGTGTCAGCTAATATACCATACAATCACTAGCACGAACTACATCAGCTGGCAGAAGAACAAAATAGGCGTTAGCACAAAGTCCCATGCGCGGTTCACGCAAAGACCACTGCGCTGCTTCAAATAATCTGGAATCAGTCGCTAAGTATAGAAGCACGCCCTGATAACAGTCCCTTCCTGATATACTAGATTGGCAAACTATTAAATGACTTGACGACATCTAGATACACCGCTAACAGCACCTCTCTGCCAATGAGCGCCTTAATGACAACGGGCCATAAGCATAGGAAGGCTACGATCGTCTGCCAGAAAGAGTTGGTCTGATCGAGACAACCTCACTAAGCTGCTGGCTGATCCGAGCAATCAAGATTCTCTACTAATGTAGCTTGCCATCTTGCCATTGTTACACTACACAGTTATCTGTGATTGCCATTGCCACATATGATTTCTACGCGGACGAAGTTGCGGGTAAAAGCTAGTAGGTATGTTAATAAAACTATCTATTTTTTTAAGTTATACTTCTTTTGGCGCGTTAGGGATAAAAAATGAGAGAACATTTTTACAATGCACGTGAAACCGCCACGAAAAACTGACACCGCGAAATTAGTATTACTTAATCTTTTTAACGATGCTATACTAGATAATGATAATAATAATAAAACTCAATATATTTTGAATACCTTATCTATTATTAGGGTCGTTTTTACAAACTCAAGGTAACGCGAAGGCAATTTTAAAAAGATTTTTATTATCTTTTTATTAAGGCAAAGAAGTACATTTCATTCATTCATTTATTTCAGCTCACATACTTACCACTGCTGGGCTCGAGCCTCCTCCATAATAGAAGGGAAATTGACCTCGCTATACCATACTGGTCAGACAGGTTGGTATAGGGTTTTATTTCGAGTTTTCCTTCTCGTGCATAGATCGATTATATAGGAGTATTATATCCCTGAGTCGTCTTTTACGACATCCACGTGTAAGATAGGGAGAGGTGATTTGTATTCATACTCCGTCACCACACGAGTAAGTACACACGCACTTTTTGAACTATTGGTCTATATCCGTGCTGAGCAGCTAATCTATACCAATAAATAAAATTGGAGTGTCTGTTTGTAATGTCAAAATAATAGGCTTTTTTCATGCTCACACGGTTATTTGCACGATACCTATGCCTAAAATAGCAATTAAAAAATTTTTGTCTGTCTGTCTGTCTGTTTGTTCCGGGTAATCTTCAAAACGGCTGGACCGATTTCAAAAATGCTTTCACCTATAGAAAGCTATAATATCAGGGCGTAAACTAGGCTATATTTTATCCCGGTTTTCCCAACGGAACGGGAACTACGCGGGTAAAACGACTATAATCTATAACCGAAGCGAAGCGAGGGCGGGTTGCTAGTCATCATCATCTTGCTCTTATCCCAATTACTTGGGGTCGACGCAATATGTCATCTGTTTTGACATATTGCAAAAAGTTTCGGCACAATGACTTTTATGACCGGCCGCCTGCCTGACGTCAACCCTCCTTGGGAATGTAATCGTTGACCCAAATGGTACCAGATGGAGTTGGTCCGGGTCAATCTAGGGCTCTTAGTCGTCTTTTACGACACCCACGAGCAAAGCAAGGGTTGGTAGTATTCGAAACCGCTACCACACAGCACTAATAAAATAAAACTAAATTGACAAATTCAAAAAGAATTAATCCAATTCTCTGATAATATACTAGTACAGTTTTGGAAAATTGAACCTCGCGCGTTATGCTTTATTCATGATACCGGCGCGTTACCGGGTGCATCCAGCAATTGTATTTCACTACATTTTCCGTTACAAATTGGAATTTCAGTGTATAATTGAGTTGACATTTTGAATATTGAAACGCATTAAGGTGATAATAAAATACATGTATAGTGTTAAATTATAATTTAGTACAGAAATATCTATCTCAGCCCATATAAGTCCTACTGTTGGGCCTCCTCCACAATGGATGGGCAATTGACCTTCTTTTGTTTTTTTTTCTTTTTTATGGGTAAGCGCACACGCGGTCCATTCCATCCGGGGCGACGAAAGGACGGCGCGCGGGCTCATAACTCACCCGTACCCACTAGTTCGTTGGGCCGACCACCAGTGCCGAGTTCCTTGTCCTCAGTCGTTAGCCCGGCAGGAATACCCTTCCGGGTACCCTCGCCTTTTGAAGCCCCTGTTTCGGGACGTCGTAAGCCGTCGCCGTCACGCGATCAGCCTCACTGCGGGTGCCGGACTAAAGTACCCGGTCCGGTCACCCGCGGCCTCAGCTAAGGCGGCATCAGGCGCAGGTACTCGCGCCTTTGCCATGCATTTTCTCTATAATATAAATAAAATTGGGCTACTTTGTTTTCTAATCTGTTTCAAATTTAACAATTCTGTTTACGCTTATTAGTCATCTTTTACGACAGCTATAGAAAGATAATATTTTAATACACTCTATTCTTAAGAAGATAATTATTGTTACTTCATACGGATAAAATATAGATGTGGGTTCTAATTAATTACAAAACTTATGATTACTTCATAAGTTAAGAAGAATTGTAGTTGACAGAAGTTAAAGACTACTAACTAGGATGTATTTAAGTGCCTTTTAATTTTACAAAGTATTGAAACTACAACAACTCGAAACATGAAATATATAGTCCTTTCGATAAAACTCTTATAAAAACATTTATTTCATACATATAATAATCCCATAAATAACAAAAACCATTATAAAACAAGTAGTAACAGAAGAAGTAGTTCAGTACATGACCAATTTTTAAAATATGTATTTAATAAAATACGTTATGTCGTAGGATAATTTTCATCAATAATTCATCAATCCATTCTGTTGGACATAGGGCTCCGAGAATACCATACAGAACGGTCATCTGCCACCTGCATCCAACGATTCCCGGCAACTTTTGAAATGTCAATATTCTTCTTAGTAGTAAGTCGTAAGCTCACATATCCCTTAAGCTCTGTTAAATCTGTTGTTCTGTACTGCTGCGCTTGAGGTAAATTGGTAGAAATGTGTGGTGGGATTAGTCCCAAAAAAATGTAGTATTTCGTCCTCAATAATGGAATAAAAATAAAGAATATCACTAGTTAGTAAGATATCAAAAAGCACAGTACCGCTCAGGAATAGCTGTGCAATGATTTACCGGAACCGATAATATTATCCGCATTCACTATGGCAAATCCTTTTTATTGGAGGCAGACAAGCAGGATTGATCTATCATTTCTTATTCTTACAGTTCTCGTTAATATCTGGCACTAATCCAAACTGAATACTGCTTTAGGGCCGAACAGTCACTCAGATCTTGCTAAAAGAAGAATTGCTGCGGCTACCGCTGGCAATTTTTCTATTGAGCTAGCTATTTTTCTAGATAGTTTAATTGTCAGGACCTGCAAAAGTCTAAAATAACCACAACATATTGGTAGAACGTGATGAATTCTCAAAATCAACTAGATTTTGCAACCTTCAATTACTGCAGAAACGGTATCATTTTTTACGTTTCAGAATATACAAAAAACCAGTAGAACTAAAAGGGTAACAACGGCCTCGCGATGACCATATACGTCCCACTACTTTAACATCCTCCACAAGGACCCTCAGGGAATATGACCTATTAGTACACCACGCAAGTCAGACGGGTTGGTAAAGGGTTTTATTTCGAGTTTTCCTTTTCTTGTTTTCTATATTTTACTACACTCACAGGGAAGGGATGTGGTGGTGAATTGTATTCCTACTACTACATCACCACACGGAAAAATGACAGTATAGATAACGAAAAATCTAAAAAGAAGAAATAATAGTATTATAAGGAACATTAATAGATAGAGTAGTCATATTCATGTTAACTACGAGGATTAAAGTCAGTGTAATTTTGAACACCATATACTGTCATGTCAATATATTGATTCGATAGTTTTGTTGCCCAAAATACGTGTAGGCTTTGGAATTAACTGCGTACTGCAGTATTTCCCGAGCACTATTATATGACTATCTTTAAACGAGGTTTAAGAAAAACTCTTTTCTCACTATAGGCAACGATTTAGCTGTATCCCTGATATTGCTAAGGTCCGTGGGTGGCAATTACTACTTACTATCAGGTAGGCTACTTGTTCGTCTGTCACCAACTGACAATAAGAAACACGTGGTATACTGTATACTAATATTCGATCTCGAACGATGGTTACTGCCATGGATATTACTTAAATATTTCAATAACCCCTCATTGGATTCTGCCAAGTAAATGTGTTGGAATCATTACCATAAAGTTACATACTTCTTTTCCGTGTGGTAATGGAGTAAGATACAATTCACCACCCCCTATCTTGCCCGTGGATGTCGTAAAAGATGATTAAGGGATATAATATGCACAAGATCTGTGCAAGAGTAGGAAAACTCGAAATGAAACCAACATGTTGGACCAGCATGGTCCGATATGTTGGTTTCATTTCGGATTTGTTTCATTTTGGTTTCATGTCGGACCAGCATGGTCCGTTTGTAGGTCAGATTCCCTCCCATTGTGGAGGAGTCCCGAGCCCAACAGTAAAACGTAGCTGGGTAGGGTGGTGAAGATGATGAAGGATACTAGATACCATTATAGCACAGCGAATGTGGCTTACCTTGACGTTCATCCTGTCCGCCTAAGACGGTGACGACAGCCACGAATGAACAATCGCTGCCTCCGCCAATAAGCTCCAAACCATGTGACCTACAGCCCACCGTGGAATTGTGAGAGCTCTATCTGAGTCTTGCAAACCAGCGTACTTCTAACTGTCCTACTTCTAACAGTTATGCTTAAAAAACCTTCGTAATATTTCCTATTAACTGAATAAATGTTCGTATATATCACAACACCGAGTAACACGATATTTTTTTATATTACGAAATAGATTACTTTTAATTCTATATACATTTTCAAGAAACATAAAATCCACACCACGTACCCATAGAGTAAGTGAAGAAGTATAATATTTGTAACCGGAGAAAACATAAAATAGAAAAATGTTACCTCAAAAATTGTCAACGACCTAAGGTTCGAGCCTCGTATATCATGAGGATTTATTTTCACCTTCGCTCCTTTCTCGATTTCTACGTAACGCCTTAATTCAATATTAAATTTTGCTCTTTCCCCCGTTCTTCGTATAGCAGATGTCTTTACACGTTTTGTTATTCATATTTTAACATATGTGTTACATTAGGGATGTAAAAAGGGGCTCTTTGGAATATTGAGCGCGAGTAATGAAGTCGGTTTGAATTAATAATTTGATTTGTGATGTCTTTGCTTATGTCACTTATGAGTTTTGCCCTACAAAATCATATTTACATACGTTCGATTCTATTAAAGAATGTGGTTTCCTAACACAATCTAATATTGGGTATATTAACCATTTGCATAGGATATTTATCAAAATTAGTATAGGATTTATCTTTTGTGCTATTTTATAACCAAGTACTAGTCTAATTTTCTCTTACGTTTCACTATTGGGTCATGGGTCTCTTCTAGGTGAGACAAATTATCATATTACACCACATTTACGACGACATCATTATCATCATCATCGGGGCTCACATACGTCGGCTCGAGCCTTCTCCACAATGCGAGAGCAATTAATCCACCATACCACGCTGGTCAAACGTGTTCGTCATTTGAGAACTATCTTCTCCAACGGTTGCCATTTCAACGTGCTAATTCTGCAGGCTTCTACAGATTTTCATATTCTGGATTTTATTACGTAGAGCAATACCGAGCATAATTTTAACTTATGTGAAATTTAAATTCTAAAAGTTATGTAAATAAAATATATGTGTATTGTTATAAGAACCACTCTGCAACAAGAAAACTTCTCATGACTGATATTATCAGTTTATAAAAGAACTATTCAAAATAAAATAAATATTGAGAAATACGTAAGAAGAATCTATACCAATAAATAAAATTGGAGTGTCTGTTTGTAATGTCAAAATAATAGGTTTTTTTCATGCTCACACGGTTATTTGCACGACACCTATGCCTAAAATAGCAATTAAAAAATTTTTGTCTGTCTGTCTGCCTGCCTGTTTGTTCCGTGTAATCTTCAAAACGGCTGGACCAATTTCAAAAATACTTTCACCAATGGAAAGCTATAATATCAGGGCGTAAACTAGGCTATATTTTATCCCGGTATTCCCACGGGAACGGAAACTACGCGGGTAAAACGACCATAACCTATAACCGAAACGAAGCGAGGGCGGGTTGCTAGTATTAAATAAGGTGGGTGAACCATGGAAGACCAAGCTCCTTGAAGGCCAACTGTAAAAAAGTCATAGTTATTGTCATGTGATGACAAATTTCAATCTTAATAATATCCATTAATCTCAATCATACAGACGCGGCGGCGAGTCACTCGCGTCTCTATTTTGTTCATAGGGTCCCTCTCTTTGTAGACTTCAGTCAACGATGCTAAAATTATAATTTTCGCTCACAGTAAAAAGTCATTTTTATGTAAATATCCTGTATTTATCATATTTTTATATCAAATCAAATCATTTATTCTGCATAGGCCCCTTAAGGGCACTTACATATTGTCAAATTACACGTTTGAATACAATACAATAATCTACCACCAGATCGGAACGCGGCCACAAACTGAGAAGATCCGGCCAGAAACTCAGCGGGCAGTCTTTTTTTTTTCTTAAACTTTTAAATATACATTCTTAATCTTTTAAATTACATATAAATTGTAAATTGTCATATAAGGCTTTATTGTGACCCTAAAGACGAAAATAATAATTTTGCTTCAATTGAAGTTAAAATATCGGTAATTTGCCTATGAAAGCCGGTGGTTCCTTGTAAAGCCAATCAAAGAAAGCCAATCAATCATAACGGATGGCCTTGCTAGGGGACATAGAAAAACAAAACAGCAAAAGATTGAAAATAGAGATGAAGGAAAGTGCAGAAGGTCAAGAAAAGGAATGGCGCATGTCGCGAGTGTGGAATCGAAGACATGAGGCAACCAAGGCAAGCAGATGTAGCCAAGGTCAAAAGTGGTATCACGAGGAGTGTATTAATCTCACTAAAATATCTCATATTTTATGCTCAAATTGTGATTAAATATCCAAAACTATTATTATTTTTAGTTTATAAGTTTGTTTCAAAACTTAAGTTACTATTTTCTTATATTTTCATATTATAATCGTAGGAATGTTTGATTTTAAATATTCCTGACTACAAGACTCGCAAGTGTCATTATAAGTTCGTAATAATTAGAGAAATTAGTTGTTAGTTAGTAGTTAATATCTATTATTTTATTAAATATAAGAAAGCATGTCACAATATAACATAATTATCAGTTTGGCATTCTTAGTAACATTTTGGCCTTACAAAGAACGGACCCTTAAGAAGGCCATTATGGGTAATTTCTTTTTTTTTGTAATTAAAGCGCATTGGCAACTTATTTTTTATCGATATAATACTCCTTACTATAAATTTTAAATAATTTCTATTAATATATTCTTAGTTATACGATGTTGTTCATGCAATGTTCGGTGATTTTTTTAAAGAAGATTATTATATGTTAAGCATTTATTGTTTCGTTTAAATGAAAGAACTTTTTATATAGTTTTAGTTTTACTAAAAACTAGTTTTACTAAAACTATATAAGAAGCAAATATTTTGATTATTACAACACTAGTTTTAAGTTAAACGACTGATTTATAATATTGGCCTTGTATGGAGCCCTGTTCCTGCAAGGCCGTTTGGAAGAGCTTATTAAAAGTTTCAATTTAATGAATAATAATTACATCTAGAATAAAAGAAAGTAATTTATATGTTACACAATAAAACAAAGTGTTAATTAATAATTTGTTTGTTTAATTTATTCAGTAAACGAACGAGTAAAAACTGTTTATTCGTTAGAGTGGCCATTCATGGTCCACCCACCCTATATCGACCAATGAAATCAAATACTCAATTTTGCTTCACTGTATATCATTATCTTGCTCTTATCCCAATTACTTGGGGTCGACGCAATATGTCATCTGTTTTGACATATTGCAAAAAGTTTCGGCAATGACTTTTATGACCGGCCGCCTGCCTGACGTCAACCCTACTTGGGAATGTAATCGTTGACCCAAATGGTACCAGATGGAGTTGGTCCGGGTCAATCTAGGGCTCTTAGTCGTCTTTTACGACACCCACGAGCAAAGCAAGGGTTGGTAGTATTCGAAGCCGCTACCACACAGCACAATTTTGATTCACTGTATACCAAGAACATATTATTAAATAATAAATTATAATTACAAACTCTTAAACTGATTACGTAATTACATAGAAGATAATGATTAATAATTTAAATTACGTAAATATTATTGCGTTGATTTACTTTTGGAGTTCCTCTCAAGAGACGTAATTATATCATATAGATTATTCACATGATTACGACTTATTTATTCAAAGCATACCATTAAAAATTCATATCTTTAGTATTTCCTTCACCAAATGCGGCAGTTGATTACGCGTCGCTATCTTTACCCGTCATCTTGGTAATGTCATACAATAAAATACTTTAACGTCCGAGATATAAGAATGAAATTGTATTAGCTGTTGAAAATTTGCGACTTTTGGGAGCGACATTCCGGTACAATAGTAGCCACCCAGTAGCGATTTTAAGTCGAAATACACCTTTCACAATATAGATGTGATGATTCCGAGAATAGACGGAGAAGTATAAAGCGTTTCCGATGTTTATCTGTTTGTTTAAAATTGGCACGTGAGCTAAATTAATTGTGAGAATAAGCTTTAATTGTATCCAATAAAATACTGGCTATAAACTTTATAGAGATACATAAATGCAAAAAACTTAAACGTTACACAAAGTTGGTTATTATTCTGGCCTCACATGCGATTTGAGCAGCGTTGAGATTTTATAGATACTTATTCTGTTCTTATGGACATCGGCATATCTGAGAATTGGTTTCAATATAAAATTATATTACATTACAAAACTAAATTCGGAATTGATATGATATTGGTAAAAGATAAATACTATTATCACGCAGAGAAATGATACAGATGAAATGAATTTCTGAAATACCCATCTGAATTTTTGCGAGACAACATTTTTTTGTTGATTTAGCAAAATTTTCAACTATGAGTAAAATTTGTCTTTCTACGTGGTGCCAAAGTAAGAATACAAATCATCACCCCTTCTTTTGTCCGTGGGTATCGTAAAAGACCAATAAGGGTTAAGTAGATGGATAAGCGATGACTTACGGCACTGAAACGTGGTCTCTAAATGTCGGCCTCATAAAAAAGCTCAAAGTCGCTCAACGTGCAATGCAGAGGGTTATGTTCGGTATTTCTCTACGCGATAAAATCCGAAACACGGAAATCCGTAGAAGAACGGGTGTAACCGACATAGCCCGCAGCATTAGCACGTTAAAATGGCAATGGGCAGGCCACATCGCTCGTCGAACCGACAACCGTTGGGGAAGAAAGGTTCTTGAGTGGCGATCACGAATCGGACGGCGCAGCGTGGAACAAAGTATCCGGCAAATAGCCTTCACGGCTCTGATGACAAGCCATTTTCTTTTTAATAAATTATCGATGAGTTTTAACAAAGATGTGACTGTATCTCACTGACGCGTTGGAAGTGAACCTTAAGCTCAGAATTTGAATCTGGTTTATCCGTAAAAACCCGAGATTTGACGAAACTAAAGAATGAAATCGCACAGCGTTAAATTGCGTGATCTTGGTTGCCAATTGATATCTGAATTCCGTGGTTGGACCTGGCAAATGTTACTGCACTAACTCGATTGTTAGGGCGGTGTAGTAGGTGGCGCCATCATAATTAAACCATTTGTCCTCCAGATCCATACCATCCAGTTGAGTTCACAAGGACGCCATTATTATATTCCTGTAAAGAATGCCAGGCCTGCTGCTGCTGAAGGCAAGGCCTGGCATTCAATAAGTAAGGTCCAAACACTAAATAAGGTCCAATAATTAAAATCTGCACCAGACAGTTAGTCGTGGATATTCGACGTCAGATTTTTTAAGCCCTTACTAGACGATTTCTTTTATTCACAGCCCTTTTCATCTTCAAGGCATTCCCATCTGAATGATGGAAAGCTGCAAATGGTTAATGTTGCCATAGGCAGAAAAATATACACAAATTTTAAATAGTGCTTCATTATTGGGACATTTTAAGTACATATGTTAGTAAAAGGCAATTATGGATAATATCAAAATATGTTGTCAATCAATTTTTTCAAGAGTCCCACAAATTTAAATATAGTAAGTTCAATGATAATCATCTAGCGTGTCATCATCATCGCAGCCTACATAAGTCCCACTGTTGGGCTCGGGCCTCCTCCACAATGGGAGGAAATTTGAACTACCAAATCATGCTGGTCAGACATGTTGGTATAGGAATTCATTTCGAGTTTTCCTTCTCTTGCACAGATGCTATGTGCATATTATATCCCACAGTCATCCTATACGACATCCATGGGCAAGAAAGGGAGTGATAAATTGTATTCTTACTCCGTCACCACACGGAAAGCGCACACACCACATCTAGCGTGTACTAGTCTAGAACTTATCTAAACAAAATTAATTTAGGACGAAAACCGCAGAATATGCTGCTGGTTATCAGTCATAACTACTGAGATGAATCCGTATTGTATGGCTTTGCTGACTCAACAATAAGGATTTTCACTCTTACAAGCCAGCTTCAGGTCAGTCTTTGACTTTGATAGAACTTCTCCTCCCACGGCGGGTGAAACGCACGCCTACGAATGTAATTCTGTCAGATAATGACTGGCTGGCTGGCCGACTAAAGCGCACCACATATTACATAGTTAGAAATGAAGCCGGCTGTGTTCAAAATTTGTTCAAAGAATCCAAGTTCGGATGAAGCACTAAATATGATTGCCAACTACAACTTAACTTACATTACTTGCCAGAAAATAGCTTTCTAATATTTCTCTTCTAATAAATATACGAATGTAAGTAAAACATTAATATTTTCCTTTTTTTTTGCTCTTTCCGGCGACGACCCTTCAAACGACTAGATGAAAGTATAGGTACATTTATCTATAAAAAATTCTAAAATTTAATTACTGTCCAACTGCTCCTCTTATACTTACTGATACCTTAATTCACTTAAATAATAATAAAAAGCATGCATTGTTCACAAGTCTATTGAACCAGTAACTTTGTTGTCCAATTTTAGTTGACCCATTAGGTTCGCCCCGAATAGAGTTTTAATAGGAACATGATTTATATGACTAGGTCATACGAGAGGCCTTGTTTTAATAGGGTCCATAACGCTAGGCGTGTCCTACATCCCGTTATAACGTTCCGGTTGAACGTGACATAATCGTACCCTGCGATTGTCAATGTAAATAATCACTCAGAAAAAACAATGAAAAAAGTATTTGAACGATAATTATTTGGATTGTCGTCGATAATAATAGCCATATCAACACTATCGCCGTAACATTATCGTGTTGTTGATCTAAAAAAATTGGACAGATGGACGAATACGGCTTTTTTATTATAGTATTTTGTATTACCATTATGATACACGTTAACATAAAGAAAATAATAATGATTAATGTAAATTATGTCTATTTTTAGTGCAGGTTGTGGTTTGAATTTGAACATGCTCCGACCGGCTAAGAAAGCGACTCCTTGGCCTAGCCAGGATTCTGTGAGGTAATGTACAACTGTTTCACTGCCACTATCGGGTTGGAGTTTATCATTCTTAGCTTATGTATTTCTTCGCCGAGTGGCCAAAGTTAGGATTCGGGTTTTTTTTTGACATGATGATCTTGCGACTTAAAAATGAAATATTAAGACGCAGAACTCTTCTAGGAACCCCAAAACAAGAATTTCAAACGCTAACCCGTTTGCCGAGCGTGACAATTATGGTATTAGGATAATAAGGCATCTTGGAGAGGCCTCCCAAGGAATACTAGGCTTCGATGGATTGAGAGTGGGACGTCTGGATACCATGATAATAATTTTCAACAAATCGTTAATTTTAAAAACCGCCGTACTGACCAACATACATATCCAAGTAACAAGATCAATATATTGTTAATAATAAAGATATTACGCTTGTATTAATATATATATGAAGATTTTATGGTGTCTATAAATAAGTTAGCCAGCCGATAGAAGGAGGAGTTCGGCTCCTCCTCCTATCGCCTCACGAACTTATTATATTATGATAGTGGTGTGGATATATATTAAGATGGCGATGAGATACAAATTTATAAAAATTGCTACCTATTAAAATTTGGTAACTGGTAAAAAACCAACCCACATGTGGTAAGTGGTTTATTAAATAAATACTATTTAAATTACTAAGCGATTGATAATTAAACCCATGTAACACTACATGTGGTTTTTCGTTAGTAAGGATAAAATTCACCATCTTGCCCGTGGGTGTCGTAAAAGACGACTAAGGGATATAATACGCATAAAACATCTATGCAAAAGTAGGCAAATTCGAAATAAAACCCTATAGCAACCGGTCTAAGAAGCGTGGTATAATCAATTTCCTTAGCTCGAGCTTAGCATTGGGACGTATATGAGCCGTGATAAAAAAATGGTGAATGAAATAATGAGCACTTCATGATCATGAATCTATTTTTTCAGCTTTGATCTACCTGTAAATTTATCTATAAGAGTATTAATAATAATTAGGAAGAAAATTATTGTTTAAAGTTCTTTCATGATGGTTGTATCGATTTTATTTCTATTATTATTCCGTTGCGCCCTATCACAGTATTATAAACACGCAAAGAATAAAATTAAACATTGAAAAAGGCAGTGCATTTTAATCAAAACGGCATTAGTGTAATCTTATATGAATGTGCGTTACGATAAATAAATATACGTACATTGTGATTGGTCAACTATTTCTTTAAAATTCTTTAAGTTATTATGCAATGAAAATTGACATACGTTTTCCGTGTGGTAACGGAGTAAGAATACAATACACCGCTCCCTTTCTTGCCCTTGGATGTCGTACAAGACGACTATAGGATATAACATGCACATAACATCTGTGCAAGAGAAGTAAAACTCGAAATGAAACCCTATACCAGCATGTCTTACCAGCATGGTATAGTAGATCAAATTCTCTTCCACTGTGAAGGAGGCCTGAGCCCAACAGTGGGACTAGTGTGGGCTGCGATGATGATGATGATGTTGATGATTGACATACGTAAAGGCTTATTCAAAACTACATTTATCATAAGGGTAGGTTTTGTTCGGGTCTAAGTCAAGGAAGCAGTGCTATTAGGCAATTAGGCATATAATAAGGCAGGTTATGGGACTGCATGTCAACCTTCCGTCACCCTGATCGATGGATGAGGATGCATGCGTAAGATATAAAAAAATTTCATGTAAAACAATAATATAAAAAATAGACTAATTATTGCAAATATCTACTACAAATCTATAATGCCCAATTCCGTTGTAACAAAAAAAAAATTGATTTACTAATTAGTCACGTCAGTACATCGATTTAAAATATATAGCCATTATAAATAAAACTACTTATTTTACGGATTTTATCGCGTTTGTATCTATCAGTACGCCCGGTGCCATGAACGCTGTTCGAAATGTCGGCTAATCAAAAAACAAACCCAAAAAAATCTGTAAAATAATTTTATTTAAGATGGATAATACTCGCGTAAACATCAGAAGTCAATATAATATCGATTGCCGAACTTCCTCTCTTTGAAGTTCATATAAAAACGATAACAGATACTTCGTAAAATTAAACAAAATTAAAACGCATAATATGACGATGTGATTTATTTATTTTACCAACATGTTGGGTCCTACAATTTACTCGACAAACTTTACGTAAGAGTGTACTTATAAGTTTAAAGTATAGGGTGCCACGTGACCAATCCCACATTTACTTAATACAAGGACGCTAAAATCTCCGGATTTTAAGTTAATCAAATAAATATTAACGATAAATTCGTAGATCTTATGGCATAGTCTATTGATCGCCAATAAACACCATTTAAGGTCCTAACTTACTAACAGCACTTACTTTTTTTATTAAATATTCTGAGGATTTTCTGAAACATTTATTAACTACCAGCTTAAGACTATGAAAGCAAAGAAGTAGAATAATCCTATATTAAGTGGGACTACAAATAACAAAGCGTAGTGTGTTTGTTGTACAAGTTTGCTTTACCTTACTCTTTTAGAAGACTCTTTCACTTGGATGTCCTAAAAGACGACTAAGGGATATAATATGCATATAACGTCTGTAGAAGGGAAGGAGAATTCGAAATAAAACCCTATACCAACATGTCTCCCTAGCCGAGGCCGTGGGTGACCGGACCGGGGATTTTAGTCCGTCACCCGCAGAGAGGCTGATCGCGCGACGGCGACTGACGTCCCGGGACAAGGACGTCGAAAGATGAGGGTACCCGAAAGGGTATTCCGTCGGGCCGACCACTGACTCTCACCCTGCTGCGGTGGTCGGCCCAACGACGAAGGCGACGTGGGTACGGGTGGGTTATGCGCCCGCGCGCCATCCTTTCGTCGGCTCGGACGGAATGGACCGCGTACGCGCTTACCATAGCCCACCCATAAAAAAAAAATACCAACATGTTTGACTAGCATGGTATAGTAGGTCAATTTCCCTCCTATTGGGGAGAAGGCTTGAGCCCAGCACAGGGATGAATATGAGTTGAGACGACGAAACGGCGAAATTATAGTTGGTAAAGTTCCACGAAATATAAAGATGATTTCCTTTAAAAAAATGCCATTCCAACTATTAGACAATCTCATATAGATTGAACGATGCTAGTAAAACTTAAATTAAAGTCCTTTATTGTTTTCATATTGCTGAATATAAAAACAAGAGTTGTGTACACTATTGCTAATTAGAAATTCACAATTTATTATTATTGGAAAACTTATGTTAACAAAATTTCGCATACAGTTTTTAATAATTTGCAAACAATAACGAAATTGAGTTTACATAACTTGATGCTTACATAGTTTTTAAAATTTATACGCATATAAAGCATTAATGGAATTATATTTTATATTTAGTTAGCCAACCGTGTGGTGACGATAAAAGAATACAATTTACCACCCTCCTCACTTGCCCGTGGGTGTTGTAAAAGACGACTAAGGGATATAATATGCGTATCTATGCAAGAGAAAGAAAACTCGAAACAAAACCCTATACCAACACGTCTGACCAGCGTGGTATAGTAAATCAATTTCCCTTCCATAACAGAGGAGGCCCGAACCCAACAGTAGGACGTGGCCCAAGTGGCTAGATCGATTTTGATAATATTTTATTACTATCTGTCTCTATAAGGAATAACTTGGGCTAAATTTTATGCCGGTATTCCTATGGGCACGAGCATTACGCGGTTGAAATCGCGAGACTCGGGCAAGTCCTATTTTGATATTATTTGTATAGAATGTGTTTAAGAACTTTATTTCTCATACAAACATATAATTAATTTATTTATACTAAGATATAATGTTATTATCGATAATTTATGATTTAATATTATGAAGAGAAGATTGTTAATGTAAACAATGTAGATAAATTTTTAGTGTTGTTGATTTTTCAAAAACTGCTTGTCCGATTTCAATGAACCACCATTTGGACAGTATACCCTTTCCAAAAAAAAAAAAATTTTCAAATCGCTTCGCAAGCGACGGAGTTATGCGCGAACAAACATAAAAAAAATATAAAAAATACTAATATCTGAATTGAGACCTTCCTCCTTTTTTAGAAGTCGGTTAAAAATACAGTACAATATTATCCTACCTCTGGGTCACCATATTTTTCTAATATATCCCTTAAATTTTATACGTTATGTCGATATCACACTACTCGTGGGTGTCGTGATGGACAACTAAGAGCTTGACCTTTCTTTCGCCTTTTTACACCATCGTTAATTCATCTCATCACCTAAGACCATAAACATCTTACTGTTGAGCTCAAGTCTCATCCACAATAGGGGGGCAAATTGGTCTAACATACTGGTCAGCCGTAATACAACATCCACGGGCAAGATAGGGGCTGGTGAATTGTATTCATAATACGTCAGTAGACGGAAAATCCATTACTCTGCTAGTATAGATGCTGTAAATTCTATAAAATAACAAGATAGAGATTTGACTGCTGAAATCCGTAAAAATAATTTCATAAATAAATATGATTTTCTGTAATAAAAAAGATATAAGATAAAATTCATATAATATTTATTAGGCTCGCCACAGAATCCAATTAAAAATATAATATGAAACAGCGCTGGCTAAACAAGTCGACAATTCAAAGGGGGGCTTAATCAGAGTTACAAATTCAATTTGGCCCGTCGAAGGCCGATTGGGGACGATATCGGAATAATTTGCATAGTTATTATAAACATGGGTCAGTCCTGCATAAACTGTGCTCGATGACAGCTACCGTCTCTCGAATACAAATAATATACGCGAATTAGTTTCAATGGATATGTTGAAAATATTTACTTATACAATCTTCAACATATCAAAATTCTTTGACCTGAAAATAATACACTACCATTCTTATAAAAGAGTATTCAAATTACGTATATGACATAATTTGACGTGTAATGGTGGAATAAGAATACATTTCTTGCATATGGGTGTCGTAAAAGATGACTAAGGGATTATAGTATGTAGATAATATCTATCCAAAAGCAAGAAAGCTCGAAATAATACCCTATTTCAAACTGTCTTTCCAGTGTTGTATATAGTGCCTCATGCCGCCTTAGCCGAGCCCGCGGGTGACGTGACCGGGGAATTATTCCGTTACCCGCCAAGAGGCCGACCACGTGAGGAAAGACCGATGTCCTCCCCGAGGGGGGGACGTTGGTCGATGGGAGGGTACCCCAAATAGGGGGTATTCCATCGGACCGACCACTGACGTCAAGTCACCCTGCTCCGGTGGTCGGCCCAACGACGAGGGCGACGTGCATCGTGGGTGGGTTGCGGGTGTGCGTACTTACGCCCCTCTGTCGCCCTGGATGGAATGGTGAAAAGAGGGCGCCGACCTAAACCCACCTCCCAAAAAAAAAGTGTTGTATATAGTCAATTTTCTTTTCATTGTAGACGCGACTCCAGCCCAACAGTGGGCCGTATATGAGCTATGAAGATAATAATATACATTAAATAATAATATCTCTATACAAATATCAGAGAACTTCATTACAATTAGAAGCTATTAATTAGCATTTTATCTAATAATGGAAATATAGTTTTGGACAAAGTACTCCTTTCCTATGATGGGTATTGCACAAAATAATGCAAAACTTTTAGTTTCATTCAGTCATTGGGTTATCTAGAAGAAGAAATATAACAGACAAGTACTCAAGTGTCTTTGGGAATTGATTTTCGCTAAATCAACAAAGATTATCAAACACTACTTACCGTATTAAATTTCCCAATTCATTATGTTTCTCCTTGGCCAAAAGTATTAAGTACCCCTCTAAAACATAGCATATGTTTTATACAAAGGCCAAGCAGATGCTTTTAAAGGTAAATAAAGCAATAGGTAACATGTTATTTATTTGGAGGCGCAGCGTCCTCTACGCCAACCGAGTAGGGGACGTTGTGCGAACGCCCATGACGTGCGGTGTTCCACAGGGATCGGTCTTCGGACCCACCCTGTGGAACATCGACTACGACTGGGCGTTGCGGGGGAGCCTCCAACCCGGGCTGGGCGTGATTTTTTACGCCGACGATACACTCGTCACAGCCTGCGGTGGGACGCTACAAGAGGCGGTAAGCCTGGCGACCTCAGGCACCGAAGAGGTTGAGGCTGGGGTTGAGGGTGGCCCTGGACAAGACGGAGGCCCTCTTGTTCCATGGGCCTCGTATGGACCCTCCCATCGGCGTCTCGATCACCGTCAATTCGGTTGGGATCAGCATCCAGGTCCATATGAAGTACTTGGGCCTGGTGCTCGACGGGCGATGGTGGTTTCGGGATCATTTCCGCAGGCTAGTCCCGCGGCTCGTCGGCGTGGCGTCCGCCCTATCATGGCTCATGCCGAATGTGGGCGGACCGAGCGTTGCATGCCGACAGCTGTATACGGGGGCCATCCGGTCGATGGCCCTCTACGGCGCACCGGTGTGGGTGGGGTCCATGACCGCCCGTCTTAGGGCCCTTTTGTGGCGTCCACAGAAGACCATGGCGGTCAGGACCATCCGCGGGTACCGCACGGTGGCGACGGAGGCGGCGTGCCTATTGGCTGGGAGTCCCCCATGGGACCTGGAAGCGAAAATGCTCGTCGAATTGTATCGGCGGGTGTCGGGGGTGCGAGGGGAGGGCGGTGTGGTTTCCTTAAGGGAGCTCACCACCTGGCGCGTCGACGCCCACCGAGACTTCATCGCCCGTTGGGCAGACCGGCTGGAGAGGCCACGATACTGTGTCTGGACCGTGGAGGCCTTCCAGCCGGTGCTGATGCAGTTGTTGGAACGGCGGCACGGTGTGCTCTCCTTCCGACGCGTACAGGTCTTGACGGGGCATGGATGCTTCGGCAAGTACCTGTACAGGGTCGCTAGGAGGGAGAGAACACCGTCCTGCCACCACTGCGATTGCGACGAGGACACGGCGCAGCATACGATCGAGGTCTGTGCCGCTTGGGCAGAGCAGCACCGTGAACTAGTCGCAATCATCGATGCCACCTGACGTTGCCGACCATCGCTAGGGAGATGCTCGGCAGCATCAGGAACTGGGACGCGGTCACATCCTTCTGCGAGGCAGTTATCTCGCAGAAGGAGGCGGCGGGTCGCGAACGCGAGGAGCACAGCCTCGACGAAGCGACCCGCCGCCAGCGACTGGGGCGGCGCAGGCGCGACTACCTGCGTGCCATGCCGCACTAGCTGAGGCCACGGGTGACGTGGCCGGGGAGTTAGTCCGTCACCCGCCGAAAGGCCGACCGCGTGAGGAAAGACTGACGTCCTCCCCGAGGGGTACCCCAAGTAGGGGGTATTCCGTCGGGCCGACCACTGATGACAAGTAACCCTGCTCCGGTGGTCGGTCCAACGACGAAGGTGACCTGGTGTTCGGGTGGGTTGCGGGTGTTGCATGCTTAAGCCCCTCTGTCGCCCCGGACAGAGTGGTGCGAAAGCGCGCCGACCGCAGCCCACCCCAAAAAAAAAAAATAGGTATCATGTTTCTTTAGGCCATCTGGTGAGGTTAAATAGTTTGCGAAAACTAGTTCTAACACCAATGAAATACAGACTGGTAGAAAGCCGAGTAAACAGATAGGAAACTCTTTTATCTCGCCGTCTAATCCGAAGAAAATTGATATCCTATTAGTACTCTAACGATAAGAAAAAGGCCTGCAGTTGCAGGTTTAAAGAGGAGTAAAGCTTTCAAAAAGGCGTGGCTCTCGGCAAATATCAAAAAGAACTGCTTAGAATGGCTAGAAGCCTTTACGATATATGTACCTAGGAAGATTGATACGATTTTGTGTGGTTCGATGCATCAAAAATTGAGGTAAGCTTTTATACCATACATTTTTTTTAATAATAACACTAATAACTAGTCCTATTTTAGCCCATATTTTAGTTCTTAATAAAAATAATAGCCATATTTAAAATCTTCTTTTTTTTTCACAGCTACAGCTATTTGGAACTGTGCGTGTAATCTATGTGAGGCATGTTGGTGAAGAGTATCATCTAGCTTTGCCCACTGCTAAAGGTAGGGGAAGAAAAATTATGATCTAAGGAAGCATAGCAGCTGATAGTGTTAGTGTAAAATGTTCATTTACGAAGGCCCATGAACATAAGAAGTACCTAAATGCGTTGAAACTGCGCGATTGCCATGACAAAAACTTAGGTGGCGTCAAACTTCCCGACAACTTACGACAAGACACCCTGCACCGGTGGTAGGCCCAACGACGAAGGCGACGTGTCACGGTGGGCTACGGGTGTGTGTGCTTACGCCCCTCTGTCGCCCCGGACGGAGCTGGGCGACGCCTGCGCCGACCGTAGCCCACCCTCAAAAAAAAGGTGGCGTCAAACTTTAACGAAACAATGCTCCTAGTTATAAATCAGAGATGAATTTATTTAAAACAGAGTTCATAAATACTTTATTTTAAAAAGTAGGATGCCATAAGTGTAACCGAATGTAACAGCTTATGAGTAGTATGCCCTCAAGAATTACTGCAAACAACGCAAAGAGTGTGAAAGCAAAATATTGGTAATTTTGTAGTTTTACGTTAAAATAAATAATATTATTGCGGAAATAATAAATTTTCCTGTGGTGACGGCATAAGAAAACAATTTATCACCCCTTCTATTACCCGTAGGTGTCGTAAATGACAACTAAGGGATATAATAAGCCGAAAAAATTGATGGAAGAGAAGAAAACTCGAAATAAAACCATACGCCAACATGTCTGACTAGCGTGGTATAGCAGGTCGAATTCCCTTTCACAACGGACGACTCAAACTAAGCAGTGGGACGTAAATAAACTGAAACTTTGAATAAAATTATAATGATGTTAATATAGTAATTTAGATTACAAATTAGTTTTATTTCCACCTTAAACAGGCGAAAGTTAGTAAATTTTAGATTGCCTAATACTTTTGACCAAGCTATATATGGTATTCCGTAGAGGCTGGCTTTAAATGTTTGCGGTTACCTTTACCAAAATATGTTTTTTTATAAATGTATATATGAACAAAAATATTATGGCTATAGCAGCCGTGCCACATCCATTATCAACCGCATCTATAATATAAAGGGTGCTTTACAGCGCTTCAGGTAAACATGTCCAATTTACCTTGGTCTGCGATGAGGCTTTCAATCACCCCTTTATCTTTTGTAATCTAAAGGACTGAGAGGGGTGTTATAGCTTTTACCTAGTGGTTGCGGCTTACACCAAAGGCTGGGTATATGGAGTAATCGGAGGGTGTGTTGTAGGCTTCGTATTTCATAATCATATGCATCACAATGATTGAATGTGGAGAAGTTAAATTAAATATTACTTGTCTTCAATAAAGCGTTGTTTTCAAAAAATACAACATATTTCAGTGTAAATAATAACACTATGATTTCTAATGTTTACTGCGAGTATTACACATTGTAAATAAACCTATTTTTACAGATTTTATCGCGTAGCACAACATCCATGGTCACAGGTGGACCATGCCCATAAACGCTGTAAAATGTTCGAAACGTCGGGCAATCAAAAATCAAATACAAACGCGATAAAATCGGTAAAATTGAATAACACTGTTTATCAACGAGAAAAAAAAAACTAATATTAACAAGACTCTATCTAAATGTGATATTTTAACTTGAAAATCCTACAATGAAAAAAATACCTCAACTGTGAGAAAAAAGAAATAGATGAACTGTATCCCTTAAATATTTGGTTACGTTTTTTATATCAAATTCAGATCAGCACACTGCAGATAAAGTAATAGCACAACATTCTGTGAAATGAAACTAATTTTAGACTTTAGTGAAATTAAATGCACGAATTTTGTGGTTAAATTCTTAATTAATTATGAATTTTCTCAACGGGGTTTTAATTCAGTGCGAGCTTTAACAAAATATAACAATAAATAGAATATATTATATTTATATTAATTTTCTTATCAGTATATAAACAACAACCCATTGAGATATTGAATGATAGTAAATGTATACTAAAGCCCAAAAGAAATAAAGATGTTATTCTGACAAAATATCGAAGAATCGCTAGATCATTCTCTCAATACCAAATTCCTACGGGAGTCGTTCGAAGTTGGGAAGTTATTACAATATGTGGAAAATAGGTATCCACGCCCAGGGTGTTATTGCGAATCACCAAAACATACGGCAAAACTATTAAAGCGTTGCTATTACGAATGGTTGTTTATAAAAATTGTATATATAACAACATTCACAGGTTATTTAAATACTATGAAGTATAAAGTATGTTGCTGTTTTACAAATACAAGTAAAATATCCAAGAATGATTATAAATGATTGAACTTCTAGAAACCATTACAATTCTTTTTTTAAAAAACGCATTTTCTATTCCAACGATGCACTCACATCGTGTACTTTTTAACTGTTCTCATGTCACGATTACAGCCCTTTTTGTTTATAGAACTCCCACGGTAATGAACAAGTAAATTGTGTTTTAGTCAGATAAAAAGTTTTAGACTTTACACGCCTAGTCTAAATAAAACAAGGCATAAAAATAGTAAATTTTTTGAGTACGATATACTTAAAAAGGTTTGCTATTTTAGGTATATTATATTATAACAAAATTTATAAATAAGTAGACGGTAAATAGCTATCATACTTTTTGAGTAAGATATACCTAAAAAGGTTTGCTATTTTAGGTATATTATATTATAATAAAAATTATAAATAGACAGACGGTAAATAGCTATAATACTTTTTAAAGTTTACGCGACCATAAGAGAAAACATTTTTAGGAATTTCATCGCGTTTGTATTTGATGTTTATTTTTCATGACCATGCTTTTATTTTATACTAGCAACCCGCCCTCGCTTCGCTTCGGTTATAGGTTATAGTCGTTTTACCCGCGTAGTTCCCGTTCCTGTGGGAATACCGGGATAAAATATAGCCTAGTTTACGCCCTGATATTATAGCTTTCCATTGGTGAAAGAATTTTTAAAATCGGTCCAGCCGTTTTGAAGATTACCCGGAACAAACAGACAGACAGACAGACAGACAGACACAAAAATTTTTTAATTGCTATTTTAGGCATAGGTGTCGTGCAAATAACCATGTGAGCATGAAAAAAGCCTATTATTTTGACCTTACAAACAGACACTCCAATTTTATTTATTGGTATAGATGTATCATCGTCTCAGGCCGCATAGGTCTCGTTGTTAGAATCGAGCCTACTCCACAATAAAAGTGAAATTGACCTACTATCATATTATATACTATACCACCCTGATCTGACATGTCGGTATAGAGTTTTATGTAGAGTTTTTCTTCTCTTGAATAGACATTATCCGCTTTTCACATCCCTTACGTCACCCCTGTAACCAAACAGAAATTCATTTGTATAAGTTATAACAATATTCATATTTATAAATAAGCCCGAATTCGGCAATTTTGTTATTTTGGAATTAAATTTTTATACTTTCATTTTATTTATATGAATACTAGCTGATCCAACAAACGTTGTTCTGTTTGAATCTAAAAAATAGTTAAACAAATTCTCCTTGAAATCGATCGTAGCGCCACCTACCGGGTCCAATTGTAAAGCGAAACCATTCTCGAATCCCCAACACACACAAAAAATTTCATCAATATCAGTTCAGCCGTTTAGAAGGAGTTCAGTCACACGTACACAAGAAATATATATATAAAGATCCATCAGTTTATGTGCGGCCACTCTGCAATAGTCATAGACTTTCCTAAGGGGGAGGCCTTATTCCCAACGCTTGGCTTAGGATTTGTGATCAAATTTGGGGTTCAAATTTTCAAATTTCAAGTCAATGGTGCTGTTATAAATTGGACAATCGATACTCCTGATGATTTTTTTTTTTTATTTTATTTTTTTGTAAGACAACATCCTGCACTAAGGAAATAATCCTTGTATTGCGGGGGACTTTACAAACATATAATTAACGGACACAAATTACATCCAGACTCAGAACAACGATTTGTGGATCGCACAAAGTGTTGTCCCGCGTGGGATTCGAACTCCCGACACTGGCAATGTAGGTCGCTATCTTAACCACTACGCCATCTGTGCAGTCCTGATGATATCTGAACCAGTTTTTACAACGCTAAAGAAAAGCATAGTGGCACATCATAGAATATGGATATATAACCTATGTATGAATTAGAAATAATTTTTATTTTTTATTTATCTACTAAACTCATATACTTTTTATTACTTGACGTAGGCCTCACGTTTCGGCACATAATGCGGGTCTGTGCCGCCTGTAGCCAACGACACCCAGCAACTTTTACCAGGTCGCGGTTCACCTAGTGCTCGTCACCACCTTTTTACATAGGTGTTGAAATATTATACAACCTTAGTAATCTTTTACGTGTCGTAAGGGTAGGAAAAGGAGAGGTTTTTTATTTCTTATCTGAACTTATCTTGAGTTTCTTTCTAAATTTCTTTTACTGTCTATTTCGAACATAAGCAATCTTCGTGGTTAGTGCTACTTCTAAGTGAAGGTATATATCACAGACCGATCGATAAGGATTAAGCAGAAAGGTTTGAATTGAATAAACAATGTGACGGCCAAACCAGCGTTGTTCGTTAATGTAAAAAAAGACTTAGAAATCATTTATTTACGTACACAAGCCGTATAGATTAAGCTTTTTTGTGTTGAATTTTTTTACTACGAATATAATAATTAGACATGCGTGCGGTTACGGAGTAAGAATGCAGTGGTCACCTCTTCTTTTCTCATAAGTGGCCGGCAAAGACGACTAAGGAACACAAGAAAAGAGCATCGTTGTAAGAGAAGGAGAACTCCAAACCCATCTGCACAGCTTGGCATATTCGATAAATTTTTCTTTTAATATGAAAGGGAGCCCGGCAGTGGGATGTTTATATAAGAGCTGATGATTAATCTGTATATGAATGTATCAATGAATATATCTGCTTGATTATGGAGTAAAACTATAATTAACCATGCCCTCTTTTGCCCGTGGGTGTCGTAAAAGACAACTAAGGGATATATGCAGGTAACATAAATGCAATAGAAAGAAAACTCGATATAAAACCTCATAGTCGAGGCAGCTTGATACCAATAGTGGGACATATATAGAATGATATGATAAGAAAATGAATGTATCGAATCAGAACGTGAATTTTTACAAGATGATATGTGAACGCAACCAATAATGATTGTATTTATAAAGAAATGAACGCGCCGTTATTATGAAGAGGAATTAATGTAATCAGGGTAAAACCTGAGGAAGTAAAAAGTCAAACCCATTAAGTTATATTTTTAATGTATTTTTTTTTATACACTCTTTTCTGGTAATATATGGCTTGGTTATTAAAACCTTTAAGCCAAATCTTTACTATTAATTAACACTTAAAGTTACTGTCCAACAGTGAGCACGCATATTAAGCACTATTGTATCATATTCACTAAACCCCAGTATTTATATCTTTAAACGAGCAATTCTTGTATACAGTAATATCTAGTCAACAAGTGCCTTTTGGACCAACTTTTTTCAGCAGTCTCCGAAAATTATAAATGAGGTGTCATTCGATTCGGAATGGCATCTAGATGATTCTTGAAAAAAAAAATGAAGTTCGCTTGCAATAATTGTAAAAGTTATTAACAACTAGCAACCCGCCCTCGCTTCGCTTCGGTTTCAGTCGCTTTACCCGCGGCGTAGTTCCCGTTCCTGTAGGAATACCGGGATAAAATATAGCCTATGTTACTCCCTGATATTATAGCTTTCCATTGGTGAAAGAATTTTTGAAATCGGTTCGGTGGTTTAAGCGTGAAAGCGTGACAAACAAACAAACAAACAAACATCCATACTTTCGCATTTATAATATTAGTATGGATTAACTAAAAATAAAAAAGGGGGTTTAGTTTTTAGCAAATATCTCAAAAAGCAATACAGATTTTCCAAATTTAAGAAAAGATTCAAAAAGAGGAGGAAATTGCCTAAAAAACAAAAATTATTAATAAAAAACAGAAAAATAAACATTTTTTAATTTTCAACGGGGTTCTATCCAGATATTTTCCTTTAAATGACATTACATAAAATATCATCAAAATTATTTAATAACACGTTAAAGTACTAAAATATTGAATATTACACAAGACTGCCAAACTACTCTACTACTAATCAAAAACATCATAAAAATTGAGCAAAAAGTGTTTGACTTGTAATTATGTATTTATTACCAATAACCTTTTTGTGTGCACGTGGGCAAGAAAGGGGGTGAATTGTATTCTCATTCCGTCACCATACAGAAAAATGTAGTCATAATCATTTGTATTTAACCTTTTCTGTTATTTATAGTAGGTACAGACGTACAGTACAATTATGTTAATATTTATGTAGTCCTTACTCAATATCCACAACCGATTGTTCAAATAACTTAAAACTATCGATTAAATATTAACAGACAACTAACCATCTTAACTTATATCAAACCACTATAAAAGAATCCCATTCAACATTCGATTTAAGGTTTCAGTTCAATATACGAACGTATTTTCAATACAGAACATTCGGATAAAAACCAAATTACAAATCGAAACTTGGCTAAACTGATTGTTATCATCGATTAGACCGCAGTCTGCGTACGTATATATAGACGCATTGTCGTGTAAATTGGAGATTTACGCAAGCAATAAATCAGTCAAGGGATCGTGTATAAGCCCGCCAATACGTTACGTCCAACCGCTGTCCCCCCATGCTACCTTTGTAAAAATAACTATATCAAACCTGACGTCAAGTCGTGTGGGAATAAAAATGTTTCAAATGTGAATTTGTGGTAGTGAGTTATCGGTTAGTATATATATCGGTTAGTTAGATGTACACTAAAGTTTTATAATATTAATAATTTATTATATCATCATCATCATCATCGCAGTCCATAGTACAACCTATGGGTTCTATGGGCACCCAGATTCAGTACAATCCATAACATTTTCACAAGTTACCATTATTTAATAGCTGATCCGGCGAACTTCGTACCGCCATAATTTTTTTCGTAAATACATTTTCTAAATTTCCAAAAATATAGTCTGTCTATAGCTGTCATTTGCGTTTTGTTATTACATGTCAGAGGCATTTTTGTTACACCACGTTTCATAGTGACTTGTATTCTCTTTGAAATTTTATGTTACGTCACACGAGAACGCGTCGAACGCGATAAAAATACTATATAATAGTATCATAGTCTCCTGGATCTAAGCTACCTCCTTACTAATTTTTAGCCAAATCGGTATAGCCGTTCTTGAGTTATTAGTGTAAGTAGTGTAACTAACACGACTCTCTCTTTTATATACAGGGTGTATCAGGTTATGGGACAACTGTTCGAGTATGTTGTAGTTTAACGGTCATAGATCGTAATTAGAATGTACATTACACAAAAAACAATATAACATAAAATTATAGTGATTTATAAAAAATGTGTCTAAGAGTTAAAGGTTACGTATTATGTAGGCATGTACAGACAGAATACATGTAGGCATGTAAAGCTTCGACAGTATAATTTCATTCATTTATACCTAGAATTGCGCAAACGCTTCAATGACATGTAGGTACAACGGCAAGCGGTCAACGGCCATAGGCCGATCAGCTGTTTTAAAGCGAAGTTTGTCTTCCTTATATGAACGTAATCATTGATTTATTCAATTTCTAATGAATATTTAACAAAGTATGAGTACGTTGAATATTAAGTATTATTGACTGTATACATTTCAATCAGATTTACACGAAAAAGCGATGACAAAATTGAAAACTTTACATGTTAAATTTTTTTATGGGTTCCTACCACCATTGCCTAGCTCCCTTTTGACCATTTGCTCCATAACCTGATACACCCTGTATATAGATGAATATAAATATATGTTTTGATTTGTCGATAATGGTATAAAATAATTTGAAATACTTGGTCAGTATTAAAAGAGCTGTTTGCCTTGTGGCGATGGAGTAAGAATACAATTTACTACCCTCTCTCTTATCCGTGGGTGTCGTAAGAGATGATTTAGGGATTATATATGCAAGAGAAGGAAACTACATAGAAGTATAATCCTTTGCCAACCCGTCTGACCAGCGTGGTATAGTAGATCAATTTTTCTCCCATTATGGAGGAGGCTTGAGCCCAGCAGTAGGACGTGTATGAGCTGTGATAATGATTAGAAGATTGTGTAGTAGAAATTATAGTAATTAAAGTCAGTGTATAACTGTATAATATAACTTTGAAGTTTAAATCTTTTATAGTTTATTTTAAGGTAAATTTAGGATATAAATATATATATTTGAAATAAGTTCATAAAAAAAAAAAAAAAAAAAAAAAAAATTTATAGAGTGTCACATTCACCCGCATTAGTGTGGCATATACAGTATATATATCTTTTACCTGAAGATTTATAAGGTGCAACATTATTCAAACGCGGGTTACCTGGTTAGGCAATAAGATAAAATACAACACAAGTTGAACGACCTTGTCATTTGTGAATACGACGCATATTCCATATAGGCATAAACATAATGTAGGTATATATCTACCGTACAAGGAAGAGCACTCTCGAACTCATTACGTTTGAAAGCTTATTGCTGCATATTATTAAGTTTAACCCAACTTTCTGAACAATATATGTCATAAACTTATTTTTATTAAGGTATTTCATTTCCACTTTATATTCACATTACCCCGAGGAAAGAAATGGCCTTGAATAGCGACCACGTATCGAACGAAGTAGTATAGGACGTCCGTCCACTAGGTGGAACTGCTGAGGGAAAGTTGCGGGGCGTCGTTGGACGCAAGCGGCACAGCATCACACTTTGTGAGGCAGGCCTGCATCGGTAAAAGGCTGAAGGATAATGTTGATAATTCCTATTACCACCTTTATAAGTTCATAATATAAATAAAATGAATAGTGTTGCGATGATTGAAAAGAGTAAGTCTACCGTGGTATGGATAGGACATGTTATAAGACCGGATGAAAATAACGTAACGAGGCAAATTTTAAGTATAAAGGTCGAAAACTTTAGGGGCAAGAAGAGACTGAAGAAAACATATATAGATTGCATGAAGCATGACATGGATAGAAAGGGATTGAATTCAGAGACATCTGACAGGGTTGTGTGGAAGTAGAGAACATATTGCGTCGACCCCTAGCAATTATAATTACAACAAGATGATGATGAGAGTGTAGAGATGGGCTATTAGAGAAGATGCCATCACTCATTACCCTTTTCTTACCCGTGTCGTATGAAACGATTAAAGGACGTAAAACACTGCAACAGAAAGAAATTGCAGTATAAAGCCCAACGTTGTTCCATATGCCTTTCATTATACCAGCCTAATGTGATATTTTGCTATTTAGATGTAGGTCTCTTTTGAGAAAATACGTGCCAATATGTTTTAGGTGTGGTAACGGAGTAAGAATACAATTCACCATACACTCTCTTGCCTGTGGTGTTGTAAAACGCGACTAAGGGATATCTTTACAAATATCAACTATGCTAGAGAAGGACTCGAAATAAAACCCTACACCAGCCCGTCTGACTAGCGTAGTATAGTAGGTCAATTGCCCTCCCAATATTGAGGAGCCTCGAGCCCAGTAGTGGTACGTATATGAGCTGTGACGATGATGATGATGTGCCAAAAGGAGATGTATGTGATGAGACGGACATTAAATAAGAAAAGAAAACATAAATAACATATGCTAAAAAAATTGAAGATTTTATGGAAAGAAAACAGTATGATTGCCTCTAAATATTAATTTATTAATTTACAATAGTATTATCAATAGAAAATTACTTAAAGAAAATAATATTAATAAATTCAACGCAGACGTTGCTCCTCCTACAGCAGTAGAAGTTGCTACAAAATTTGACGAAGAATGCGAATAAAATGAAAACGTTATTTCAACTTCAAAGAAACGTCAATGCAATCAGTGCGAAGAATGCTGTCTATATTCTTGAAACTACAGAGTTTCCAAAGAAAAAAAGGAAAATAGAAATTTGTGAAAACTAATGATATTAAAATTTTACCTTTATAGAGAAGACATACATAAAAATACTACTAACCGCCTAAAACATTACAAAATAAATTTAGAGCAGGCAGAAGTTATTGGAAAAATGATCGAACAATGCAATTAAAAATCGACCAAGTGCGAGTCGGACTCGCGCACGAAGCGTTCCATACCATTGAGTAAAAAAGGGCAAAAAATAGCGTTTTTTTGTATGGGAGCCCCATTTAAATATCTATTTTATTTTGTTTTAGTTTTGTTGTTATAGCGGCAACGGAAATACATAATTTGTAAAAATGTCAACTGTCTAGCTATCGCGGTTTTTGAGATACAGCCTGGTGACAAACAGATGGACGGACAGACGGACGGACAGGCGGACGGACAGACAACGAAGTCTTAGTAATGGCGTCGGTCCCATTTAACCCTTAGGGTACGGAACCCTAAAAAGGTATTTCAACTGCAAAAAATCCTCCGTACTTAGCTAATAACTAAGTTCAACTTAACTTAATTTTTAACTTTGAAATATAGACATGTCACGGCAACTTGACCAACAGAGAGAACAAAATTCTGTTCCTGTATTGTATACCACTTGAACGATTTTTCTTTTATAGTCTAAGGTTTATAACCCTGCAAATAAGAGGTATTATAGGCACTCATATTTCATAATCATTCATATAATAAACTAGAATCTATTGCAATTTACGATGCAAATTTTGGATATGGCATTGATTTTTAACTACACTATCCGTGTGGTGACGGAGTAAGAGTACAATTCACCATTCCCTCACTTACCCAGGAAACTCGGGCCAGTGGGACGTGCATGAGCCGCAATAAGGAATGAATGGTTTTTGAAAGATTTTCTTGGAAAATTACAAAAATGCCTCATAACATTTCTTTTCCTATTCAAGATTCAGACACTTCATAGTTATATTATGGATTATAAAGGCTTACCTCTAACTATCCATTTTTTTTCCTGTAAAATAACATGTTATGTCGGTTATTGACTGTAGTTTATGACAATTTTTACCAAATAGCCGTTCTCATACATAAATAATAATTACTACGTCGGATGCATTTAATGATAATTAAATTATTATGAGTGCCACAATAATTATTTATTATTCCAGTGTACTCCAATCGTAAGCTGCATGCAATGAAACGATATTTTATATGAGGGCTAAATAAAAACGAGGATTAATTATTCGACGAAACAGTTATGCACCTAAGTGTAATTAATGATTTTAATTGAAGCAATCCGTTTTAAGAACACACTGCATTCTTGTTTTGAAGTTAAAGCGGGTTGTGATTTATATGCAAGTATTTAGTATCTGGGGCCACGGCAGTGCCCTCGCCAAGTTGAGCAAAAATGCAAAACTGCCGTAACATACTTTTCTCGAACCAATTAAGGCCAATATCGACCCCCTATAACTTCATTGTGAATAAAGTTAGAAGCCTGATTTTTTAGTAACCCTAGTAGTAATGCTAATTTATTTAAAATATAAAAGATCTTTAATATTGATATGGTCACTATAAGAGGTTGTTAGGTTTTTTTTTTTATTGCAAACGGTGGCAAACGAGCAAACAGTACACCTGATGGTAAGTGTTGCTGCCGCTCATGGACCTTTACAAGGCCGTTGCCTACCGCGAAGAAAGCGAAGGGAGTGTGAATGCGTGCATTGAGGCTCGGTGATACCAAGGGCACCACCAAAACCCTCCACACGCAATCACCCTCAGAAAGTTGGGCTTCCGGCTCTCTCGCTCACCGAACGAAGCGCAGTAACAAATTGCTACTACTCAGACGTCGATTTTCTGCGAAAGCATGGTACTGCCCCGGACGGACCGGCCCGCGGCTGTAGACAGATAACTGTCGACAGTGTGGTCCTACCACTCCTAGGTTAGTTAATTACGTAATAACTTCAGACAGAAGCACCCTTAAGTAGGGACTGAATAAATTAACCGACTTGGTACTACATGCATTTCACAACTTTTTATGGTAACAGAACTAAGTTGCAAGACTTGGTTTTTTACAAGTTACGTTTTGATGGTAAATATTTCTGGGACTGTTAAAAATTAATTGTGTTCTTCTTCTTGTCCAGACCTAATATTGATCACAGGACTCTTCTACGAGGGAAAAGGAAATTTAACTTTTATAATATATTAAGCTCTTTTAAATATCGTTTTGAGTTAAATTAGCAACTCGTCCTCGCTTAGCTTCGGTTTAAGTCACCTTACCCGCGTAGTTCCTGTTCTCGTGGGAATACCGGGATAAAATATAGCCTATGTTACTCCCTGATATTATAGCTTTCAGTTGGTGAAAGAATTTTTGAAATCGGTTCGGTGGTTTAAGCATGAAAGCGAAAATACAAGCGAAATAACAAACAAACAAACAAAATTAAGAATATTTTTCTTACAATTAACGTAATGACATAATGATATTACAAACAACACAAAATTATTAAAGCCTCATTTGTAATATACATATGTAGTGGCCCTTCTTGTCTCAAGACACTTTCGAAAGCGGTAGCTGCATCAAAATATTATCAGTCACCTCAATAAAATAATGACTTAAATGCGGAGGGTTTTAACGTTATTTTGTATGACAACGCTTATGCATTCCTAGCTGAGAACATTAAAATGATTATTTTTATATATTTTTATTTTATGGTCTACTGTTATTACTTGGAGCGGTGTAGGCGTGAGTCCCAGTCCAGATATAACAAAAATATTCAAATAAATAAGGAAAATAAAAGACATGAATTCAATCAAATTGATCTTCAAAACTTGCTAAAAATTAGATATTTTCCGAATGTAAGTACAGTATACAGAACATATTTTATATAATACAGAAAGTAAAAAAGCATATAATAAACATGCAGTTATTTTTATACAAAGGACTAGAAAAACTAAATCTATACCAATAAATAAAATTGGAGTGTCTGTTTGTAATATCAAAATAATAGGCCTTTTTCATGCTCACGCGATTATTTGCACTATACATATGCCTAAAAATCAATTTATAATTTTTGTCTGTCTGTTTGTTCCAGGTTCAATCTACAAAACAGCTGGACCGATTTAAAACTTTCTTTCACTAATAGAAAGCTATGACCTCAGGGAGTAACCTAGGCTATATTTTATCCCGGTATTTCCAGGGGATTGGGAACTACGCGGGTAAGGTGACTAAAACCGAAGCGAAGCGAGGGCGGGTTGCTAGTAACAATATAAAACAATTGACTTGGATTTATTATTAAAATATAGTTAATGCCCAATAATATACTTCATCAACATCATCTCAGCCCACTTAAGTTTTACCGTTAAGCTTAGGCCTAAAAATGAGAGGGCAGTTTACCTCCTACACTGCGCTAGTCAAACATTTTGGCACATGCTTTTATATCAAGCTTGCCTTATCTTGCATAGATGTTAACTGTATTTCATATTCTTTTTTTTTTTTTTTTTTTTTTTTTTATGGGTGGGCTATGGTAAGCGCACGCGCGGTCCAATTCGTCCGGGGCGATGAAAGGACGGCGCGGATGTGACTTGTCGTCAGTGGTCGGCCTGACGGAATACCCTTTCGGGTATCCTCACCTCTCGACGCACTGGGACGTCGGTCGCCGTCGCGCGGTCAGCCTCGCCGCGGGTGACGGACAATTCCCCGGTCCGATCACCCGCGGCCTCGGCTAGGGCGGCATTAGGCGCAGATACTCGCGCCTGCGCCGCCCGAGTCGCCGGCGGCGGAACGTGTCGCCGAAAAGGAGCTCTACTCGCACACGATCCGCCACCTCCTTCCGTGAGATTACGGCCTCACAGAAGGCGGCGACCGCGTCCCAGTTCCTGACGCTGACGAGCATCTCCCTGGCGATGGTGGGCAGCGCCAGGTCGGCACCGATAATTGCGACGAGTTCACGGCGATCCCCCTCCCATGCAGCACACTCCTCGAGCGTGTGCTGCGCCGTGTCCTCGTCGCAACTGCAGTGGTGGCAGGACGGTGTGCTCTCCCTCGTGACAATCTTGCGCAGGTACTTCCCGAAGCAACCGTGCCCCGTCAGCACCTGCACCAGTCGGAAGGAAAGCACCCCGTGCGTCCGCTCCAACCACTCCATCAGCACCGGCCGGAGGGCCTCGACAGTCCTGACACCGTACCGAGGACTCTCCAGCCGGACTGCCCAACGGGCAATTACTTCTCGGCGGGCGTCGACCCGCCAGGCGGTGATCTCATTGATGGAGACCATGCCGCCGCGGGCGCGCGTCTCCGACACCCGCCGATAAATGTCGGCGAGCATCTCCGCCTCCAGGTCCCACGGGGGGGTTCCAGCCAGAAGGCACGCTGCCTTCGTCGCCACCGTGCGGTAACCCCGTATGGCCCTGATCGCCATGACCCTCTGTGGTCGCCACATGAGGGCCCCAAGACGGACGGTCAGGGACCCCGCCCACACCAGTGCGCCGTACAGGGCCATCGACCGGATCACCCCCACGTACAGCTGTCGGCACGTAGCACTGGGTCCGCCCACATTCGGCATCAGCCGCGAAAGGGCGGACGCCGCGCCGACAAGCCGGGGAACAAGTCGATGGAGATGCTCCCGGAACCAAAAATGCCCGTCGAGCACCAGGCCCAAGTACTTCATGTGGGCCTGGATGCTGATGGTGACCGAATTCACGGTGATCGAAACGCCGGCGGGAGGCCCGGCGGTACGGAGGCCATGGAACAAAAGGGCCTCCGTCTTTTCCAGGGCTACCCTCAACCCCAGCGCTTCGATCCGCCTGACAATCTCCTCGGTGCCGAGAGTTGCCAGGCGTGCCGCCTCCTCGAGCGTCCCACCCCGGGCTGTGACGAGTGTATCGTCGGCGTAGCAAATTACGCCCAGCCCGGGTGGGAGGCTTCCTCTCAACGCCCAGTCGTAGCCGATGTTCCACAGGGTCGGACCCAGAACCGACCCCTGTGGGACACCGCACGTCATGGGCGTTCGCACAACGTCCCCTACTCGGTCAACGTAGAGGACGCTGCGCCCCTCCAAGTAGTCTGCCACCAGCTGCCTGAGGTACACGGGCACCCCGTGGTACCTTAGCCCCTCCCTGATGCAGCTGAATGGCAGACTGTTGAAGGCATTTGCGATGTCCAGGGACACCGCCAATAGGACTCCTCCGCCGGTGACGGCCTCCGCTACCACGGCCTTCAGGCGCAGCAGGGCTGCGATCGTCGAACGCCCCCTCCGAAAACCAAACTGGGCGTCGGACAGATCGGGCCCAACCCCGACAAGGTGTCGCTCGATGCGGGCAGCTAACACCCTCTCCAGCAGCTTGCCCGCATCATCGAGCAGCACGATGGGCCTGTAGGCCGAGGCCGACTCGGGAGACCGTCCCGGCTTCGGCAGGAGAACCAGCCTCCCCTCTTTCCAGCACCCAGGGAACTGCCCGGACGTCAAACAGGCGTTGAACAGTCCCCTGAGGCGTGGTCCCAGATGCTCGAGGACCAGGGCCAGCACACGGTTCGGAATACCGTCAGGCCCGGGGGCGGTGGATTTGACTCGCATACGCGCCACCGCCGCCCCCATTTCCGGCTCCGTGATGGGCGGAGCACTTTCATCGTCGGCCTCCCGGTCGCTGTCCGGCGAAGCCATGACCGGGGGCGTGTGCTCCACCCGCCGTGGAAAGAGGTCCTCGACAACTCTGGTGAGGAGGCTGGGCTGGAGAGTCTCGGTGAGGGGGGGGGCCCGCCCGCGGAGCTTGTTCAGCGCCGCGAGGTAGGGGCGACCCCAGGGGTCACGCTCGAGACTGTCCAGCATCTCCCGCCGACTAACGTCCTTGGCGGTACGGACGGCCAGCCTGAAGGCAGACCGCGCACTGCGGTAAGCCTCGTACAGCTGGCCCTCCCGCTCAGCATCGCGGTGACGCGCTCGGCTGCGGGTGTAGGCCCTCCGGGCATGTATGCACGCGGCCCGAAGGTCCGCCAATTCTCGGGACCACCAGGGGACCGCACTCTTCGGGGGCAGACGCCGCACACGGGGCATGGCCGCATCGCAGATCTGCGTTAACGCACAGCGGATGCGGCCAGCCTCGGCATCCACCCCGTCCGCCTGGGGCGGTGAGGACAGCCACGACTGAACGATGGCTGCCTCCGCCAACAGGTCCCGATCCAATCGACCCACAGCCCACCGCGGAAACGCGGGAGCTCCGTCCGCCATGTGACCCCTGCTGGGCCCCAGGAGGGTCCGGGAGACCTCTATCCGGATGTATCGGTGGTCGGATAGGGTCTCAACCTCCTCCTGGACGCACCAGCTCCTCACACGTGCTGCGACATTAGGGCTAGCGAACGACAAGTCCACTATCGACCCGCCCTGCTGCCGCACGCACGTTTGCACCGAGCCCCTGTTCAGCAAACAGAGGCCCAGTGCCGCCGCCCACTCTTCGACCGCCCGCCCGCGGTCATTCGTCCTGGGCGACCCCCACGCCGTGGACTTGGCGTTGTAGTCCCCCATGACGAAGACCTGGCGCGGTGCCTGTCGCCGTATCGAGGCCCCCAGGATGGTGAGGAAGGCCCCGAAATCCGTCGCGCTCCTGTTAGGGGAGAAGTAAACACCAAATAGCGTAACCTCTCCCCATTCCGCCGCAACATACCCATCGCCCCTGTCCTTGAGCAGCAAGGGCGGGGAATGCCACGACGTGGAGGCGACGATTGCCACAGAGCCGTCACTGCTGCCCAGCCAATTGGGCCGGTCAGGCACCACGTACGGCTCCGCGGCTACGGCTGCACCGATCAACCACTCCACCATGGCTTGCAGGAAAACGTCCTGTGCCTCGGCGGCGTGGTTGAGGTTGGCCTGCAGGAGGTGGTAAGATTCGGCCGCCATTAGTTGGCCGTATCCATTACCTCCTCCACGCTGGCGGGCGATCGGGTCGCGCTAGGGGCGGGAGCGGCCGGGGTCGTCGGGCCGCTCCGCCTCTTTGGGGCCGAAGCCGGGGGTCTGCACTCCCTGCCCCCCATGCGGTGCTTGGCGGGCCTATTGTCCGCCGTACACGCGGGGCAGTGGGGAGTGGCGGCGCACGATGCCGCCTTATGCCCGGGTTGACCGCAGCGGAAACAAAGGTCGCTGCAGTCAAAGCAATTAGTGCATGTCGGCCGAGTGTGTCCGACCGCCATGCACTTGTAGCACCTCGCAGGCCGGGACTCCAGCACGGTCACCCGCGCCGAGCTCCAGCCCACGAGGAGCCTGCCTGAGCCGGCCAATTGCTTGGCCGACTCCACCGGGCACTGCACCCAGGCAGCACCGACGCCGCCCGGACCAGGGCGGATGGCGCCAATTCGGACGGTGTCCACGGGACACCCGGTTTTCGAGACGATGGCCTCCCGGATGTCATCCACCGTCACGGAGTCGTCCAGACCCGCGACGCGTAGTTCTGCGCACTTTACGGGTCTGGCGATTTTGACGCCACCCTCCTCTGCGAACAGACCCCTCAACTTGGCCGCCATGCTATCGGCCGTCTTGGCGCCCTCGGCTCCAGGGAACTCTAGAATCCGAGCCCCTGTCCGGGCCTTGCGGGTCCTGGCTTCGACGCCTCCTAAATCGGAGACGTCAAGCTCCCGCCGGGCGCGACGTAAGACGGCCTCATAGCTGAGGCCGTTTTCGGCGGCCTCAGGCAGCACGGTGATCACCACCGCGGCTGACTTCGGCGGCCGGAGCCTCCTGCGCGACTTCTTGCTTTCGGCTCCTGCCTTGGGAGCGGAGGCATTGGCGGCGCTTTTGGCCTCCGCTCTCCTGTTCTGGCCGCGACTTTTTCGGCTGCGCTCAGCCGTCTGCCAACCCTCTTCGGGGGCAACGGGGTCGCTAGGCGCAGCAGTCGCGGTCGCGGCTACGGTGGCCGCCGCCGACGATGCAGTTGCCGGCGGCGGCTTAGGTCCGGCCTTGGCAAGAGCCGGTGCCACCTTCTTCTTCGCGGCGGGTCCTTTGGTTTTCGGCCCAGCAACGGCCGCAGCGTAGCTTCCCACGCGCCCGCCCTGGCAGGGTAGCGCGGTAGGAGCTGACGCCGCAGCCTTCGGCCTGTCCGCAGCAAGCGGCGGCCGGAGACGGGGCTCCGGAGGCAGGGACAGTCTCTGCTCCAGAGCCGCCATGCGCGCGTCAAGCATTTTGCCAACAACCTCCACTACGGCACGCATGGTCTGGTCCGGCACGCCATCCACCGCGGGCAGCGGGACCACTTCGGCGGTATGTCCGCTAACACCCTCATCATTCTTGCGGCAGCCGCCTCATTCGCCCGCTTTTGGGCATCAGTCCCCCGCGTATGGCTGATCGACGCCGGAGCCGCTGACCACGCCACCACCATTGCAGCCCCTCGCCCCCTACGAGAGGCTGGAACCTTGGGAGGAGGCATGATAGCGCCACTCCCCTCGGAGGCGGATCCTGAGGTGCCACCCATATTCAGGGGGCGCTTCCGCACCATCGAGGGGAGGGCCTCCTCCCCAACCTCTAAGGCTGCCGTGAGGGCCGATGCCGGAGACTGGGATGACTCACCGACAGTCTCAGCAGCCGACATGTCGGTGTCTGACGGCCCTGCCGCAGTACTGCCGCCCTCGTCAGCACTCGGAGCGGCTGCAGCGGCCTCCCTAGCCAGCCGCTCCTGCCTGGCCAACTCGCGCCTCTTTACGCTCGTAGCCTTTCCTGTCCCCATGTTCTTCCTCTTCTTTCTCTTTTTAGGGGCCTCAAGTGTCGCCGGCCCCTTGCCTGATCTTGTGGCCTCAAATGCCGAACTAGCAGCCGAGCTGCAGTCGGACGAGGCATCCCTCTCCTCTGGGCCAGTTTTGCCGTAGCTTGGCCGGGCTATAACGTGAGAACTAATAGGTTTCCCGCTGTCGGTGGTTTTGGGCGTCTCACCCCTCCTATCTACATCCAAATTGTACGAAGAATCCATTCGATTCCCACGAGTATGAGAGAAATAAAGGTCGACCCGGGCAGAGATCCCGATACCCAGGCAAGCGTACATTTGTATCCCAACACAGGGGGTCCGCAGGTACCCTGGCTGGGGGCGCGCTAACGACTGAACAACCCATCAGCCATGCATCCTCTCGCCGCGCGCCAGAACTTAGGATTCTGGGTGATTGTTTTATAGAGGTTTTCTTCCTCGCGGTCCAGGCGGTTAAGCCAAGACCCTCGCTCCTGAATCTAGGCCTCAAGACAAATGTCCCGAAGCAAGAATCAGGTCTACGATTTGTCGCGGTTGGCAAATGCCTGCTCAATCCTCAAACGAATGAGTGACTGAGCCCGTCGAATTTTCGGGTCCAATACCCTCTACAATTAGAGGGCATGGAGCGAATTTGGGGCATCCCACAAACTGGGCCCCCCCTCGGGCCAGATATTTGCCACGAGCGACAATTCCAGAGAGCAGTCCAAGAAATTGTCGCTCGTGCCCAGGGTACACCACGCGGAGGTTTCTGGCGTAGTACCCCGTATTTCATATTCCTTAGACGTATTTTAAAACTGCCTATAAAGGGGGTGGTGAATTGTATTCTTACTCCGTCACCACACAGACGTAGAGATCTTATTCAACGAATACTTTGAAGTTATAAATAAATCGAAGCAATATCATTATTATTCTGATAATTAGATCTGAATGAAACCTTTATTTTTCATTTAACTGACTGCAAATATTTGACCGAAGCTTACTGAAACAAACATATATTGAATTTTAAGATACCAATCATAAAGTAGGTTTTTGTTTGCAAGTATAACATGTGGAATTCACGCCTTAACTGGTAAATTTGCATAAAAATTACGAACGTTAAAGAAGCTCGACCAATTCAAGAATGGGGTCGTCAGAAATTTCGCCCACACGAGTTTTTTTTTTTGTTCGTTTTTTGTTTGTAATCGGATACGTGATGTCCTGTCTGTCCGTTAAGAATTTATGTCATTGGCTTTCAAATAACGTAGAGGAACTGGTTGCTTTTTAAAGCTTAACAAAGTGTCTTTTGTATTGTGACACGTTTGAAAATATTGTTCATTTCTTTTTGTGTTTAAGTAGGCACATCAGATAAATAATAAACATTGATGTATCTTTATATTTAAAAGCTTGTTTCTTCTAAATAATAATTAATCTATACCAATAAATAAAATTGGAGTGTCTGTTTGTAATGTCAAAATAATAAGCTTTTTTCATGCTCACACGGTTATTTGCACGACACCTATGTCTAAAATAGCAATTAAAAAAATTTCGTCTGTTTGGGCCGGGTAATCTTCAAAACGGCTGGACCGATTTCAAAAATTCTTTCACCAATGGAAAGCTATAATATCAGGGCGTATTTTATCCCGGTATGCCCACGGGAACGAGAACTACGCGTGTAAAACGACTATAACCTATAACCGATGCAAAGCAAAGGGCGGATTGCTAATATTTTATAATATTCATCATCAAACACGCTCACTACTAAGTTCGAGCCTGGTTCACAATAGGTCCCTCGTATTGTATGTCCTATTGAGCTACTATATCAATCAGTGCAAACGGGTTGGTATAAAGTTTAATTTCTTGCATTTTATGCGCATATTATATCCCTTAGTCGCCATTTATTACACCCACGGCCAAGTACAGGCGTGATAAATTATACTACATGGCATTACTCCACAATAGAAGGAAATTTTAGTTACTATACCACGTTGGTCAGACGGATTGGTAAAAAAACTTATTTCGAGTTTTCCTTCTCTTAAATGGATGGTATTTGCACGTAACATTCTTTAATTATTGTTACGTTACCAGTTGTATTATTACTACGTTTAAGATAATCCCAGCAACTCGTCCTCACTTCGTTTCGGTTTCAGTCGCCCTACCCGCGTAGTTCGCGTTCCCGTCCTGGTAGTAAAATATTATCAAAATTCGTCCAGCTATTTTGAAGATTACCCAAAACACACAGACAGACAGATAGACAAAAGTTTTTTAAACCGATTTTTAGGCATAGGTATCATGCAAATAACCGTATCAACATGAAAAAAGCCCATTATTTTGACCTTACAATCGGACACTTCAATTTTATTTATTTGTATAGAATATAGATTAATCTCACTCAAGGCTCATAGGAGTTTTATGTATATGTATGTATACAAACAACTTTTTTAGATATGTATGAAGCTAAATTAATTAGTAAAAATAACGAAGTTTAATTTACAAAAATAATTATATTTACAATCGAAGACTTCGTCTTCAGCGACTAACTAATTTCTTCTTTGAAAACGAAGGTATTAAGGTTCAACGTACTTCATATAGCAGAAATCAATAGCAATCCATGACAGCTGGTTAATAAGGACATTCGTATGCCATAAAATTACATTCCAGTAATTTGTTTTGTGCCTCATGCATATCACTTAAGTTATTTGTTTTTCACGTTCGTTCTATTTATCGTCAACAGTAAGTGATTTATTTTTTCATATTATATTTGTAAGGCATCAAATATTCATTGGAACCTTTTTATTTTATTTTTGATTTATAGTAATATTATAAAGGGGTTAAATTTAGTTAGTATTATTATTATCATGTTTTCTGTGTTGTGATGGAGTTACCAAACAGATTTAAGCTAATTAATACATTAACTTATTAATTACAACTATTCAGATTGTTATTAGACAAATGCGAAAATTGGTGTGAAACATTTATAGGCGAGGGTGAACCTGATCGTTGGTGTGGTGTAAACAGTTGGTGACGATACGACGTCACCCTATATGACGGTATATGCGAGGGTAAACCTGATTGTTGGCGTGGCGTAACAGCTCGTGGCGACAAAACGCCACGCTATATATAGTAGTGTGTAAGTGAGACGGAGCGACGCGATGTTGTATTGCCGCCATTTTCCGGAAAAAAGAATATAATATTTTATTAATATTTTATGCCCTATGAATTCATGTCGTAATCTGTTCTTTTATGCATATATACTTGTACAAAATAATTTCGACGTTTCACATCTGCCAAGCATCCTGAGCGATGGCACTCTTTTTTATGTAAAAGATTTTTTAAATGATAAGAAACTATGACGTATAACTGCATAGAAAATGAAATAAAATTACATTATTAAATTAATACTTGCAATTGCCCCTAAAACGTGGTCCCTAAATGTAGGCCTCATATCAAGACTCAAAGTCGCTCAGCGTGCTATGGAACGGGCTATGCTCGGGATTTCTCTGCGAGATAGAATCCGGAATACGAAAATCCGCAGAAGAACGGGTGTAACCGACATAGCACGAAGAATTAGCACGCAGAAGTAGCAATGGGCAGGCCACATCGCTCGACGAACCGACAACCGCTGGGGAAGAAAGGTTCTCGAGTGGCGACCACGCATCGGATGACGCAGTGTAGGACGCCCCCCCACTAGGTGGACCGACGACCTAGTGAAAGTTGCTGGGCGTCGTTGGATGCAGGCGGCATAGGACCGCACATTGTAGCGCAACATGAGGGAGGCCTACGTCCAGCAGTGGACGGCAATAGGCTGAAATGAATGAATGAATGAATGACTTGCAATTGCTGTTACAAATATTTTGTGAATTGAATTAATATTTTGTACATCAGTAAATAGGTAGAATATGGCTAGCGCTTAAAATGTAAGAACTGTGAACTATACCCGTATTCTGACAAATAAATTATTATTATTATAAGAATATAATTCATCAACACAACTTAACCATGTGTGTCGTAAACAATATCAAATCAAATCAGTCTGTTCTAGAAAATGCCAACTCGGAATAAAACCCTATATGCATCTGTCGGACCAGTGTGGTGAAATTTTCCTCCTACTGTAGATTAGGCTAGACCAGCAGTGATTTCTAAATGATTTGAGATAACGATTATGGTATTCAAATATGGAAACATACTTGAAAAATCACTTGATAAAAAATCTTTCGTAAGGAGAATGATAAAAAAAAACCTTTCGTAATGAGAAAACGAAGAAAAATTAAGTGTCTTAATTAGAAAATTAATTGTAATGCATTTCTATTAAATGTTGATTTAAGTCCTAAAAGCGGTAATATATTTTTTGCCTCCCAGTATTTCATGTCGCCAGCCAGTAAAAAGCAAACAATAATTTAGATAATTCTAGATTTAGATATATTTTAATATCTTAAATATACTAGTATTGTTTTATCCAAAGATACAATAATGAGGTTTTATGTGAAATAAACAAATAAGCTTCACGATTTGTTTTGCCACGTCAAACCGGAGCAAGAATTTTAGCATTTCAGAGCGATGGCTAAGTAGCTGTTAAACAACTAGTTAAAATATTCTATCGGGTACTCAGTAAATAGACCTGTACAAAAACAGAAAACTACCATCGCATCCTTTAAGGATCTTAAACGTATCCAACGTAAGGGTATTCTATTCTCAGTCGGTCAATACACGGACGAAAATAAATTTTATTCATCATGATTTAAAATGAATTCGAATGAGAAGTAAAATTACGCTATATTCGGATACGCCAATCACGTGCAAATGTTTAATCGCTCATGATAAATCAAATTGTAATTTCAATTTTTCACTCCATTACACAAGCCTCAAGTGATTTCGTTAAACGTTACGTCAAAAAGATACATGCGTATTTTAATAAAAATGATTTTTAAATAATAATATCGTTGCAAAAATTCATCAATCATTACCATTATTGGTCATTTATTTGAATGGAAACCATCGAGTGAATATTTAAAATCGCAATACTGATTTCTTCGCCACAGATTCCACAGTAATTAAAAAGTAGTTTTTAATAAATTCATCTTTTCGGCTCATACACTTCCCTCTACGGGGCTCGAGCCTCCTCCACAATTGGTAGGAAATGGATCTTACTATACCATGCTAGTCAGACGGGTTGGTAGAGAGTTTTGTTTCGAGTTTTCCTTTTCTTGCATAAATGTTATTTGCTTACTATATCCCTTAGTCGTCTTTTACGACACCCACCGGTAATATAGGGTGAATTGTATTCTTGTTCCGTCATCACACGGATTTTAATAAGTAGTTCTATCTATTTAGGATCTCAATTAATGTATTTATAATTTGTATTACCCATATTCCGTGTAGTGATGGACTAATGACACAATTTACCACCCCCTTTCTTGCCTGTAGATGCCCGACTAAGTTAACGTATATGAGCTGAAATGATGTACATGGTGACATAGAATTCCATATGTCACCAATTCTTATTTTACTATAAGTGTTGATCTAATTGTCTGAAGAATTACTCGTCAATGGGCAGCAGCACTCTTCTGAGAAAGAAAGCAAGCACGCACATACCTACACAACAAGAATAATACATATTTAAATATACATATTATTACATATTAAACTTCCTAAGAACGTGCTTAGCCGATTCTTACGATTCGCACGGCAAGGTAAGGGGAGGTGACCCATTCTATTCCACCCCTCACCACATGAAAATAATAGAAATACTGACTACCTAAAATACTGTACTAGTATTATCTTTCACATCGATAAAAACACATTTGAAAAAAAATAAACATAAATATCTTTTGAAAACAATAATTCATCAGAAATATTGATTAATTAAATAAATAAGAGTATTTACATCAAAATGCTAGTTATTTAACAAACAAAACAATACAAAGAAAACAAGATTCTAACAATGATTCTATTGACAGTCCGCCCCTATAGAGACATCCAAATTAACAAAACTTAATTACAGGGAAACGAAAAGCAAACTTTTCGTTGCAAACAACACCAGGTTTTTACTAAATAAGAGACTGAATTCTTGATACAATTAAAACTTGGATAGCAATGAACACTGCTTAGATCGAGGACTGCATGCCATATCATGTTCTATCCTGTACATTCGAATATCCCAATATACCTATATATATTCTCAACATAATCTGCTCTTTATATAATAAGTTATGTTAGTTACACTCGACAATGTTTGTACCGATTTGGCTGAAAATTAATGGGGAGGTAGCTTAGAACCAGGAGACGGATATAGGATACTTTTTATCCCGTTTGATCGCGTTCCCGTTTTCCGTTCGATAACATGTCAAAGAAACGTAGTATAACAAAAACGCATTTGATATGTAATAAAACGCAAATGACAGCTAAACGTAATTGTGTCTATAGTTAAGTGTGGTTGAAAATTTAATAATTATAATTTTGTTAGATATCAATATCAGTAATTTGTATTCTCTTTGAATCATCATTAACAATACCGCGACCAAGACGATCGAATCTTTCCGGACAAAGCTGTAATGGTTCTTCCATGGACTATTTTTTCGGAAATTTAGAAAATATATTTACGACTAAAATTATGGCGCTACGAAGTTCGCCGGGTCAGCTAGTATAAAATATTTTCAAGTATATAAACCCGGTGTGGTGACAGAATAAAAATTTAATTCACAACACCCTCTCTTGCTCATGGGTGTTGTAAAAGACGACTAAGGGATTAAATATGCATATAATATTTATACACGAGAAATAAATTCGACAAAAACGTCTGACCAGCGTGGTGCAGTAAGTCAATTGCCCTCCCACAGTGGAGGCCAATAGTAGGACTTATATGAGCTGAAATGATGTATGATGATATAAATTTAAACCATAGAAAAATGAAGATTAGTATCCACCAAAGGCAAAGCATCAGCACCGCTGGCTTGCCTAAATGGCGTTAGAGAGATGCATTACGACAGCTTCCCTTCCGACGCTCCGGATATTAAGGCCAAGGCATGACCCAACCATGAGTTTATCCAGTCTACCTGGAAACGTAATGGTATTCAACTATACATTTCTTGCGATTATTTCTCCCACGTACGTGCAGCATCTGGAATGAAGTACTTTTTTTATAGTAGGCAATGGTGAATAAACTACCTACTACTGGGTTTCTTCCAGCGCTATGACAAGTCTTTCTTTGAACGAGGTTTAAAAAGAGGATTTTCTTCACGGTAGGCAACGACGTAGCTATGCTGCTGGTTTTCTAAAGGTCCATGAGTAGCAGTATAACTTACCATCAAGTGTGCTGCTTAGTCGTCTGCTACCATCAGCAATAATTTATAATAATATTAAAGCTATTGATGTAATATTGTTAACACTATTAACTTTTGACCTACATATCATTTCGGGTAAGACAAATGTTGACTTAATCCTTGTAAATAAGGCATATGTGTAAACAGTTGACGTGTATTTACAAGAATTAATTGTAATGAAATATATTTGTAGTGGTTTGATGAGTCTTTGTACTAACGAAGGCTTATTGCATGTCAATTATATTAGTCTTTCGGTAATTGACAAGGCTATTTAAATAATAAAAACGGTCAAAAAGTACACAAAATAGTCATGAAGACCGCCGACAGAAGTGAAAACTTAAAACTATGAACAAACAATTACTATTTTTGAATATTCAAATTAATTTATTGATCTTAAATATTTATAATTTGTAAATGAGATTTTTATCATTATCTGATTTTGACATCAGCTTAGACATAGCGACATTGATACCTTGAGATATAGTGTTAGCGTTAACACGTCACGTGACAGTGTTGATGACGATTTATATGAATTTACCACTCATCCAAATCTGTCTATAGTAACTTGCACTTTAAGAAGAGTTTTATATTATACTAGCTGACCCAACAGACGTTATTCTGTTCAAATAAAATAAAAGGAATTCTCCTCGAAATCGACAGTAGCGCTACCTACCGGTTCCAATTGTGAATCTAAACCTTTCTCGAATCTCCTTGAACATACACAAAAAAATTCATCAACATCGGTCGAACCGTTTAGGAAGAGTTCAGTGCTGTCACTGAACTCCGAAATCTTTATATATATATAAAGATTTATTATTCATTACATTCATACATTTATATTATTTTAATAATTTAAGAATCCGCCTACTACAGATCTCAATATGGCGGTGTTAAGACTACGGCGATAACCATAACCATAATGGCGAAAGTTGTAGTAGACAGTTTCCAAAAGAGTAGCAAAAATAAAGGGCCAACTCTTTAACAATAGCAATCGAAGAGTAGCAATCAAAGAGAGAAAAGAGAAAAAAGATGTATGAATACTATGATGAATGTGAATAAAAAGAAAGAGAAAGACTTGAGGCAAGAAGAAATCTGTTATCTCGGCCTATTTACATTACGCTTAATATATCTAAGCCTTAATAAGTATATTTTTATCTGCTTATATTAGTAAAATTTGCTTTTTATATGTAGTAGGAACTCACTGTCAACAGTCTTCTATATACAGCTACGGCTAATCCATCCAGGGAGATATCAAAACTCTCGCTGAAAATCGACATGTAGTAGCAATTTATTACTGCACTTCTTTCGGCGACAAAACCCAAAGCCCAACATTCTAAAGGTAAAAGTATCACTGAACGTCATTGCACCCTTCCCTTTCTTCACGATAGGTAGCGGCGTAGCAAAGATTCACGATTGCAGTATCACTTACCGTTAGTTGGTTTGTTTGCTCGTTTGCCACCAAAGACAATAAAAAAAAATCTTTAAAATTAAGGCATCCATTGATTGCATAGAGTTTATAGATAAACAAATCCATCGGTTAACATGTTTCAGGTCTGAGAGTACTCCATTGACAGTCATGCGATAATTGAACTGGGAACAATTAGCCATCGAGTGGTTAATATCCGCGGTGCTGTCACTACACGATTGGGTCCCCCGGCAATGGACACTCAAACATGTGAAGTGTAAATCGATTCATCGGTTGAGAGTGACAAGGTGGCTCTGGATGTTATTGAACCTTTTATGAGGTTAATTCTATTAATCAAGGGATAAAATAATTTTAAGTTTATTTTTCGTACAATTAATTTTGTGAATTTATATTTAACTAGCTTTTGCCCGCGGCTTCGCCCGCGTAAAAATTTACTTGCATATTGAACTATTATCGCAAAGAATATTATCGGCATAAAGAGTATTATATTTCTTAATTTAAGAAATACTCTATCTACGTGTCAATTTTCATCCAAATCTGCTCAACAGTTTAAGCGTGATTGAGTAACAAACATCCAAATATCTTCACAAACTTTCACATTTGAATATTACTTCCAGCCTTGTAGTTCAGAATGCCGTGCAAATACGATGATAAATATGCCTTTCTTTAGTCTCTGATAACGTACTTATCCATTGGTGAAAAAAAAATTATATCAATCAAACATCCGCAGTTTCATTCACGTAGAAATTCCCATGCCAATACCGAGATAAAAAATGCCTATGTTACTCGCTGATATTATAAATTTACACACATACCAAAAAAAAAATAATATAAATCCCAAAAATATCAGAGATATAAATTGCCTATGTTACTCGCTGACAACATAGGTAGCTTTCCATTGGTGAAAGAATTTTAAAAATTGCTCGACATCCCCCGGTATAGTTCTCGTTCCTGGGCAAATACCGGGATGAAAATAGCCTTTCACTGATAATATAGCTTTTCATTAGTGAATTAATTTTTAAAACCATTAAATTCCCGTGATTTCACCGACATTATACCCGATCCCGTAGAAATATCGGGATAAAAATAGCTTAAATATGTTACTTGTATAAAAATAGCTTTCCATTAGTGAAATAATTTTAAAATCGACTTAATTCAGCCACACCGGGATAAAATATAACGTGGGATAAAATATAGTCTAAGTACCTTATGTAGTCTAAGTACCTTGTGTAAAATATAGTCTAAGTACCTTATGTACGACTGGTAGACCTGATGGTAAAATATAATCAACATCGGTCCAGCCATTTTGAAGATTACCTGTAACGAATAGACAGACAGACAAAAAATTTGGACCGTATTGTGTGAGCATAAATAAAACCTATTATTTTGATAGACAAACAAATGCTTCAAATTTATTTATTTGTAGAGATAGAAAATTGGAATAATATCTTGATTGTAACTTACTGTCTGGTAGCTGCTAGAAATATTACCACGCTTTCATTGTTCGTGGGTATCGCAAAATACTACTAAGACAAAGATTTACATCGACCTGGACCGGTGATGCCGTCTGGCCAACAATGTCGTGCGCCAGGTCATAAAATGTTGCTAGAACCTTTGCAATATATCTACGATGGCAGAAGAGATATGTAGGTACTCACCTACATATCGCGTCGATCCAAAGTAATTAGGATAAGAGAAAGATAATGATGATATATCATTGGCTGGGTGTCTTCGACTATATGTGTTTTATCCTTTTGGGGCACCCCAAAATTGTTTCTTAGTGAGTGCTTACCCCAAATAACCGATCGGTATACAAAATTTCACATTCTTAGGCCCGGTATCTTTGGCTATACACTTTCACCCTCTTAGGGGTTGAATTTCCAAAAATTCTTTGTTATAGCTCGTTTATCCTTGCCAAAAATTTTTTCATAGTGCTTGGTAAGTGAGCACTAAGAAAATCTGGGGGTAATCCAAGAAAGCCGACCGTGTATTAATATGATCCTTCCTAGGCTCAGTGATTTCGGTTAAACACTTTTCACCCCCTTAGGGCTAAAATTGCAAAAATCTCTCTTTCCCAAGAAAGGAAACTTTATACAAAATTCCATGTTTCTAGGCCTAATGATTTCGGCTATATATTTTGCACCCCTTTAGGAGTTGATTTTAATAAAATAATTTCTTAGAGCTCACTTACAACAAAAGAAAGAGAATTGCATAGAAAGTTTTACGTTCCTAGCTCCAAGAGTTTCGTCTATACGCTTTTCACCCACTTAAGGGGGTGATTTTCCAAAAATCCTTTGCTAGTGCTCGTGTACCCCAAGAAATAAGACGACGTAAAAAGAAAATACTTTCCCCTATTTCAACCCCTTATATCTATTTTTTCGCGATAAAAAGTAGCCTTATATCCTTTCTCAAGCTTTAGTTTATCTCTGTACCAAATTTCTTCAAAATCGGTTAAGTGGTTTCGACGTGAAAGGCTATATGCTTTTCAACCCCCTTTTTTTGGGTTGGGCTGTAGTTGGCGCGCTCCTCGCACCACTCCGTCCGGGCACCCCAAGAAATACGATGGTGTAAAAAAAAATACGTTTCTAGGCCCAGTGGTTTCGGCTGTATGCTTTTTGATATTTTAGGGGTTGAATTTCCTCCCCATGTAAATGGAATTTCCAAAAGGCTTGAGCGAATATTTATTCATTTCTTATTAGGTGCCTCAATACAAAGATTGGTGGTTCGATCATAGAAAATGACGAATTTCCATACAAAATGTCATCCCCTATTTCAACCCCTTATACCCATTTTTTGCGATAAAAAGTAGCCTATATCCTTTCTCAAGCTTTAGTCCATCTCTGTACCAAATTTCATCAAAATCGGTTAAGTGGTTTCGACGTGAAAGGCTATATGCTTTTCACCCCCTTAAAGGGGTGAATGCCCAAAAATCCTTTGCTAGTGCTCGTGCACCCCAAGAAATACGACGGTGTAAAAAAAAATACGTTTCTAGGCCCAATGGTTTCGACTGTATGCTTTTTGGTATTTTAGGGGTTGAATTTCATCCCTATGTAAGTGAAACTACCAAAACGCTAGAACGAATATTTATTTATTTATTATCAGGTGCCTTAATACAAAGATTCACGGTTCTATCATCAAAAATGACGAATTTTCATACAAAATATCATCCCCTATTTCAACCCCTTTTACCCATTTTTTCGCAATAAAAAGTAGCCTATATCCTTTTTCAAGCTTTAGTCCATCTCAGTACCAAATTTCATCAAAATCGGTTTAGACGCGAAAGACTATATGTTGTTCACCCCCTTAAGGGGATGAATTTCCAGAAATCCTTTGCTAGTGCTCGTGCACCCCAAGAAATACGATGGTGTAAAAAAAATACGTTTCTAGGCCCAGTGGTTTCGACTGTATGCTTTTTGGTATTTTAGGGGTTGAATTTCATCCCTATGTAAGTGAAACTACCAAAACGCTAGAACGAATATTTATTTATTTATTATCAGGTGCCTTAATACAAAGATTCACGGTTCTATCATCAAAAATGACGAATTTTCATACAAAATATCATCCCCTATTTCAACCCCTTATACCCATTTTTTCGCAATAAAAAGTAGCCTATATCTTTTCTCAAGCTTTAGTCCATCTCTGTACCAAATTTCATCATAATCGGTTTAGACGTGAAAGACTATATGTTTTTCACCCCCTTAAGGGGGTGAATTTCCAAAAATCCTTTGCTAGTGCTCGTGCACCACAAGAAATACGATGGTGTAAAAAAAAAAAATACGTTTCTAGGCCCAGTGGTTTCGGCTGTATGCTTTTTGTTATTTTAGGGGTTGAATTTCATCCCCATGTAAATGAAATTTCCAAAACGCTTGAACAAATATTTATTTATTTATTATTAGGTGTCTTAATACAAAGATTCGTGGTTCTATCATCGAAAATGACGAATTTCCATACAAAATGTCATCCCCTATTTCAACCCCTTATACCCATTTTTTCGCGATAAAAAATAGCCTATGTCCTTTCTCAAGCTTTAGTCCATCTCTGTACCAAATTTTATCAAAATCGGTCCAGTGGTTTAGACGTGAAAGCGTAGCAGACAGACAGACAGACAGACAGAGTTACTTTCGCATTTATAATATTAGTAAGGATTATTCAAAATTTTCCGTGTGGTATTAAGAATACAATTCACCATCTCCTTTCTCGACCGTAGGTGTCATTAAAGACGATAAAGGGATTAAATATGTACATAAAATTTATGCAAGAGAAGGAAAACTTGAAATGAAAACCTATATCAATACATTTTACCAGCATGGTATAGTAGGTCAAATTACCTCTTATTGTAGAGAAGTCTGGAGCCCAACGTGAGACGTATATAAGCTGAAATGAGGTATGAATGATTCGAAACTAGCTGACCCGCGCGACATCGTCTGCATCAAATAGCATAAGAAAATTGAAGAGATTGGGTTGTAAGTCGACCCAATCGCATAACCTGCAGCGCACGCAATAGAATCTCGAAAGTTGTAAAAAAGGAGATCTTTGTTTTAAAAACGTCGATCGTCCATTGATGTTTTGTTGATTGATTGTTCATTGATGAATTTACAGATATGTAAATTATATCCCTTTAGCATTCTCTAAGACACCCACGTTCAAGATGGAGGGTGGTGAATCATATTCTTACCCCGTCACCATATGGTAAGGGATGGATCTATAGTCTCAATATCTTGTCTTGTTGGTGTCGCCTAGTTCTGTCGGATAAACCCTTGAAGACCCTGGTAAAGTGAAGACTGGTGCCAATAGTCAGTGCAAATGATGACAGATGGGTATAATACGATTGGTTCTGGGGCTGCACATTATAACTTTCTTCGACCAGCACTGCTTAGCTGCGGAATAATTTATTAATACCTATTAAAAAAGTACAGAAAAGTAAGGTAATAATAGAATAGTAACCATCACGTTATGAATAAAGAATTTATAGCACGTGTTTTCTGTTTTACTTTAAGTAAAATAAGATATTAAAGTCATTTAGAATATTTCCTGCAAATAACGTAACCAGACAAGATATAAAGACTTAATATCTCCTACGGCAAAACCAACTAACCAACTATTTTAATTACTGCCTAAGGATTTTAAATATAAAATGTTGTTTTATCTTAGAACTTTATAAGCGAGGAATAAAGACTTGGCTGGGCGAACTTCAGCAAAAAAAAATGTAATAAGTATTTATCTCAATGTTATAACTTGTGCTATTTTTCATAACTCCAAGCGATTGGGCTGCAGTGACCTACTGGGAAGTATCACGTAACTGGCATTTGTAAAAACCCTTTTGGAATCTAACCTTTTTGCTCGAGCTTATATTTTATTTGCTGACGTTTTTTTTTGGCATACCTTTTTCCTGTTTTCTGGTTTGTTTTCTCCTTGTTTGTGATTAGATGTATATATAAATACGTGAGTTTATACATATTATATGCTTTTAGGTAAGTGTGCATTCTAAACATTGCTTTTTGTTTTAAGAACGTTTATGACGATGATATTTTTTTTTTTTAAAAACCCATATGGCATAGCACTCTCTTACTTTCCTGTTTGCGTTTTAATAAACGGCCGAACCACAGGTCACAATCTCTTCCTTTTTCGTGGGTGATTGTAAGCGGCGAGTAAGAGACTCAATAGGAAAACATCATTACATGAAATGGTAAACTTGAAATAAAACGCTATACCTTCAAGACTCACCAGCGAAGTAAGTCATTTCGTTCCCATCATCGGGGAGGTTCCAGTTCAGCAATAGGTTGTTGTAGGTTGTAGCAGTGGGATAGTGATGAATTAAAAATGCGCCACAAAATTCTCCTGTGAAACTTGTGATACCAAGTGCAATTGCTAAACCGTCTGCCAAACATAGCCACTATCACATCATCACACTTCCGGTTATCCAAATCTATTCTAGTACTTCGTTATGCATAGATATTGGCGCAAGAGTAATAAAAGCTGTCTACAGTATTATAAATATCTACATTCCAACGCCACTTAAATTTCTATAAAGATCACACTGGAACAAAATCAGGCAAACGTGTCATGAATACTAACTTGGCACAAACAAATTGCATTACCAAGCTAAATGCTCCAAACTAAAAAGTTACAAGTGCATTTGAACATACGAGCATGCAAAAATGTTACGTTAACAACGAATACTTCTCTTTTTCCGTACGCCTGGTGAATGCCGTCGAGTTGTAAAAAAATACAAACAATAAAAGACTAGGAGATGCGAGAGACGAGTTTTCGCCGCCCTTGCCATAAAATTAAATGGGTAGAGGGCTTTTTGCGGAATGGTTCGCGAACGCGGCTTTGGTAGCAGGTTTGGAAAATCGTGCGAGTTAAAACTCCGTCGAGGGTTGCGGCTGTGGTCAGAGAAGGACGTAAGTACTGTGGTTGCAACTATGTTTGCTGTTTCATTCTGAATTTAAATTGGTCTGTAGATTGGGAAGCAAATGAGTATAGGTATGACGTTGTGGTTAAAAGAGGCGAGCTTCTGACCAGCACGTTTAGTTTCAAATAAGTTCATGCCTGTCCTTTTAATTATTTAGAACATTAGCCGAGGTAAAGTGGCAATATTGTCCTATTTAGTTTTGTAAAAACCTATTTCCTTTACATAGAAGATACTCGAAATGTAATCAGACAAAAATATAACTATCTATATATTTGCGGTGTAAGTAGTATTAACAGTTTTTGACGAATACTTGTCTTTAAAAAATTATAGCATTGAAACTTTGTATGTACATAATTCATGTGGACAATCTTTATGTATATGATTCTTCTCTCCGTATGTGTGTGTGTGTGTGACTGCACTTCTCCTAAACGGCTGAACCGAATTTGATGATTTTTACTCGTCTTTATGTATGCGGCTGTCCATTGATCAAAAAATATTTAGATTAGTGATTTAGACATGAAATGTTAACAAACGAACGAATAAACTTGCTTTTCCATTTATAAGTAATAATGTATAATTTAATAGACAAGAGCAAATTATTAAAAAAAAATGTTATCTAAAGCCAAAATAACGTTAAAAATAATTTGATCACTGCATTTTATTTATACTTACTAATATTATAAATGCGAAAGTAAGTTTTTTGTTTGTTACGCTTTCACGCTTAAACCACTGAACCGATTTCAAAAATTCTTTCACCAATGGAAAGCTATAATATCAGCGAGTAACATAGGCTACATTTTATTCCGGTATTTACAAGGGAACCGGGGCTACGCGGGTAAAGTGACTGAACCCGAAGCGAAGCGAGGGCGGGTTGCTAGTATGTAAATATACCTAAGATTTCAATATACATACCTTTAGTTTTATTACACAAATTAAAACTACTATAATATATATAGAATACTAGCAACCCGCCCTCGCTTCGCTTCGGTTTCAGTCGCCTTACTCGCGGCGTAGTTCCCGTTCCTGTGGGAATACCGGGATAAAATATAGCCTATGTTACTCCCTGATATTATAGCTTTCCATTGGTGAAAGAATTTTTGAAATCGGTTCGGTGGTTTAAGCGTGATAGCGTTACAAACAAACAAACAAACAAACAAACATCCTTACTTTCGCATTTATAATATTAGTATGGATACCTAAGTGATTTAATAAAAGCATTTTCTTGCTTTCTTTCATTTAAAATTCATGTTATTTGCTAAGTTATCAAATATGTTAAAGAAATTATTGCTTATTTTATGACTTATAAACATCAAGCAGTAAAACGGTGCGCTTTTGTAGTGATTGTACGTTAAATACAAGAATACTAAATACATTTCTTGAGTAAACAGGCAAACGTATTATTATGATCTGTTGGTAAATGTAGACTTTGAGAGGCATGGTTTTACTTATTATGTGTATTATGTGTATAAAGATTGTGGTTGAAATTTTGTTAAACAAAAACAAAGAATAATAAAGGATTATATAAATCTCGTTAATAATGTACCGTTGAGTTCGTCCGTATGGTGACGGAGTAAGAATACAATTCACCACCCACTTTATAGCCCGTGGGTATCGTATAAGACGGCTAAGTATTTTTTATGTTTACGCGAGTATTACACGTCTATACCAATAAATAAAATTGAAGTGTCTGTTTGTAATGTCAAAATAATAGGCTTTTTTCATGCTCACACGGTTATTTGCACGACGCCTATGCCTAAAATAGCAATTAAAAAATTTTTGTCTGTCTGTCTGTTTGTTCCGGGTAATCTTCAAAACGGCTGGATCGATTTCAAAAATTCTTTCACCAATGGAAAGCTATAATATCAGGGCGTAAACTAGGCTATATTTTATCCCGGTATTCCCACGGGAACGGGAACTACGCGGGTAAAACGACTATAACCTATAACCGAAGCGAAGCGAGGGCGGATTGCTAGTTGTAAATAAAACTATTTTACGAATTTTCGAGCGTTCATGGTCATGGGCGGACAGACGCTGTCAAGTGTTCAAAAGGTCGGGCAATCAAAAATCAAATAGAAACACAATAAAATCCGTAAAATAATTTTATTTACAGACAACTTTTAATATACATACCACATACAATGCAAGAAAAGGAAAACATTGAAATAACACATTACCAACGCGTATATATATATATATATATTTTTTTTTTTTCAGGATCTCGAAAACGGCTGCAACGATTTTGATGAAATTTGGCATACTAGAAATTTCGGGGCCAAAAAATCGATCTAGCTAGGTTTTATTTATAGAAAATGTTGTTTTGTCGATGTTTTTAGCTAATCAATACAATGACATAAAATGTTATTGAAATTCTCTGACAATGAATAAGAGTTCAAATTTCGTCGTCGTTGTCAAGAGTGTCAATAGCTCAATCGGGAAGTTGTCCAGTTTTCTTTTTGTTTTGTTTTAGCATTCAAACAGAGTGGGATCGAATCTCGGTGTTATTATTATTCTCTTTTTGTAATTTTTGATATTTTTTTCATTATTAAATTTTTATTTTTTATTAAACTAAATAAATTCGACAAAAATACAACAAAAATATACCGAGCGAAGCTCGGTCAATCAGATATTACTTATTTAAACGCAAACCGTTGAAATATTATTTTAAAGTTCATGCTAACATGATTTTACTTTAAAAATATTTACCTTCCTTTTTGACCACTTATGTAGAGTTTTGCAATTACCCAAGCACTTCGCCTGAGGTAATACAAACATGTTTATACTGAAAAGAAAACACTTATCTGCATTTTAGAAATTACCTTTATTTTTGCTGTCTTTTTAACATACGTACGTCATTATTATCATTCTTATCTTATTCCAATTGAGGTCGACGCAATATGTACCTACTCATCTTCCATAGTACATATTACAAAAGTTATTAGCGATAGTTTTATGAATTTCGACTGCCTGAGGTCAACCATCCTTGGAAATGTAAACTTGATATGAGATGGAGTTGGCCAGAGCCAATGTAAAGCATACAAGACGTCTAAGGGACGTCTAAAAGGTCATGTACGACACCCAGAAGCAATATAAGTGTTGGTAGTATACCGGTCGTAATTGATCGAATCAAAAAGATGGAATAACGACCGATTCGATCACCAATTAGTTATGGCCGGATAGTTTGTGATCGATCGATCGCGAGCGATCAACAAGACCCGCCTCGATCCTCGTGAACGACAACCGACCGAGATAGATCTCGGTCAGTTGTTCAATTCAATCGGTTACACAGACAACGCGATTCAATCTTTTTAATTCGATCAATCGACACTGGTACAGTTCATGGTATACATAAGTGCTACTATACAGCAGCTTTAATGTGTGTGTGTTTGTGTCGACTTATATACGCCCTACTGCTGGGCTCGAGCCTCTTCCACAATAGAAGGGAAGTTGACCCGCCATGCCACGCTGATCAGACGAGTTGGCATATTCCGTTGGCTTATTTCGAGTTTTCGTTCTCTTGCATAAATATTATATGCATATTCTATGTCTTAGTCGCCTTTTAAGATATCCACGCGTAGGACGGGCTGGTGAATTGTATTCTTACTCCGTCACTACACGAAAAGCTTTAACTTATGTACGCATTATTACAATGTCATTCTGATCACATTTTGGTAATTTTTATTCTTTTTTCTTGCACACGGTGGCAAACGAGCAAATAGTACACCTGATGGTAAGTGATACTGTCGCTCATGGATCTTTGGTAGGCCGCTACTCTTAGGTAGGCAGCTACCATAAAAAAAAAATTAAAAGAAGTTTGAATGCGTGTAATGAGGTTCAGTGATATTAAAGGCATCACCAACACCTACCACACGCAAACGCCCTCAGAAAATTAGTCTTCGGCTCTCTTGGTTACCAAACGAAGCGCAGTAACAAATTACTCAGATGTCAAATTTCTGCTAGAGTGTGGTACTACCCCGGACGGACCGGCCGGCAGCTGTAGAGAAACAACTGTCAGCAGTGTGGTCCTACCACTTGGTTAAAGTGAACGGGGAATATTCATGACCTTGAATATCTGTATATGTTAATGCATAAGTATATAGTTATTGAAGCTCACTGTTCTTTCATATAGTTCAAGGTAAAACAATCCATCATAAGTTGATCGAGATTCGGCGTAAAACAGTGCTCAATTCTTAACCCAATGACATACGCCAGGAGTTGTTTAACTTAAATAATTGATTGAATTATGCGATATATAGGGGAAATCCATCATTCATTTGGGAATCTATACAAATAAATAAAATTGAAGTGTCTGTTTGCAATGTCAAAAAACTGCTTAAAAACTACTTTCAAAATTATTATCTGTCTGTTTGTCTCGGGTACCCCTCTGAATAGCTGGACCGATTTTAATAATATTTTATTACCAGGTACCTATTATAATTATTTATAAATAATTTAATAATTAAATCTTTATTCTCATTGCAACTTTCAATTTCAGGAAACAGTTACTTTGATATAAGCTTTAAATGAATCATCATTTGCCTACCCTCATCCCACGCTAAGTGGGGTCGGCACAACATGTTCTTACCTTCCATAGCCTCCTATCGGCCGTCATATCTGCACTCACTGTTTTCATATGCATGTCGTCATTGACACAGTCCATCCATCTCTTTTAGGGCCACGCTTGTTACGTCCATCCACAATCATATCAATATCCCTCGTCATCACATATCCAAACCAAGACCATCTCGCGCTCCTAATCTTCTCTATCACAAATACCACTTTCAGACTTCCTCAATATATTCATTTCTTATCTTATCTAACCTTGTTAGCCCACACATCCATCTCATACGCATCTCTGTAGCATTCACTATTGTCTCGTTAGACAAATATAAAAAAAAATCTTGGTAGTGATACCATAAATAAAAGGAATACCATTGCAGCCCGGTGTTGAAACCGGCTGCCACATTAGCAAAAGAGCGTAAATTTAAATTTTACCTGTTCTGAACTTTGCTCTATTACACAATTAGCATGCGATTCCGTTTGCTCTTGTAACTGTAAAAAGTTTTACTATTAGAATTTCTACGGTAATACCTTTTCGAATAACCTTAAGACTAATTTTATTCCGTAGTAGAACTGTGTATTAGTCGCAGTAGATATCGTAAAACTCCGTTAATGTACCCATTTTCACGATAGCACAGCACTATGGTGTTAAAGTTTGGTATACACTGAGACAATATCTATACATTACTGTAATAAAGGAATTCTAGATTACTTTAGTTCCTGTATTTATATTTATTAGTGAATTACATAGACATACTTGTTGTGTAATGGCGGGTACAATTGCAGCAACCCCTACATTATGTAAGGGTGTCGCAAAAGACGACTAAAAGCTTAAGATTGATCATCATTACAGCCCATACACATCCTACTACTGGGATCGAGCCTCCTCCATGATTGGACGGAAGCTGACTCGTCATGCCATGCTGGTCAGATGTGTTAGTACATGGTTTTATTTCGAGTTTTCCTTCATTTGCATGGGGCGAAAAGATAACGAACATACATACATACACACTTTTAAATTTTCTTTTTTTTTTAAACAACTTTATATGTACTTATTTATTTTGGCTAGGGAATGGTCAGCGCACCCGCCGCCCACCTCCGTCCGGGGATATGGAGGGGCGGCGCGCGGCCCCACCTGGAGCACGTCGCCTTCGTCGTTGGGCTGACCACCGGTGCCAATTTCCTTGTCGTCAGTGGTAAAAAACCTTCTAAGAAAATAATCCTTGTATATGGGTAACTTTATTTGACGGTACAAATTACAACCAGACTTAGAACAACAACTTGTCGATTGAACATAATGTTATCCTGCGTGGGATTTGAACCCACCACACTGGCACGGTCTTAACCACTTCGCCACATGTGTCATCTATTCATTTTTCATTTCATTCAACAAAAAATCTTTATAATACATGTTAGTGTGATGTTATACGAAAAATCTTAGTGTATATCAACTTTAACACTAGATTGTTGTATTTAACGCAACGAGTATGATGATTAGTCTTATAAATCGTGTGTAGACATTCTGCCTACATCCAATACATTTAGATTTATATCGAATCGTAACGTTCAATGTAACTGACATTTATGACTTTGACATCGTAAACTAACTGTAAGTCGAAGTAAAGGTCATGTTAGAACACGCAGACGTTTTACGTTTCATCAACTGTTTTAGACGTATGTACGCACGTAAAATGCTTCGATATTGGCACATGTTCTCATAAAATTCCTTCCTAAATTTGTGTTTGAATGTTGTATGTAGCGTTATGATGACAATAAAATGTTTAGTAACATTTTGGACGCAAGCGAATTGTATTTGGATACCTAGTTATTCAAACTAGACTTAAAAATTCCATAGATGGATAAGTGGTGGAGATCATACAGTCTTGGGTTCGATTGGACTTGGACACAAATTAATATTTTGAGTCTGGGTATAGCTTGTGTCTGTTAATTGTATGATTGTTAAGCTGGGGGCAAAACACTCCTTGATTACGTAGTGCAGTTTTCTTTTTAATACAAAAACAAAACTGATGTGTGCAAACCACGTGAATAAAGTAAAAACTTCAACGAGGCGATTCATTTTTACCTACTATCACGCTAGTCAAATGGGTTTGTATAGGGTATTATTTCGAGTTTTCCTCCCTTACTTGGGACATCATATGCGTGTTATGTTAAAAAATGCTTCCTTAGACGATGAGGACTTACTTTATTTGAACAAGCGTTACACAGTCGAGCATGACGGCTCAATATTATTCAATACCCACAAAAAAACAGAGCGATCCTAAAAAAACCATTATAAAACTGCTACGGCAAGCCTCTTACTTTTCTGTGGAAGGTGGTGTAAACACATTATATGTCTACTAGTTCTAATAAAAAACAACTTCTTAAGAATACCTAATTACTTAGAGCACGTAATTATAAATACATTAAATCACACAGTCTACAAAGAAACCAGTATGCATGCAACGAGCATTATCTAACTGTATATCAAATTACAATATCCTGTAGACTGCGGCTCGACCTGGGTGTCCAGGCGTGTTTACCTGAGTGTACTATGTGCCGTAATTACCTTTTTATTTTCACGCCGTCAGACCACCAGCCGTCTTGTACAGCGCGAAAATCGGAGGCCAATATTTGATATTTATTTAGCAGAAGACCAACAGCTCTTTAAATGGTTTTATTGAGCTTCCACTATTGTTTTGGGTCAAATTTAATAAAAGACGTTTTATTCTATGCTTTTTGACAGATTGATCTGATATTTGGTGCACATATTTATTGTTAGTGACAATACAGTGTAATATATTCAGTATTACTATAAATCCAAGATGGCGATCGCCACAGAATGGCGAATTAGATATTTTTTCACACAACACAATATTATGTATCAAATGATATGGATTGATAAGTAGACCACAACACATTATTGAAAATATCTAAATCCAATATGGACGCGAATAAAATGATCCATTACATATTTATTCATATTAATATGTTATAATTTTCATCCCTATCTGCATGGTTATCAAAGGATATGGCTTAACCAGTGGAATACAGTATACTATGAATATGTCTAAATCCAATATGGAGGCAAAACATTTTATTTACATCTTTATAGATGTAAATAAAATTATTTGCGTCGATTTCGGATTTAGATATTTCTAATGCTTTTAATTAGATTACTCTAACAGTCATTTTTATATTTTTGGGCTACTTCTTTCGTTACTTAAAATTTTTCTGATAAATTTTAGGAGAATTGACAAATAAAATATCTTAGAATAATAACGTATAGAAGGATAATGTCAATACTTCGAATGTTCGAAACATGAATCTCAAAATACTAAGGGTGCGCAGACGAGACACACGTACACACGCACACCACTATACAAATTATGAAATCAAATTTTGTTTTTATTAACATAAATCGTCGAAATACTTTTAAAAGTAATGTTAAAAACCTTTTTAAGTTTTTCAAATGTGTTGTGACACCATTTGAATGCACAAACCGTCATAATTACCTATTTATTTTTTAAGAGTTGCGTACGTACGTGCAGTATAATGACTTGTACATTACGGAACGGTTCCGGCGTAAGCTCCATTAGGCTCCAATTGAAATGCTTCACTTTTTAAGCGCGAACTTACCTTCTATACGTTATTATTCTAAATAGAATATTAATCATATCATTTGCTAAAATGTCTGTCCCACGGCTGAGATCCCTCTTCCAAATTAGGAGGGAAATTGACTCACTATACGATGCTCACACGTATTGGTTTTATTTCAAGTTTCCCTATTCTTCGATATTATCTATATATATATTCCTTACTCGATTTTTGCGATGCTTACAAGTATGACATAATAGATGGACAATTATTTTCTTACTCCGTCACCAACAAGCATAATAAATTAATCATAATCCAATAGAATCGTTGACAATAAATCAATGATTAAATAGATAACTTGATATATGAACCTGATGTTTGCAGTGTTAATTCATAGTGAAGTCGATGTCATTAGATAATGTCAATAGTATCGTGAAACCGTTGACAGGATGTACTGACAGACATAATGACAAATGCGTTAATGACATATGACATGGTTTGTTACTTGGTATTAATTAGATGTGTTCTAAATTAAATATATTCATTACTTCTGCAATAGATATTCAATCCATCCATCTATTTATCAGGCTATAGACGTCCAATGTTGGTCATAGGCCTCCTCACGAGAATGCAACTCGGAACGGTCCTGTGCCATTTGCATCCAATAATTCCTTGCGCACGTTGCGGTCGGCGCACTCCTCGCACCACTCCGTCCGGGGCGACAGAGGGGCGTAAGCACGCGCACCCGCAACCCACCCACGATGCACGTCGCCTTCGTCGTTGGACCGACCACCGGAGCAGAGTTACTTGTCATCAGTGGTTATATTAACAACATGAAAAGCGTTATTATTTGAATACTATTGTTATTTAGCAACAAACATTGAAATAACACAAGACGTCACCTATAATCAAAACACCTATATGAATACTGACAAATGACAGTCTTTAATTTTCCTGTTACCTCATCCTTCCTGTCATACAGGTCGACATTTATGGATACTCGTAAATATTCTGCTAGCCGTAACTCGTAACCAGTTCCTGTGTTCATTGTACACATATTGTACGGTCAGCAAAGAGGGTAGATAAACTTTGCGTTTTTATAGCCGAAGGTTTTTATTGAAATGTTAAGTAGTGACCAATTGATGAGAAGGGTTGGAAATATTTGTTCCTATGTTGCACAATATTTGTTCCTTTGTTCATAGCACAATAATCAGCAGTGAACCATATATGTTTACAGAAGAAACTACTAAGTAGATATATGTTATTGTTTACTTTGTTGCAGTTACTTGAAAAGAACTTTCCCGAGCGCTATGACATGTCGTTCTTTAAACAAGGTTTAAGAAGAGCATTTTCTTTACGGTAGGCAACTGCCTAGCTGTGCCCTTGGTATTGCAAAGGTCCATATGCGGCAGAATCACTTACTTACTTACAGGTGTGCTGCTTGCTCGTTTGCCACCATCGCCAACAAAAAATAAACTAATTTACGTGAGTAGATGACATTAAGTACTGTTGTTATGAGAAAACTCGATTTAAAATACGGGTATATTGGATCAGTCAATGAAGACAGCAATGTCAGTGACTTGCTTAATAAACGGAAAGAGAAACATATGTAGTAGAAAAAAAAAGAGTAACTCATTACCATGTGGGGCTGGCAAACTTTGGAAACCATAATTGTGTAATGAATTGATAATATGTAACATCTAATATTTAGCTTACTGAAGTTTTGAAGACTTGAAGGATTTATAATGGTTAGAATGTTGGTAATCACCCTATTATTTACTTAGCTGCAGTTTTATAACTGCGCCATGTGCCATCTCGTGAAGGATAGAAAACATATTTTCGCAATAAATCGACGCGTCAGCAGTAGTTATTTGGTACTGCATTTCATTCGAGAATCAATAGATTAAGATGCCTAAACCCTACTTGAAGATGCCTCTGGTATTGCAGAACTCCATAAGCGGCAGTTACCATTTACCAATAAGTGGACAGTGCTTGTTGGTCTATCACCAAAGGCAATAAAATATAATGAGTAAGCAGGCAAACATGTTTTGAGAACAGTATTTATACATAACACGAACATCAGGACTATCAACATACTGATTGGCCCAGCTCATAAAGCAGGCAGTAAAATCTAATATTCATATTACATAACCTACTTACTATAATTGTGGTACATGTCATTTGTATATATTACATACAGGGCAAGTATTAGTATTCAATTTAATTGATTATTGCTTTTGTTGAATGAGAAAACGCAGTGGTGTAAATACTCCATGGAACTCCTATTTTAAATGTTGTGAGTCCGATGTACACTGCAATTGTTTGTCTTCCAGTTTTTATTCTATTGAGTCTGAGTGTAATTTATGTCACTGGGTATATTATTATCATCATCTCAGCTCATATATGTCCCACTGCTGGGCTCGAGCCTCCTGCACAATTACCTTACCTTGAGACCTTACTATACCATGCTGGTCAGACAGGTTGGTATAGCATTTGGTTTCCAGTTTTCCTTTTCTTGCATAGGTGTTATTTGCGTATTATATGCCTAAATCGTTTTTTACGATATCCACGGGCAAGATAGGGTGTGGTAAATTGTATTCTTATTCTGTCACCACACTGAGAATTTTATATTATTGAATTGTTTATTGAACCCCCTTACAATACTCGAATTAACCCTTTATACAAGTTGTTATTTTTTTAGAAGAAAGATGAAACGTGGAAACGAAATAGTATATTTTATCCATATATTATATTAAGACACCAAAATGGATATGACTATTGTGTTAGAAACTTGCCAAAATATATAATTTTGTTTTTTAAATCTTCAGTATTCCCATTTGTATTGATGTCGGCTTTGCATTATATCAAGTTAGGGTAGAATATCAATGTCTTTGAAGTGACTATCATCTGACAGCCACAACTCAAACAGCCCACGATGTTCTGGAATTAATATATATATATATCAGGATATTTGAGGCTACTGAGTTTTTATACAGACTATTATAGAGTTTGTAACAGTTATCAAAGAACTCTATAGGTACGGTTTATAAATAACATCGTTAATAGAAATTAATAATCACGTCTCTTAACTTTTTATTCTTTCACGATTGACACATAATTATTGAAAACTTATAGGAACATGTAATGGGGTCGAACTTGAGAGTTCTATGTAAATATGCTGATCTTCCATTAAGCCTATCGCTCGACCTCACGAGATCATATACGGAACCAAAGAAATCATCATCATCATCACAGCCCACATACTGTTGGGCTCGGGCTTCCTCCACAATGGGAGTGAATTTGACCCACTATACCATGCTAGTCAGACATTTTGGTATACGGTTTCATTTCGAGTTTTCCTTCTCTTCCATAGATGTTATGTGCATATTATATCCCACAGTCGTCTTTTACGACATCCGCGGGTAATATAGGGAGTGGTGAATTGTATCCTTACTTCGTCACCACATGGAAAGCCAAAGAAATAATGATTGAAAATCCAAAAGGGCTTTAAAGTTTATACTTATAATTAAACTATTACACATAATAATTTCACCTTTATTCAATGGGAAGCTATTCAAATTTTATACGTCGGTTTTGGAAATTATGCCCGCATGTCCTGTATGTGAAGGACTTCACATTCATTGACTAGTATCACTATTACATATGTGTAAATATATTATTGTAGATATTCTGGTATACATGTAAGGTTTAATTTGCTTTTGCAAGCATAGAAATAACTATCGACTTGTTACTGTCGACGTGTAATAAAGGTTATGAATGACTTTGACTGCTTAGTAAAGTAGTTGTTTCAGCCGTATGTTTGTCAATGTCCACGCACTTTATTGATAGTTTAACAGAATGTTGTTTCGTGCTCCATTATTTTGTACCGGCCAGTCATATAACTATATGAAAAGAATGTAAGGAAATTTTGCAACAATATCTAATTATTAAAGTTAACATTAAATGTCGATCTACCTTTAATACGATATGATGAAAACAATTTCACATCCATTTTTATAAATAGATTATTTGTATTTTGTTCGTATAAAGTGTACGATATTATCAAGATTACACGTCATCTCAGACCATATAAGTTCCACTGTTCAGTTCGGGCCTCCTCCACAATGAAAGGGAACTTGACCTACTAAATTGCACTGGTGTGAGACGTGTTAGCATAGGGCTATATGTCAAGCTTTCCTTCTCTCAGGGCCGGCCCGCCCATACGGCGAACAGAGCAGTCGCTCCAAGCGCCAAATCTTAGGGGGCGCTTAAATGGTAAAGAAAAATAAAAGAAATTTCTTTTTTTTGTCGATTGTCTATATGTATTTTAAGCGAAGAGATGGACGAGACGCGCACTCGAATCGCGCGCGTTCGCGTTCGCGTCGCGAGGTGTGTAAAGCCATTATTTAAACATTTAACAAAATGTAGAAGTTATGCCGACTGAAAGTCCAATGTTACATGAAAAAGAATAAATTTCAACCTAGTCGACCGTACTCGGTATGGCGTCTAATTTTTTAATTGGTCACACCAGAGTATAGTTGAGATCTTCGCGTTCCATACTTACTTTATACTCACAATTGGTATTGGTATATATTATTAGGAGCAAACGGGAGAGGCGCCATAATTGGATCTCGCTCCATTCTAAAATTTACTTCGGGCCGGTGCTGCCTTCTCTTACATATATATATTATTTGCATATCATATCTCTTCATTGTATTCATACTCCATCACCACACGTATATTATACGTACTAGATATTAAAATCAGTTAAATATTTCAGGCGTATTTAATGAAATATTTAAAGACAAATTTAGAGGGGATTACAACAAAACCCTGTTTAGTCTTTTCTGACAAGTTGCCCGAAAAGACGCATCGGAATCTTAGTTGGTAGAGCTTTGTGTTTAGGTTTCCATAATATCATGGCGTAACACTACTTACGTCATTTGATGATATTAAGATTTAAGGAATATGTGGGTAATATACTGCAGTTCACCTACAAGGTATTACTAAATGCACGCACATGAAACCAAAATCTATTCGTTTAGCTATCTTTTGCAATCCATCGATTTATTTTCATTATATAACTATGGCAGATAGATGATAGAATTAATAAACACAATGATAAATTAAAACCACAAGATGTGACCATCCATTTTTTCACTAACAGTATCGTAAAGAAACTTAAAAAACGTCAACTACATAATGACTATAATACGTGGATAATTTGAAATAAAACCTTACGTCAATACCTTTATTCAACGCGTTGTAGGAGGTCAATTTGTTTACCTCATCATAAAAAGAATATACTCTTGAATAAGATAGTATACTAAACGCTGAAGACATAATGTCATCGTCATCATCTCAACTCATGTATATCCCAATATTGGGCTAGGGTCTCCTTCTTTATGATAGGGAATTTGACCTACTATACCACGCTGATCAGGCGTATTTACATAGGGCTTTATTTCGAGTTTTTTCATTAATGTTATTTGCAATATCTGGTTGACCGCGCTTAGCTCGATATAATTTTTTTTCCTAAATTGTATTTTTGACGAACTTATTTAGATATTTATTAAATATCTGGTAGATCGAGCTTTGCTCGGTATATTTTTGTTGTATTTTTGCCGAATTGATTTAGATATACACTCATTTGCAAAAAAAACGGGCACCTAAGCAATGAACCATTTCAAATGTTAATATTTCTTTGTTTGATAATTATAGGTAGTTTTATCCACACAATTTGCTAAATTAATAAGAAAATAATCGTTTTCATCAGTATTTCATAAAATTTAGATACAATTTATGGGAAATAATGCTAAACCTCGCTAGTAGTGTATATTCGCTAGTAGTGCATATGCTCATGAAGTAAAAATAAAAAAGTTTTTTTGTTTGTTTTTCTTTAATAAAGTAAAAGCAGATAAATGTTTAGTATCGAGTGTGACCCCCTCTAGCTAAAATCACAGCTTGAATTCGTCTGGGCATGCTAGCGAGTATATCCCGGATACTTGCTTGCGGAATACGTTCCCACTCCGCAGTAATCACATTCTTCAGCTCTCTGATGGTCTGCGGAGCCGGGTGTACTGATCTCACACGCCGTTTCAGAACGTCCCAGACATGCTCTATGGGATTGAGGTCGGGACTTCGAGCTGGCCAATCCAAACGACGAATGCCGACCTCTTGCACATACGCATTAACATCGCGGGATCGGTGGGCGCGAGCATTGTCGTCCATAAAAATCGAGTCTTCACCTAGAGCGGCCAATGCGGGTTGTGCATGAGAAATTAGAACTTCCGTTATGTATCGATGCCCAGTCAGTGAGCCGTTTTCAATGAAGACTAACTCTGTACGATCCATTGAATTTATTCCTGCCCAAAACATAACAGAGCCCCCACCATAAGGTGTGATTTCTTCGAAACATGCCTCTGCAAAGCGTTCTCCTTGTCTTCTTAGCACTCGCCGACGTCGATCTTCACCGAACAGAGATATCCTGGCTTCATCAGAGAACAAAACCCTATTCCAATCGTCTTGAGTCCATGATTCACAATTTCTAGCGAACCTAAGCCTGTGAACTCTGTGCTCACGGAGTAATTTGGGGCCGCGGGCCGGGCGGTGACTGCGTATATTGGCAGCGAGAAGCCTCCTCCTGACCGTCCATAGACTAATATGCACATTTCTTACTTCTTGGAGGTTGTTCTTAAGATCCACATACGAAGATTTGCGATTACTCAATGCGCGACTCACAAGAAAACGATCATCCCGTGGTTGGGTACATGGTTTTCTTCCAGAACCAGGCCTTCTCTCGACGGAACCAGTCTCCTGATATCGCTGCCAGGTCCTTTGGACTGTCGAGCGACTAACATTTAGCCTCCTAGCCACGAAACATTGGCTGCAACCCTCTTCAAGCAGCGCGATAATTTTGGTAGCTTTTACCACTCTATCTACCATTTTTGATACAGCCAAACAGCATTAAATAAAGCTTTGACAGTCAAGGATATGAAATTAATCGATAAAAATTGAATAAAAGTTATGAAAGTCGATGTTAACTTCTGGAACTTCGCGCCAAAAATGTAGGATAAAAAGGGGTTTTCTGTAAAAATGAACATCAAATGAAAAATTGAATTTAGAACGTACTTTTTTAAATACCACAGCATTTTTAAAACCGGCCAGTAACGTGTACAAACGATTGAAACCTTTTTGGTATTGTATCTTTTTAAATATGAATGAAAATCAAAACCGCCCGTTTTTTTTGCAAATGAGTTTATATTAATAAAAGTGAAATAATGAAAAAAATATCAAAAATTACAAAAACAGAACAATAATAACACCGGGATTCGATCTTACGCTGTTTGAATGCGACTGGACAACTTCCCAAATGAGCTACTGTCACTCTTGACGGCGACGGCTAAACTTAAATTCCTATTCTATTGACATTTTATGTCATTTTATTGATTAGCTAAAAACACCGACAAAACAACATTTACTATAAATAAAACCTAGTTAGATCGATTTATTGGCCCCGAAACCTCTAGTATACTATAGTCCATAAAATATAGGATGATCTCTGTGACAGTTGTCCCTAGTGCTGTCACGCTTATGATAAAGTCCGTAGTTTTTTATCGATAAACCTCTTTATTTTTATAATTGTGATTTTCTATTATAATTAAAATGCAATCAATGAAAATCTTTTTGAATTTATTTCAAACAAAATTGTTTTTTGACTATTTTAATCATTCAAAAGGTCCAGACAATCAAGGTCTAGGTTACTATTATCGTCATCACTGGAGCGTTCCTGCTAGAATATTTATCATTTTGTGTCAAAGTAGGGATAGCCGTAAGATCAATCGATCAATTACGACTGTTTTATAAATAAATATGTCTAGTTTATTGACAATAATACGTACATAATATTATTATTTGCTCTGAGACAAAAAGTAGTTTTTTAATGTTTAATTAATTCAATTTATGTATTTTATAATGTACCTGTCTATTGTAATTGTAAAAAATATGTTGGAAGTATTATATAGGTACTGTATTCGGCTTTTTTCTTTTATGAATAATTTAATAAAGATCGGTTATCGATTTACGTATATCGACTGCCCCATCTCTTTTTTATTTTCAGTCTAGTATGACCTTGTACGTGCGTAAGCGCCATTTATGTATAAAATGTTTACTAGGTATTTCAGTGCTTACGAGGTACATTTTAGGCATGAATATTAATATTTTTATATTTATAATATATTGCAATTCAGTTGCAATAAAACTGGCACAAAAAGAATAAAAATATATTTGATACAAAATGAAATTGTAAACATGTCGCTCGTTCAAACTTACTTCGTTGGTTTCGTTGACATCTGTCACAGAGATCAAGCTATATTTTATGGACTATAAATATCATGAAATCTTACTGCGTTATCATTTGGAATACATAACAACCAATATACCTATCAGAAAATACATAACTTAATCCGTTACTTCATAGTTCATACCAGTTGCATAGATAGAAGTTGTTGTTATATAATTGGTACGATGCCAGCATAAAAGCACTCCAGACTTAATTGAGAATAAAATATAGCGTCATACCATTCTCAACAACATAATAACTTAACTTGTCCAATATAGGTACGTCCAAATAAATACACCAACTTGAAATGTAATAAATGTTGAAATGATAATAGTTTTAGTTAAATGAAAAAAGTTTAATTTCAACCACCCAAACTTTCAAGTAGGTATTATTATTTACGATGCAGAAATTGTTTTATGAATTGATGCTATTTGCCTACGTGGCAATTGGATTAGAATACAATTTATATTTTAAGAATCGAAAAGTCTGCTAAAAATCACTTAGACAGTGGGCAGCAGTGCCATTATGGCAAATAACCGCGTCATGTAACATTTTAAAGGATACCTTTAATAATGGATGACCAAAGCCTAAATAATGTTTGATGAAAAGGTTCTACTATTTTTTTTTCTAAGTATTGTTATTTACCATACAGAAATTTGTTTTATAGATTGACGCAATTACGTGGCAATTATATAAGATTATAATTGTTAGGTATAGTAAGAGTCATAAAATCAACTTTTTTATGGGTGGGTTATGGTAAACACACACGTCGTTCATTCCGTCTGAGGCGACGGTAGGACGGCGCGCGGTCCCACAACCCACCAGTACCCACGTCGCCTTCATAGTTGAGCCGATCACCAGTGCCGAATTCCTTGTCCTCAGTGGTCGGTATGACGGAATACCCTTTCGGGTGCCCTCACCTGAGGGCACCCGAAAGGTGAGGGCGCCCTCAGGTGAGTGAGAGGTCTCACTCGTACGCATTCGTAAATCCGTAGAAGACAGATTTAACCGATGTAGCTCAAAAGATTAACCTACTCAAGTGGGATTATTCTATTAAGCCATTTCGTAAGGAGACCTTAGCTCGTAAGTTAAGAAGCATGAATGAAACCCTATGCCAATCCGCCTCACAGGAGTGGTATAATAAAGCAATTTCTGTCCCATTGTAAAGGAGGCACGTGCCCAGCAGTGGGACGTATATGGGCTGTGACGATAATGATGATGTTAGAGCACTGGCTTTCTCTTGTGAGAATTTCACCCATTATACCACGATATCATTTTTTCTGCAGCAATAATCATATCTAATGATTTCTGATGTTTATACGGATTTTATCGCGTTTATATTTGATTTTTGATTACCCGACCTTTCGAACACTTTACAGCGTTCATGTCACGGGCGGACTGTCCGTAGTTTTATTTACAATGAGTAATCATATCTGCTTATTTTCTTTAGTCGTCGTATATTAAGAGACCAGGCGGAGAGAAACAAATGGTAAAGCATATTATGTTCACTTTTTCATTCCAGGCAAGTTTTCCTATCAATAATAAAGTTAATGTTTAAATGTATATTAAGATACTAGCAATGAACATTGATATATTGTCGATACTTAACCGGTAACACAACAAATCCTATTATTTCAAGCAAATTTACGAGCATTCTGATATTAAATTTGAGTCTTATTACCTAGACTTTATATGCTAGTATAGCTTGTATTAAAATATCATAGGCTAAGAGATTTTACAATCGATAATGTATGAGTATATATGTTTGCAATCAATTGAAGTAAATACTTAGACTTAGATTAAATATCCCTCATTAATAATAGAAATAGAATTATGAATTCTTACTACGCAATGCTAACAAACTAGTATCTCATATATCATATTTTTATTTTCTATTTTTTTATATATATTAACTTAGTATGTAACGAAATGTTTGAACGTGGATTTCACTCACTTCTAAACGTCGGAATCATTTGAAACTTTGTAAACATATCAAGGACCAATACAAGAATCCTTATAGGGTCAGCGATTTTTTATATCCATGTACATTTATTTCTAACTACCCCACTATTAGCTTATCAACATCCCTTGCTTAAGAGAGAATCGAAGCTAATGATTAATGTCATGATCGCCACGTTTAGTATGCGGATTGGCAATCATAGTAGGTGGTATAGGTAAGTTTTATGATTTCAATTTCTAAATTTTAAGCATGGAATTAATTAGAATTTCCAGAAAAAAATCGAATAGTCGGGTAACTATTTTTTTTTTTGTAATACCAGGAATCACACAGACAATATTATATAATCGAAATAACGAAAATATAATTTTACGATGTTACAGTGTGCTGAGTGTGAGTTACACAATAAAAACACGTTAACTCGACGTCCGCGTCCGTTGAGTAAACGTCTTTACGCAAGTATAGACGAAACGCCTGAGTGCGAGTCACCTAGATATTAAACTCTCTCGACAACGTTTACTCACAAGATTTGTGGTTAATTTTTTACGTTTCGTTACGTACTATGGCAATTATTGTCTATTGCGCTGACGTTGCTTGATTATACGACCAAGTTGCAAAACCAGTAACTGTTATATGTTAAACCTTTTTTGGGTGTATATATAATTTGGACGGTTGATGTAATCTGTGTCTTGTCAAAGAAGTCAACAAAATATTGTCTCAAACGACTCTAACCTATCTTTAAGTTTAAATTAATCACGCTGGTTATTTAATTTTATCAGCAGTATAAACCGACTAAATTTTCTTTACTGCTATGTTTACGACATTACCATAACATACATTGGCGAAATTGCGCAAATTAATCGCATAGCCATAAGGCGAAGAAGTGAAATAAAGAATATACATAATGAGAAGAACCAGCACCACTCAATTTGATATGATGGTGACTTTCATGGAGCAGTAAGTATATATACAAGTCTACTCCTTGTTAATATTTATCTGTGTGCTTGGCTTTGCTTGGTGCTGTGTGGTAGCGGCTTCGAATACTACCAACCCTTGCTTTGCTCGTGGGTGTCGTAAAAGACGACTAAGAGCCCTAGATTGACCCGGACCAACTCCATCTGGTACCATTTGGGTCAACGATTACATTCCCAAGGAGGGTTGACGTCAGGCAGGCGGCCGGTCATAAAAATCATTGCCGAAACTTTTTGCAATATGTCAAAACAGATGACATATTGCGTCGACCCCAAGTAATTGGGATAAGAGCAAGATGATGATGACTCCTTGTTAATATTTATCTAACTTTGTTACTTAAAATTGGTCGGCTGAAGTAAATGCAGTGAAAGAGTAAGATATTATCAATTTAACTGTATTTTTGTGTATATTATTAAATCTCCTAATAATCTCATCACTCTCAACACAAGGACTTAGTAATTTACTTAAAAAAAGTAGGTCTAATCTCTTTCAAATATTGTTATAGCAGAAAGGAATGAGCCAGGACCATCAACTGTTAGACTCCCTGTCTCTTCATATCCATCAAGACCTGCTTCCATCGGGCAAACCACTCCTCAACGTCGGCGCATGGCACCGGGGCGGATTCGCAGGTGCCCACGACATCTAAGACCGAAAACGGCTGTTGATGTTGAGGTGCAACCTCTTTGTAGGTCGATGTAATGCCTATAAGTAAAGCTGGCAGTAAAGAAAGGAAAATAAGAAAAAGGAATATTTTTGAATATTGTATAAAAATTCTGTCGGTGTGTCAAGTCAATGCAAATTATTATTACCTTTGTACAATAACGTATTAAACTATATTCTATATTTTTAATTGATTTATTTCTACACTGTTTCTGCAAGCGTTTACAAAATCTAAACGCTCTAACAGTTGAAATGGCTCATCAGGCATTTCAGCAGTCTGATGAAGATTGGCGTAAACCGTTGTGGTGATGGAGTAAGAATACAATTCACCACCCCCTATCTTACCCGTGGGTGATCGTACGAGACGACTAAGGGATATAAAACGCATATAACATCTATGCGAGAGATGGCAAACTCGAAATAAAACCCTATACCAACACGTCTGACCAGCGTGGTATAGTAGGTCAATTACCCTTCCATTATAGAGGAGGCCCGAGCCCAACAGTGGGACGTATATGGGCTGAGATGATGAGATGAAGTGCCCTCAAGGGGCCTATGCAGAATAAATGATTTGATTTCAATTTCAAACTTTATTGCACTCCATAATGTATAAAAAGTCTTAACAACTAAATCATGTAACAATTATGGACCCTGTAGGGCAGGGCAACAGTAGAAGAGAGGAACATTTTTATAAATTGTTATATTTTTATGATACTTTTACATATATGCAATTTAATAGAAATATTATTATTTGATTATTGTTATTATTAAAATTAATTATTAATTTACATGTGGATGTTTTTATACCTACACCTAGTTAGATGATATCATTTAAATAATCATCATCAATCAGACACTGTAGTAACATTTTCTTAGTAAAAACACCTTTAATTTCTTTACAAAGTCATTGTGTTTCTTCATTATTTCACACAGTTTCACCGTTCCTATGACGGCTCTGCATGTACTGCTTGACTGTTTTCCCAAATAAATGAGTCATGGTTAGCTCCTCCAAATTTTGCATTTACATTAGTTATCATGTAATTACTATCACATATCTGGAAAGATAACATAGGTTTTAGTAATTATCATCATCATCATCTCAGTCCATATACGTCCTACTGTTGGGCTCGGGCCTCCTCCATAATAATTGAAGGATAATTGACCTACTATATCACGCTGGTCAGACGTGTTGATATAGGGTTTTATTTCAAGTTTTCCTTCTCTCGCATAGATGTTATATGTGTTTTATATCCCTTAGTCGTCTCGTACGATCACCCACGGGTAAGATAGGGGGTGGTGAATTGTATTCTTACTCATCACCACACAGAAAGTTGTAGTGATTATACAACTTCCTTATCGCATACCTTAATAGTCTAATATAATAATCTAGGTTTCTACTATGTGATAGAGTGCTGACCTGTCACGCTGGTGGCATTTGTATTCAAAATCAATTAGAAACAAATGGCAATACTTTTTGTTGGACTAGATATATAATATTATAATGAGATGTGGAACGCTCAGTACAGTAAATAATGAAATACTAACTGACATTGTTATGAAGTAACAGTGTTATGAAGTTGGCTAACACTTAACTTGCACTACTAACACAATATTAATATTATTACAAAGTACACATACTTCCATAAAGCTTCTAATCATTTGATCATATCATATAAATAACACTTATTACCATTTACACATTCAGAGAGTAAAACTGTTTCCGACAAAAGTATAAATGTTCACTCTCTCTTGGTGGACCAAATATATGAAAGTGGCTGCAGTCTATTGCTCCTATCACAGATGGTATTCCATATTTTGTGTATAAAGCTGAAAATAAAAGTAAAGAAATATTTTAGAAAGTGTTGAGATTAATATTTATATTTTTTATACAATAACAAATGACACCCACCGTTGACTTGCAAATTGTCTTTCAGCAATCGTCTGGGGAAATTTAATATATTTTTAATCATGTTGGTGTGATTCAGCGCTTGTGTGACTTCCTCAATATAAACACTGCACATTTTTTGTGACAAGTTTTGGGCTGCACCCACCGGCTGTTGGTAACTTCCACTGGCATAGAAAAATAATGCAGTGAGAACCTGAGGATACAATATATAAATATAGTTGCGTTAGATAGATGTGTAATAGGTCACAGAGTCCGAAGGTCTACTCTCCAGTAGGTTTAGCAAATGGACACATTGTGCTTACCTTAGTTTCTAAGCTTATTCTTTGGGTAGGCCTTAAATTTGTCAACTCTCGAAGTTCATCGCATAAATGAATTGCAGCTCCTTTCGTTAAACGATAAATATTCACTAATTCATTTTCTGTGAGATCTTCCAAAGAATCAAGCAATTCACGACCTTCAGTGCGCATTCTTCGTAGTTCATTGCGCTCATCTTGAGCTGCAGCAAGCAATCTCCTTGCAAAATAATTCCTTGATCTTAAAAATCCATCCATAATGTTATCTTCTCACCAACTAAAACACTCGTGAAAGACTCGGTTACCGCGTTAACGTAAATTAACAATAATACGCGTCGAGAACTGTCAAAAGTAGCGCTTACACTCGCAAAAATAGAAAAACCACAGAGTAAACGGCCGAAATTGACGTTAACTTTACAAACCGCGATGGTGAACGTTTACAATTAAAACTCGCACTAGCACAAAATGTTTCAAATACGGTCCGCTAGTGGCGCTGTACTTTTCTTCATACAAATGACAAATTTACGCGCTCGCGGTAGAGCGAGTCATGTTAACGACAAAACTCACACTCAGCACAGAAGCTTTAAGTCAGAAAAACTAATTTTAGATGTAATTTTGATATAAATATTTATATATTAGCATAACAGAAAATATTTTAAAACAGTTTTTTGGTTGAAATGAAAGCAGATAACTTCTTTTCAACATATACCCACCAGCTGTAGAAAACATATAATATTTATACTAATTATAATAAAATCGTAATGGTCCGAAGCTGGGTTTTTCTTTTAAACTATTCAGCGACGTATAAGTAATTGAATTCATATTGGTCATTTTTAACATTATTGATTTGTTTGATTGGTCACTACGAAAATAAGAACTGATACATCAGAATTTTGTCGTTGATTCAATTGATTACTTTTATCCAAATCATTTCAGAAAATGACGAGATATTTAACTGAGTTCTTCACTGTTTGATATTAGTAGAATGTAGACGAAAGTATTTTGTAGTATGGCGTGATTACGCTTAGCAGTAATTATATAATTTGTTGCTGGCTTTAGCATTCAGTAGCATAAGTTTGAACATATTCAAAAACCCCAGAAGCACTATTCTAAATACTGACAATAAAAATTAGTCAGAAAAACGATATTGAAATAATACAGTTATTACTACCAACTACAGAAATTACTACCAACCTATAAGTAGGTTGGTAGTAATCTCATTATTTCTTCGCACAAAGAAGACTATGTTTCACATGCCTAATAAAAAATACAACCTGATCGCTCTTAAAAACATAACACAATAAATTATTTTCCGGAGAAATTCGTAATTACAAAAAGATTATAATAGGCAGATAATATCTATGCAAGAGAAAGAAATAAAACCCGATAACAGCTCCTCTGACTAGCGTGGTAGGTCAATTTCCTTCCTGTTTTGGAGGAGACTCGAGCCCAACAGTAGAACGTATATGAGCCGAGAACTGAAATATTTATCATTGAAGAGGGCAACTTGTATGAACTTCTAATAAATGTGGCTAGCTATATTCAGAGGTTAGCCGTGGTCGTATGCCGTCATTAATACTGGACCATGCTTAATGGGTAATATACCCATCCATGCAACCTGTAAATCGATATCGACTTCTGGATTTCTAATTACCAATGCATGTGCAATTTGCTGTTGGTCATTAGCGTCCTTGACAATCACGATGAAATGGCAAATTTCTAGTTGCTGCGATGTTAGCTCTATAATTTTATACTGGGTACTGTGGTATTCCCTCCCCTTAGCGATTGGACCGGCCACTGCTACCGCAAGTAAATAGAAATTTCAACACCATATCTGGAATTTTAGTTTAAAACTAAGCTACTAACTGTTAAACAATAGATATTCGCGATGAATAGATATTCTCAGAAACTGAGAGTCTAATTCGTGCTCCATAATATTGAATTCTCTGTAGAACGTTCCACTATTCGATTTTACATGTTACTAGCTGACCCAACAGACGTTGTTCTGTTCAAATAAAATAAATGGAATTCTCCTTGAAATCGACAGCAATAATAAGGACCAACCGACTGCAGCGCCATCTGCCGGGCTGATTTGTGAATCTAAATGATCCAGGCCCCCACTTGAATGCATTCACAAAAATTCACTCAAATCCATCTAGCCGTTTAGTTGCAGTATAGATAAATAACCTAGATACCCAGTCGTTCTGATTTTCTGCGCAACTTTCTTAATTTTTTTTGCGTAAAACCCTTTCTCAAAGTATTAGAAAAATTAAAAAGAAAGATGGACGAAATCGGTTAAGTCGTTCTCAAGTTATGTTATTGTTCCGCCCGAACAGCGCCACCTACCGGGTCCAATTGTAAATCTAAACCATCCTCGAATCCCCTTGAACGCACACATAAAATTTCGTCAACATCGGTCCAGCCGTTTAGGAGGAGTTCAGTGACATACACACGTACTCTAGAAATTTATATATAAGATGTACCAAACGCTTGCCGCATCAAATTATTAATAAATAATTTTGGACATATACTTATATCATGATTTACTTGTGTCAACTATACTAATTGGACAAAAATTTACTTGTAATATATCTAATGGAGTTTTACGAATAGATTTTGGTCAAAAACTTGGTGTGCATATATTTAATATGTACTTATATTATTCATAAATGTCATTCATCATACTTTTTGCGTGTGGACGGAATAAGAATACGATTTACCTTCTTCATCTTACCCGTGAGAGTCGAAAAAGCGACTAAGATTATATATACCGCATATATGTATATGCAGATAACATACATGAAAGAGAAGGAAAACTCGAAATGAATCCCTGTACCAACCCGTCTGAGCAGCGTGGTAAAATAGGTCAATTTCCCATCGCATTCTGGAGAAGGTTCGAATCTATCAGTGGGAAATATAAAAGCTGAGACGAAATATCACACTTACCTTCTATTGTTACTAATTCTATTGTAGATATTGACTTGGTTAAATAAAATTTGGCCATAGCTATGAATATGAACCTAAAGGAGTTGCAATAATCTAAGGTTCTGTGTTATAGCGATTTTGACATTTAACTGTTCATACCTACTGTCTGCTGCTTTGCCAGTTTGTTTCATATATTTAATCCAATGTACGCTATTTTGTACAAATTAAAAAAATAAATAAAGTAGAACACATACTAATCGATCACAACGCCACCTACCATTACATTCGATAGGTGGCGTTGCGATCTAATACATTATTTTAGTGTTCTAAAACCATCTTCGATATATTGCCTTCCTAATGAAATCAGTTTAGGACCCATCATCTCTGCTCATATACGTCCCACTGTTGGGCTTGAGCCTCCTCCATTATGGAGGAATATTCACTTATTATACCACACTAATAAGACGTGTGGGTATAGGGTTTTATTTTAACTTTTGTTTCTCTTGCATAGATGTTATATACATATTTTATCCCTTTTTTAACTTTTACAACATCCACGTCCAAGGGGGGTGGTGAATTGTATTCCTACTCCGTTATCACAAGGTCAGGGCACATCGGTTGAATGATTTCAACATATATCACCGACATACAAACATTTTTGTGTTTTATATATAAGCACTGATTTGTAATAGACATTCGTCGCATTCCCAATTCTCAATCTTCGCATTCCGGATTCTTTCCCTGGTTTCCACTGTTCATTATTATCTTACAGAGACGTCTTCTTAGTGCCTTCATTCTATTATGAATTCAATATATATAAATTATTGTATTGTTTATCATTTACATAAATTTCCGTGTGACGGAGTAAGAATACAATTCACAACCCCCTATCTTGCCCGTGGGTGTCTTAAAAGATGACTTAAGGATTAAATGTGAATATAACCTCTGTGCAAGAGACAGAAACTTGAAATGAAACCCAATATCAACACGTCTGACCAGCGTGGTATAGTTGATCAATTTCCCTACTATTGTGGAGAAGGCTCGAGCCCAATAGAAAAACGTGTATGAGCTGAAATTAAACAAAAAAAATAAAACATTTATAAATTTTTGGATTTATTTATTTAGAATCCACTTTTGTGAACAGATTTGTTAACTTACACATAAGATTTGTCTTTAAAAAAATATAAATATTGCTACAAAACGTACAGTCACTATTGTATGTCTAACAGAAATCAAAGAAACTGTGTGGGGTTATATAGCTTAACCATTTAATTATTATAATCACGAATCTTAAAATAATACTATAAATTCAAAACTATGGATTAGTTGAAATCTACCTGAGCCTTTTTAACGTAATTATAAATAAATTATTTCTTTAACATTATCATTTTTTAATGAATTAAATTTATTGAATATACAATTTTTCAAAAGAAATATATTCTATCTACAATATACAAGTAACAAACATTTAACTATATACATTCATTAGTTCGGACTAGTTCGCGATTGTAGTCGAAAATGTAAAGAATTCTCATTGTACAAAATTTACATAAGAGACACCATGACCAAGTTGATGGTGATAAATTTTGACACGAGTGACTAAGCATCAAGAAGCAAGAATGTTTTTTACTTGCAACAGAACAAAAAATGTTTCTGAGGATATTCGTTTTAAATTTAAATAAATACTATCAAATGATCTAATATTAAAATAGGTATTAGGTCCATATTAAATTCTTGTTATTGATTTGAAGTTCTTCGATATTCAGAATTATACGTAATAACATAACAATATGTTACATTATATTTGAATAATGAAATGCCAAATATTTCTCAATGTTATGGAGGCCAAGAAACCTAATATTATTTTGTTCGCATCTGTAGTTTGACAGTAGTTACAACTTTACGACAGCTCAGTCACAAGTGCGAAAGTCGTAAACGATTTTAAATTGCTTTACCATGACACGGAAGATCTCGAAGTGAAATTCAAAATTTCACTGTTCTACTACATTATCTATACATACGGCAAACCGCATAAAGCTCTCTTAAAAAAATACAAACAAAAACCTTTTCAACATAGGTAGAATAATTACCCTATCTATAAAATATTTACAATTATTGCTATCAAGTGTCGCGCTTTCAACGCTACAATTACTTATAAAAAGTTGCTTATTGCCTTCGCTACATAAAATAAATGTACAATACAAATACTCTGTTCAAAACATATTTATATACCGATAGAAATATTACATCAATTTAATTATAATAGATATAGCGTTTAGAAAATTAGCGGCAAGAATTCAGTATTTTGAACAGAGTTAACCGCCAAAAGCAATAAAAGTTAAAATAAATTGCCGCCCTCCATGATATGCTTTATAATTTATACCGGAATGATAAAGAGCGATTTTAATATTTCATGTATCAAAATCGTAACAAGCAAACTATATAAATATCTATAATCCATAATAATATTCCGTAGCGTAATTTTATATTAACATCGATTTATTATCTTTCTTCATATTATTTACTTGAATTTTACAAAAAGACAATTATTGCGTCATTAATTGGAAATCGTGCCCTAAAAATTATAGCATACTTAATGCTTTCGAACTTAGTTCAGTCTTTAAGTAAAAGTTCTTATAAAGAATGGGCTTACACGTCATGAAATACTTGTAGATATTTGTTCCGAAGATCTTAATTTAAATATTCTTAATAACCACATCAATCATTGCTTACGCCACCCAACTCAGAATTCAAAGAGTACTTTCAGTCTTTTGAGTTAGATATTAGACTATGGTTTTAAATTTAAAAAAGAATTACACAATAAAAATACGCACACCGCAACTTTACGTAATATGTATTTCTTTAAGGAAAAGGCTGATAACAAAATCGCGTTACTCGCATTCGGGTGGCGCAGATGGCTCAATATTGACAAGGGGAGCGGGCGGCTGCGCGATTTGCGCACGCGCCCGCGCCAACGCCTAGGCAAGCGCAGGCGCGGAAGGCCTCGCTCAGGGGCGGTGAGGATGAGCAGAACTCAGTGATGAACTACTCACCCCAGAATCACTGCTTTTCTCGGACGCGCATGGTTCGCCACCAGCAACAAATTTTACTACATTAAGCCGGTGATCAGATTCACAGGTATCATCTCTTGCACCACCGGGTAGACCGACGTTACGAGCGGTCGCTCGTTCAGTGCCTGGACCTGGATAGCGTTCAATTCTATCACATTCAGCGTCGTCTGGTTGTCTTCGACGTATAGAACGTTTTGCTTGAGGAGCAGGTTCAGGTGGCCTGTGCGTAGGTTCGTCTACCCTGTGAACTAGCGGTGAAGTTCGGACTCGAATACCACCAACTCCTACACTCGCTTCGTAACAGCCCGAGTCTCGTGGAAATTGACGTCGGCCAAAAGGAGACTCACCTCCTTCGGAACTGGAGCCGCCTCCCTCAGCTTCTGCTTCAGCTTCTCCACCTGAGAGATTGATTAATTTCTTAGTAGCTGCGTAAATCATATACTCTATATAAAGAGGCTGAATAAGTTAGATATTATTGTGCAACTCACATTCAAGCTGATGTAACAGTTGAACTGCTGCAAGAATTCGTGTACGGTGTTCAGGTGTCATTATACCCAAGTAGTCTAAGTCTGATGGTTCAATTTCTTTAAATAGTTCTATGTCCTCGTATCCATTTCGAGCAAAGGCCACAGAATATTCTGGTAAATCTATCCTCCTTAGTAATTCTTCTACAGTACGTGGTCGTGTTTCCCAAAGCCTTTCACGGCTTTTGCACCATTTAGACGATCTTGAACGAACTGTATCCCGCTCAGATAAAACCTCCACGTTACCAAATTTAAAGTTGCCAACTTTATTATTAAGTACACCCCGCCATATGCCAGATGCATTCATGTTTATGACTTCAATGATGTCTCCTTTCTGTTGACAAATAACGTGTTATTATATATGACTTCCTAGATATAAGTATTGAGTAAGCTACGGTATTAAGTCATCTTACCTTGTATTTCAGGGCATCCTTCTCATAAATATTGGGTACGTAATCGACGAGCGCTCGAGCTCGACACAGCATTTGCGGCACGAGTAAACTCCGCCCGGCTGGACTTAATTCTATGTTTTCTTCTGCCGAGAGAGATGAGTGATTACTACCGGCGCGAACCAATGCTTGTGTGCCTGCACATAAATATTCTAAACTAAAATAAAATAAATATCTGTGTTCACTGTCAACATACAATGAAAGTACAAATACCTGTGTACATCAATGTTTGACTGTTAAGAGGTAGATTTTAGTTATTTTTAGTGGTTTAATGCGTTGCCATTAGTATGATTAAGTTACAATGCTACTCAATTCATATTTACATCTAATTTAAGAAGGTATCTGTAAGTAACACGTGAGGGCGTTATAACACAAAGAAAGGAAAGACAAACTTATTTACAAAACCATTTATATTAACACAAACAAATAACTCAATAAATCCACTCACTACTGCCTGATCCGCTGGGAAGACTTTCGAAAGAACTATTAGAACATGGAAACGCTTGATCGCCACTCGTCCGCCTTTCGCTCCCTTCGGGAGCCCTTTCTTGTCTTAATCTTGATATCTTTCGTTGGACATCTTGCCTAAGACCTCTTACTTTTCCGGCAAGGTTTGATACTCCTTCGCACTCTTCAGCAGACTGGAAATATTAAGAAAAGTTAAAGGAAACAAAAATTAAAGCAATATTTATGTAGGTTTACTTCAAAGTATAGCATTTATTATTTTAATTAATACAAGTTACATAAACAAAATACACTAAGTGAACATCAATTACCTTATGAACAGTGGCTATATGCTGTGAATCTGTTTCACTATCTTGATCTTCATAATCTGATGAGGCGGGCGATAAAGGATCAGCGCCTATCCGATACCCAGACATTTGTCTGTATCCTCTCCGGGAGTCTCGTTCTGAACGGTTCGATTCTAAAGAGATTCCTGATAATCTTGATCCAATAGATTGGATGTCTGAGGCAGCGTAATCCCCACTTTCCCGATCTCTCGCCGTTCGTAAGGGGATCACGGTGGTTGGATAGGGACCACTCTGTGGAATAATTAATCCTCTACGCGGGGTCCTCGCTAAACTAATATCGCCGGCGCTTCTGAGAGATATAACGCCTTCTCCTCTTGGCTCGTTTCTAAGATTAAGCGTGAAACAAACACGACCATTTTGAAATGTCGCTGCTGGTGCACCGCCGCCCATCAAAAAATCTTCAGGGTCACTCTCGTATGGTGGTTCATCATACCAGTGCCCTCTCCCTGATAGGCCTCTCGCTTCATCGTCGTACATGTATGTATCGTCTGTAAACGAGTCCTCTATTAGACTTCAGTGCACTGCAGTTCCCAGTAATGCAAATAAAAAGTACGAGCCAACAAAATGCGAAAAAAGTTTACCGTAACAATGCTTCCCACAAAATGGCGATTCACTGACAACACTGCAGTTAAAGCTGTGTACGAACATCGTAAAGCCGTGCGTGGTTGCAAAATATTCTGTCTCCAAAACATGCACATAGCATTTTGGCGCAAATCAAACAATTATTTTATGAATGATGGACCTTGTGATTTTAATTAATGATATCTATTATATGTTTATCGCGCCTTCGCTAACGATTAAAAAACCAAAGTTATGGATTTGCATAAGTTTTTCATTCAACAAATCAATAAATATGATGGATGATGATAGATGCACATTAAAGGCATATATCGAGTAGTCTTTTGATCAAATGAAAAATATACGACCACAGAAAGCTTGCCGCATAATTGACAAAATAATATAAGTTTAAAAAATCGTGCAAGCAACATGCGGAATCACAATAGCATAAACAACAGCCAAATATGATTATTTTGATACACGAAATTTTGCAATATAATTAATGCTGTGACTACTTAGTTTCATAATAAATTAATTAGGCGTATCAAAATACCAAGAGAGAATCAAATTTCGAATAAGGAACTGAAATCGTAAAGCATAATTAATTTATATTTTTCATTAACCTTCTCTCTTTAATTTAAATAATTATTAGATAAGGCGTCATTCATAACATACCTCCGAATGGTCCCCTTACACCATCTCGCCCCATGTTCATAAGGCCATGTCTTATATCTCTGAGAATCTATAACAAAAACAAAACGTTAAAAAAGCCGAAAACATCAGACTTGAATATTCTGCAGAATTTTTTGTAGCGGCCCTCAAAGTAGATAGCATTATTTTAATTTTGCAAGGAAACTGAGCTAGCTATTTTGTAGGGGAGTGAGGAAACAAGATAGGAGAATTTTAATTTTAAAAATAATGAGCAATTTCATGAGCCCGTACATTGTGCCCAAACATTTTTGGATTTTGCAATTTTCACCACCCGCCGAGTTCATCTCAATTTTCGAGCAAAGTAGAAATGCCTAAAGTGAATCATAAAAACACGGTTTTGATAAGAGATGCTCCTGACCATACATACATTAACCATAATGGAAACTAAAATACATATTAATACGAACGATAAATGTGTCAAGTACTTTTAAAATATTTTTCTGGAGAAATATTTTCCTAAACGCGTGAACATGATAATAAATATTCAAAAGGGGGGTAATAAAAAGACCACTTTCACGTAAGTAGAAAAGTATTGAACATTAACTTAATTTATGCACACTTAGTTATCAAGACGGCGCAGTTTATACACGAAAGGGCTTTACGTGTCGTACTGTTCTAGAAAATGAGATTTTAGCAGAACGTCACGGAAGCGGATCGAGAAAATTCATATCATAGGACGATATTTATGTTTAGTACTAGTAATATTTGAGATTACTCATACATTAGCTTTTCCATTGACTGTTCTATATGTTAGTACTCGCCTGTTATTGTTATTCTAAACGTTGACGGAAATATTAATATGTATAGTAATTAATATTTGTTTTTCATATAAAACGCCTTTATAGAAAAGTTTATGAAGCATAAAACTGTAATTCGCAGAAGCAAAGAAGTATAATTATATATGTCTATGGATATAACATCTATGCCAGAAAAGAAAAACTAGAGATAAATTTCTATATCAATCTATCAGATCAGTGCGGTATAGAAGGACAATTTCCCCTTTATTGTGGAGAAGGCTCGAGCTTCGAAGTAGGATATATGACCTGATATTTATAATAATAACGTAATGTTCAAATTAACTAATGGGGTATTCATGTGAAACCGAAAATACATTTTATTATTGAAATAATACTCAAATACAAGCTGCCGGGATCTACAAGTAAAATTTCAATGTACAATATTCCAAAGTTCGACTCATAGTTTTACGAGCGAAATGTGCTGAGCAAGGGGCTTCAGAAGTTTCGTAGGAAAGCCATACAACTGCCTTTAATAGGCTTAGTTTGAGATTAGGGCACGATTAGCTTGGTTCGGTAGGTGCGCGTCGAATGCTCACTATAGTTAGAAGATTACACGTTAGCGCGAGGCTGACATCAGATTCATTTTGAATGTTCCCTGAAGAGGGATTTATTAAAAACAGTTTTATTGTTTTCTATCAAACAGGAGTTTTTGTCCATTGATATAACATCTGAGTGAATCAATATTTATTTGATGGGAGCGTGAAGAAGAAAAAGAAAGGGCAGATAATTTGATATTTATACTAAAATTAAAACTTTCAAAATTATAGTTTTTATCAATTTACAATTTATCTACAACTACAATTCTTTAAGATTTTATTACTCTGTCTGTCCATCTATTTGTTTATCAGTCCAGTACCGAATAATCTCTGAAACGGATGTATCTATTTTGAAGGGACTTGCAGCTGCTGGATAATTGATGCTATAAATAATATCATAGGCTATTTTTATTTCAGGAAAACATTACAAGTTCAGCGCAAAAAAAAAAATCATGTACCTGTAAACAATTTCTATTCAAATTATAGGTATAAAAAATATAACATACATTTTGATGTCTTTGAAATGTAAGACATTCGCAAAAAAAAGAATGGTCGACAGAACGGTGGTTTAAGTAGCAAGCCGCCGTATCGAGAATCATGGGTTTGATTCCCGTACAGGACAATTCTTTGTGCCATCAGAGTTCGTATCTAAAATGTGTATTAATTGCATATTTGTAAAAGTCCTATACATATTTTTATTTTAGAGTATGTTAAAAAGCCTTACGCTGTAATACCTTTATTACGATTTTAACAACAGCCTGCACTTATGAATACATTATTGTATTGCGGAGAACTTCATAAAGATATAATTCATCATCATCATTATCGCAACCCACATACGTCCCACTGTTGGGCTCCACAATGGAAGGGATATTGACCTACTATACCATGCTGGTCAAACATATTGGTATAGGGTTTCATTTCGAATTTTCCCTCTCTTGCACAGATATTATGTGCATATTATCCCATGGTCGTCTTTTACGACATCCACGGGCAAGATAGGGAGTGGTGAATTGTATTCTTACGCCGTCACCACACGAATATAATTAACGAGTACAAATTAAATCCAGACAGAATTTTGTGAATCTCACTAAGAACTGTCCAGTGACGAGATCAAACGCACAAAACTCGGACGAGAACTCGGTACTTAGACCACTACGCCATCCATGTAGGATGATAAGAAACTAGTGAAATTAAAGTAACTTACTTCCTCTTGTTCTCTTGCTAATTTGTCTTTTTTCTTCATCGCTTCTTGGACTTTTAACTGTAACAAAAACATTTCAAATGAAGAAACAAACAAAGTATGTGTGTTACCACCCTTTTTTTGTCCTTTGCCCAATGATTTTTGTAAAAAAAAACATATATATGTATATATAAAAAGAAATATAATTCTAAAAAAAAATTATAAGAACCAAAATAATAAATTAATCCTGAAAACTTTAAAATGTGAATTAAAATGACGTTCAACGTACACATCATGCAATTCTGAATAAATTGAACATGCAAATTATTTCGTGCGAGTGCTGAAATCTACAAGTAGTGTACGAAAATAATAATTGTGATTTAAACAATTATGTGTAATTAAAATTTCAATATTATAAATGAGACTTGTATAAATGTGAAAAGAATAAAATATTTTATGCAATAGAATGCCCGCATCAGAAACCACCTCCAATTCTTTGAGCATGCCGATTAAAAGCCAAAAATGTTGATGGTTTTGAATTTTGAATTCTGTTAAAGCTCTGTTTGGCAATTGTAGAAATATTATGTAGTTTATTTTATCGTAATATCCTAAATCAAATATATCTATAGATAAATATTTATAAACTATTTGATACATCTAACAAAAATACTAAAATACGTCAATAAATAAGCCGAAAATAAATATATGTAAATTTAGCGTCTCTACTTGAAAGTTCAATGTTTATGATTATGATAACCAACAGATAAATACGATACTAATAAATAAATACAATAATTCAAATATAAATGAGCTAGATAATTTGCCAACCAGAGCGTAACAGATCACGGCATTTCCCTGCAACACCTTTCAGAGGCAACTTTCATTGTATCCTTAATAGAAAGTTAACAATACAATGACAGAGCTTTTTATAGCTTCACAATACCTTCCTCAAAACGCAACAGCTGATTCATTTTATATATTTACACAAAATAATCCTCAATTTGTAAAGCCGGCAAAAGACTAAAGTCATGATTTGTAACTTAAGTAAAATATTATATTTTTGTTTCTGAGCTCTGATTTTTTCAGGTGTTGAAGGAAAATTTTTAACGCTCACCCTATGTATGGTTTCTTCGAAGGTATTTGGTTGGGCGGCAGTCATTTGAAAGAAGCGGAGGCGGTCATAGTCTCGAGGGTCAACCATGGATCTGAGGGCTGTATCCGGACCAGGCCCTAGGCCGAGGCCACTTTGTAGCACGCTGTCCGGTGTATCCACCTGTTGGAAAGTTGTTACTCTTATAATCCTAACACTTACTTTCTAGAACTGACTGGATTACAACATTTGCCAACACAATTTAATACATGAATACTTCCGTACATTGAGTGCTTAATATAAAAAAAATAACAGCATTACAAAACATAAATAAGAATAATAAGCAATAAAGTGTAATGTTGTGCTATATACTTTTATCTAAGTCAGAAAATAAAATGAAAATTGAATAGTTTTTACTAAAGGCCTATAGCTTTTAACATTCATAGTATAAATACGCAATATCTGTGAACAAGTTAATTGCCTTATTTACATGTTATGCATAATAAATGTAGGACAATATAGAACAATAATAATGAATCATAATGTAACTGGCGATGGTTATGTCATATCAATGGACGACCAACAGCCACGAATTCCGATTGACGCGGAACAACCACCTACTAGGTACACAATGTAATCTTATGGACGTAGTTAGTAGGATACAACGTGTGTCAGTCGTTCCTATGGAGGAGGATAGATTAATGGCTTGACAGGACTTCACTCCGAGTGTAAACGAATAAAAAAATCTTACATAAAGTCTTTTCCAACCTCTTCCACGATATAAAGAATATTGACCATGCTCAATATTGGCCGTGATGGCCAATATTTGCTACGCAGCATAGTACAACGTGTTGGTATATATATTTCGAATTATCCTTCTCTTGCGTAGATGTTGTAAGTTTATATCATCATCATCATCGTTTCAGCCTATCGCCGTCCACTGCTGGACGTAGGCCGCCCTCATGTTACGCCACAAAGTGCGATCCTGTGCCGCCTGCATCCAACGACGCCCAGCAACTTTCACCAGGTCGTCGGTTCACCTAGTTGTCGTCCTACACTGTGTCGTCCTTTGTAAGTTTATATACCTTTGCTGATTTACAAGACCCACGGGCAAGCAAAGTAGTGATGAATTGTATTCTTACTCCGTCACCACAGAAAACAAAATTACTGAAATAATTTTATATTTTACCAAATAGCAATAGTATAAAAAGTTTTGTAAATTTTGATAGCATATTGTTGAATAGACTAGACTTTAAATCTAATACAAACACGATAACATCCGTAAAAATAGTATTATTTATAAAATAAGTGGTGTCTCCATCACCACACGGAAAATGTTATTGTTTAGTATTTATATTTTAGTGCAGTCCTTTCTTCTCAATATTTTTATATAGTTCAACTAAAAATTCTGCGTTACAAAAATTAAAAAGTATTTATATTTTAACTTTAAATATAACTTTGTATAATCTATCAAACGATTGACCCGTCATTTTTCTTATAAATACTTCTCGCAAATATACTCACTAGCTACTTCAAAGTCCAACTTTTGCCCGAATCACCGTTGCCCCATATAAAGGAGGAATGATAAATTATCGTCAAGTCTGCAAAACTTTTCATCATAATTTTAGTGCAAATAAAGTTATGTAAGCGATAAAGTTCGGCAGCCAAATTAATAACATTTTTATCGTTTTGTTTATAATACTCTAACGACTTTGTTTACTTTCATGCTTTGGCACCTTAATAAGAATTTTACATAAGAATATAATCCGTTTATAAATAGCCTAGCATGTCAAATCACAATAGTAGTAGTCAATAATATAATCTTTAGTGTTTAAAAAAAGGAGAATAAATCCATCTACAACACTATTCCTCGGGTGCTTTGACACATCGCGTCGTTGTGCAACTGAAGTTTAAGAAACACATTATTCTTCCTATATATTCTTTATTTAAAATATACCTAATAAATACATTTTTAAATCTATACCAATAAATAAAATTGGAGTGTCTGTTTGTAATGTCAAAATAATAGGCTTTTTTCATGCTTACACGGTTATTTGCACGACACCTATGCCTAAAATACAGATTAAAAATTTTTTCTCTGTCTGTCTGTTTGTTCCGGGTAATCTTTAAAACGGCTGGACCGATTTCAAAAATTCTTTCACCAATGGAACGCTATAATATCAGGGCGTAAACTAAGCTATATTTTATCCCGGTATTCCCACGGGAACGGGAACTACGCGGGTAAAACGACTAAAACCGAAGCGAAGCGAGGGTGGGTTGCTAGTCTATACCAATAAATAAAATTGGAGTGTCTGTTTGTAATGTCAAAATAATAGGCTTTTTTCGTGCTCACACGGTTATTTGCACGACACCTATGCCTAAAATAGCAATTAAAAAATTTTTGTCTGTCTGTCTGTTTGTTCCGGGTAATCTTCAAAACGGCTTAACCGATTTCAAAAATTCTTTCACCAATGGCAAGCTATAATATCAGGGCGTAAACTAGGCTATATTTTATCCCGGTATTCCCACGGGAACGGGAACTACACCGCTAAAACGACTATAACCGAAGCGAAGCGAGGGCGGGTTGCTAGTATAATATAAAAATGCAGTATTAAAAATATAAAAAGTGAAATGACCCAATTACCAAGCTGTCGGTGGTGAGGCCTTCAAAGAGAGGACCTTCCTCACGATGCGTGCCGTGTCCACCAATATTGCCTTCTGTATCGGTCCCATAATCCAACTACCCAACGCGAGCCTCTTAAGATGTTGGTTGAGGCTCTTAAATATATTCTTATTATTAAGAATTCCTATGAATGTCATTCACGAATTACACTTTATCACGTTTTTGAATATAATAAATATCATTCTGATCATAATCATCCTGGTCGTAACCAAATTACTTGACTTGGACGCAATTTGTCCTGTTTTTCTGTACAATCCTATCAGATGTAATTACTACGTTCTTTTCTATTTATGTACTTATACTTCACGCAACATATCCATCATTTTTTGGTTTTACCGTACAGCGTTCATTACTTTTATCCCATTTACGTTAAAAAGAAAATAGTGGAACTCCGATAGTGTCGACAGAACTGAAAATTTGAACAAATACGTACAATATCAATGTATTTCAACCCAAATGATGTAAACGGGGCAAATATACAGAGGTATCGATAACGGTGTCGCGAGGTTAATTATTTTTGTTCATCTCGAAAATGCTCAATGCAGCTTAAGAAGTTTTCACTTGAATTACGTATTTAGCAAAATCTAAAATAATATACACAGATAACGCGACGATCACTTAAGATTTTGTTCACTATTATTTCTTTGTAGAACCTGAACATTTTATAGGCATGCTTGTAAGAGTGTTCGTGCATGTTAGGTTACATTTCACTCTGCAAAGGCATGTTGAATGTCGTAGCCATTATACTCATGGTAATATAACAATGACGTACCTAAACACTTATTTAACTATATTTTTGCGCTACCATTTTTTGCATATACTTTATATGGAAATGAACTACTATTAAGTTTTCAATGAAGATGAAGGGTTCGTTTTTAAACATATTTCTAAACTCTTTTTTAATGTTCATTATAATGTTATCCGTGTGGTGACGGTGTAAGGAAACAATTCATCACTCCCTATCTTGCCCGTGGATGTCGTAAAAGATGACTAAGGGTTATAATATGTATATAACGGCTATGCAAGAGATGGAAAACTCGATATAAAACCCTATACCAACCCGTCTGACCAGCGTGGTATCAACACACATCACAGCTCACGTACGTCCCACTGGTGGACTCGAGCCACCTTCACGATAGGAGGGAAATTGGCCTTACTATACCATGGTATAGTAGGCCAATATACCTCCTATTATGGAGGAAGCTCGAGCACAGCAGTGGGACCTACACGAACCGAGATGATGATGACGACATTATAATATTAAGGCAACTTCTATACTAGAGAATTAACAAACCTTGAATGAAGTACATTGTCAATTTTTCATTCAATATACAAAAACCAAAAAAGAATTTTTATGTCTGGATTTTTTTTGAAATTTATCACGTTTAAACTCGAAGAGAAATATTAATTACATAGAATTAGCATTATTTCTAGTACAAATGAAGATTCCTTCTTACAGAGAAAACAATATTCACAGAAAACAGACATTTCTACACACCGAATGAAGAACTAATTCTCAAATATTGACTAAATCGTTAAATTTATTGTTTGCACACAAACAAATGAATATTATACTACAAATACAAGAAAACAAATACAAAAACATAACGAAATCACAGGCCGCTAATTACCATACGGTCATATAGTGTGGCATAACAATGGATTTTCATTTATCATTTTCACTTAGTAAGGAAAAAGCTAAGGATATCTGCATCACAATGAGGGCATGTACGAATCAATTAATCATAGAATACACAAAGCTTGCCCATTAACTTCTTACTTGATAAGGGAATAATGCGAGAACCCTACAATAGGAGCCTATAATACGACAGGCGATGCCAGAACTCGAACCCGGCACAATTTATTGGCCCCTTATCAAAGTCACACACGTTTTCTTTATTAAAAAAATATTTTAAAATTATTTTAAGCGAGTTTTTAAAAACGAAAATTGAATATTTTTATATTATGAGTACTTTATAAGGAATTATTAGAGAATTTTAGAAAGAAAATTATTAGAGATGGGTATGAAGTTTCATATCTAGATATAAGAAAAATATTAAATAGGTATCGCTTACGGTAATAGAAATTGAAATAATTTCGGATTGTCCAACAACTTCGCATAGTTTTCGATAATTGAATTTTTAGAGAATTGTAAAAGGGAAATGCTATCTGTGGTGATTGTGGTATTATTCTCCTTTGGATAGCCTTGTGTTTAGGCCGTTGCGTTCGGCTTGTTAAAATCTATGGTAAAGTGTCTCAAACAAATAGGTTCAGTTTCAGATATCAGACAGTTTAGATTGTAGTTACGGAACTCCACATCATTTAGCCCCCATCTTCTGTTGGATCTAACTTTGTTCCATAGAACGCCACAAAGTGCGATTATGTGCCACCCGCATCCAACGACTGCCAGCAACCTTCCCCAAGTCGTCGATCTAAGGCGGTACGATAGCGGTAGTGCTACATTTGAGGCTGCTTTCATTGTATTACTTAGGGGTTAGTGCTACAATTGTTACGCTTGGTAGGCGGGATGACGATTGTAGTGAGGTGTTATACGTTTCCTAGTAAAACCTCTGCCAGTTTTTACTACTCCCACGGGCAAGCAAGGGGTAACAAAAATTGTATTCTTATCCCGTACGCCACACAGGAGCTCCATAACAGCCCTAGAAATTATAACATTATCGTCCTTCGTAGAAAGAATGCCCAACAGCTGATATCGAAAGGCTAATAGACAAGCAATCTTAGATCAGTAGCATTCGTGGACGATACCGCATAACGAATTCAATGAGTGTAAATTGACTATATACGATTTTAGTACGTAAATTATGTAATGCATTAAATTAATATGTGGTGATAAATCGATTTCACAAGAAATATTCAATTGATACGAAACAGTTTTACTTATTGACAAGAACCATAAAGTAAAATTAATAATAGCATTAATTGACAGATCGAAATGGCGATGCAGGCTTGCAACTGCCGCGATAATTGGTGATAAAGCGATATCTCAATATTGAATCATTAATTCATTCATGTACTGAAAACGAATTATAATATACTAGCTGACCCAACAGACGTTGTTCTGTTCAAATCTGTAAAAAAATAGAAAATTGAATTCTACTTGAAATCGATCGCAGCGCCACCCACCGGCTCCAATTACTAGTCTAAACCGAATGGTTTGGATGTTCCCAATGGCTATACCGATGGACATGAGAATTCGTATCCATCAGAATGGCCACAAAAAATCATCAAAATTGGTCTCGCCGTTTAGGAGTTCAATTACAAACACACGAACAGAAGATTTATATATATAAAGATAGAAAAGTTTATATAGTTGAAAAAAAGGTTACATCAGAAAAGTAAATGTTAAGTTTTCTTAAATTTTCTGCGCATTTTTCTTATTTTTTTTTCGTAAAAGCCTTTTTAAAATATTAGAAAACTTAAAAAAAAGGATGGACGAAATCGGTAGTCGTTCTCAAGTTATGTTATTGTCCTGCCCGAACAGCGCCACCTACCGGGTCTAATTGTGAATCTAAATCATCCTCGGAGCCCCTTGACACACACAATAATTTTCGTCAACATCGGTCCACATAAAATATAGCCTATGACCCTATGTTACTCGCTGATAATTTAACTATATATTTTTGAAAAAAATTTTAATATCAGTTTAGTGGTTTAGGCGTGAAACATATTAAATAAACAAACTTACTTTCTCTTTATAGTATTAGTTGGGATAAAGCCGAAGCTTCATACGTTAGTTTGAACACGTTAATCTTAGAAACTACAAATTGGTTTCCAATAAATCTTATCATGTGCACCTGTTTATAGAGAAATTTGGTGAAGGTTTTAATCTGTAATATGTAAAGCTGCGATAAATATGAGCGGAGCAAAAAAAAAATTGACATTTTCACAACATTTTCGCAATATTTGTTTCTGCACAATCATCTTTATCATGGCATGGTATAGTAGGTAAATTCCTTCTAATGGTGAAGAGGTTCGAGCTCATTAGTGGGACATATATGAGTTGAGACGACGAAATATACACGCATATAAATCAAACTGTAACTATGATACATTTAATAAAAACTTAATAAAATGACTAAGAAAAATTTTCACATAATTATTAACAGAAATATGCCTTTTATAAAATTATACTAACAATCATAAATCAAAATATTCCCGCAAGAAAGAGCGGGCAATGCGAAACATTCAAGTTATTTAATAATGCAAAAATATTCAGAAACAAAGTTGCACGATTTTCGCAGCAAAAAGCGGTAGAAAAGTAATCTGTGTCAAAAACAATGCTACTGAATACATAGCAGTAGTAAATTTGATAAATGTACTGGATAAAGGCTAGGGTTGTCAAAGCATCGACTGTTTTGACAACCCTAGCCTTTATATTATATACATAGTCTCAACCCTTTTTGTTAGAAGGGTTAAGCATCATCTCAGCCCATATAAGTCCCACAGTTGGACTGGTACCTCCTCTACAATGGGAGGGATATTGACCTACTTTTTTCTTTTTTTTTTGGGGATGGGTTGCGATCGGCGCGCTTCTCGCACCACTCCGTCCGGGGCGACAGAGGGGCGTAAGCACGCACACCCACAAGCCACCATCGATGCACGTCGCCTTCGTCGTTGGGCCGACCACTGGAGCAGGGTTACTTGTCATCAGTGGTCGCCCCGACGGAATATCCCCTATTTAGGGTACCCTCCCATCGACCGACGTCCCTCCCTCGGGGAGGACGTCGGTCTTTTCTCACGCGCTCGGCCTCTCGGCGGGTGACGGACTAATCCCCGGTCACGTCACCCGCGGCCTCGACTAGGGCGGCATGAGGCGCAGGTACTCGCGCCTGCGCCGCCCCAGTCGCCGGCGGCGGATCGCCTCATCGAGGCTGCGCTCCTCGGGCAGGCGATCCGCCGCCTCCTTCTGCGAGATCACTGCCTCGCAGAAGGCTGCGACCGCTTCCCAGTTCTTGACGCTGTCGACCATCGCCCTGGCGATAATCGGCAGCGTCAGGTCGGCACCGATGATTGCGACGAGTTCACGACGCTGCTCTGCCCAAGCGGCGCAGGCCTCGAGCGTATGCTGCGCCGTGTCCTCGTCGCAATCGCAGTGGTGGCAGGACGGTGTACTCTCCCTCCTAACGACCTTGTGCAGGTACTTGGCGAAGCACCCATGCCCCGAAATTGACCTACTACACACAACAAAGAACAGAGATTTATGATAGGGATATCAAAATCGGTATCTAAATTTTAACAACATTTTGCAATACCCCTATGAATGGAAGCATATTGTTTGCTTACACGGTCACCTCGCGAAACCCCTCCTAATATGTTAAACACTCAACAGTAAAACAATGCCGGATATAAGATACATTTATCGCTAAACATAAGATGTTCGTATTTACGATCTTTGAACGATAAATCGTCTAGCAACTATAGCGTTTTATTGCTCTCAATGGAACACAAACCATACATGAATACCAATACCTCCAGCAATAAGTATACGAGGCAATGCGTTAATAGTTTGTTGATGTGAAATAAATATCTAAATATTATTTAAGATTTGATGGTAACCCTTTGATAGTAATTCTAGGGCTATTAAAATTACGCCTGATGCCGCCCTAGCAGAGGCTGTGGGTGACCGAACCGGGGATTTAGTTCGGCACCCGCGGAGAGGTTAACTTCGCGACGGCGGTCGGCGTCCCGTGGGAACGTCGATGGGAGAGGGTACTCTGTCGGGCCAACCACTGACGTCAAGGAATTCTGCACCGGTGGCCGGCCCAATGACGAAGGCGACGTGCTATATGGGCGGGTTACGGGGCCGTGCGTCGCCCCTCTTTCGCCCCAGACGGAGCCGGACGGCGGGTGCGCTGACGGTAGCCTACCCCAAAAAAAAGGTCTATTAAAATGTAAAAAAAAAAACTTGAAAAGTCGTGCGAATACTATGAACCATTCTTAAAGGATTTATAATGTGCTAGTATTTTAAATTCACCCGCACAGTCCCGTGGGAAAAACAGGTTAAAAAATTGCTTACATATTATGTTACTTGCTGATAATCTAGCATTCCATTGGTGAAATAATCTATGCCACAGGTTTTATTTCGACCTTCTCTGACATAGAAGTTATCTGCAATAATTCCTCAGTCGTTTTTATGATAAACACTACTATGCCATACTACTGGACTATTGTCGAAATTTCCGAGCTTCAGTTTGTATTTATCTCCTGGAGCTCAGTAAGTTATTAGTATACCGATGGAAAAGCAAGAAGTGATCTTATATCTTTAAACAAGCAATTCTTGTATACCTATATATTATTCATGAAATTTAGCATCAAGGTTTCGAGGCCAAAAAATCAATCTAGCTAGGTTTTATTCATAGAACATGTTGTTTTGTCGGTGTTTTAGCTAATCAATACAATGACATAAAATGTCAATAGAATGAGAATTGAAATTTCGCTGTCGCCGTCAAGAGTGACAATACAGTTGGGAAGTTGTGCAGTCGCATTCAAAGAGCGCGAGATCGAATCTCGATGTTCTAATTATTCTCTTTTTGTAATTGCTGATATTTTTTCATTATTTCATCATTTTTATTTTTTATTTATATATATCTAAACAAGATCGGCATAAATACAAAAAAAAATATAGGTACCGAGCGAAACTCGGTTAACCAGATATTAAACTATATTTAACCTATAAGCGTAGTAATAACCCATAAATGTAGTTTGTACTTTAGTTCAAAGACAGCTAGAAATACAGGTTGCTGTATTTATAAGGTTTTAATCTTACAATAATAACGTATAGAAGGTAAGACCGCGCACAAAAAATGAAGCATTTAAATTGGAGCTTAATGGAGCTAACGCTGGACCGTTCCGTAGTGTACAAGGTCACTGTACTGCACGTACGTACGCAACTCTTAATGAATAAATAGGTAATTATGACGGTTTGTGCATTCAAATGGTGTCACAACACATTTAAAAAATATGAAGTGTATTAACATTACTTTCTTTTTAATGTTTCGACGATTTATTTTAATAAAAAACAGAATTTGTTTTAATAAATTGTATAGTGGTGTGCGTGTGTACGTCTGTAATCGCTTGCACGCATGTAGTATATTTGGCTTCATGTTTTTGATCGCTTAAGTACCGACACTATCCTTCTATACGTTATTATTCTAAGGTTCTAATAAATGCTTCTATCCTCCAGAGAACTTAATCTGATGAAACTGTTCATTAAACTTGGTCTATACTATTTCAAGACTATTATAAATTTAATAGCAGAATTGTATTTCTTATACTGACAGCGGTCATAATAATGTTAATAATATTTTCCATACGTTACGATTCACGGCTCATAAAGGATTATAGCGTGGGTACTAAATCTGAATTACGCTTAGAATGGCTAACAGCAGTCATAAAATCAATTACAGGATGTAAGGTAACATTCCAAACCAGTTTAAATAAGTCGGGAAAATCAGTGGGTATTATTACTTTTATATTTAACATGAATGATAATTATAATTTATAAAGCGATAATAATTTAGACGATTTCATTAAAAGGATGGAAATGAATACGGAATGTATTACTATTTCTTTTAAGAGAGACCGAAAATCTTGCACCTAAAATAGGTACTAGTTTTCATCAATTTTTTTTTTAAGTCTAATGATAATCCTTGTGTTACGGGGACTTTAGAACATATAATTAACGGACGTAAATTACATCCACATACAGAACAACAATTTGTGGACCGCACAAAAGTGTTGTCCTGCATGGGAATCGATCCCGATACTGGCGCGGCAGATCGGTATTTTAACTAGTACGCCATCTGTGCAGTCAAAAATGCCGATTAATTATATTTATATTATGTATGTATGTTTGAATATCTATAATGATTTGATATTGTAATCATCAATAGTTAATACGAGATAGAGTTACAATTAATTATTTGAGGAATCAAAGTGAACTTAAAAGTTCAAGAGGCCAATGCCCAGTGAACGCTGTTGAGCTTATTGGTATAAATCTAGTTTTGGCAATATCTTATTACATAAATAGATTTAAATATGACTTAAATTCATCAGTTCAGCGATTTCCACTGTTGGTACTGTCAACAAAGGAAAAACAGAGACATAATTTCCACGCTTGCGATTTGGCAATTGCAATAGGTGCTACGTGCTTCAGGCGTACATTGCAACCCTTACTTAGCCTGTTATGCGACTCCCACGGGAAAGTAAGGGGTGACGACAAAATAAATTCTCAACCGTTCATCACAAACAGAGAGAAATTAATGACTTGAAGCAAGTAATTTACTTGAACCTCAAATTATTTATTATAACGATTTTGTATAAGATTCACCACCTTTAGATGTCTTTTCAACCATAAATAAGTAGGTCAAAGCATAAAGAAAGTTGCCCCATGAAAAAAAATGTTTTCTCTTTTAACTGAAACAGCACACTCCACAAAATAACGGCAAAGCTAATGAAGTTTATTCGCGGATTTGCTGCTGTAATATCAAGCAGTGACAGGGCATGCGACTAAGCAAAATTTAATTTATCCCAGTGAAAATCGGCTACCATTTTTTTAAAGGTTAAAATTAAGGGAAATTTTGTTTAGCATGTAAACTGATTTACGTCTAAGCAGGTGTTACATGTTGATTTACATATATTAGGCGGATAAAAAGTAATATAAAATATATTGCAACGATATTATAGGCTTTTATTTTGAGTTAAACTCATCATTACAGTAGAATATAGACAATAAGTATTTAGAAACCTTGATAGGAAATTTTTGGGTCTTTGCAACATAATAATAACATTTACATACAAAGGTGTTCTTCAAACTCATAAATTAAACTTAAAATAAAAATTGAATGTTAATGTAACACTAAATTACAATTTTCGATTATATAACTAGTAATCAATCTACGAACTAGAAATGCACCACTCCCAAAACAAAGACAGCTCGAAATAAAACTTCAACCCTGATGAGCATTGCCGCAATTTCCCTCCCATTGTGGATGAGGCTCGAGTCCAGCAGTAGGATCTATATGAGCTGTGATGATGACGATGATGAATCTATCTACAGTGTCTATTACGATATTATGATTTACTAGCTATTTAGCAGATAGTAAGCTGTCCACCTGATGGTAGGTGTCATTGGACTGTTTTTCAAAGTTATTAGAGAATACATGATAATATTTAAATTAATACTATCTTATTTATTAGCACACATAATCGTCTAATTCATTAGTTTTTTATTAGGCACATTTTTCGAACACCTCTCCTCCATTATGCTTTATAGATGGCAATTGTCCAAAAATCTTTATATACTTACGTTATAAAATGGAACTAAATCTCAATTTTAAATTTATTAGTTCTCTTGGACTGCTAACATTTCTAACTCAGGATAATTTTTTCATTATAAACTCATTTGCAAAAAAAACGGGCGGTTTTGATTTTCATTCATATTTAAAAAGATACAATACCAAAAAGGTTTCAATCGTTTGTACACGTTACTGGCCGGTTTTAAAAATGCTGTGGTATTTAAAAAAGTACGTTCTAAATTCAATTTTTCATTTGATGTTCATTTTTACAGAAAACCCCTTTTTATCCTACATTTTTGGCGCGAAGTTCCAGAAGTTAACATCGACTTTCATAACTTTTATTCAATTTTTATCGATTAATTTCATATCCTTGACTGTCAAAGCTTTATTTAATGCTGTTTGGCTGTATCAAAAATGGTAGATAAAGTGGTAAAAGCTACCAAAATTATCGCGCTGCTTGAAGAGGGTTGCAGCCAATGTTTCGTGGCTAGGAGGCTAAATGTTAGTCGCTCGACAGTCCAAAGGACCTGGCAGCGATATCAGGAGACTGGTTCCGTCGAGAGAAGGCCTGGTTCTGGAAGAAAACCATGTACCCAACCACGGGATGATCGTTTTCTTGTGAGTCGCGCATTGAGAAATCGCAAATCTTCGTATGTGGATCTTAAGAACAACCTCCAAGAAGTAAGAAATGTGCATATTAGTCTATGGACGGTCAGGAGGAGGCTTCTCGCTGCCAATATACGCAGTCACCGCCCGGCCCGCGGCCCCAAATTACTCCGTGAGCACAGAGTTCACAGGCTTAGGTTCGCTAGAAATTGTGAATCATGGACTCAAGACGATTGGAATAGGGTTTTGTTCTCTAACGAAGCCAGGATATCTCTGTTCGGTGAAGATCGACGTCGGCGAGTGCTAAGAAGACAAGGAGAACGCTTTGCAGAGGCATGTTTCGAAGAAATCACACCTTATGGTGGGGGCTCTGTTATGTTTTGGGCAGGAATAAATTCAATGGATCGTACAGAGTTAGTCTTCATTGAAAACGGCTCACTGACTGGGCATCGATACATAACGGAAGTTCTAATTTCTCATGCACAACCCGCATTGGCCGCTCTAGGTGAAGACTCGATTTTTATGGACGACAATGCTCGCGCCCACCGATCCCGCGATGTTAATGCGTATGTGCAAGAGGTCGGCATTCGTCGTTTGGATTGGCCAGCTCGAAGTCCCGACCTCAATCCCATAGAGCATGTCTGGGACGTTCTGAAACGGCGTGTGAGATCAGTACACCCGGCTCCGCAGACCATCAAAGAGCTGAAGAATGTGATTACTGCGGAGTGGGAACGTATTCCGCAAGCAAGTATCCGGGATATACTCGCTAGCATGCCCAGACGAATTCAAGCTGTGATTTTAGCTAGAGGGGGTCACACTCGATACTAAACATTTATCTGCTTTTACTTTATTAAAGAAAAACAAACAAAAAAACTTTTTTATTTTTACTTCATGAGCATATGCACTACTAGCGAATATACACTACTAGCGAGGTTTAGCATTATTTCCCATAAATTGTATCTAAATTTTATGAAATACTGATGAAAACGATTATTTTCTTATTAATTTAGCAAATTGTGTGGATAAAACTACCTATAATTATCAAACAAAGAAATATTAACATTTGAAATGGTTCATTGCTTAGGTGCCCGTTTTTTTTGCAAATGAGTGTATGTTATTACATATTGGTACCTATTGGTAATAGATGCAATGAATTCTTTTAAAGAAATTAAATAAAATTTTTCCTTTATAAAATTGCATCTATAGCAAAATAAATATAAACATACACTGCAGTTAACAATATACATTACTGCATTAATCAATAAAATAATTAGTCATCCGTCACAATTTTCCTAATCTCGACAGCCTTAATGTAACTTTCAAGCAACGAATTACACAGCATTACAAATAACATTAATCCACTTCTGATCCCCTAATCAAAGCTGGACATGGCTTGGTCAATAACCGAAAAAGGCAACTTTTGACAAGACTAATCCTAAGTGCAAGTTGGCCGATAAGGATTATGCTGGGGCTCTAATGGCCTTTATCCGTTAGCTCAACAAACGGTCATAACTCACCGTCTTGCGTTGGCTCAACCGACTTAACTTTGGCAGGCGTCATTTCTCAAAAGGCATGCGGAGACGTACCACCCCCCTCCCAAGTCTGGAGATTAATAAAAATATAGGTGGACGTGGAAAAATGTAGCACTTAATTTCGGTGATGAGTTGCGTATTTGATGCGTGTTTCATGCGAGAGGGTGGCGGAATCCATATTTTCTTGTTTTCCTTGTAAGATGTCGTAATTACTTTTGTACGCGTGTAATTAGAAATATTTCTGTATATGCCAGATCATCCTTATTTTGTTCATGAATATTATCGAGTGCAATACTTAATTAACTTTCATATAAAACTTTAATCAAATAAAGTGCTTTTGATTTATTAAAATTTAGTCTGCGAGCAAAAGAAATCTGAACAAAATATGTTACCATCCTTTCTTGAAAATCATAAAACTAAAAAGTTCACAGAAGTTAACTAAAAGAATGTATTCTAGAGACGAAAGTTACATAGATTAGCAATATTTGACGAGGGTTTAGACAGTAAGACATGCCGCGAAATGCTAATATAATTGATCTGTAACTGCAAATTTTTATTATTATTATTGCTAATTCGCGTTATTAACCGCAATATTTCTTACTTAAAAAAAAATATTTACTTTAAAACCAAACAATTAAGTAATAATACACCACGTAAATACCAAAACATTCCGAAATAAAAATTAAATGCTCGACGTACGAAGTACCTACATATTGTAGGTTCGTTCCTACATGTGACGCGTCATACTAATTGCTCGGAGTGCATGTCAAAGGCGCACCGGCGTCGCGCCGGATTCACATAATGGGGGTAGCAAAAGGGAATGTATGAAAAAAGAGAGAGAGACAGACGCCGCGAGCGTGTGCTCAAACTAAGATTCGGTTACAATCTGTTGTTGTAACTAACGAGAAATCGTCAGACTACAATAGGGGTAGGCACCCTATGACATATGACGTGTGTGTGCTCGTTTAACAGACTCGCTTGTTTTAAATCTGATTGTGTCTAACATTCAGTTTTGTAGTTAGTAGTGTTCTTTTGTATGAGATTCATCGAAACAACACTTCAACAATCTTGAACTATTCAAGCGAGTACTACACATATGAAATTAAACCTATTTTATTACATAACTAGGTATATGTTTGTTTAACGCAACCGTCCATCTGTTCATCCAACCGCCTTTCACCGTGTACTGCCATCTCCTTTAGAAAGCGACGTAGCCCGGTCAAACGCGAGGACTTGTACAATCGACATTATATACTTGTATATAATTGCACTAAGAGTGCAAATTGAACTATATTTAACAGATTATTTTACCAACAAAACAATAATTGTATTATGGTTCTTATGACATAATAAATATTTTGTTTATAATTTTATCAATACTTATAACAAGGGCAACTCAAATAGCTAGCCAAACTTTCATTAAACTACTTGTGTTGGATCGATCCTTGGATGGTTTAGCTACATAATTGAATTGCAATCGTGTTTTAAGATTTTTTTAAGATTAATACGGCTAGTGTAGGCGTTCTTTCACGCATTTCTATAAAAATACATGCAACACATATGGTACACAAATTAATCTAAGCACAAAATTGACTAGTTATATGTGTTTTAAAACCTTTTAAACACTTCTCAGTTCTTGAGTACTTAGGTCAGGGTTTATTAATGGAAAGGTAAGCTAACTAGTATTATATGAGTAACGAATGTTTAGAACCTTTGAAGTGCAATTATATCAAAAACACAGACGTGTATTTATTTAAATTAATTTGTAACATGATCTCTATGGTAACGAAGGATTGCCATGTGTTACTATATAAATCTAGGTATCCAGATTTCCAAGATTAGCAAGAGAAAGAAAGCTTGAAAGTAATCCTGATTTAATCCATAGAAATCTCCCTCGTTAAAAGTAATGTCTTTAACACACTATAGAATAAACTAGAGTATATCATTTAGATCATCCATTTGATTTCTAGAAGTTAAATGGAATTACTATATATTAATTTCTGAAGGTTAGATAAGGATTATTAGCTGCTTAATAACTTTATGTTAGCGACATTTTTAATTTTAGGGAAACTTTATATATCATCATCTCAACCCATATTATATGTCCCACTGTTAGGCTCGAGCCTCCTCCATTGTGAGAGGAAAATTGACCTGCTATACCATACGGGTCAGATGTATGGCATAGGGTTTTGTTTCAAGTTTTCCTTCTCCTGTATAAATGTTATAAGAATATTATATCCCTTAGTTGTGTTTTACGAGACCCACGTGCAAGAGAGTGTGTGGTAAATTGTATTCTTACTCCGTCATCACACGGACGGATTAGTTTATTATGCATTTTGTTTTTTAATTTATGAATTTCTAGCGCTAATAATTGATGTTAAGTCAGGTAATCATGTATCAGAGCTTTATTTGTATATTTTACCAAATAAGTTTTATGAAAATGTTTGCACATTGGTAAAAAAAATTTGCCTGTATTTGATTAAAAATCTTCTTTATTTAATCTTAAAACTATAGTTAACTTGTGCTACTACAGTAATACACAAACATTTAGTATTTTCAATCGACACAAAAGCTAGGAAAAGCATTGTTTGTAAAATTAAATTTATTTGCTTGCTCTTTAATAGATAAATGTCCATTTTCACCAACGGTTTTCACCTTTAACTTTAGGTAGGATTAACGAGGGTATTTTAAATGATACATCTCACTGATATCACTGTTTCCTTAATCTATAAAAATAAATAAAATTGGATTGTCAAAATAATACGTTTTTAATGCTCACACTGTTATTTACACGATACCTATGCATAAAGATCAGTCAATATTTTTATGTCTGTCTGTCTGTTTCGGGTAATCATCCAAATGGCTGGACTGATTTAAATAATATTTTACTATGTACCTGTTTAAATAAGTAGTAACTTAGCGATTCTTCCTCTCAAGAAACCTCTTTAAAATTTTGTCCGTTCCAGGAATCGAACCTCTTTGACTGGCGCTGCGTATCGTAATATTTTAGAAGATATTGAAGATTTAAAGGCGAGGCGACTGAAACCGAAGCAAAACGAGACCGGGGTGCTAGTATTACTTTAAATTTAAGGATTTTTTGGTGAAAACGGCCATAATTACTTTTATACTTATTAAATAGATTAAAGAATCTCTTACCCTCTGTGGAGGCAGGGTTTGTCGAGGACTATGCGTATGTTTCGGCGAACAGGATCCATGTTTCTCTTTCCTATGGGATTTCAATCCACGCAGCAATCTGGAGAAAGTGGTGACCTTCTTCTTAGCTGTACCGAGGCAGTTATCTATAAAAAATACTGATCTTAAAAATCAATAGGAAGTAAGAGTATATCGATCGCCGTCGTGCGGACAGCCTCTCTGAGGGTGACGGAATAATCCCCGGTATAGTCACCCGCGGCCTCGGCTAGGAATAAAACTTTGTCCTGCGTGAAAATCGAACCCGCAACCCAGAGTCGCGAATTAGATTTACGTCGATATCTTAACCACTATGCTATACGTGCAGTCATTCTAGTGTTCAGAGCAAGAGCTAATTGAATAAATCTCCTTTCTTATATTTCGATTTCACCTCAATGGCAATGAAAATACAGTTTTTTTTTAGATTCCAGGTGTCGTACAGTTAATAGAAAAAAAATTTGAAATTCCAAACTGGCCGTTTGATGACACGAGATTCCCTCCTTATCTATATATAAATACGTGAAGCGAAAACTTTGTACCCCTTTTTACGAAAATTACGTGGATAGACAAGAATGAAAGGCGCGGTTGAAGTATATTATAAGGAGAAGTGCATAAAACTGAAATTTTATACAATAATGGATTAGAAATACATTAAATTCATTAAAAAAGGCATTACGCACACTACAACGCAATCGCTACACACACGCGCACGTTTGCGTGAGTGGTTCAGTATAAAGCTAAAACCAAGTTTGTGGGGTCGCCACCCTTTTCCCACAGCCGTCATCTTGAAAATAGGGGTTGAAATGGTTTTTACGATATATCTCTTAAACTGGTAATCTGATAAAAAAAAATTGTTAACATTTTTTGTTGAAAATTAAATTCTCTACAACTTTGGTAAAGTAACTTTTTGTCGTAGAACTATAAGTAAAAAAGTTATAAGCGCAAATGTTCAGAAATTCGAGAAAAAGATTATATTTTTCGATATAACTTTTTTTTATCAGTTTACAAAAAAATTATATCAGACCATTTTTGTGGATCGTTTTTAAGGAACAACTTTTATAGGTAACATTTTTTCATTAAGTCAATAGCTAAGGTTTTACAGCGGTCCGAAGTGAGTACTATTTTTCAGTACTCTTAACTATACATACTTGTGTACTAATAATCATCAGTTATTGTATTTTTTTTTATTATAATTTTTTTAATTATTCATTTGCAATATTATTATTGATAATAATATTGCAAATTAATAATTAATTATTGACTCTTCCCCACCACTCACGAGGTAGAGTCTGGAGTTCATACTTTCCGAGTCTACCATCAGGTCCAGTCGTGGCTTGGTAATAATAATGATCTTGAAGACTGGGGCTGGAAAAAATGTGGAAAATTATTGATGCCAGTGTAGAGCCCTAAATCTCCAGCACCTCCTGAGCTTCTAAAATTGATCTTTTGCAAATTCAAAGGAAACTGTGGAGCGATATGTGGATGTCGAAAAGCAGGCCTGAAATGTTCTGCAGTGTGCTTCCATTATTCTAGAGAGACTTGCAGCAACGTAATGGAGCTCTCAGAATTAATAAATGAAAATGACTTTGATGATGAACCGCTGACATTAACACCCCTTCATTCTCCAGTTCTCCCACCGATATTTAATTCAAAAATTCAATAAAGCCGATCAGATGCTGAGCCACAGCCTGGTGTATCGAAAAGACTGAGGACGGAGTAGTTCAAATTACAAAATCACCGTGGATTATGCCTCTTGGGGATACCACGTAAAAGAAAACGCGCCTCCAGTACTCACTTCGGAGCGCTGTAAAACCTTAGCTATTGACTTAATGAAAAAATGTTAGGTATAAAAGTTGTTCCTTAAAAAACGATCTACAAAAATGGTCCGATATCATTTTTTCGTAAAATAATAAAAAGAAGTTATATCGAAAAATATAATCTTTTTCTTGAATTTCTGAACATTTGCGCTTATAACTTTTTTACTTATAGTTCTACGACAAAAAGTTACTTTACCAAAGTTGTAGAGAATTTAATTTTCAACAAAAAATGTTAACAATTTTTTTTATCAGATTAATAGTTTAAGAGATATATCGTAAAAACCATTTCAACCCCTATTTTCAAGATGACGGCCGTGGGACAAGGGTGGCGATCCCAAACACTTGGTTTTAGCTTTAAACTGACCCCCCCTCATCATCATCTTGCTCTTATCCCAATTACTTGGGGTCGACGCAATATGTCATCTGTTTTGACATATTGCAAAAAGTTTCGGCAATGACTTTTATGACCGGCCGCCTGCCTGACATCAACCCTCCTTGGGAATGTAATCGTTGACCCAAATGGTACCAGATGGAGTTGGTCCGGGACAATCTAGGGCTCTTAGTCGTCTTTTACGACACCCACGAACAAAGCAAGGGTTGGTAGTATTCAAAGCCGCATCAAAAATCCCCCAAAACACATCAAAAAAATAAAATTGCGTCCTCTAAAAAACGCAACCCCCAAATGTAACTTTTCAATGGACTAAATGTCTAATAGACATTTGTACTTATACATTAGTGGAAAACAGCTTGCTCAATTTACAATTATATATAAATAAAATTAAAGAAAATTGTGTAGCAGAAAAATTAATTCAAATGAATTATGGCCGAATTTCGACCACACGGCGACCACTAGTTAGAGGAAATTCATAAATGTTATCACCTCAGACCATATATACGTCCCACTACTGGGCTTGAGCCTCCTCTCTTGATATGTAAGAAGTTGAACTTCTACCACGCTGGGCAAACAAATTACCATAGGTTTATATGTATTTAATTTTTTTTCTTCTCTTGCTTGTTATCTGTATTTATATCACATCCCTCAATCGTCTTTTACGACACCCACGGGCAAGATAGGGGGTGGTGAATTGTATTCTTACTTTGTCACCACATGGAATGAGTAATTAAGTTATATTGTGATTATTTTACTTTTCTTATCACTATCAAAATGGAATACTTTGTAAATGAACGAAAAATACATAAAAATCACTGTATTTATTGACATACTTATGGGTCCCATTCATAATCGTTGATTGATATCGAAATATACATTTATCAGCAACTCTTTTTTATAAGAACGAATTTCAAATATTAAAGGCTTAAAGTAGGTGAGAATTCTTCATAAAAGCACTTTATAAAACGTTAAGGAAAAAGTTAAATTAATATTTACGGAATCGGATCTCGTTTGATATTCCGTTCACGGCGGCGCCTCCAAAAGGTAAATAATAAAGAAAATCTCACTGATATAATGAATTGGAATATTTTATTTGTATGTTTGTTTAAAACAGCTAAATCATTTATGTGAATTCATATTTCAAATATTGTAATTTTGTTCTATTTGTATGGTGACGACAGAGTAAGAATACAATTCACCACACCTCTTGCCCGTGGGTGTCGTAAAAAACAACTAAGGGATATAATATGTATATAATATCTATCCAAGACAAGGAAAACTTGAAACAGAATCCTACACGAACACGTCTGACTACCGTGGTATAGAAGGTCAATTTCCCTCCCATTGCGGAGGAGGCCCGAGCTCAACAGTGGGACGAGTATGATCTGGATGATGATGATGATGAATTTTGTTTGTAACACTTCCACAATTATTATGGTTTCATTCCCTATAGGACAGTGCTAAGCTAAAAATGCCACGGCAGTTGCGAAGTTCAATAGAGAATGCCCAAAACCAGGCCCTTTTTAGTTGGCAATGGGCCTAAACCAAATACTATCCTAAATTCACACCTTATTTTTAGACTTTCTCCGAATTAATTTTGAGGTAACTTATGTCCTAGCATCAAAAATAATAATTAAAAGTACCTAATACAAATGAACTTTTGTTCTTCTTCTTCTTATTTGATGGCAATGAGCTACAATAATATGAGCTATTGGTGCCAGTGTCGAGTTATTATATTCATTGTTCAAGTCTTCAGTCTTCGTCTTTCAGTCAGTCGTTAGCATGATTTGGTGCTGATATCCAAGTCATGATGCCTTCTCTGAGAATTTTGGCAGAATGTCAAAATGCACGAAATTCACTATTATATCATATTCATTACATTTCAAAACTTTATCTGTATTATATTACATAAAATATCAGCAAAATTATTCAACACACAACAACACTTCAAAATACTAAAATAATGAAAAAAATGTAAAAGCGCTACGTGACATTTTGACATTCACGTCAAAAATCTTCTTCTTCTTATTTGATGGCAATGAGTTACAATAATGTGAGCTATTGGTGCCAGTGTCAAGTTATAATTTTATATTTATTATTCACGTCTACAGTCTTTGTCTTTCAGTCAGTCCGCGTCAAAAGTCATGAACTTTTGTTTGTAATTTGTATAAATCGGAGTGACACGTGTGTGCCAGGGCGAGCTAAAATAATTTACCAAAATATATCGATGCATTCTTATCGATTATGAAGATGAACCAGCCATCAGAGATCATTAGACGAATTATTTTAGTCCAAAAAAAAAACTATGATGATAACATATTTAATTATCCCTTTATCTCACCTTATTATTTTTAGTTTTTATAGATTACAAAGCGATCTTACACCTAACTCACATTCATAAAACCTCAGCTGATAGGCCACACCTATTATTATCACAGAGGATTATATCTTAAGCTTGTGTTAAATGCATTAGCTACATTATTTCTTTTGTACTAAATATAATACTTATATTTTCGTTTGACGTATTTTCTAACCTCAATTCACTAAAAATAAGATTACGCTTAAACCTAGGTACGAAAATGAAAACTATTTACTAAATATAAAACTAGAATAATTATCCTATAATATAGAAAATAATTTATAAAGGCCCATCCACTTTCATATTGAAACTAACTCTCGAACAAAATGGGCATTCTCTTTTAAATCAATGTTTGATACACCCTTACTTTAGTTATTATTCGATCTTAATTATTAAGAAATTGAATAATTTATAGAGATTAAAAAAGCGAATGAACAACATCTAATACTCGAGGGACTTCTTTATTATTTATACAAATAAATGAAATTGAAATATCTATTTGTAATGTCAAAATAGTAACTTTTTTTATGGTCACAAGAGTTATTTGCACGATACCTATGCAGTTTAAAAATTTTTGTGTCTATCTGTTTGTTCTTGGTCTCGGCATCTTCAAAACGGCTAAACCAATTTTGATAAAATTTTACTACCTGCTGACTACATAAGGAGTAATTTAAGCTATACCTTTCAGAAAACCCTAAAAAATTGGCCCGGTCCGGGACTCGAGCCCGAGGCCTTGAGCTAAGGAGATATTGGGGATTTAAAATGGGAGTGTAAAGTCTGAAATATATAGTTTTAATTTACGTGCAGGCCTTTGGATTTCGAGAGTATTAGATAAGCTTAAGTAGGTACATATAAGTTTTTATGTTCCGCTCAATCATTATGTTCATTTCGATTATTTAGCACCTTTAAATACCACATTACAGATTTTAGAATAGTTAATTACTTTTATGAGCATAATCGTCGCTTCATACATAAAAGGGTACATAATTTTTTTGTTATCGACTAATGTGCCTATTGCCATCACTAATACAATTTTAGTAGTAGTTTGGGATTTAAGATATTTTGATCCCAAAGCTGTATCTGTCTTGCGTCTCTATGGTTCTGGGCCCACGAGTTTGAAAGCAATCTCGCACTAAGAATAATTATTTAATGTATTCACCATATATAGGTTAGGTTGTTCATCCTATTACTTTATTATACCTCACCCCTAACTGAGTGGGCCACCGGGATCGATTTCATGATTTCGATGATTCGGTGGTCACTCGGCTATAACGAGCGCTTCGCTACGAGGGCACTATCTCGCCACTCTACTCGGTAGATGTAAATCAAGGCTTTAAGAATAATCCTTGTATTACGGAGTACTTTACAAGCATGTAACTAACACCCAGATTCAAAGCAATAATTTATGGATAGCACAAAATATTATGCATGAGAATCAAACCTACGCACGGTAGGTCGGTCAGATCTTAAATACTACGCACAATAACTTGATTGTACAGTTATTAAAAACAATCATGAGATATTGCTTCAACCAGCTGAATTAAAATTATTATTTTGGAATAAGTATCCTGTTAATTTCTGAGTAATAATTTTATAAATAAAAACTTACCGCTTGGCGGGAATTCGTAGAAATATGCCGACCGTGGGCTCAGGCAACTGAAACAAAATTGAATTTCCATATTTTATTATTATAATAGAGCGTGCATATTTTCGATAGTGACATAGATTCCATAAAGAAAATTCTATAATAGGTACAAACATGGCCGCTAGGATTTCTACGAATACTACTATTGTTTTTGAATATCGTAAAAATCTTTTAATTATCTCCCACAAATGAAACCTGTATTAATATTTTTAATGAATTTTAATAATGGCAATACATACAGTAATAAAAAAGGTTTGGGTGTCTTTTACGATAGCCATATTGAAAGTATGTGGTGGGGACATTTTGGACAAAATATTTGCAGCTTCCAGTCCTATATGAATACAAATAATTTTAATAGCCACAGAATTTTGTCACTAAAAAGATAGGCAAACGAAAAAAAAGACGAAAATTGCACGTTGACGAAGGCTACAACTTTTACCTTGGGTCTACCTATGTATAGTGTTACTAATAAAAATGTATAAATTAAAAATAAAAACGAAATCAAGCCTTTCTTAAGGCAAAAACAAAATCAAGCCTTCCAACAGGGCAACGTATACAGTTTAAAGACTATACTCTATATATACGTTACCCTGTCGGTCGCTAACATTCGCAATCGAATGGAAATTGTCCCACTTTATTAAACTAGTCATACAAATGCTTAACCAGAGAAGTTAACATAGAACTTCATTCCGAGAATGCCTTCTCTTGTTTAGTACAAGAGAAGTTATCAAGAAGGTAGGTAGGTATCAGGAAAGCGTTCTCTGTTCAGATGCTTAAGCGGTCTTACCTCTCACAAAAGAGTAATAAATTGTATAATTAATACAAATTACTATTTCCGTGTGGTGCCGGAGTAAGAGTACAATTCACCACTCCCTATCTTGCCCGTGGATGTCGTAAAAGACGACTATGGGATATAATATGCACATAATATTTGTGCAGAAGGAAAACTCGAAATGAAACCCTATATCAACATGTCTCACTAGCATGGTATAGTTGTTCAAATTCCCTCCCATTGTGGAGGAGGCCCGAGTCCAATAGTGGGACGTATGTACAGGACTGGCTTAATCATCCTATCAGGGCCCGTAGGCAATGCGATTCTTGGGTCCATGGTCCAAGGTCAATGAGCAGTAGCACTTACCATCAGGTGTGCTGTCTCTTTTGCCACCAACAGCAATAAAAAAAAGGATAATATTGAGGAAGTATACAAATTTTCAAAACATCTTTCCATGAATTGTTTTTTTTTTCTTGTTTCTTACTCGGGGCTCCTAGTCTAGTCAGTGCAGGACAGTAAGCCTATTCTGCCTTATGCATAATCCAGCCCTGCGTATGTAAGGCTGCGATGATGATGATGAATACAAACTACACATTCATAAAATGATAAATTACAAAAACCACCTTTAACCTAATGTATAAAGTAAATATTTGATTACGCGATTCGGATATTACGAGAGCTGAAAAACCGGTACTACCGTGTACGGTATTCAGAAAATGAGAAATTAATCGACATCCGCATTAACAATACTACGCTAATGATGATTGTTCGCAAAATGAGTAGTTAATGAAATCGTTAATTTGTAAAGAGTTCGGGTTTTATGCGCTTGCAGTTTTCAAGTACTTAATCAGCATTATTTGAATATATCAATGATTTTATTACGCCATTAATTTTTGAAGTGAAACTTCTTTGCGCGCATGAGGGTAAATTTTTTACGGATGAAACGTGTCACGAAGATGTGCAGCGTTTTTGTCGAAGAAGAGGGCGAAAGCGATTGAAACCGATTGAGAGACAGTGAGAAAGGGCGAACATAGCACGAAGCACAGCCATCGGGGCGAGAGTGGGGAGCAAACGAGTAAGAAAGGTCCAGAGATTATTTTTTTATTTTTTTTTTTACTTTTTTTTATAATACTGATTCAAACACATGGAACCTAAGAAGTTTCACTTCTGACATGCGTACTTAGTACTCACGCTATTATTTTTGCGATGGGCTACGGTCCGGACGCATCCTGTCAGGTCCATTAAGGATAACGACAGGGCAGCGCCCAATCCCATAACCACTGTATTCCCTCCTCTTTGCCATTGGGCCGACCTTCGCCATTGGACTGGTACCTAGTCTTTGGCGTTCGTGGATCGCCCGGCAACGTCTTTAATACCTGCTATCTCTTTTAAATGTGGTGACGGAATAACAATACAATTCATCACTTCCTACCTTGCCCGTGGATGTCGTAAAAGATGACTAATTGATATAATACCTATATAATATCTATTGCGAGGAAGGAAAACCCAAAATAAACCCTGTACCAACTTGTCTGACCAGCAGGTTATTTCCCTTCTATTGTGGAGGAGGCTTGAGCCTAACAGTGGAACGTATATGAGTAGAAATGATGATGATGAACAATCTCTTGTTTAGAGATATATTTATATTCTTACTATATCTACACCAATAAATAAAATTGGAGTGTCTGTTTGTAATGTCAAAATAATAGGCTTTTTTCATGCTCACACGGATATTTGCACGACACCTATGCCTAAAATACAGATTAAAAAATTTTTGTCTGTCTGTTTTTTCCGGGTAATCTTCAAAACGGCTGGACCGATTTCAAAAATTCTTTCACCAATGGAAAGCTATAATATCAGGGCGTAAACTAGGCTATATTTTAGCTCGGTATTCAAACGGGAACGGGAACTACGCGGGTAAAACGACTAAAACCGAAGCGAGGGCGGGTTGCTAGTTTATACTATATATTTATACAAACGCTACTCTGCATACCTGCACAGATTCTTATACTCATAACTCAGTACCTATACCATAGTAGAGTACACTGCGCAACGACGTATGCGCAGGCACATTCAGGTGGGCAAAGGGAATAACGCCCATGCAACCAAATTGTATAATATGTTTTGTTTTGATTTTTAATTCTGTTATATTAATTTTTTATTGTTTTTTTACTGTTTTTAGTTTTTAATTTAAGTTTATTTTTATTATATGGTGTTATTGTTATCCTATTATAATAACGGGCTCTATCAAGTTGAAAGATACCCGGTCCTTTGGTAGGCTTGCGTGGAGGTATGGATCTAGCAGCAGCAGAGGCCTTGTGGGTTATTATTATCTTTTTATTAAGATTTTTTTTTATTGTAGATAATTTAAGTTTTTAGTGTTATTGTAAATTTTTATTATTTCTATTTTTGTTATTGTTACTGTTTGCAAGTGTAACACGTACAATATTTTTAGTTCATACGTAACTTGTAATTATGTTATAAACAAATAGTTTATGTTGAGTTTGCTGACAATCGTCGCACAACAGGTCGCTACTGAAAAACAGCGTTGTGGTGTTACCACAACATTAAGCTGAGTAGCGACCTTTTTACTCGCTTGAGGGTGGGAACTCAGCGCTTACACCTATCCAAAATGTAAATTAAGTTACACAAATATGTATCCCCCTGCGAGGGAGAAATAAATTATTTTTCTTTCTTTTCTTTCTATATAAATATCTACGTGAGGAATACTTTCGGAGTTTATCTGTTAAACCAGTACTAACTTGAGTAAGTACGCTAATGAGACATTACATATAGGATTGCAAAAGCCCATTCCTAATATACTTTAAATGCTACTTAACCCTTGACATAACTAAACAACACCTGTTCGAATATATAGATATAAATATCGAGAAAAATACAATTCACCGCCCTTAGCCGTGAGCATCGTAAAAGACGACTAAGGGATTCATTTTGCATTTAACATTTATGTAAGAGAAGGAAAACTCGAAATAAAACCCTATACCGACCCGCCTGACCAACTTGATATAGTAGGTCAATTTCTCTCCTAGTTTGGAAGAGGCTCGTACCTACTGTGGAACGTATATGAGCTGAAATGAATGATGAACTATTCAAAAGAAGGAAAACTCGATATAAAAGACTATACCAATCAGTCTGACCAGCATGATATCATTATCATCATCATCATCAGCTCAGATTACATATGTCCCACTGTAGGGTTTGGGCCTCCTCCCTCCCAGGATGATATAGTGGGTCAATCTCCGTCCCATAGATGTGCTTATATGCTTTTTCTCAATTTAATTATTAAACGATTTAATTATTTTGTTTACTCTTAATCTGTAGAGCTAAATAATGTGACATTTGGAGTGGACGCAAAATTTTTTACACTTTTCTTTTATGCACTAGCTGACCCAACAAATATAATAATGAATTGACATGTGTTAGTCTCAAAAACTCGGACACTGCTGAACCAATTTGCCTAATTTTGGTTTTGCAATATTTATAGAATATATTAAAATTTGTAAGCGGTATTGAAAAAGAATAGCTGCTGATGTTTCAGTTCATATTCAAAATCCAAATATATGAGCACTTCGGATTGGGCAATAAATCAGTATAAGCGCTATCATATCGGCACCATCCACACAAATGCAATTAATATTGATTTACTCTATAATTCAATTCTACGGGTATATATTTTAGTATTGTACTAGATTCATTGTATACGTTTAATCGATGTTACCTATACTTTTGAGAAGTACTACGATAAGTCAGATGAAATTCTCAGACTTCTTTAAACTGTGAGCGAGTTTAATTGAAACTATTTACAGAAATATTTAAGTTTACTTAGTAATGTAAATAAGCTGTTTATTATAATAAATTTATATTATAATAAAGCTAAATTTGTTTATACATTAATTTGTTTTGCTGTAATAAATCTGAGAAATTAGAAATTGTATTAGGAAACACGGTTTTCTTTTATTGAGCCTGTTTAAAAAGAAATGTTATACCGAATGAAGCTGCTGCCGGCATAGTTTTAAAATAAATCAAATCTATAGAATGAACTATCCAAATGATGAGACTTTAGAGATGTTAAGTAATTAAGATATATATAACAATGACATTGTCGGTATAGAAATATCGATAACATTGAAAATATAGAACGACATAAAATACGGAATGGGTATATTAAAACATTCCAATATCGAAAATTTGAGAGAAAACTTTCATGCGGTATGAATATGTAACGACGAGGGATTAAAGACATTACAAATAGAGTGATAAATTTTAATGATAAGGGATAGTGTTGCCCAAATGCAAGACCAAGACGAGACTTGGACCGGTCTTGGTCTTGGTCTTGCAACATCACACCTGGTCTCGTCTTGGTCTTGGTCTTGCGCACCCGAGTCTGGTCTTGGTCTTGGTCTTGCGCACCCGAGTCTTGGTATTGCAGCAAGAGTCTCGCAAAGTTTTGCAGTTAGAATAACGTAACAGTAATTTATCATGGCAATGAAAAATCCAACTAAATTAATCAAATATCCTATCCTATCTATCCATCTGCTAGCCTATAGTTCACTATTGAATACAATACTTACCACTGGAGAAAATTACTCTTCTATTCCCCTGGTGTTCCATTAGACAGCGTTACTACTCTTATGACAGGACTTTCGACCCTATTTTCTTAAGACGTCACCACATGAGGCAGTTGATACAATAAATTTTATGTCATTTTATAATCAATGCGATATTTTACAATTAATGCGATTGATTATATTCCCCTTCAAGTTAAGTGGTATGTATCTATTGTATTTCCAGTTTAGTTACTGATACTCTGGATACTTGAAAAAACCTGTTGCTCTATTGCCTATATAAATACTTTGGCCGCTGGATCCATGTAGCTCTTAATATACTATTTATTGAAGAACATATAAAACTGATTTAAAATGTTATGGTTTTAATACTTGTAAAATGTATGATATTCGTCGTCATCGTCACAGCTCATAAAAGTGCCACTGCTGGGCTTAAGATTCCTTCCAGTAAGAGGAAAATTGATCTACTATACCACACTGGTCAGACATGTTGGTACAGGGTTTTCTTTCTAGTTTCACTTCTCTTGCACATATTTATATACACAGGTTGTATCAGGTTATGGGACAGCTGTTCATGTATGTTGTAGTTCAACAGTCATAGATCATAATTAGAATGTATATTACACAAACACAATATAACGTAAAAGTTATAGTGATTACAAAAATGTGTGTCTAAGAGTTTATGCCTTAAATTTTATGCATTATGTAGGTATGTACAGACAGGATATATGTAAGCATGTAAAATTGCGACAGTATAAATAGGTATTAGATTTGCGCGAACCTTTCAATGGTTACGTAGGTACAAAGGCGACTCATCAACGGTCATCGGCCGATCAGCTGATTTATGTTAAAGCGAAGTTTGTCTTGCTTATGCAAACGTAATCATTGATTTATTCAAATTCTAATGAACATTTAACAAAATACGAATATGTTGTAGATTAAGTATCATTCCTTTATACATTTTAATCAATTTACACGAAAAAACGATGACAAAATTGAGAACTTACATGTCTCTCAATTCATTAGCGAATCGATAATTTTATTTCAATTTTTTTTCATGGGTTCCTAACACCATTGCCCGATCCGATTTGATACGACATCCACGGGTAAGAGAGTGGTGAATTATATTCGTACTCTGTCTTTTTTTTTGTGTGTGTGTAGCTGTTGGTCGCAGATGACCTTGACAGCTTAACGCGGTCAATGGGTGAGCGCTGATGGCTCTCAACCCGGTAAGTAAGTTAAGCGAACATCGCCCGAGGGCTCCCCCCTGTGGGGAACGGACCTCGGCTCGGGGCGTCGCTGAGAGCAAAGTGGGCGTGCCCAAGTTTAGGTTAATGACTTTTACGCGTCGCGGTTTTCGACCTCGACGGCGAGGCCGATACCGCGGAGTTTTATCTGTTATCGCTGCGCGAGCTGTGTAGGTCCTTTCTTGGGCGATCATAATAGCGTCATCTTCTTCTTCAAGAAGATGACGAGGACGTCGGACCGCAGATATTTTTGAGGGGACGTAGTTTACCGCCCCAACCACTAGTGGATTGGGGTGAGTCGTGGCAGAGGCAAAATAGCGCTGGGAGCAACGCTTCATGTACTGCCTGATGGTGATCGTACTCTGTCCCTACATGGACATTTATATAGATTAATTGTAGGCATATTTCTATGTCCAACAGGGAACGTCGATGGGCTAATGAATAAACGGATATATAAATATGTATAATGGGCAAGAGCACTCTCGTGATTACGGTATTTTTGTCCTTAAGCCTTTCCGAAGAGTAATTCTGAAAAGCCAACACCAACATTGGGAATCGATTGGCCAATAGATGGATATCTCAAGACTGATTTGACTTGCCGTGTAGTGACGGAGTAAGAATATAATTCATCACCCCCTATTTTACCCGTGACTGCGAACCCACGACTAAGGGCTATAATATATAACATCGGTGCAAGAGAAGGAAAACTTGACATATATGACCTGTAACAACACGGCCGATCACCGTGGCGATTCCCCTCCGGCCACGGCCGATTCTCCTCCTGTTATGTAGAAGACACGAGCTCAACCGTATATAAGCTGAAATGGTGATTTGAATTAAATGCAAGAACGCAAGACTCTTGCAGGCCCAGTCTTGGTCTTGCTCAAGTCTTGCAGGGCCAGTCTTGGTCTTGGTCTTGCAAAAATTAAGCGGTCTTGGTCTTGGTCTCGGTCTCGCATTTCTCGCAAGACCAAGACCAAGACCCCAAGACCGCAAGACCAAGACTTTTTTGGGCAACACTAATAAGGGATGTATACGGGATGAAAGGCACGAAATAAAATGAGTATCTTGAGTGAAAGACTAACAAGTCCCAGAAAGGTGCATGAACGTAATCTATATATAACCATGCGTTCATGCGTTTCTGCCATACCTACAGTAGCAATCAATCTTAACGCTCACATATAGGCCCCGTTAAGCTCTGCCGTATCCGTGGTGCCGTACTACTGCGCTTATCGTAGCTGTACACCTTTTTACTTATTGGCTGATTAGTCATTTTGTTTTCCTGTCTCCCGCTTTGCCTAGGAGGGAAATGGAATCTCTCTTTCTAACTCATCCTCTTTAATCTTTTCTAATTAAATTAGTTGCGGGTCCCAAGACAATTAAAATCATATCTCGGGACTGCCTGAGGGTCAAACCTCGGTGTCATTTATGGAGACCATTGTGGATCCTGGCTTACAGGAGTTACAATGATGGGAATGTGTGGTGGGATTAGTCCCAATTAAAAAAAAAAATCTATATATAACCATGCATGCACTGGTGGTCTATCTATTCTACATATAACGTAATCTATATACATATATCTATCATCATTGTGTCATCATCATCATTTCAGCTCATATAGGCCCACTGTTGAGGTCGAGTCTCCTTCACAATAGGAGGTGAATTGACCTTACTACACCACGCTGGTCAGACAGGTCGGTGTAGAGTTTTATTTAGACTTTCCTTTATCTTGCAGAGATGTTATATGCGTATATCCCTTAGTCGTCTTTTGCGACATCTACGGGCAAGATAGGGAGTGGTGATGCATATCACCACTAGTATTACTACGTCACCACAAGGAAATAAATATATCTATACCAATAAATAAAATTGGAGTGTCTGTTTGTAATGTCAAAATAATAGGCTTTTTTTATGCTCACACGGTTATTTGCGCGATACTTATGCCTAAAATACAGATTAAAAAAAATTTGTCTGTCTGTCTGTCTGTTTGTTCCGGGTGATCTTCAAAACGGCTGGACCGATTTCAAAAATTCTTTCACCAATGGAAAGCTATAATATCAGGGCGTAAACTAGGCTATATTTTATCCCGGTATTCCCACGGGAACGGCAACTACGCGGGTAAAACTACTAAAACCGAAGCGAAGCGAGGGCGGTTTGCTAGTCTATAATATAAAAATGTATTTATGTGTATTGATCTTACAAAAGCTCGACAACGACTGTATCGATTTGCCAATTGTTTAGAGCAATTATTTTCTCACCTTATAAACCTTCATTGGACTTCTACAAATATTTCAAAACCAAAATTAGGCAAATCGGTTCAGTTCACAAGTCCATGTGAGTCTAACAGACTTCAATTCAACTTTTTTATTTTTCAGTTAGCTAGCGATTAAAAGAAAAGTATGAAAAAAATAAACGTGTGTACAAAGTACGCATAGCAGAAGTGAAACTTCTTTATCCTTTATCCCTTTGTTCCTTTGTCTCTTTGTTCCTTATCCCTTTATCCCCTTATCACCTTATCCCTTTATCCCTTTATGCCTTTATACCTTTATCCCTTTATACCTTTATCCCTTTATGTTCGCTTAAACGACATGCTATCCCTACTCCACTGGAGAAAGTACTCTTTATTCGAATCGACCGTGGTGGGGACGTGAAAAAGATGGCGCGTAACGAAAAAATGTGACGCGTAACCGAGAAATGTGACGGTAAATTTTTTCCAACGCCGATAAAGAAGTTTCACTTCAAAAAAATATTGCATTACTCCAAATGCCAGAGTCAAGGATAAACAAGATGATTAAATCGTCCCCCTAATTTAATTGATAAACCCATCAGTTTCAAAGCATATAAGCACATTCATCCTTAATCGTCCCATTCCTGGGCTCGAGCCTCCTCCACAATAAGACGGCAATTGACCCACTACTCATCACGCTTGTCATACGGATTTGTATAGAATTTTATTTCGAGTTTTCCTTCTCTTGCATAGATATTATATGCATATTATAATCCCTTAGTCCATAGTTTTTCGTGTGGTGACGGAATAAAAATACGAGTCACCACTCCCTAACTTACCTGTGATGTGTAAAAGACGACTAAGGGATATAGTAGGCATATAAAATCTATGCAAGACAAGGAAAACTCGAAACAAAACCTGATACCATCCTGTCTGACTAGCATGGTATAATAAAGTCAATTTCCTACTATTGTAGAGGTGGCTTGAGTCCAGCATTGGGACATGTATGAGCTGAGATGAATCCCTTAGTCCCTTCTTACGACACCCACGGGCAAGAAAGCTGGTAGTATATTCTTACTTCATCACCACATGAAATTATAAACATATTCATCATCATCATCATTTTTTCGAATCACATACTGCTGGGCTCGAGCCTCCTACATAATAAGAGGGGAATCGACCTTAATGTATACAGAGAGTCAGACAGGTTGGTATAGGGTTTTGTTTCGAGTTTTCTATCTCTTGCATAGAGATCATCTATCTATACCAATAAATAAAATTGGAGTGTCTGTGTATAATGTCAAAATAATAGGCCTTTTTCATGCTCACACCGTTATTTGTACTATACATATGCCCAAAAATCACTTTATATTTTTTTTGTCTGTCTGTTTGTTCCGGGTAATCTTCAAAGCGGCTAGACTGATTTAAAAAATTCTTTCACCAATGGAAAGCTATAATATCAGGGAGTAAACTAGGCTATATTTTATCTCTGTAATCCCACGGGAACGGGAACTACGGGGATGAGGCGACAGAAACCGAAGCGAGGGCGGGTTGTACGCATAATATATCCCTTCTTCACGTCTTTTATGACACCCACGGGTTTGAGAGGGAGTGGTGAATTGTATTCTTACTCCAGCACCACACGGAAACGCACTGCAATATAACATTGCTATTGCACATTTATAGAATTGTTAAGCGATTAACTGATAATATACATACAAATATAACATAGCATTACAGTAGCAATGCAGAAATAACTAAACATACATTTCTCTATAGCTAGTTAAACCACGCATAACTTAAATGACTGCATAGTCGGCGTAGTGGTTAAGTTAGTACTGTATTTTTCACGCTTCAACACATTTTGCTACTGAAATGCCCGAACAAAAGTATTTAATCCTATATAAATGAATGCACTTTAGAGTTGAATATTCGAATCATGATCCAGCTCTTATCCTAATTGCTTGTAATTCTTTTCTATTATAAATATTGCAAGTTATTGCCAATAGTTTTATTATCGGCCGTCTGCCTAATATCAAACCTCGTATTAATTATTGAACAGATGTAATCCGATAGGGTTAGCAGGTCGACTTAAAGAATAGCAGATCAATTTCCCCTCCCATTGTGAATGAGGGTTGAGCCTAGTAGTTGAAGTATTAGCAATTTATCGCCAATATTCGCTATGGCTGCATGCGTTTTATGGCGGACAACCTTTTAGAAATTATATTTCTATTCCTTGTGAACTGTCCTTTTACCTTTACGTTACCCCTAAAAACCATTATAAAAATTTTATGGTGATCAGTCAATTAATAGAACCGTAAGAGTATAATAAAGAAAGCCTGTTTACAATATTAGGTGGGATTTAAATTTGTGACCAATGTATTTTTTTGCCAAGCTATGGTCTCCCCACATCCCTTCTAACCACTTGAGGCGATACAAAGCCGGCGTGCAATCTACTACAATCCTCTTTGTCTTGCTATCCCCCTATTAAATGGACCACTAGAACCAAAGATCTTTGTAACCTAAGTGCCATTTTCAACAGACTAACATTTCGTTGACTTCGATAATATTTGACTAGTCTTTGAATACCTATTTTCATTCGGGTCAATCGGAATTTATATTAGTACACTAGCAACCCACCCTCGCTTCGCTTCGGTTATAGGTTATAGTCGTTTTACCCGCGTAGTTCCCGTTCCCGTGGGAATACCGGGATAAAATATAGGCTAGTTTACGCCCTGATATTATAGCTTACCATTGGTGAAAGAATTTTTGAAATCGGTCCAGCCGTTTTGAAGATTACCCAGAACAAACAGACAGACAAAAATTTTTTAATTGCTATTTTAGGCATAGGTGTCGTGCAAATAACCGTGTGAGCATGAAAAAAGCCTATTATTTTGACATTACAAACAGACACTCCAATTTTATTTATTGGTATATAGATGAACATGTTCATCATTCATCTTAGGAACTAAGAGTTGGATTACAAAAATCTTACTGTATTAAATAGTACCTATATCAGAAAAGGTTATAGGTTAGGTATAATACACAGCGCCCCGACAAATAGGGGCACAATATCTACAAATGTTAGTAATTCGGGTTGAATATATTACAATAATAACGACCAAGCTTTCTGTGTAGTCGACGTTTTCATAAAAACTGCTGACATCACATAATTGTGAATGATTATGTACATGTTATCCGTGTAGTGACGGAGTAAGAATACAAATCACCACCCCCTCTCTTCCCCGTGGGTGTCATAAAACTAAGGGTTATGATATGCATATAAAATCTATGTAAGAGAAGGAAAACTCGAAAGAAAACTCTATGCCAACGTGTCTGCTCAGCGTATAGTAGGTAAAATTTTTTAGGTAGGTAAAAATTTTCCCCCTCAATGGAGGAGGCCCAAGCCCAGACGTATGTATATGGCCTAAGATGAGATGATATACACATATTATTAATGTTGATATTATAATGACTGACATGAAACAACGTGGTTATTAAAATAATAGCGATAAAATAATAATCAGTGTGGTGACGAAGTAAGAATACAATTCACCTCTTCTTGGCAGTGGGTGTCATGAAAGACGACTGAGAGAGTAAATTTGCATACAACATTAATTAAAAGATGTAAAACTTGAAATGAAATCCTATATAAACACATCGGCCGGAATGGCCACGGAGGACGAGGAACTCGGTACCGGTGGTCGGCTCAACGGCGAAGGAGAAGAGCCGGTGGGTTACAGGGCCGCGCACCGCCCCTTCGTCGGACGGAGCTGGACAGCATGTGCGCTGACCATAGCCCAGTCCCGTAAAAAAAAACCAACACATCTGACCCGCGTAATATAGTAGGTCAATTGCCCTCCTATTGTCGAGGAGGTTCGAGCCCAACAGTGGGACGTGTATGAGCTGAAACAAAATAATCCACGCACGCACTGCTAGCACATAACAGTACATTTATAATATATCACAACATTTCTCACTATTTCCCGTATCTCGTAACTCGTAATCGCATACCTTGTTTGTAGAATTCTGTGCTTTAATTGAGTAACGAGTACGTATATCGTGTTTAATGTCGGCTCTGTATTTATGAATGGCTTATGGTATTTTATTGATTTAAGCAAATAGGCTTTTGAATTCTTCTATGCAGTGTTTGTATTGTTGAGTAAATAATGTTAGCATGTTAAACAATGCAACGGATAATGGGAATATTGTTGTTATAATGCACTTTTAAAAAAAGTGTGTACTTATGAACGCATCTAAGGAGTTATATTTCTTTAACGTCATCATCATTTCAGCCTATCGCCATCCACTGCTGGACGTAGGCCTCCTTCTTGTTATGCCACAAAGTGCGATCCTGTGCCGTCTGCATCCAACGACGACCAGCAACTTTCACCAAATCGTCGGTCCACCTAGTGAGGGGGTGTCCTACACTGCGTCGTCCGATATCATGGTCGCCACTCGAGAACCTTTGTTCCCAAGCGGTTGTCGGTCTTCTTTAACGTAACAAGATAAAAATCTTACTAAAAATGTATCCTTCGCGTTATCGTACGTTTGTAGAAGAAATGACCCTAATAATAGAAAAAAAAGAAATATATTTAATACATTGAAAATTTTATTTATAGTATTATATAGTTGAAATTTGTGACGGTGTGCGCGTGCCTTGTAAAACTTTACTCTCATCAATTTCCCTAACTCGCCCAAAGAAGTATTACTTTAAAAGTTGTATTTGAGTTAAATTTATTTAAAATAAATATTACACATCATCATGATCATGATCATCATCTCAGTCCACATACGTCCCACTATTAGGCTCAAGCCCCACAATGGGAAGTAAATTGATCTACTAAACCACCCTGGTCAGATGTATTGGTGTCGAATTTGTTCTTTCTTTTCTAAATAATATACATTCATCATCACAGCCCACATACGTCTCACCGTTGGGCTCGGGCCTCCTCCACATTGGGAGGGCATTTGACCTAATATACCATGCTGGTCACAAATGTTGGTAAAGGGTTTTATTTCAAGTTTTCCCTCTCTGGCACAGATGCCATGTGCATATTATATCTCACAGTCGTCTTTTACGACGTCCACGGGCAAGCTAGGGAGTGCAGAATTGTACTCTTACTCCGTCACCACACGGATTATATACATTATTCGTCTTTTACGACACACCCACAAGACAGGGGGTGTTGAGTTGTATTCTTACTCCGTCATCACATGGAAAATAAACGATTTACACCGACAAATATGCTATAATTTACGTGTCAAGCAAACACAAATTGAATATAATTCTATGAGATATTCAAACATTACATTATTTACGTATGCTAATACTATAGTGTTAAGATGTACTCGTCAACGTTTATTCCCGTCAATTGACATAAATATTCATATACAGGCTGATTTCTAATTTATGTGTTTTAACTATACTGTATAAATAACCCATATATTGGACACAAGCCTTCTCTGTGGTTTCTCAATGGAAATGCAACAGACCTTATATACTACACTGTCAAAAGATTGGTATAATAATGATTTCTGATGTTAACGCGACTATTACAAACGATAATACGGATTTTATGGCTTTTGTATTTGGTTTTTGACTGCCCTACGTTTAGACCGTTAATGCGTAGATATATATAATAATGATAGATATAGATTTGTATAGATATAGATTTGTTAAGTTTATGTTCATTAATTGTCATAATTATTACTACAAATTTAATGTTTAATAATTAGTAACCAAAAATACCCCATTGGTTGAGACATTATACTTAATCTAAACCTGTTGCCGAGTACGGAGTAATACATAATTAGTCCAGATAAGTCAACAGACGATTTTCTGTACAAATTAAAAAGAAATAGATATAATTACTCAGAACCGACCGCAGGATTACCAGGTTTAAATATGTTGATAATTCTGTTAATTTTCTTTTAAATTCTCCTCCTATATTAGAGGCAGAGGCACAGTCAATTGTGGAACAAAGATGGATATTATATTCTTCCCTTATAACCATAAGGGAAGAATATAACATAAAACTCTCCGTGTGGTAACAGAGCAGTAATACAATTCACCACTCCCTTTCTTGCCTACGAGTGTCACAAAAAACGACTAAGGACTATAATATGCAGGTAACTTCTATGCAAGAGAAAAAAAAATCTTAATATAGAACCCTATACCAACAAGACTGACCAGCGTGGTATAGTAGTTCAATTGCACTCTCCTTTTGGAGGACGTTCGAGATCAGCAGTGAGACATATATGAATAGCATAATTTTTGTTAATATTGAAATGAATAGCATAAAAAAGTGTGTCCTTATGTGCGCACGTAAGAAGATATACTTCTTTGGCATAAAATATTGACTAGCTAACTTCTGGACGTCAGTTTTTCGTGACGGTGTATGCACGCATCGTAAAAATTTAGTCTCATGCTTTTCCTAAAGAACTATCATTCAAAAACAACAACCTGTATAACTCATTTACATAACGTGTGGGTTCGTTACCCAGTGTTTTACATACGTAGGCGCAAGTTTATTAGTTATTTAATACGTTTGAAGTAAGTATACGTCGGTTCGGTGTCAATAGTTATTACGGTGATCAAGCGGTTTGTTTATTCCATTATTATAAGGTGAATATACTTTTGAAGATATTGCATGCTACTTTTAATCCAAGACTTGCCAATTGCCATCTAAAGGAAATAATAGATTTGAAGAAGTTATGAGAATAGGGAACCAATCGAGTTACTTTTTATTTCAAAAATAATGGTAGTTGATAAATTTACCTTTGTATTCTAATTATATTTTTTAACATTCAGAAAACATTGCTAAAACAAGAAATTCTATAGATGAAAACTAGATAGATGAAACCTAGATCGATTTATCGCCCTTCGTACTAAATTTCATGGAAATCCTTAGAGGGGATGCAAAATTCTGTATATATAGATATATACAAAAACTGCTGGTTATACAATATATTTAAAACGTAACATAAGTCAAAATAAATTTTGAGTTAGTTTAAGAGAGTTTTCAGAAGTTCTGCGTCCCTATCGGAATATTACTAAAGTATTGCAGATTATACTAATGGCGTAGTGAAAACGTGACCTCTTATCCCGGGCGATAAGGGTACGATTCTCACGCAGAAAGATATTTTGAGCGATCGGCTAACCATTGTTGCATATAATTTATGTGTTCTCATTAAATCTTCATCATCATCTCAGCCTACATAAATTCCACTATTGGCTAGGCCTTTTCTATAATAGGAAGATGGAAATTGACCTACTATACTGCTCCGGTCAGACGTGTTGGTATAAAATTTTATTTCGAGTTTTACTTCTCTTGGACACATGTTATATACACATCATATCCTTTAGTCGTCTTTTACGAAACGCACGGGCAAGAAAGGATGGTAAATTGTATTCTCCGTCACCACACGAAGATAAAAAAAATATTTGTAAAGTTCTCCGCGACACGAGGGCTTGTTCCTCAGTAGTGATGTTTATCTTTAAAAAAAAAGTAGTCTTACTCCGTCACGAGACGGAAAAGATCCACGACCACGACATACATAAGTTACAACCAGACTCAGATCAACAACTTGTGGATCGCACAAAGTCCAGGTTCAATATGAAGTCAAATACAGTTGAACAATAACTTTCAAACAGCAACAATTACATTCCTAACCCTTACAAATAGTCCTATAGGAAATTATTTACTAGATTTGAAAAAGTTGTCTTCCTTAGGAAGTTTATTTGTCCATGTTAAATGGTTTATTACACACCAAAAGTCAATTTGCCATAAACTGTTGCAGAATATTAATTTTGAAACATCCAGTGACTCTTAAGCCTGTTAATTATAAAGGAACACAGAGATTGGACGGCATCCCAAGTAATTATTTAGTTTCAAGTGTGAGGATGTGTTTTGAATCAAAGCGAGTTATTTTAATACATTAATAATTTAAAACTATATAATATAATCTTTGTAAGAAAAAAATGTTTCTTCATTAGTTGAATGTGTCTGATACTGATATATTTAACTAAACATAGATTTCAATCATTTTTGGAGGAGACATATTACACAGATATTTTTGCGAATAAAAAAGAGAAAGAAAGAGAAGGAAAACTCAAAATAAAACCCTATGCCAACACGGTTTACTAGCACATAGTATAGTGTGTTAATTTCCTTCCTGCATTAGAGGAAGCCTAAGCCCAACAGGGACGAATAGGGACTAAAACTAAAGCCTCGGTAGCCATGATGATGATAGAACTAAGAACTCGGTATTCCGCCTAAAAGCCGTTAGAGAGGTAGTGTACTGCAGGTTACGGCGTCCTTGTTGCCGACCGGCGAGCGGGCGGGTTGGTCAGGGCGTGACCAGGCCAAATAGTCATAAAAAAGGCAATGATTCCTAGTTTGAAAATTTGTTTAAACATATATTTTTGATTCCTAAATTAGAGTTAATTTTTTTTTGTTAATAAATTATTACCGGTCGCGCAAAATCCTAAATTAGGCCCAGTAGACGACAGAGGGCTAACAATTGTGGCAGCGTAGCAAAAAATATACGTTCTATACTTACATCTGTCTTATTATTCACTTTTATTCATATCTATGAACTTAATAAAATGATACACAACAAATAATACAAAAAATTTAACCGATTCAAATCGAATAAGAGCGAAATAAATTATTTATCGTACATTTAGAAAGATGGTTTTATGACAAATCGGGAATTCGTTCAACTTTGTTCACACAAGCAAGAGGGTATCCTCATTTTAATACTTTAAGAAGTCGCAAGCTTTGATGCTTGGTTGGATGCGAAAAGTTCTGGGTTCTAAGGGATGTCGTTATTTAGGAATGCCTTCATTTATATTTCAGGAAATGGGAGAAAATTCGCAGTTACCCTTAAAAACTTTTTGTACATTAATCAGGGAGAAATGAAACATTTTTGTTTTAAGGCTTACAGCTTTGTACGAAATTCTAGAGATAGTTATAAAGCCTGGAATTGCAAAAAAAAAATACAATAATTAGAAAAGTAGAATAGTCCTTAGCCATGGCGCTGAAACTTCTGCTTGCAGCCATAATAAGTACGCCTGCCCATTTGGATTACTACAAGACTACCCAAAAATTGACGATCATTTTAGCGAGGCAATTTGCTAGAGCGCTGCGTTGGGTGAGCGTGAATACCTGGTATCCAAAGACCATCTTTACGGTAGTCAGCGGCTATGCTCTTGGTACTGTAAGCAGTAGTTACTATGGTGAGGGTTGGATTACCATAATGTGGGTTAATTTATCATGATGTGGTTGCTGCTTTTCTGCCATTGAAAGCAAAAAAAGAATGGAAATGAATTATAATCGAGTTTTCATTGCTTTCCGACACTGACACATTGGATGAGAAGATCCTCTTAAATTGTATCATCATTATCTCATCTCGACTCGGATACGTCCAACTACTGGGCTCCAGCCACTTCCATAATGGGAGGAAAATTGACCTACTATATCATTTTGGTCAGACGGGTTGGTATTGGGTTTTATTTCGAGTTTTCTTTCTCTTCTACCGATATTATATGTATATCTTAGTCGTCTTTTACGAGCCCACACGGAGAGGTTAAGTTATAATGTATATTTATAATATTAATAATATGGCTATGGCATACTTTTAAGAATATTACTAAGGACATTATTCAGAATTCAGCCGCCTTGAAACAGCATCATGTGTTATATTTAAATACATTAACTCAATAACCATACAATAATCTTTTATCAGCGCTCTAAGGTCGAAATCGAAACACTACTCCAAAAACAGTCTCAGATTTCGAGGTTATAATCGTTTCGTGAATAATGAAATCCGATGTTTACGCGAGTATTACAAATACACGATATATTTTTAAGGAGTTAACAACCGTATCGTGAATATTGAAATTGATAATTCTTGTGAAATTTATAATTCTTGGTAGCAGACACATGGGAACTATATTAATCGCTTCTTTATACTTGATTTAATCCCTAGCGCTTTGCTCCCGCACTATAAATCTGCAATATTGCCTAATATAGCCCCGGGCACTAGCCCCGTATCGGGCAAAACTTCATAAAGAGAAAAAAATAGCCTAAATTACTCCTTCTATAGACCACGAACAAGCAGACACACAAAAAATTTTTAAATAGATTTTTAGGCATAGGTATCGTGCAAGTAACCGGGTAAGCATGACAACAAACCTACTATTTTGACATTACAGACACTTCAATTTTATGTTTGTATGTTTTATGGCGTACAGATAGTCCGTATTAAATAGATAACATCATCATCTCGGTTCCTAAACGTCCCACAGCTGGGCTCAAGCTTCATTCGCGCTGGACGACGAATCTTAATAAAACATTAGCTAAGACAAGAAATTATTATAATTATCCAGATATCGTTGATACAACCGGTATAAGAAATATTTTCATAACATACGCAGATGATAACCTTATATGTAAATACATTCCACTTTTAGTAGTGAAGTAGACGCTCAGAAATGAATCTATTTATGGTAGGCGCTTATCTTGTCCTTTCTTGGACATAAAAATGAATGTGTATATTCATTCCCTTTGAGTACGCATATCTCTCATCCGAATAAGTTATGTTGATAAAAGCTTGCGCAGTGGTTTGTGTAACTTGCGTTATAGATTCCTATTTAAAAAAATTCATACCTTAATTATGAAATGGCTTAAAAAGTGTTCAAAATGTCGGGCTATTTAGAAATCAAATACAAACGCGATAAAATCCGTGCAAACAGTTTTATTTACAATGTGTTATATTCGCGTAAACAACAGACATCATTATGGATTAGAAACGTTAGTATGACATAATCATCATCTTCTATCATCTAGATCTGAATCTCTACATAGATATAAAGTGATATGCATACATCATGATTTGTAAAATGCCATAACATATCCCTACGCCAACACCTCTTACCAGCATGTATCACTTCATAACCTGTCGAATTAGCTTTGCATCGGCTGTTAGGCCAATCGCCTGTATTCATTCCTTGGACTTCGGTAACCCACTCATTATTACACCTACAGTAAATTTTAGAGCTATAAATAAAAATAACCGCAATTGAAAAATCCATTTACTAGCAATTCATTAGGCAAACTAGTAGTGCAAATATCTAATTAGCATAGCACAAGGTAAAGTGCGTGGGCGTAGAGGCGACTTCTTGTCTACTGATTTATGTGTACACTTATATTTGCTGTGTAGAAAGTAATCGTTTTTGCTGTTATCAAGATAAAACGATGTTTGTATTTAGTATACTTTATTGAGGCTTAGATTTTGCTCGCAACTGAATTAACTGCCTTTTAATGCCTGTGTTTATTTAAGTCCGTATTAAGCATTTGAATATTGAAAAGCATGTGATAAGGAGGGTTATTAATATGAGCAAGAATAGTATTATTGGCAGTCTGATAAGTTGATGACTGTAAAATATCGATACCATTAACGCTAGTTACTAGGGGCCACCCTAGCCAACGGAAATAAATACCAAATTGATATTTTTGTAAAACAATCATGGAAGAAGGTAGGGTGGTGAAATATAATTTTAAAAATCCGGATTTTGTGGAATAACTTTTCCATACTTTATAACCACCGAGTCATAAACTGTGGGGAAGTTATCCCGGAAAGCCATTCAATTTCATTTTAAATTTTATTCGTTATGCATGCATCCACCTAGATATGAAAACTTAACATCTATACATAAAATACTGTCACTTTAATGTGCGTACTTTTTATAAATAGATTTGTTTCATTTTTTTTCTTCTTGCATTTATTGCCGTGAAATAAAATAGACTAAGGACACACATTATAATGAGATTTTCTTTAAAGCGAAGTACAGTACTGCTTTAAAGAAAACCTCAGGTATTTTTTAATCTCCATGCAAAAATTTCAAATTCATAAAATATATTCTATATTTTATATAATTTTTTAAGCGTGGTGACGGAGTAAGAATACAATTTACCACCTTTCTTGCCCATGGGTGTCGTAAAAGACGTTTAATGGATATACATAAGAAATATATGCAAAATTTTCAATGTCATAATTACATTCTCCATTTTTACGCGTGGTGACGGAGTAAGAATACAATTTACCACCTTTTTTATGGTATGGTAAAAGACGTTTAAGGGATTATAATATACACAAGAAATATATGCAAAAATTTCAAAGTGATAAAATATATTCTATTTTTTTCCGTATGGCAACGGACTGACAGAGTAAGAATACAATTCACCGTGCCTTTCTTTGCCCGTGGGTATCGTAAAAGACGTTTAAGGGATTATAATATGCATACAAAATCTAAGAGAAGGAAAACTTGAAATAAAACCCTTTACCAACACGTCTGACCAACATGGTAAAGAAAGTAGATATCCCTATTTCATATTAGGGTTCCCTTCGCTATTTACTTTGGAGAACTATAGACCATATGGGCATATTATAAAATAAAAGTTACTTCTATTCTTATATCTTATCAGCGTAGATATATTATATCTATCGTCATGGTGGATACATTCAGCTGTGCTATAAATACAGATTAAAAAAAATACATTAACAACCTCTTCAATCTATGACCAACGTAAGAGTAACAAAGCTGAGGTCTTAATACCACAATTTACTCATGTCCGTGTGATGACGTAAGAAGACGTAGTAAGAATAACTTACCACTCCCTATCGTGCCCTTGGATGTCGTGAAAAACTACCAAGGGATATAGTACGTACATAACATCTATGCAAGAGAAAGAAAACTCAGAACAAAACCATATACTAACCTGTTTGATCAGCGTGATATAGTAAGGTGAATTTCCCTCCTATTGTGGAGGCAGCTCGAGCCAAGAAGTGGAACGCACATATTGAGCCAAGATGATGATGATGATTTGTTTTTTCTTTCAAAATAAAATATATAAAATTGTATCCGCTAGTATGAAATCGTGTTAGAATGTTTCATTGAATAGAAAACCCGGTTACGTCAGGAATACTGCACAATGCAATACAGCACTACGTCATACGAGTTTATTTTTAATCTATCGTAAGGTGGATATTTTCCATTTTTTTATTTTCAAATAAAATTAACTGCAGTATACATAGAAATTCCTGTGTGATGTCAATTAAGAACATAAAATGTCCCTACCCTTTACCGTGGGAGACGTAAAGAGCGGATGAAGGATCATTAAGGTAATATATCACGGTAAATATGCCCCGGGGAAACATAACACCAATTAAAATCATCTATCTTCTTGCCTAGCGTGGCCATTGTGCTATAATCCTTCTTTGGTTGACCAGCAAAAGACGTCCACACGACGCTAATGGATGGCAATGAGAAAGTAAAAGTCAACAAAATATGACGGCGAATTGAATTCTTACTCCGTCACCACGTGGAATAGAAAAGACTATTGTTATTGATCAGATTTGTTAATAACTAATATTTGTAATAATTGCGTAAATATGAGAAATCATTATCTATACTAATATATAAAGCGGAAGAGTTTGTTTGTTAGAACGCGCTAATCTCAGGAACTACTAGTCCGATTTGAAAAATTCTTTCAGTGTTAGATTTTACAATTATCGAGGAAGGCTATATATCATCACGCTAAGACTAATAGGAGATAAAAACAATGAAAAATCTTTCAGAAACAGGTTTTCCCTTTTTGTGAGGTTCCGCTGCGTGCAATACATAAACGGTTAGATTTTTTTTGTTTTTTATTGCCAACGGTGGCAAACGAGCAAGCAGCACACCTGATGGTAAGTGAAACTGCTGCACATGGACCTTTGCAATACCAGGGGTACAGCCAGGCCGCTGCCTACCGTGAAGGAAATACTCTTCTTAAACCTCGTTTAAAGAAGGACATGTCATAGCGCTCGGGAAACACAGCAGCAGGTAGTTCATTCCAGAGCTTGTACGTACGTGGGAGAAATGATCGCTGGAAACGTACAGTAGAAGACCATAACGTTTCCAGGTGAAATGGATGAACCCTGCTGCGATGTCGAGTGGTACGTTGGTAGAATGGTGACGGTGGTACCAAGTCAAACAGTTCCTCGGAGCACTCCCCGTGAAAGAGTCGGTAGAGTACACAGTGACCCAAAGTCTCTCCGCTGCTCCAGCGACTCCAATCTGTCCGTAAGATTGGGATCCCCGACGATTCGAACAGCCCGTCTTTGCAGGGAGTCAAGTGGGTCTAGCTGATATTTGGGCGCACCTGCCCAGAGATGTGAGCAGTACTCCACATGAGGACGAACTTGTGCTTTGTATAGCACAAGACGCTGTCTCGGTGTGAAGCACCGCCTGGCTCTGTTCAGGACGCCCAACTTTTTGCTTGCCAATTTGGCTTTGTCCTCCAAATGACTCACAAACTGGACTTTGCTCGATATTTTGACGCCGAGAATCCCAATACTCTCAGAGTTGGAATTGGGAGAGTTACTCCTTGGAACTGTGGCGCCATGACAAACGGGTCCTTCTTTGCAGTGAACGCGCAAACTTGTGTCTTTGTGGGGTTGAACTGGACTAGGTTCCGTTCACCCCATTCCGAGGCCCGCCCCAGAGAGCGCTCGACTTCAGACACAAGTTGAACCCTTCTTTCCTGAGTACTCCGAGGGATATTCCGTTGCTCAGTGTACCGCTCATCACCCGTACTGTCATCCGCATAGCAACGCATACTCTCGATAGAGAGCATGTCATTGATATGCAGGATAAACAACGTCGGGGAGAGCACCGAGCCTTGTGGTACACCAGCATTAATGGTCATGGTATCGGAGCAGGAGCCATCTACGACGACTTTTATACTCCGACCATCCAAAAAGCTGGCAATCCAAAAGATTTAGCAAAAATCATGTGTGACAGAATTATGATTTCTGATGTTTACGCGAGTATTATACATTTTAAATAAAACTACTTTACGGATTTTATCGCGTTTGTATTTGACTTATGATTGCCCACGTTTGTATTTGATTTCTGTAGCGGGTAGATAATTATAAAAATCTGTAATAACGTTGACTTGTTTGGACGTCAGACATCTTAGTCCGCCCGTGACCATGAATGCTGTAAAGTGTTCGAAACGTCGGGCAATCATAAATCAAATACAAACTCGATAAAATCCGTAAAAGTAGTTTTTATTTACAATGTATAGAGCTCGCGTAAACATCAGAAATCATACTTGTTGCTTAATAAGGATTGTTTAGCTAACAGTGTAGGTGTATGTCAATATAAGAATGGTTTTGGGGTTTCGTAAAATTAGGCGATAACGCATAGTTTAGAAATAAAAAACATAGTTTTATGGTGGTTTTGGCTTTGGACTGGTAGCATTACAATTAGACTGCACGGATGGCGCAGTCGTTAAGATGGCGACTTACCGTGTCATGTCGTGCGTTCGAATTCCACACAGGACAACACTTTGCAAACCACAAAATGTTATCTGGATATAATTTGTGTCCGTTAATTATGTCCCCGAAAATGCAAGGATTATTCTTAGTACAGTGTCTTGTCTTTAAAAAATCACTAATTCTGTAGCATTAAAGAAAATCTTGCGTTGACAGAGTTGGAAAACAATGTAATGTCCAATCCTTACTTCTGCCGAGGGTTTCGTAAGAGGCCACTGAGAGCTATTAGAAACCATCACTAATACCGATGAAAGAGGTTAAGGACCAAAATTTCGACGTATATGGGCTCAGAATCATAGGTAAAGGAATATCGCAAAAATAATTCAAAGATCACAAAATAAAAAATAAACATTACACTATGAATGATACAATACAGAATGTAACTAAACGATGAACTTTTAACAACAACTAACTTAGTAACATAAGTAGTCTAAATATTTAAAACTAATCTTCCTTTATTTTCTATTACGTTAATTCTAAAAGTATGTAGTTTGCCAATCTCCCATTAACCGTGTATCGGCACAACTATTCTTAACTCGGGAGTCCGCTTCTGTCGCCAATCGAATGTCTGATTTCAATTTAGATTAGCATTTGAACATGCGGCGTAAAAGCTTATCTAACGAATACACCTGTTAAAGTCCAAATAATTTATGACCACTTCAACCATTCTCGTTATCGTTAACATTTTGTGTAAGCCAACCGCGAATTTCCTTAAAGGATAAACTCGCTTCAGTCAGGTCGTCAAGTTTGATCGCGAGCTATTGTGGTAATTATGTCTTTTATATTATCGTAATTTCGTTTAATTTTATTTTATGAGAATTGAATTTGTAATAATAATGGTAGTTTATTCTGAAATCATTTCATGGATTTTGCACATTAACTATGTTATTGAATCCTGATGTTTACGCAAGTATTTACACATAGTAAATATTTTATTTAAAATGGTTTTCCATTTTACGGATTTTATCTCGTTTGTATTTGATTTTTAATTGCCCAACGTTTCGAACACTTTACAGCGTTCATGAGCGAACTATGAACGTGAAAAATGTAAATTAGTCAATGGTAAAATATATTAAATAGTCAATGTCATTAAATTAATTTAAAGTTTTAAGATAAGGAAACCTCGAAATAATATTCTATACCAACATGACTCACCAGCGTGGTATAGTAGGTCAATTTCTCTCTTAATGTAGAGAAGACTCGAGCCCAACGGCGGGACGTATATGAGTGGAGGAATAAAAAAAAACCTTTTAAAAGAAAAAAATGTTAAACCAACATTTATAATTTAAACTTTTACAAAGTTGAATACATAAATGTTTGTTTTATTAATATTATAGCTCATAACTTTAAACGCATTTGTAGTATACGTTAAAATTCAACAAAACATTAAATTTGGTTTTCAAGCAATAATATTAAGCAAATATCAAAAAATAAAAATTTATATTTTAGTTGCCAAATTATGTTGCTTATATTTTTATTACTGTTAGTGGTAAGCTAGCAAACAGCACACCTGATGGTAATATTGTCGCTCGTGGACCTTTGCTAGACCGCTGTGACAAAAGTGTAGCTGCGTACCATGAAGTTCGGTGATACTAATGGCATGCCCAAAATCCACCGCATGCAAACACCCTTATACAGTTGGGCCTCTAGTTCCCTCGCTCACCGAACCAGTGCAGTAACAATTTGCTATTACTCAGACGTCAATTTTCTGCAAGAGTGTGATACTACCCCAGCCGGATCGGCCCACGACTGTAAACAGACGACTGGCGTCTAATTTAGCGTTTAACAACGTTTTAATATTTCTCTATAAAAATACATCGCACGTCATTAATGATGTACCTCACCACCGTGAAAAGTGTCCACCTACCCTTTCAATTTTTAACTAACTTCAAGATCAAAGGATACAATATCCATCCCAGCAAAATTCGAAATAAAACCCTATATTAAAGAATTAGAACAGTGTCTAAGTCAATATTTTTCTCACTACGGATAAATTCGAGCCCAGTAACAGATCCTTTATGGCCTCAAAAGATGCCTACATACTGATCTAAGTCTCCATTGCTACTATTTTTCACAAAAAGAAACTGACTTCAACTGGACCAAATTGAAATGGGACCAAACGGGATACACCAGCCTTCAAATAAAAAAGAATCGTCATCAAAATCGGTGGCAAGTTGTGAAGTAACAAAGAATGAGAAATATAGACGAATTGAGAACCTGCTCCTTTTTTGGAATCGATTAAAATATTGAAACATCACCATACATCCAATTAAATATCATCAGTAATATTTAAAATACTTATCTTTTAACATTTCTCGATAACTGTATTATTATTATAGATTTCTGAATTAAAAATATTGAAAATGCATGAAGCATTTCCAATAATTCGTACTTTAAATTTAAATGGTAAAGCCGAATTACTTTATACGGATTGACGGGTACACCTACTGACAATTTTAATTTAGCTGACTTGTTTCCATAGCCGGCAATTAAAAAAAAGACCATAATTTCAAATGACGAATTTAAAGAATTACAATTTTATTTTCAAATTAGCAGTTCTACAATAATTCTTAGTCATAATAAATAAGGAATTTTAACAACATTCCATATGAATTAACTAATGGGCTCAAAATTAAAGATATCTAATTACGTAATATGTAATTTTGTGTTATAAACCTGGGCCTGATACCGCCCTAGCCGAAGCCGCGGTTATTGGACCGAGGAAATATGTAGTTCGTTACCCGCAGACAGGTTGAACGCGTGAGGGTAACGCCTCAGCAGCACTTTGACGTCGTCGAGGGATGGTACTCGAAAGGCTGACTCTTCATGCTGGCCACGGGTGTCAATGTTTCGGTACCAGTAGTCGATCCAATGGCGAGAGGGAGGGAATATGGCGGGTTATGGAGCCGCACGCCGCCCAGACGATAGGGACGACATGCATCCATACCATAAAGTGCTAAAAAAGGACCTACTCTGGTATGTTTGAATTTTTTACGTTTTGTTTTAATCTTATTAATATTTTCTACTGTTAGGATATTATTTATCCTAAAATAGTGAGTAACAAAATCTCACCTCTGGTAGTTGTGTTGTTGGTTATGTATCAATGGTTGCGTAGGTTGCGCCAACAGCAATTGCTTCTGTTGTTGCTGTCGCTGTAGCATTTGCTTGCCGAATACACCATAACCGAATCCATATATTTCGTCCTCTTCTTTCTCTGTGAGGCAACTTGAGGGCTATCAAGGAGAAAAAAATTATAATAAATATAAACAACAACGGAACAATAACTACCGAATTCAATATAATAGATTGATTGTAAAGTTCAATTGACAAAAGGATATTTCTTTTTCTTGTTCTCTAAATATTTGGCGGATGTTTAGATAGCGTAATGTACAAAGTAGTTAAATATTGCGTTGATTATCGTGGATTTGATTCGCACACGGGAAACAGAGGCCAAAGAGAAGTCCATGAGCGACAGAATCACTTACCATCAGGTATACTGTTTGCTCCTTAGCCACCAAAAGCAATAAAAATAAACTTAATTTTCCACTGAAAACATGATACTAGTAACAACGTGTAGGATCACATGGAATTACATATGCACGAATTTTAATATTAAAATAGGTGCTGATGGACATAAAACATTATTAAATAATTTAAAACAAATCTGAAATCCATTAGCAAAGTCAAATAATATCTGAATGAAATTCACTTTTGATCCAAAATCAAATGAGCCGTTTAGAGGTAATCCTCTTTATATAATTTCACGTGTATTCATAAGATATAAAATTACATTCACAAAAATGGGTTTGGCAGCACTCGTGATTATGTTCAAATCCAAAATATTTCTGGCTAATTTTACACAAAGCCACGATTTTGCTCGCTTAGTCTGATTACATGAAATGATCCCATCATTTATTCATGCCATTTTGCTCTGTGGGCCTCTACGGAGCTCATCATTATGACGTTGTATTTTCGTCTGGGGTATGATGCCAGACGTGTTACTGTCTGACGATTTTTGGCTGTTATTTGAGAATTATGTTTTTCACGTCTCTTATGTTTTAATTATGAATTTATGAGTACCTATGTCTATTACAAATCTTGCGAGATATATCTTTTATTAAAAAATGATCATTACTCTGAGCTCAGTTATAAGAATTTTAGACAACACAAAAATTAAAATGCGACAAATATTTTACTACCAAATAAATATCTTAATTATTTAGCGAAAGCAAGTTTCAACGACTAACTAATATCTTTAAGCTCAAGCGGTTCATTATAGTACATAAACCTGGTAATTGGCCTTTCTAGTCTGATTATTTTCGTGTTAACGGAAATCTACGTTTATACTTATTTCAAAAATGGCACACTGGCATAAAAGCAACAAGCCTTTCTTATTAAATGCATCACAATGCCATAGAATATTTTTAGTGTCTGATTCTGTAACTCACCGAACAGGAACTCACCGAATATTTTCCAGGCACATAAATTGGTTGCGAATGCGATGTAGTCAGGTTATTTAGTGCTAAAGATCCAGGGCTCGCTGATGGAGGCGTTTGGGGTGTTCCAGGGCCTCCTAACACTCTCATTCTAGGTGACATTTCATCCCATTCATGCCTCCTCAGTTCTTCCAGGTGGTCTAAAACATCTCCGTAATGGGTGGAAAAAAGATCTGCATATCTTGAAGCCAAGCCCTCGAGGTAGCCTCTATCACCATCCTGTTGACAAAAGATTCTGGGTTAATGGGTGTTTATTAAGAATTTTTAGAGCTGTTATGGTGATACTTAGCAGCACCTTCATTGAATCAAATTAAATATATTAGACAGAATATTATATAATTCAATTGATAGCGATTTATAATGTCTCCCACAAGGATGAAAAGTACAAGAGAAATTTATAAGAGGTCTGATACAATCATCATTAGTCTGCCCTCATCCGCCGCATAGTGGGGTCGGCACAACATACAGCTTCCATAGATTTCACACACATATCCTTATTCACAATCCATCCATCTATTTTTCAAATCAAATCATTTATTCTGCATAGGCCCCTTGAGGCACTTACATATTGTCAAATTTATACATCGTTTGAATATAATACAACATCTACCACCGGATCGGAACGCGGCCACAAGCTGAGAAGATCCGGCAAGAAACTCAGCGGGCTGTTATTTTTTTACCATCTTTTGAATACAATTACGTATACAACATATAGTCTTAGCTCCAGTGTGATGCCCTTCGAGATAGGATATAACTATTTTTTTTAATTTAGTTCAAATAAAAAAGGAAAGGAAAACATGGTTGGACCGGATCCCACAAGCAGCACTCGATCACGAGTTAACTACCAGAGCAGCCATCACTCCCCTCAACCACATTGGACGGAAGGGAGTGACCCGCCCCACATAGCTACCGCTAGCTGAACCTTATTTAGTGAGCATGACCAAACCATAAATTGCGAACTATGATAGGTATGCTAAAAAGACCAAAACCTAAATTCGTCAGGCAAAACACGCTACGCTGTACCTACAAACCCAAGACTAACAACACGATAAAAAAAAAAACAAAACAGCAAATTCTTACAAGAAACGGGTGATAAAGCTGTGACCATTACAAAAACAAAATTGCTGAAAGAGGAGCTGTTCATAACCATTCAGTATTATCCTCTAAATAACCCGAAATTTTATAGTAGCCTTTTCTACAAAGTCTACTCTTGATAGCCTTTTTAAACTTATTCATTGGCATATCTTGGATATCTCTAGGTAGTTTATTTAAAATCGTATACATTGTCATGAAAAACCTACTAATTCTCTGAAGGCGAGTAGTATGGATAACAAGATTATCTTTATTCCTAGTGTTTAAATGAGGAATACCACTGTATTTTTAAATTTTTCAATTTTTTTTTCACAAATATTAGGTTTTCGAATATGAACTGAGACAACAGTTAGAATGCTAATCTCTCTGAATTTCTCCCGAAGTGAAACTCTTGGGCCTAGATTATAAATAGCGCGGACAGCTCGTTTTTGGAGAACAAAGATGCTATTCAAATCCGCGGAGCATCCCCAAAGTAGTATGCCATAAGACAAGACTATGAAAATAAGCAAAATAAACTATCCTATAGTCCATAAAATATAGGATGATCTCTGTGACAGTTGTCTCTAGTGCTGTCACGCTTACGATAAAGTCCGTAGTTTTTTAACGATAAAACTCTTTATCTTTATAATTGTAATTTTCTATTATAATTAAAATACAATCAATGAAAATCTTTTTGAACTTATTTCAACCAAAAACTGTTTTTTAACTGTTTTAGTTATTCAAAAGGAGTACAATCAAGGTCTAGGTCTCTATTATCGTCATCACTGGAGCCTTCCTGCTAGAACATTTATCATTTTCTGCCAAATAGGGATAGTCGTTAAATCAATCGATCAATTACGACTGTTTTATAAATATGTTTAGTTTATTGATAATAATGCGTACATAATATTATCATGTACTCTGAGACAAAAAGTAGATTTTAATGTTTAATTAATTCAATTTATGTATTTTATAATGTAACTGTCTATTTTAATTGTAAAAAATATGTTGAAAATTTTACATAGGTACTGTATTGGGTTTATTTCTTTTATGAATAATTTTATAAAAATCGGTTATCGATTTACGTATATCGACTGTCTCATCCCTTTTTTATTTTCAGTCCAGTATAATCTTGTACGTGCGTAAGCGTCATTCATGTATAAAATGTTTACTAGGTATTTCAGTACTTACGAGATATATGCCTAAAGGCATGAATATTAATATTTTTATATTTATAATATATTACAATTCAGTTGCAATAAAACTAGCACGAAAATAATGAAAATATATTTGATACAAAATGAAATTGTAAACATGTCGCTCGTTCAAACTTTATTCGTTGGTTTCGTTGACATCTGTCACAGAGATCAAGCTATGTTTTATGGACTATAGCCGTCTCAATGTCAGTTAACATTCGAATTTTTTTAACAGCATAAGCCGCTGAGCTAAGCCTATTAGTTAACTTTACAACACGAGGACCCCATTGTAGTTTTGCATCAATGGTGATACCTAAAAAAGCCGTAGACTGCACAAGATCCAGGGTCACACCATTCATACCATTTTAAGGTATCATACCACTCTTACGTCCATCCACAATCATATTGAATATCTGTACATAAGCAGAGAAGATAGAAGTATATTAACTCCTTTTTTGTTAAAATCTATTTGTCTACCTAATAAAGTTCTATTAATTCATAAAATTTCTGTCAAGTTTTGTTAACTTTTGCTTCTTCAAACTTTGCAAAATCAATTGAGTTTCATAATATCTTGGTGAAATAGAAATTTAATGGTTCGACTTTAGCTAATGTTTTAAATAAATGTTATTTCGTGACTGTTGTGTTATTTTACTATGAAACAATGCGAATACTTAGAATATATAATGTGGTATAACGAAGTACCGTCTAAACTAACCATCATAGACATTATTTTTGGTTCTGTTTGTCCATTCGAACAGGCAAAGGAAATAAACTCCATACAGTCTTATGCAATTTTTTTCACATATTATTTAACACTTCTTCATATTGTGTAACTTATTAATAGTTATCGTCCGTCAGTAAGTCAAGTTGTTACCAATAATTGAGCTCTGAAAATCAAACATACTATAATTCTCTGACAATTTAGTAGAATATGAAAATACAGGTAAACCACTATTACATTATATTCACCCCACTTTAGCGCCGTGACTGTGATCTATTACATAAAATATCAGCAAAATTATTCAATATATAAACTTCACTATATGAATATAGTTCAAAAGACGCGATACTTCTATATTCCCGTCCAAATTACCCACAATAGATAATGAAATTGAAAATAACCATAGCTGAAAATACTGAAAAAAGGATTTATTTCGGGATCAAAGTAATCATGACGATCCATTTCACAGCTATTAAGGGTAAATTTAAATAAATTCTCAAAAATAAAACGTGCCTAATTACACCTAGACCAATCGCTTTAAGTGATCTTTCCTCGCAATTTCCGTTGAGATACCAAAAGGGAAAGATTCAACGTAGAATGAGGTAATTAAAGCTTAAAAACTGAGTAATAATTATAGATAGATTTAAAATGCTTCAGGATTATTTTAAATAATTCTATTAATATTTCGAAATCTGACTGATTTATATTCCTAGGAAAATACAGCCTTTCATTTTAAAATATTAGTTAACTGTCATACGTAAAATCAGTAAAGTTTTAAAACCACAATACGTATACCTATTCTATTTGAAATTTCTTAAGATACATTGAATTACGAGTAGATGTATAATGGGCATGATGACAGTAACTAAAAATCACTAAAATAATGTGTTATCTACTGTAACTCAAAGAATATATCTTGAAATAAATATTTATTTTCTTTTATAAGGTGAGATTATTAATTTATTTAATAAAATAAAACTACAAAATACACAAGTCCGCCATGCTCAGCTAAACACCAATCAAATTGAGTTACGTCACTCCTATGTACACCTGTCATTATCATCGCAAATTCTGTACGAAACTCTACGATCGTTAAACTTATTAATTGTTTTAACTTGCATTTAAATAGTATTTCGTGATTTTTATCGATCTCTTGCTTGTTTTTGTGTTCTTACTAAAAATGTAAGTCATGGAAGAAGGATTCACCAAGGCAAACAGCTCTAATTTGCCTAGAGTTGATTTGTTAATGCTGGGAGAGTACCTAGCATCAAACAAAGACTTCTGTTCAGCAGAATTTAGAAATATTTAAACTACGACGTAAGTAAAATATTGATTTAATAATTTTCTAACACCAATAATTTAAAATCTATTTAAAAATAATACCGCTTGAGATGTTAGAGGTTACATTATTTAAATAATGCTTTTGTAAACTTGGTATTAAACTGCAGTTAAATAAAGTTACACACCAAATAAAATCTACGTATAAATATACACGTCCCACTGTTAGGCTTGGGCCTCCTCCGTAAGAGAAGGGTAATTGACCTACTGTACCACGCTGGTCAGACGTGTTGGTATAGGGTTTTATTTCGAGTTTTCCTTCTCTCACATAGGTGTTATATGCGTTTTATATCCCTTAGTCATCTCGTACGATCACCCACGGGTAAGATAGGGGGTGGTGAATTGTATTCTTACTCCGTCACCACACGGAAAGTAATTATATATATTAATTAATTATATATAATTATAAAGTAATTACTTGCGTCAAAATGATTTTCACAGAAGTAAATAGTCTCCTATTTATTTTTTATAATAATTTATTTAAATTTATAGCTTTTGGATCTCGCCGTGCGAGATTAAGCCACTCATATGTTATTATTTTATTGTGTAGCACATAAACAAACGGTTTGTTAACTGTTTTTATTTATGTATTGACACATTGCGGATCCGCACACCACTTATAGACTTTCGAATTCATGTCTAAATAAAATATATCAGTTTTTTCCTTTAACTCCCTTACGTGTACAACTCAAGTGAATAGACGTGACAACATAAGTAGACGCCATGACACTAGGCAGCGTTTTGGCGCTAATTTAAATGCATTTAATTAAAATAGTATTTATTTCTGAAGAAACCGTACTTATTGCAAAAATAATATTTTTTTTGATAATAGTAGTTATTTAAGAATATTATAAAACAGTTTTTCAAAATTAGTCATCATGCCTATTACAAAGTATTGATAATTTAAACGGCAACAAAACGCTATGAAAATGAATTAAAAACAAAAGTGATGTTCACATTAAGCGGCGACGGAGTGGAAAAGAAAAATAAACAAGTTTTCATTATGACGAAGCAGAAGACGTAGACTAAGGGCGGAAAATTTTCTGAAAGTCCTTGTCGTAGGAAAAAGATCCGGTGATACATTTTTTCATATTTTTATGAATTGCACATCATAAAAATTTTATTAAATGCATTTTATCACATTAAGGAATACTTGTGCATTAAGGACAATATTTTATTTTTAAATACTATTCAATAAAATATGCTTATTAAATAGATACATATATAGATACTAGCAGACTCGGCCACGCGTTGCTATGGCTAATGTTTTTATTATATTACATTTTATTAAACTATTTAAGTTTTATTGAAGTTTTTTTACAAATGGCATCTATGTAAATAAGCAAGTTAAAATCGTATATGACATGTTTGTAGGTTTGACATAGCAGCGCCATCTATTAATTAATAACTCAATCCAGTCAACAGATATCGCCATCTGATAAAATCGTTTGGAGTTAACAGATAATTGTGAATGTCAAATAATAGGTATATATAGGCAATACAAATAATTTGCAATAAAATAATAGTGCGACTATAAATTAAAATGTAAGCTATTCTATCTTTCAAGTTGGATCAAACTGCACACGGTGTGCAAATTTGATTAAAATCGGTTTAGTAGTTTAGGAGTCCATCGCGGACAAACAACGTGACACGTAATTTATATAATATTAAGATGATACTTTTGTAAATTTGCAACGGCAAATATAAAATTTGTCAACACATGATGCATTTAACTGCCTTGGTGGCCAGCAATATCAGCTTGTTGAAATCTTAATATCTTACATCTGGCTGACAGATTTTGTTCACAAAATGTTTTGTTGCAGTATAAAGTTCTTGCATGTAATCCTGTTTTATTGTTGTTCTAGTATTTACTTCATTATGTATGGTGCAATCAATCACAGGCAACCCATCAATCGTGTAAAAATTGGTATCGTTTAAGAGCCGCGCTTAGAATTCCACTAGCGGTCGCGCTATAGAATCAAAGATGGCCGAAGGTTTATTTCCATTTTTAAATGAGCCCGGCTGAGAGCTTTGTCGGCTCTGAGTTTGTGCTCTGCGTTTTAAGTGGATTAAATCGCTCCACGCTCGTAAAACCGACAAGTGCTCCAGCTAAGAATTAAAGTAACCGTTCGACTTTTGCATGAGAAAGTGCTCACGGGACCTTGCTTCGCACTCACTCCACACAATTTGATACGGCCAGTTGTTTATTTATTTTCCGTAAAAGCTCTTCGAATAAATACTTTGCGGAATTCCATTGCTTTGTGAATACTTAACTGAAGAAATTCATTAACACTATCCGAGTGGAGTGTTGCTGATTACTAATGCTCCCCACGCTCGTACCGCTTCCACGTCGAAATGGAATAGTCAATAATAGAGCCTCGCTGACTAAAGGGACTTAAAATATAGCGAAGTGAGCGAACTAAGTCAAAGTACTGCCGTAAAAGACAATAATAAATAGCTTGTGATGCTTTAAGAGAAGGCATAGTAACTGCTCTTGAATTTAAATGGTATATTTAGACCACGGTCAGTCGTTTAGAGCATAGGAACGGGTTCATTGAATACTTTGCCAACGGCAGATGGAATGTTTACGAAAAACAACTAAAAGAAAAGTTAGGTAATAGAAACAGAACATGGTATTCGGAGAATTATTTATATCGTTTTGTTTAAGATTATTTGTAGAATAGATCGGGTGTGTATTGTGATTGTCTATACAAACTTGTTGGTATCTCTGAACAGCTGTAGTTAAATGAATTTATAGCTTGTACGTGAATGTTAATTACTGTTTAATTTAAAGATTTATAATTGGTCGTTTCTTGTTTTCATAACAAATAAATTCGTGCACCTTTGTTAACATAATGTGTAATAATTTATTGTAATATGTATACAAGAGTAATATATTTATATTATGAACATTTATACTGTGAACTAGGGCGTAACAACAAACTTATTCAAACACGGCGATGTGGGAAATGGTTGGTTTTTTTTTTGTTATGTAAAGGGATTTATTTTTATCTTATTAACCTTGTGAAAAGTTCCTCGTGTGGTGACGGGTTAAGAATATAATATATCAACCGCTCACCTCATCGTGGGTGTAAAATACGGTTGAAGGATTATTATAAGAAGAATGGAACAAAGTTCTCTTCTGGTGAACTACATATACAAAATTTGTTACTGAACTTCGTTCGGTAAGCGAGATAGCTGGAGGACCATCTTTCTAAGGGTGTTTGCTTGGGCTGTTTTTTTAGTATCGGGTGTCTTGTTTGCTCGTTTGTCACCAAAAGCAATAAAAAAAATTATAATAATTTTGGACTCGATAGAGCATAATTGAAGTGAAACTTTTATAGGCAGATTTGGATATCTGTATCCAAATCTGCCTATAAAAGTTTCAAGTTCAAGTAAATCCATATAAGTTGCTCACGACATGGTCACATCGCATGGTAACTATATCTTTAGCTATGTCAATGTCATTATATCTTTACCGATAGGCAAATGTAAATACTTTAAGTTAAGATCAAGCAAATTATTTGAAAATCCAAACATGACAACTATATGTTCATAGTATTAAGTTTTCACTTCTGTCGCCAATCCTTATAACTGTTGTGTTCTTTTATTAATCAATAATATCTGGTTGACCGAGCTTCGCTCGGCATATTTTTGTTGTGTTTTTATCAAATTTATTTAGATAGGTATATATTAATAAAGAATAAAAATTAAATAATGATAAAAATATAAAAAAATACAAAAAGAGAATAATAATAACACCGAGATTCGATCCGACGCCGTTTGAATGCCAAAACAATACTAAAAGGAAACTGCACTACTTCCCAACTGAGCTATCGTAACTCATGACGTTGACGGCAAAATTTGAATTCATATTCTTTTAAAAGTTAATGTCATTGCCAATGCCAAGTTTCATCAAAATCGTTGGTGCCGTTTCCGAGATCCTGTATATATATATATATATATATATATATATAATAAGATTGTTACAAAGAGACGTGTGCAATAGAGGGACATATGTATACAGGCTGAAAAAGAAAAAGCTAAAGGATTTAATTTATACACAATAAGTAACAAGGAAGACAAAATTAAGAACCTTAAAAGGGCCGATGGCGTTAAGTAATCAATCCAGGTCGCGGTTTACTGCCAAAACGTCTGCGCCATCGAACACAACTTTAAAATGAGTATAAATTGCAAAACTTGGGAATTATTTGCGTCGTCTCTCCATAGCAATTTACTCAGTTTTTACAGAATTTCATTATAACAAGTTTAATTGAAGAGAGCGTCCGGTACATAAATTTAAACTTTTGGCATGCATTTTAATCTGCTTACCGGTAGTTGGTTCGAGGTAATGGCCACTAAATGAGTTTCTAGTTCACTTTAAATTGTAGGGTCGTTAATAAAATAGGTGTAAATTTTGGTTGGTTGCAGTGAAGTCGTAGTTCGTGGTAGATTTTTCAGAATATGCATATTACTATTCACCATTCCCTCTCTTGCCCGTGGGTGTCGTAAAAGTGATTAGAGGATACCTTTGTGCTTATAAGAACTGCAAGAGAAGGAAAATTCGATAGAATACCCTATAATAACCCGCCTGTGTATCATAGTAAGTAAAATTTTCTCCCATTGTGGAGGAAGATCGAGTCCAGCAATGGGACGTATATGAGCTGTGATGATGGTGATATTTTAGATTACAGTCACAAAAAATTACAATAAAATTATGCCTTATATGCTACACTAGCGTATATTTATGTATGGAATTATGGTAAATGGTATAGGGTTTTCTTTCGAGTTTTCCTTCACTTGCTTAGAATATATCTGCATATATAATCCCTAAACCGTCTTTTACGACACCCACGGACAAGAAATGGGGTGGTGAATTGTAATCTTACTCCATCACCACACGGAAATTGCTTTACTGAAAAACCGATCACTATTTTTGCTGGATCCAAGATCAATATTTGCGTATTTACGCCACTGAATCGGCAAGGTAATCATACCCATTTATTAACATTTTTAAATATGAATAAATTTATAGGTCAATTAATTAATTACAGTGTATTTATATCGTAAAATTAATGTTAACACGTTTATTTTAGTAAAAAAGACATCGCTCTTAAGAATTAGACTTTGTGTCGCGCGTGGGACTTTACAAACATATAATTAACGGATAAAATACTAACGCTCCGATTTTGTGGAGCGCATAAACAATTGCTCTCTGTGGCATCACACCCACGACACGCCGCATGACAGGTCGTAACGCAGACCCCTCTGTCATTTAAATCTATTAATTAAATCTATAAAAATAAATAAAATTGAAGTGTCTGTTTGTAATGTCAAAATAATATTTTTTTTTTCATGCATATAATCGTACACGCCGCCGCCGCTGCACACTCGCTCTGATAATGAGCATCGGATATGCTCGAAACTCGGGTCGACGTAATCGATCTCAGTACGTGAGTGTTTTGCCGTTATCGATATTATAATATGATCACAGTGTTATTTACACGACACCTATGTCTAAAATAAATTTAATTTTTTTGTCTGTCTGTTTGCCTGTTTATTCCAGATAATCTTCAAAACGGCTGCGCTTTTCCATAACGCTGACTGCTTTGAATAATATTTTACTACCAGCTATATAACGAGTAATTTGGGCTATTTCTCAAGACCTATAAAATTTTACCCGGTCCGAGAATCGAATCTGAGGCCTCCTGAACTACAGTATATCGTAATATTCGACAAGATTTTGGACATTGAAATGCTGGAGTAAGGCGACAGAAATCGAAGCGGCCTGCTAGTTCTTAATATATTAGTTTTATATTGCGTTTGATCATCATCATCATCTTGCTCTTATCCCAATTACTTGGGGTCGACGCAATATGTCATCTGTTTTGACAAATTGCAAAAAGTTTCGGCAATGACTTTTATGACCGGCCGCCTGCCTGACGTCAACTCTCCTTGGGAATGTAATCGTTGACCCAAATGGTACCAGATGGAGTTGGTCCGGGTCAATCTAGGGCTCTTAGTCGTCTTTTACGACACCCACGAGCAAAGCAAGGGTTGGTAGTATTCGAAGCCGCTACCACACAGCAGTATTTATTTATATTGCGTTTGATAATCGACAATAACTTTATTACCCAGGAAACTAGTTGTTCACAGTTAGACACAGCTAATGCATTAATTTCTGTATTTATAACATGAAACAAACAAAATGTTTTCAATTACAAGCTAACTTATAATTATAATAATAAGCTAAAAATAAATGAAGGAGCGTCTCGCGTTTTCAATTGTGCTCACAATAGACTCAATAAAAAATTACTACCAGTGCACTTCCAATAAGTATAAAATGAATATAATAGGCAGCAAAATACTGGTTTAATCGGTAATTTATGCTCATCAAGCCAACACACACATATAAGCTATGAGTTACCATTAAGGCTATGTCACATAACTGGTCCTGAACGCAGCTAAGTAAGTATAGGTCTCACATAATTTTATTCTTATCTATACAAATAAATAAAATTGAAATGTCACTTTGTAATGTCTAAATAAAGTTATTTACGCGATATCTGTGCTTAAAAACCAGTCTTTTTTTTAATCTAACTGCTTGTTCCGGGTAATCTTAAAAACGGCTGCACCGATTTTGATCATATTTTACAGCTAGATAACCGTCTGTATAGGCAGTATCATCTTCATCATCTCAGCTCATCCACGTCCCACTGCTAGGTTCGAGCCTCCTCCCTATTAGGACAGCAATTGACCTAATATTGATATATTGCTGTTCAGACAGTACAATATTTTTTACTATGTATTTTTCAACTGTCGAACATGAAATTATCAGAACGGAATATTGGCCGGCGTAATTAGTCCCATATTAAGTTTATTGATTTAAATTGATAATTCCAAGGTTTACTTTGTGCAATCTTTCAATGAACTCTTAATAATTATACAGAAGTGGTATATAATTGTAAACTACGTTTAAATACGATTATAATGTATGCATGTTATAATTGGGCAACAGATATTTGCCTGGGTAAGTAACATTGTTTTGCATCGCATTCTCTTAGAATTTTGAAGTACCCGTGTACTAACATTTAATAGCAACAATGATACTTGATAAATTTATACAATAGTGATTTAAAAATATAATTTATAATCGTATTTTTTTTTAGAGAAGTCATACGTAGGCGCCCTAAGACGTAAGACGTCGCTATCCGTGTGATTATGGAGTAAGAATACGCCCCCGTATCATAAAAGACGATTAAGGGTTGCAGGTGTTTCAGTTCTCTCATTGTCAAATAGAACCTTACTCAATAGTGAGTCATACCGGGGCTAAAAAATCAAATAATTATATTTTCTTTGAATAAATTACATTTATATCAGTTATTTTTAAAAACTAACAAATTATGTGACAAACGATTACAAAATCAGTTTTTTTAATCCTCTCTCGTTATGCAAGCAAATTGAAATCCATTGTCAAGAATACTTATTCGTACATCAACACATGTGAGAATAAATTTTTACTATTCTACGGTATCGTGCCCACGGATTTTCTAGCTACATACCACACGTCCTCCCTAGTTAACCGCGGCGGACTGTGACAGTTCAATCCTTTGTGAGGTAGACGCCTGTCGGCTCATGTTGTTCCATTACAAGCATTGTATACCGAGTGCAATGTACCCCGAGACATTCAATGTAGTACTAATTACCTCTTTACAAATGAAGAGTTTTATCCATCATAGACGCGGCGTTGCAGATCTTCCAAAATATACTATGATAATGTTATCAGTGCTTATATCTCTTTGGCTAGAGTCATCTCCATAGTCGATGAGAAATTTCATGCAGGTCAGACGGTTTGGTATAAAGTTTTATTTCAAATTTATCTTCTCTTGCAGTGGTGTTTTCAGCGTGTTTCTTCTAATTGTATAAGTCACCACAGGTAAGAGAAAGAGTAGTGAACTGTATTCTCACTCCGTTAACGTTAGGATTTATATATAGAAGAAAACACGCTTATTTACACCATACAATAGTTTGTTATTCAATATAAAAAACGAATTGAGAAACCTCCTCCTTTTTTGAAGTCTGTTAAAAACCAACAAACAGATGATAATTGCGAATAATTAGTTGACTTCTGTGGTTCTAAACGGTCGCCAAATTAATTACTCTTTAATATCCATAACATATAAATGCATTTTCTATTATAAGTACATTACATTAATTATAAGTACAAATTAAACAACAAGCTATCAAAACAGTAGAATATTTTTTTCATGCTCACGCTAGTATTTGAACGACACCTACTCGTAAAAACCAGTTTAAAATTTGTTGTCTGTCTGTCTGTTTGTTTCATTATCATATTCAATCGTCTGAATCGATTGTGATAACATTATACTATCAGGTAGCTGTCTATATAATGAGTAACTTAGCCTATTTTCGCTCCATAAAATTTTGGACTGGAGGCCTCATGGACTGCGATTGCGTACCATATATCGCAAAGGGACTGAAACCGAAGCGAGGAGGGGACGGGTAGTTCTAAAATATGCCTATGTGTTTATTTTCAACATTTAAAATTAATAATATTTAAAAATCCAACGATACGTCAGTTCACAAAATTTCAAAACACTTTTATAAACATCAATTAATATTAACCCATATTTTAGTGTGATCTATTTAAAACCGGTATAAGAGATTCGTAGTATAAAAGATTGCGTTTTAACATAAATTCTTTCGGACAATAATTTATAATTAACACAATTAAGCTCTAACTAATAAAATTATTCACATTTATAATCTCGAATTGACCACTGATCATTATTATGGTGAGATAGATGAAGATTTAATCGCATACCTGCTATATTAACCTACCATAAAATGAATTACACACACAAATTGCTATGCAATTAGGTTAATATACGTAGCATTACTTAGCCATTTATTTAAAAACTGAAATAATTAAAAAAGTATTACGTTCTTTTCAACAGCAATTATCAATTAATTGTCATTTAACGATTATACTGACGCACGTGATGCACATAATCAAGTAATCATACGCCCTTACATTATCATCATTTTGGAAAAGAGCTGATACTCTTACACTGCGATATTAACCAAACCACCGCAAAGAAACTGACTTTCAAATGAAAAAAACCGCATCGTAATCGGTCCATCCGTTTGAGAGCTACGATGCCACAGACCGCCATACAGACATCGATGTCAAACTTATAACACCCCTCTTTTTACGTCGGGGGCTAAAAATATATATATCAAAGAGACTAATATTTTATTTCCGTGTGATGACGGAGTAAGAAGAATACCATTCTCCACTTACTATCTTGCCTGTACGTATCGTAACAGAAGACTAAGGGATTATAATGAGCAGACAACATCTCTGCAAAAAAAGGATAACTCGAAATCAAACTATACCAATCCGTCTGACAAACGTGGTATAATAGGTTAATTTCGCTCTAATTGAGGGGAAGGCTATCTCTATTACGTTATGGATGAAATGGTAAAAGTTCTATATATTTTGTAAGACTCACTAGGAACGCCAACCCGTGGCATTAAATCCGCTATAGGGAGACCTATGACCAACAATTGACGTTTAGGATGTTAGAGTCAAGTAAATAGTGAAGACGAATGATAGAATGTAAATTATAAACATTATTAGAATACATTGTAAATAAAACTACTTTACAGATTTTATCGCGTTTGTATTTGATTTTTGATTGCCTGACGTTTCGAACACTTTGCAGCGTTCATTGTCACGGGCGGACTAAGATGTCACACGTCCAACAAGTCATCGTTATTACAGAGATTTATAATTATCTATCAGACACAGAAAACTAGTTATTAAATATTGACCCACATTCTGGTACAAATTTATTATTGCCAGTATAAGAAGAAAATGATTCCATTTGAAATGCAAAGTGTCCGAAATGTCGGGCAATAAAAAATCAAACTCAAACGCGATAAAATCCATAAAGTAGTTTTATTTACAATGTGTAATACTCGCGTAAAGATCAGAAATCATTATTATTAGAATAACAACGAATTATAACATATTTAAAATTAATCTTGTGGTGACGGAGCAAGAATACAATTCACCACTCCCTATCTTGCACGTGGATGTCGTAAAAGACGACTAAGGGATATAATAAACATATAAGATCCGTTCAAGAGAAAGAAAACTAAACTCTATTCCAACACGGGTCAATTCCCCTCCCAATATGGAGAAGGCCTGAGCCCAACAGTGGGACATATGATGATGATATTAAAATTCCATATTAAATTAATGCCTCAATGTAGCAAAGAATACTATCGGTAGAACTTTTACCATCTCATACATAACTTAAAAGATAATCTAGCGAAGTGATTCAAATACAGCTATTGGAATAGCTAGTATTTAAGATCGCGAATCTAAAATAGAATTGCATATGTTTAAATCGAAAAACATACAAAAAGAACCGAGAGACAATGCAAACTACTAAGCTTTTACATAAGAATTTCTACAGTAGAATCAACATAAATAAATATATTTTTTAATTCATTCGTAGTTTTTATTTATTTTGTTTGAAATACCCTGTGGTATACCGTGGTATACCCTGTGGTATACCCTGTGGTATACCCTGTGGTACCCGGAGTAAGAATACAATTCACCACACCCAAGGGCAAGAGAGGGGCTCTTGCCCGTGGATGTCGTAAAAGGCAATTAAGGAATATCTTATGCATATAACAACTATGCCAGAGAAGGAAAACTCGAAATAAAATCCTATACCAACCCGCCTGACCAGCTTGGTATAGTAGGTCAATTTGCTGTGATAAAGATGATGTGGATGGTGATGATTTGAAATACCAACAGCTAATTAAAGCGGTATAACTCATTCCAGTAAAATCATAAATGTGGCAAATGGAAGAGTTCAGTATTATGATAATTATGGCGTGGTTGTCGGTTTCACGGAGAAAAGACTTGAAATATAAATGGGTGCTGTAGATAATCCTGTTTTTTTGGGTGGGCTATGGTCATCCATGTGGTGACGGAGTAAGAATACAATTCACCACGCTCTTAATCTTGGTTGTCGTAAAGAAAGACTTGGGGATAAAATATGCTTATAATATCTATGCAAGAGAAGGGAAACACGAAATAATACTGACCAGCCTGGTATAGTAGGTCAATTGCTCTCCTATTGTGGAGGAGCCTCGAGCCCAACAGTGGGACATATAAGAGCCGAAATGAATGATGATGGTCAGGATACAAAAAAAAAAAACATGCAGGTACACGGTAGAGATTGGAAAAATTTTTTTTACTTGGAACTATATTCTGTCACTTCGATTGTATACAATTTGGTCAAAACGACTCCCAATGCAAAATTGAAAACAACAGATTTATTGACAGGCTACAGTTTTGTCATACCTACCTACTCATACCCTTATGGGTAGTATGTAGAACCATAATTTGTCCTATTGCCCTCCTCAACATCAATAGCGCGTATCAACCAGCATGCCTTTGGTGACACGGTTGGTGCGTTTCCCTTTATATTCTCGTCAAAAATAAAGTATACATTCTCGTCGACATCCCAAGCATAAAGTGCCAATATGTCAATCTCACGCAGCCGAGCTCTCTGCAGGAGGAACTGAACTACGGTTCGAAAAACGGGGAGCAAATAGTAGATGCCTAACATTTTAATTCCTGGAATTATGAAATTTTATAATATTTTCGAATACTGAACTATTTCATATTTAAGCCTACACAAATTAGGAATAATGAAAAAACAATAAACATTAAGATGATAAGAAAAATGCATTATAACTACTTATAAAAAAATTACAAAAAAACTATTTCTTTTTACGAATTTTATCGCGTATCGCGCATATTAACTTTAAGCCAAGACTACAGAAAAAAATACTATTGGTAGAACTTTTACCATATCATCCATAACTTAATAGAGTATCTAGCGAAGTGATTCAAATACAGTTATTGAAATAGCTAGTACTTAAGAGATCACTTATCTATTTTTTACAGTATATAATACTCGCGTATATCATCATTACTTATTTAGATTTCTTTTCATTTTAGGTACTGATTAAAAATACCAGTATGATTCTAAATTCAAATGTATAATTTGATGCATCGAAAGCTTATAAATAAGAATATTTAGTACACCGCAAATACGTATAGTCGTTTATAGTGGCAATTCTAAAATAACGCGTCTGGCCGACCGCTAAACAAAACAAATGGCACTACAATAAGACGAGGTTCCGCGTGCCACGCCGATACGATTTATGTAAGCTTCTCCTGCCCATTTACAACTATAATGTTTATTTCCATTCATGCTTCCATTGTATTGATTTCATCCATGCATCCATCAGCTTTTGAACGTCTACTGTTGGACATAATTCATTTCAAAGTTCAACCCTTTTTTTTCTGGCGGGCTATGGTCAGCAGGCACGCCATCCATTACGTCCGGGGTGACTAAACGACGGCGTACGGCCCCATAACTCACCTTATTGCCTTCTCTTTGCCATTGGGTCGGCCACTGGTTACCGTGGTCAGCCCGGGGAAAAGTTCCACGAGCTGATCTATAGAACGCCCACGAAGTAAGGCTTGGTTAACCCACCATCACATAGAAAATTCTATTGAATAATGTTGATTCTATAAAAAACTTTTAACTTTGATCATACAATTTTATAAGAAATAGCAGCCCACCCTCGCTTCGCTTCGATTTCAGTTGCTTTTTTCACGTAGTTCCCGTTGCCGTGAGAATACCGGGATAGAATATAGCCTATATTACTCAGGGTGAATGTAGCTTTCCAATGGTGAAAGAATTTTTAGAATCGGCACAGTAGTTTTTGAATTTATTCATTACAAACATACACACATACAAAAATACAACTTTTTCTTCTTTATAATATTAGTGTACATTGAGTGTAACAAATTTATAATAAAATGTTAGTTTTGGTAGAAGAATATTTCTGTTTTAGAAATTCCTAATGACGATGTTGTTTTCAGTTAGAATAAATGTAGCGTAATTAAGATTTGCTCTATGAAAACTGATAGAGACGAAAATCCTAGACTAAATTTTGCGTATCAAATAGAATTTGGCTGAGCACTCTCATCCATCAGAGAAAGTGATTTATTAAGCTGCTTCAATAAATTACATTTTTAGAAAATTAAGACAATTTTGTGTTTAACGTCGCAGAATTTATAACCCGAGAGGCGTTCCTTTGCAATACACAACCGACATGAACTACTTAAATTTACGACCAAATTTTAGAAGTTAATTTAAAAAGGAAATTCTAATGTTAAATGTTACTATTTACATTAAAGGAATAATTTATTACAACTCGACTACAGGTATTATCTTGGCTCATATACATATGTCTCACTATTGGGCTTGAGCCTCCTCCATATAAAAGGGGAATCTACCTCACGCTGGTCAGATCGGTTGGTATAGGGTTTTTGTTTTGAATTTTCTCTTCTTGCACAAATTTTATATGCATAATACATCGCTTAGTCGTTTAGACACCCACGGGTAAGAAATAGGTTGGTGAACTGTATTCTTACTCCGTCACCACACGGAAAGGTATAAATATACAATTTAAAAAAATAAATAAGGAGTGTGTGTACAAAGTACGCATATTAGAAGTGAAACTCCCTAATCCTTTATCCTTCATCTTTCATCCTTTATCTTCTATCCTTCATCTCATTCTCTCGCCGGCTGAATTCTATACATTTACGTGTTTGTGTCTCTATGGACTCGCTTTTTCGGTTCATCGAGATTGAAATCACAATGATTCTAAAGAAGTTTCACTTCAATAAATGCTAGTGTAAGAACCCAATAACTCACGTGATTTCCGTATACATATAACTAGCCGGCTACTTATGAATTGACTGTCAATTTGTTATGAATTGTTTGAAGGATCACCAGCAGAATGGCTGAAATGTTCATTTGTAAATGCATACAGAAATATCAGGCGATTCACTTAACAGTACTTATTAATTTAAAATTAAGTTTTAAATATCTAAACGTGAAAAAAGGTTGTTCTCAAGAGACCTTATTTTATTTATAATTTAAGTACCTATCCTAGATGGGAGACACTAAGTTCGAGATTTTTATAGTATCTAAGTATCAGTTTGCAACGCAAAACATAGAGTATCTTTTATTATAATAATTGTAGATTTGCAGGCAAATAAAAATAAAACTAACATAGTTATCCCGAAATAATATTAAACAACAATATAAAATTGAAAAGTCATCCTAATAGTTCCATATCAAAATATTTATCGTAGCGAATTTCACAGTATAAGCACTTTAGACGAGACGGAAATGTGAAATCTATAATAAATGTACCGGACGGATATTGAGTTTTGATGTCATACAAGATGCGTGTCTAGAGCATTTTCAAAGATAATAAAATAATACGCCTGTCTCATCTCATAATATTTTTGTGAGTATTTTTATAATTCTACATAAAGAGTGCAATAACAAAGAGTAGAGAAAATTTTACATTGGTTTTTTAGTGCGAGAAAAATGACAAAGTATTGAATTATAGTTGTTTTTTTCTAAATTTAGTCCTAGAATTAAGTTCTTAAAATGAAACTTAGCCCCTTCAGAAAATATCTTCATCGCAGTCTATGTACGTCTCAGTTGGGCTCAGGCCTCCTCCACAATGGAAGAGAATTTAACCTACTATACCATACTGGTCAGACATGTTGGTATAGGGTTTCATTTCTAGCTTTCCTTCTCTTGCACAGATGTTATGCGCATATTATATCCCATAGTCGTCATTTACGCCATCCAGGGGCAAGATAGGGTGAATTGTATTCTCACTCCCGTCACCACACGGCAATCAATAAATATAGTTATTCAAAATATATTTTACGTTTTATTTCTGTTTAATATTTTTAATACATTTATTTTGGCATAACAATTGTACAGTACAGAATTGAAAATGATAAGCATTACGTCTGCTTATCATTTAAAAATCGACCTTTCTTCCGAACAAAATATAAATTTAACTTTAATATTACTTAAAAATAGCCACAGAAAATTTTAGTTTCATTATCATCCTATTCTTATCTTGGGATCGACGCAAGACCTTCTCTTTTTCCACTGTACATATTACAAAAGTTATTGGCAATACTTTTATGACAGGCCGCCTCCTTGACGTCATCCCTCCTTGGGAAGGTAATTATTGATCAGATGTCATTAAATGGATTTGGCGCAGGTCTTTGTTAAACTCTTAGTCTACTTTTAAAACACCGACTAGAAATGTAAGGGTTGAAGGTATCCATCCGTAGCTGCCACCACACAGCATATGGTTGTCGTGGCCAGCAATTCATCACACCCTATCTTGCTCGTGGATGTGGTGAAAGACGACTCAGGGATATATGCATCTATGCAAGGAAAACTGAAACAAAATCTTATACCACTCAGTCTGACCAGTATGGTATAGTTTGAATTTTTTTAATTGACTTTCAATTGCTCTCCTATTATGAAGGAGGCTCGAGCCCAGCAAAGGGGCGCATATGAGCTGAAATAATACGAGTATAGATGCCGCAATGATCTGAGAAGCAATTCGTACAGAATATCTTATGCTATTCCGTGTGGTGAAGGAGTATGAATACAATTCACCATCACCTCTTTTGCCCGTGGGTGTCGTAATAGCCTATTAAGGGATATCTTCTGCATTTATATGCTATACAAGACAAGGAAAACTCGAAATAAAATACTTTACCAACCTGACCAGCGTATATCACGCTGGTATGAACATATATACCGTAGATTCATGCCTCTTTTCCATAGGGGTGGGCAGAGAACACTTTCCTCCACTTGCTACGATCTTGACATACCAACAGGTCCTTTTCCCTCCTACTTTAGTGTTGAAATTATCGTGAGGTTGATACATATTATATCTATAACGGCAAAACCCTCACGTACTAAGATCGATTACGTCGACCCGGGTTTCGAACATATCGGGGTTAATCGATGTTGTTGGTGTGACACCATACCAACAAAATCGATTAACCCCGGTTGCGGTGAAGTTTCGTCGGACGATTCTGCCGGAGACGCTCAAGAGGCAAGCACCTCCTCCGCACCCCACGTAGCTGTGTCGTGTCGCGCCGCACGTCACGCGGTGCGCAGTGCACGCCGGGGCCTCGCAGACGCCGCTGCGCACTCGTCCTGATCATGAGCATCAGATATGCTCGAAACCCGGGTCGACGTAATCGATCTGAGTACGTGAGTGTTTTATAGATATAATAATAAGTATTATTTTATAACAATGTTCTGTCATTGTACCTATACTGGGTGTGTCGTAAATAGTGGTCCACCGTTAAGGATTCGATAAACCAGATAATTTACTATAACAAATTCCATTTTTAACCATTTTTAGCCGAGGGTTCCGTAAATATTAATTTTTAGTTATTTATTTACCAAATTTCTACCTCTTGTAACAAATTTGGTTGTAGTTTTATCAAAAACCATTATATTTTCATTTTGATTACTGTTAATTACTGCTGAATACAAGAGCTATCGTTTATTAATATGTTATTTAATGTAGATTTAGATCTTCTGCAAAAAAAAATGATTGTACTCGAATTTTAACGGATTTTTTTAACATATCATGCTAATTCAAAAGCGATTTATGTAAAAAAAATGTACTACACTGTCAGTGCCCATTAATTTAATAATATGCCTATTTAATACCAATTTCAAAATGGTATCATAATACCAGATCCCTATAAAAAACAGCAAGATATCTAATTTTAATTGAAGAAAGTAAGATTTTCATTAAAATTAATTTTAAAATTTATTGCTATAATACTTACGATTTTTGTAAAAAAAAAAACTTTACTATCAGTGCCTACTTATTTAATTATATTCCTACTTAATACCGATTCTAAAAGGTTTACTATCCCATTAATAAAACAAGTAATGAAATTTTAGTTAAAAACGACTATAAAAGACAACTTTTTACTATTGTTGCAAAGTGATCTAGACCTAACTTGTAAATTACAACAAGGCATTGAAAAAAAACAAGTCATACATCATCATACATCATTTATTGTTATTCTTTAACATTTAAATTACACCAAGTGCTCGAAATGGCCCCCATTTGCAGCTATGCATGCTCTGCAACGTCGAATAAACGACCGTTTAAGTCGCCGAGCAAACCCACTCTCGTTTATTTTTCTAGCTGCTGTGTGTATGCTAGTCCTCAAGTGATCAATGGACGTTATTTCTTCTTTGTACACATGTTCTTTCAGGCAACCCCAGTAAAAAAAATCCAGGGGATTTAAGTCTGGCGAGCGCGGTGGCCATAGTATTGGACCTAAGCGTCCTATCCACCTATTTGGATACGCTGTGTGTAGGTGCTCTCGTACTCTAACAGCATAGTGAGCGGGACAGCCATCGTTCTGGAGCCACATATCTTCTTGGACTTCAGGAGCGACGTTTTGAAGAAGCATTGGCAAGTTTATTACCATATTATCCGTTTTGTTGTAAAATTAGTGCAACAAAATGTTTAAATTAATTTTAATGAAAATCTTACTTTCTTCAATTAAAATTAGATATCTTGCTGTTTTTTATAGGGATCTGGTATTATGATACCATTTTGAAATTGGTATTAAATAGGCATATTATTAAATTAATGGGCACTGACAGTGTAGTACATTTTTTTTACATAAATCGCTTTTGAATTAGCATGATATGTTAAAAAAATCCGTTAAAATTCGAGTACAATCATTTTTTTTTGCAGAAGATCTAAATCTTCATTAAATAACATGTTAATAAACGATAGCTCTTGTATTCAGCAGTAATTAACAGTAATCAAAATGAAAATATAATGGTTTTTGATAAAACTACAACCAAATTTGTTACAAGAGGTAGAAATTTGGTAAATAAATAACTAAAAATTAATATTTACGGAACCCTCGGCTAAAAATGGTTAAAAATGGAATTTGTTATAGTAAATTATCTGGTTTATCGAATCCTTAACGGTGGACCACTATTTACGACACTCCCTGTATACAATTGTTACAACAAATAAATATACAAATATTAAAAATCACAACACGTAAACAGATTCTGATGAGACAAAGTTAATTTCAAACAAAATTAATTATAAAAGCAAACAGCGAAGATGTTACAAAATTTATCGAAGCAAAAGAACATAATGAATTTGAAGTAAGAAAGCATTAATTCGATGTGACAGCCAAAGAAATTACTGACAAACCGGAGGGTATTTATTTAATTGGCCATCTGGAGATTGACAATGATGTATTGTTTCCTTACACAGTTAAAACTTGAAGTTCTTTGATAAACGTGGGCGTTTCTGTTGATAGCAACGTGTTATAACAAACTTGTGAAGCAATAGATTTACCTGTATGACTCATTCGCTTTAGTTTGTATTTCATGTATCATTATTGACTGCATAGATAGGATCTTTCGTGTGGTGACGGAGTAAGAATATAATCCAAATAAAACCCTATACGAACCCATTTGACCAGCGTGGTATATTAAGTTAATTACTTGCCTATTATTGAGGACGCTCGAGCCTAGAAGGAGGACTTATATGAGCTTTTTCTTGGGCTGGATATAGTCTGGTACGCCGTCCGTTCCATCCGGGATGACGAAAGGCGGCACACAGCCCCATAACTTTCCCTAATCCCCTGCTATTGGGCCGATCACTGGTGCCGAGTCCTTGATATCCATTTTGGGACTCCCATGGGCAAGTAAAGAATGGCAATTATTATATTCTTATACCTCTAGGAGATGGAGAATATATTAGCATAGAATTTACACAATATTAATTAATAGATTCAATAGAGTATTGCGTATTTAACCACTAGTTGGTTCTGTAATATAATTAAATTAATAATACGATTTAAAGCTAATACTGACAGCCAGGATCTCGTACCTCACGTGAGTGCTATATTTTTTGCAATATTAAAATTAATTTAAAGATAATAAACACAGCAATCATGAAGAGTGTCGACAGAAGTGAAAACTTAAAACTATAACCAAACAGTTGCTATTTTTGGATATTCAAGTTATTTGTTATCCGCACAGATTTAATAAAATTGATATAGCTACAGATATATTGTTAGCGTTAACACCACGCCGATGACGACTTGTTTGATATTACTCTTCATACAAACTTACCTAAGGAACTCTTCATTAGAAAAAAAAACTGATACACCTTTAAAGTAAAATCCGAATGAGAATTTTTCCTGTAATGTCTATTCAAAATGTATGTCGTATAAACCTTTTTAAAATTTTATGCACTTAATCCGTGGTCCTTGCATTCTTCCTACCTCTAATATACACGGTGACATTTATGTTGTCTTACAAAAGCAGGTCAATTAAAGTATCCAGTATCTACTATTCATTCATACAATTAAAAGGTTAAAAACAATATTTAATAGAATATTTTTAATAAAAGTTATTATAAATAATTACTAATTAAAATAGTAAGGAAACATTTTGTATCGAGCGCATAGGTTGAGTACCTACACAGCTGATGTAGATGTAGGTACTACGACCACTTGACCGCGGCGCCAATCGGGCATCGCAAAGGATACCTGTTAGGTATCTAGCGTAGGGAATTACGCTTTGTAAAAGCCGTCCACGTGGACTTTGCTTTTGTTTAAAATGTAAACATGATAAACAGGCTGTTACAAAATATTAATTTTAATTTATTCTATTTTATTATTTTTTTTATAACTGCCACTATTGAACATTTAAATATGTTAGATATGTTTCTTTGGTCAGATACTTGTATGGTTTTTTTTTTGTAAAACGATAAAAATGACACCGTATATACTTATAAAAGTAGTAATGCGACGGTTTCTTGATGACGGATTTTTCTACCGGCCTTCGCCAGCTCATTATCAACTTGATCCAAAAAATACAATGTGTTTTTGACTTGTAACTATGGCATTCAAACTTGCTATACATATATACACTCATTTGCAAAAAAAACGGGCACCTAAGCAATGAACCATTTCAAATGTTAATATTTCTTTGTTTGATAATTATAGGTAGTTTTATCCACACAATTTGCTAAATTAATAAGAAAATAATCGTTTTCATCAGTATTTCATAAAATTTAGATACAATTTATGGGAAATAATGCTAAACCTCGCTAGTAGTGTATATTCGCTAGCAGTGCATATGCTCATGAAGTAAAAATAAAAAAGTTTTTTTGTTTGTTTTTCTTTAATAAAGTAAAAGCAGATAAATGTTTAGTATCGAGTGTGACCCCCTCTAGCTAAAATCACAGCTTGAATTCGTCTGGGCATGCTAGCGAGTATATCCCGGATACTTGCTTGCGGAATACGTTCCCACTCCGCAGTAATCACATTCTTCAGCTCTCTGATGGTCTGCGGAGCCGGGTGTACTGATCTCACACGCCGTTTCAGAACGTCCCAGACATGCTCTATGGGATTGAGGTCGGGACTTCGAGCTGGCCAATCCAAACGACGAATGCCGACCTCTTGCACATACGCATTAACATCGCGGGATCGGTGGGCGCGAGCATTGTCGTCCATAAAAATCGAGTCTTCACCTAGAGCGGCCAATGCGGGTTGTGCATGAGAAATTAGAACTTCCGTTATGTATCGATGCCCAGTCAGTGAGCCGTTTTCAATGAAGACTAACTCTGTACGATCCATTGAATTTATTCCTGCCCAAAACATAACAGAGCCCCCACCATAAGGTGTGATTTCTTCGAAACATGCCTCTGCAAAGCGTTCTCCTTGTCTTCTTAGCACTCGCCGAGGTCGATCTTCACCGAACAGAGATATCCTGGCTTCATCAGAGAACAAAACCCTATTCCAATCGTCTTGAGTCCATGATTCACAATTTCTAGCGAACTTAAGCCTGTGAACTCTGTGCTCACGGAGTAATTTGGGGCCGCGGGCCGGGCGGTGACTGCGTATATTGGTAGCGAGAAGCCTCCTCCTGACCGTCCATAGACTAATATGCACATTTCTTACTTCTTGGAGGTTGTTCTTAAGATCCACATACGAAGATTTGCGATTTCTCAATGCGCGACTCACAAGAAAACAATCATCCCGTGGTTGGGTACATGGTTTTCTTCCAGAACCAGGCCTTCTCTCGACGGAACCAGTCTCCTGATATCGCTGCCAGGTCCTTTGGACTGTCGAGCGACTAACATTTAGCCTCCTAGCCACGAAACATTGGCTGCAACCCTCTTCAAGCAGCGCGATAATTTTGGTAGCTTTTACCACTTTATCTACCATTTTTGATACAGCCAAACAGCATTAAATAAAGCTTTGACAGTCAAGGATATGAAATTAATCGATAAAAATTGAATAAAAGTTATGAAAGTCGATGTTAACTTCTGGAACTTCGCGCCAAAAATGTAGGATAAAAAGGGGTTTTCTGTAAAAATGAACATCAAATGAAAAATTGAATTTAGAACGTACTTTTTTAAATACCACAGCATTTTTAAAACCGGCCAGTAACGTGTACAAACGATTGAAACCTTTTTGGTATTGTATCTTTTTAAATATGAATGAAAATCAAAACCGCCCGTTTTTTTTGCAAATGAGTTTATTTTATTTGTTAATCGTTTATACATACTTCTTAGCTCTTATCTCTCTATATTTTATTCACACTTACAAAATAAATAATGATATTAATTCACTTTTTTTTCCTCACAGAAAAGAAACTCCCAGAAAAGTAACCAAACTAAATCTTAACGTAGGCTGTTTTTTCTACAACATTGTGAAGATCTGTGTGAAATATTGACATCTTTACTAGGGGAAACCTGTATGACAGGAACTATATAAATATATATACTAAAATATATAAAGAAATATAGCAAAGAAATATTTCTTTGCTATCTAACTTTTACCTTTAATACATACCGTTAACCTATCTAGGTTAAAGGTATGTATTTGTAATAATTGTGGATTGAATACAAGACCCAAATGTATTGTTTTAAGAGTACCTAGTTTAATAACGATATTACGAACCCTGATACGGAACCCCTGCTCTTGAATATAACAGTACCGATCTATGGTAGTCGTCTACCGTGATATCCGACCACTATTCTCAAGAGGGAATTGAGGGTTAAAGCGGATATCCTGTCCTTCAGCCAAAAAGCTTATAAACCTAACAATACAATGCTATTAAAACAGCCTAGTCTAGAATAAAATAACGAGTCGCATTTAGTACAAATTCTCAATTATTACTAAGCGATATTATATGAAGTTTCCTCCTGCCTGCCTTTGCAAAAAAATAAAAAATTGTGTTAAAAATAGCCTCAGTGATAATGCATATTATTATTATTATTTTAGAAATCCAATTAATACTTCACAGATGAATTTCTCTTAATTATAAGAGAAAATCTCTTATAATTAAGAGAAAATCACTAAGAAATTAATCTGTGTACAAGTTTTTTACTTTTTACATTAGTAAAAAGTAAAAAACTTGCACATTTGCATATGAAATATTGGCCGTACAAGCAATATAGTGGTCTAAATATATATAAAAGTTATCTGTGTATTTAGACACAGATAACTTTTTGCGAACCACAAATTATTCTGATTTTATAAATATATAATTAACTGACACAAATAAGGTCCTTATTTGTGTCAGTTAATTATATATGTATTTATAAAATCCCATGCGACTCAAAGATATATTCCTTATTGCAGAAAGTTATTTAAAAAAAAACAGTACCACCAAAGACAATAGAATAAAATTTCATTTCAGTCTTCTCAGCTCGCCACAGTTACAATTCTAGCTCATAAAATATTATATTGTTGGATCCACTAGACATTATAAAATATTTTACAACAGAGGCCATAGAATCCCGGGTGTGCCCCGTTCTCCATAAACCACGTAGTGCATAAACAAAAGCATTTGAATATACATAATACGTGGGCAGCGAGTGACAGCCGAATGGAATCACACCAACCATTCAACAGTGACTCAATGGGTTGATCGTAAATATTTTCCGTTCGTACATTTTACTGCAAGCATAGAAATATTGTCAATTGGAAACATATCGAAATATATAGCATTGATATCGGCAATCCTTTAAATGGAAAGTCAGCTTGCGATCAAAATTGTTATTTTTATCCCCGAAGGAGTATGTAACAGACACAAATTACGCCAGGCAATTTCATTTGATTTAAGAATACAATATGTCGCCTCCCGCTGTAAAGAAAATTCGAATGTTAACTGACATTGAAACGGCTAGAATAGTTTATTTCTCTTATTTTCACAGCCTTATGTCATATGGCATACTACTTTGGGGATGCTCCGCGGATTTGAATACCATCTTTGTTCTCCAAAAACGGGCTGTCCGCGCTATTTATAGTCTAGGGCCAAGAGCTTCACTTCGGGAAAAGTTCAGAGAGATAAACATTCTAACTGTTGTATCACAATTCATATTCGAAAATCTTATGTATGTAAAAAAGAATTTTGAAAAATTTGAAAAGTACAGTAGCATTCATCATGTAAACACTAGGAATAAGGATAATCTAGTAATTCATACTACTCGTCTACAGAGAATTAGTAGGTCTTTCATGGGGCAATGTATACGTTTTTACAATAAACTACCTAAAAATGTCCGAGACATGCCAATTAACATGTTTAAAAAAGCTATTAAGAGTAGACTTTGTAGCAAAGGCTATTACAAAATTTCGGATTATTTAGATGATAATACAGAGTGGTTATGAGCAGCTCCTCATTAAGCAATTAATGTTATTGTAATTGTTACAGCTTTAAGGTACTCCTAACTTGTATGAATTCACAGGTTTTTTATTTAAATTATTTTTTTCTCTTACTCTTGTGATTGTACAGCGTAGCGTGTTTTGCCTGTCGAATTTTGGTTTTGATCTCCTTTTGCATACCTGCGTTCATAGTTTATTTTTTTAGTACTTAGTGGTTTTTTTTTTTTTTTTTATAGTAGGTATAGTAGTAGTTGTAGTTCGTTTTGTTTTTTATTTATGGTTTGGTCATGCTCACTGAATAAGGTTCTGCTTGTGGTAGCTATGTGGGGTGGGTCGCTCCCTTCCCTCTAATTTGGTTGAGGAGAGTGATGGCTGCTTTAGTAGTTAACTCGTGATCGGGTGCTGCTTGTGGGATCTGGTCCAGCCATATTTTCTTCCTTTCTTTATGCTTTAATTTTTTTTTTGTCTTGCATTAAATCTTGAAAATTTATACATATATTTAATTTCGAAGGGCATCACACTGGAGCTAATACCATATATGTTGTACTTAAGCATAATATTATGTATACATATTTAAAAGATTAAGAAAAAAAAATGACTGCCCGCTGAGTTTCTTGCCGGATCTTGTTGTTTGTGGCCGCGTTCCGTTCCGGTGGTAGATTATTGTATTGTATTCAAAACTGTAATTTGACAATATGTAAGTGCCCTTAAGGGGCCTATACAGAATAAATGATTTGATTTGATTTGACTTACTTTCTTATTGGAGCCGTAAAAGTCGGTTAAAGGATCACAAAGAAAATGGACAAGAACGGTCACCAGGAAAACTTACAACACCAACTATGTTCGCCAAACCGTCTGACAAAAGTGACAATATTCCATAATTTATCTCCAGTTCTAGGAAGGTTTATGTCCAACCATGGATAGCAGTAGACTGAGAGCCCTGAGAATATCTCCGACAGCTAAAAAACCTAAAAAACTTTAAGAAAATAAAGTGATATTCTTAAAGATTTTTAGGTTTTATAAAAAAGGTAAAATTAAAAACAGTTTATAAAATAGCTAAAATTGTTATAGATAATATATTTGAATCAGCTTTTTAAATGTTGACTATGTAGAACAGATGTCTCTCTTTAAATCAACTTTAATACAGTTGGCGAGAGAAAATAAACTTTCACACTAATAAACAATATTTCATTTAAAATTTCAAAATAAAGGATGGGTATTCTAAATTTAAAACTTCCAATCTGTCAACGGTTGAGCGCGCGTGTTGTGCGACGACGAATGGTTGCAAATGATACCTACATCTGTTGTCTATTTTCAGATTCGTCACCGTCAAGACGACTATCTGTACCGGAACACAGTTCAATCCTTTCTTACACGGCAATTACCACGATGAAAGGATATCACAATATCGACATGATCCTAAACTTCTATTATAACATGTCAAAACATCAAAGTTCGATGGGATCCGAAAATGTTTGATTAAAAAATATCGAGGCGATCCGCTGGGACGAACAGTTTCCCGGTTTCCACGCTTATCGCAAAGCTTTGTACTCAAAAGCATTAAGCTAATTTGAATAGTGAAGGGTTGTTCAAAAAGCTGTTGTTTGAATTCTTCTCTTTAGTCGGGCGGTTGCCGACCTGATTGTGGGAGCCGACATTGCATGGATTGCATTCTATTCGTCGCACAAGAAGACAGGCGCATTGATGGCGGCTTTTTGATTTAACTCGCTGCAAGCGCTCCGGGAGCTTGTATTTGCGTTGTAAATTTAATGCACTCATTACGTTCTGTTTTATTAAACTTGTTCGGGATGCAATTGCGGAATGATGAAACATTTATGGCATATTAATAATAAGCCACTCCTTTAGCAATTTAAAAATAATCAACGTTCTTATAAGTTAAAAATAAGAGTTTCAACGATGAAATCAGATAGTCTGGTAATCTCAGGCTGTCATCACAACAACTAATAAGCTGAGGTTTTACAATATGGCTTCTTATGTTGCATTAACTAAGGTTCATATTATTATGTCCAAGATGTGATGCCGTAGGTGAAACCTTTGACAAACGACTCGCCTTGTCACATTGGTGATAAATAACTGATTATGTTACACCACATTTTGCCGTCATAATTAATTGACATCACCTATCTATGCGACATTAGCATTTCAAACGTTTAATTATTAATAAAACGGCGGTCGCTAGCAGCATTTTGTAATTTATCCTTCCGTTATAAAACAACTGACAATTATAGTCAGTTATGGATGAAATGGAAGCAATTTAAAAGCTCTTCACAGTTGAAACAGGCACCCCGTTGAGTTGAATTTATTTCTTTATGGCTTTATTATTTTATTGGTATTGCAAGTGCAAACGGCCTCTCATTTTTACGATTTACTTTTCAACTGGGGGTATAAATCTCTGAGTTTAAATAAGCACATGCCTCCAGCTATAGAAGCTACCGCATTAATACTGGCTAAGATTATTTGTTATTTATTACAGTCTTACACACGCCGACGTTAATAAGTAAATGCTATTAAATAAATATGAATGAAGTCATTTGGAATAAACAAGCGATTCTATATTGTCTACAAACTATTCCCTTTGAAGTCTATAGCGGCAAGTTAATTTGTAATGTCCTATTCTAGTATTTGTTGACAAAAAAGTGTAAACAGTCTAAAATAACGAGCGAAATGATCGTTCACCCAAAATAGTGATAGTTATTCCGGTACAGTTCGTCTGGTAGTTAATTGCTGCATTTTTTACGCGTCCGACTGCCATGGATTCCGTAATTTGTCTTCTCAGAAATGAGTCGCATCGTCGAATGCAAGCGACATGTAGATACGACTCAAGTTTTTTTTTGTGTAGATACCCCTCGGATTTCGGTCGGCGTAAATTACGTTTTAGTAGAATGCCTCAGGGAAACGTTAGACGGGTTCTTTCGTAATTACTGTTTTAACTGCTTGGACAGAAACGTCAAACGTAACTTTCGGGGATAAAATTTCCGCTGATGTTTTATACTCTGACATTTTTTTAATGTCGAATTTTTTGTGCTGATGAAAATTATATCCGTCGCTTACGATTAAAACTGTAGCGGTCAATAATTGAAAACGGTGCGACACATGATTGCGGTTGCGGTACGGGGCGATATAATGCAATCAATACATTGACATTCACAATGCGGTCGTGCTTAACGATCGCTGAGAAGATTTACGTATACCGCTTGCGCTATTTACGCAGACCGCTTTTGATATTTACGATTACGCTCACGCATATTACGGAACGTAACACTGGCCGTGACCCGCGGTACTCTCAAAATACGATAGTGCCTAACCGCAAACGGCCACGTCCTTTATTTCTAGCAACCTCTGTTACACGTCTGGCTTCATGAGCAAATCTTTCCCCGAGAAAATAGTAAATGTGTTTTAATAAATTCTTGACTTTAGTGCCAAAATATTATATACATTTTTTTAGTTTATTATTTGCGGTTTTAGTCACGAAACGACTGTATTGCCCTCATAAATAAAATCAACAAGTACGAAACTGATCAAATTTTAGTTTTGTGGCGTGCTTAGATAATGTCAAAGACAAATGTTTGACTTTAATAATAATAATTGCAATATATATTTTAGTTATAAGCAAACTGTTAATATATATTGTAATTATTTGATTGCATAGATAGCGGAGTGGTTAAGATACCGACCCACAGTGCCATTGTCGTGGGTTGGAATCCTACAAAGGACATTTTGTGCAATTCACGAATTGTTGTTCTGAATCTGGATGTAATTTGTATCCATTCAATATGTATCCAGTCCTCCGGAATACAAAGCTAATTTCCTTAGTGCAGGGTTCCTTAGTCTTTTATTAAAAAAATACGGTGACAAATACCAATACATGTATTACCAACATTGTGTATTCTAACAAATTTTGTAATAACGTGCGATGAGTAATCTGAATTTCAGATGTCACTAGAATAACACTCAAGTGTTTTGCAATTAAAATATTTATGACTTTTGTCTTTGATGTACGTGCATGTGGTTTGTTTAGACGTTGTACTTGAAATTTGTGAGTTATAGTCAGCTTTCAAGTATTCGAGCCTTATCTAAAAATGCATTAAGTCAAAATAAAAAGCAATTAGGATAAGAAAGATAAGTGGATTGGTGAAAGTGAAACCAAAAATAATCTGCTTTGTATTTAGTAGAGAACATTGTTACACAACTTTCAACGATGTCGATTTTTTATGTAATAAAGTTATTGATATGTATATGTTAATAATTTCCAAGACGAAAATAAACGGATAGGATAACAATATTTCACCACCCCTTTCTTCCCCGTGGAAGTCATAAAATGCGACTAAGGGAATAATCACTAGAAGAATATGCAACAACACTCCTTTGAGAAACTTATACTATTAGATAAGTGCAGCATTATCCCCTGCGGAGGCTATCAATCGAAGTACATATTCATCAGTGAACGTTGATATGCCGATGAGAGCTAATATGTGTTTTTAACAGAATGAATGCAAAGCACTAGTGTCTCTGTTTCACCTTAGCCAAGAATACTTACTTCTCTACAGACCGCTGTTCTCGACCATTTCGGGTGAAATATTGTGAACCGTTCGATAGTTATATAGATTTTTTGAGTCAGTTCTACTACTAATAGTACTGGGAGAACATATTAATGAAAATGTTTTCATTCACTTAAAAAACGGCATAAAACCTTGACAGACTCGTGAGACTCCTCACAGATCACTAGTTTTAAATAATCTTGTTAATGATATCATAAGTTACTTATACATATATTTGCTAATTTTTCAAAAACGCTATTACGTAGAATCATGACCACTGTGCTGCCGACTTACATATTTATTCGTAATTTTTAACATACAATAAGTTTATCAACATCAACATCTCAGCCCATATACGTCCTACTGTTGGGCTCGGGCCTCCTCCACAATGGAAGGGTAATAGACCTACTATACCACGCTGGTCAGACGTGTTGGTATAGGGTTTTATTTCGAGTTTTCCTTCTCTCGCATAGATGTTATACGCGTTTTATATCCCTTAGTCGTCTCGTACGATCACCCACGGGTAAGATAGGGGGTGGTGAATTGTATTCTTACTCCGTCACCACACGGAAATTGCTTTACTGAAAAACCGATCACTATAATAAATAATACTAATAAGTTTATCTAGTCTAGTTATATTTAGTACAGTCTATTTAATAACTAATAAGTTTATCACCTTAGCTCATATACGTCCCACTGCTGGGTTCGAGCTTCCTTTATAATATAAAGGATATTGACACACTATATCGCGCAATTTTTCTTTCTCTTACATATATATTATATACGTACATATTATATTCCTCAGTCGTTCACAGACACTCACAGGTATTATAGGAGGTGGTGGATTGTATTCTTATTCAGTCACCACACGGTAGTTAAAAACAAACTAATGAAACAAATCGACAAACATTATATAGTTCCCGCAAATTATAGCATGTATTGTACAGCTAGTAATTACGGTACAATATCAACTGTAATAATCTAAACGACGACAGACGAAAATTGTTTTAAGTATCACTTAATATGATGAATAGTTTTACATTCGAGTGATGGCAGAATTAAGCTGATGGATTATTAAAGAGCGTTTTGTCATCACACTCATTAGAAGTGTATTTATAATAATTTACGTAATATACACAATGTATCACTACCCATGTTCCTCATGGAGGTCATAAAAATCTGTTCAAACATCATCAGAAAAATAGGCAGTATCAATCTCGTGTGAAACTCGCAACAATAATATCCTTCGCCAAGTGTACGCCACACTAGGGTACCTATTAAATTCCCCTTTGTTCAAAAAATGGTCAAGCCACATCCCATCAAAACCGTCCAGAACGATGGATGGGTGGTGTGAGGCCCCATAACCTATCATAACCTACGTCACTTTAACGGACGACTGAACCCGACTATTCATCTCCGACTGACCCCAAAAAAAAAAAATCGGGACGTCGTCCTCACACGGTCGCCTTTCCTAGATATGGCGGATAAATACCAGTTCCAACCATCCGCAGCTTCGGTTCAATATGCAAAGACGGCACAACTGTGCCGTCTTTGCATATTGTGCAATTGAATTATATTTCAAAACCTCGTAATCGACAGTCATAATATTATCTACTGATCCATGGAAGCAGTCTAAACAGAGATACACTTAAATTATGTTTTTTAAATATTTAACTTATTTCTTTTTCATAAGTAAATACCATTAACATGCTCTAAAAAACAGACTACTGCACATTAAATATTACTATAGTAGGAGCAAACAAGACGCAACCTAGTAGCAACAGATGCTATAATACACTTTGTACGAGCAAGAAAGAGATGGAGTATTTACTTGTAATATTCAGGATCTTGGCCGACACCTCGATAGTACTTTATTTAAGGCAAGTTTGATCGGGAATATACTCGCGAATCTGGCAAAGTATTGAAGCATACAACGCTTAAAAATGTACGGCGTAGAAGAGTTTTATGTATTTGATATTCTAGCCATATTTAAAGTGCTTGTACTTTATAAATGAATAAGTATATTCATTCAGATATATGTCGCTATTATAATCATCTCAAATTATTAACGTCCTATAGCCGAGCTTGAAATCCTCCACAATAGGAGGAAAATTGAACTACTATAACACGCTGGTCACTCCTTTTTTTACAAAGATGTAATCTGTATATCATATCCCTTAGTTGTCATTTTACAACAGCCATGGGAAAGAAATTGTCCGTGTGGTGACGGAGTAAGTATACAATTCATCAGGCCCTCGTGCTCGTGGATATGGTTAAATACGACTAACAGATACAATATACGTATAACATCTGTGCAAGAGAAGGAAAACACCAAATAAAATCCTATGCCAACACGTTCGACCAGCGTGGCATTGTAGGTCAATTGCCGCAATGGGACGTACATATATGAACCGATATGATGGGAAATAGGGGGGTGGTGAATGGTATTACAACACCACACGGAATAATGTAGATATATCTTATCACCAATGTGGTGATCGAGTAGAAGTACCTATGTTCATCGCTTACGTAGGTCTTGCATGATGATTAAGTGGTTTAAGACGGCATGCTTTAACGGAATCGTCTCTGTATCGAACTTCCTTGTCCAATAGTGGACACGATTCTCAAAGGTGACCAATTATCCATAAATTTTTGTTCTTAGTTTGCAATTTTCTTAACAATTATTTTTACGTTTGTTAGATCCCTCGCATAAGGATTTATATCTTAGTAGGTAGGTGGGTAGTCTTTAAAGAAAGAATTAGCTTAGTCCGATATTTTTTTTTTGGCAAATTGAAAATTGAAATATTAAATTAAAAAAGGGAAAACCAGAGATCAAACTAAGGCTGTCTGAATTCAGCAATTACACGATTTCCTAGATAAGCTAGTTTCCTTCCTCTTTTTCCATCTTTAATAGCAGTGGCTAAATTTACGTTCATATTCTGTTTTTTATTGGCTGAAAATACTGTGAAATATTCTATAGATGATATCAAATTAGATTATTTAAGAAAAAACCTCTTGTTTACTAAATATCATGGAAATCATTACAGCTGTTGCCAAGATTCTGGTTATATAGAAATAGGTAAAAATTGCCTTTAAATCTTTTATAATGCATATGACCAAGTGGTTCGTCATACATGGTTTTTAAAAATAAGATTTATGTAAAAAACGTAAATACATAACTTAGTAAGTTAATAAATAAAAACCTCTGTGATAATGATAAGTTAGCCGTCAAATACCTTAGTCCTCTCGAGATCTTAGAGTAACCGCAAAGTTTTATTATCAAAACTAAAACTCAAAATTATTTTTTTTTTTCTATCTTTTTAAATCTTATTAAGTTTTACTTTAGTACAACAAACTTAAAGCTTACAAAAATATATTCTGGATTTCCCTCTAAAAATTTATTTTCTCTTACACTGCTTCGACACTACAAACCACATATAGATTTTACAATATTTGGCAGCCTTCGACATGTCTCTCTATACATTTATCCAAACTCTGCGAATCCCGTGCCAACTTATATAAGTTATTATCTAAGAATAACTGCGTAATAATAGTCAGCAAAACCATGAAATTATGTTAAGAAAACAATAGCGTTTAAATTTATGTAAAAAGTTCTTCCAATTGATTTACTAAAATGTTTACTGAATATACAGGATTTAAACGAAAAAAGAAACGTCTTATCATTCTATTTAACAAACTTAAGTACTTAGTATGTATTTTTATTTTTTTCGAGCGAACACACAGATTTCGATGCAGTCTAAAAAAAAAATATGACAGAACAAAAACATTACCAAAAATATATGTACATCAAATTTAATACTATATAGCTTAGTGAGGATAAGGTTTAAACACAGAGACATTAAATATAGCGACGAACTAGATCGTCGCAGGGTATCATTTACAAAGTACCTAATGAAAAACCACAAATTTGAAGATTTGTGATGATTATTTAAGTAGATATTATTTATCACATTTTTTTATGTTATAGTATTAAAAATTAAACTATTTTTACAGATTTTATCGTGTTTCTCTATGATTGCCCGATGTTTGGAATACTTTTCAGCGGTCATGGTCACGGGTGGTCTAAGGACTATAAACTATAAAATATTGTGTCTAATGAGGATTTATTTATTTAAGCTTTAGCACACAAAGTAAGGTACAAGGCGGATTTAATGCCTTAGGCATTTTCTACCAGTCAACCTGGGGTGGAGCAGAAACAATTTAGGCAGGTGCAATTTAGCGTAAACGATGCATTGTAAAATTTGGTTATTCAAATATAGTAAATTTATGTACTTATATATATTCTTATACCTAATACATACAAATAATACATTTATATATAGATCAAAACAAAAAGTGAGTAAATTTCTATGAATAACGATGATATCTTAGTTGTAAAATAATTATCTTTCTCTGTGACTACAAATGCCTCCAGAATAATAAAAATTAATTGCTGTTTTTGTTGCAAACATAAAAGATAGTCCAATAGTTTATTCTAAATCAAATCTATTACTATAAAACCAATAACGTTCAAAAATCATTTCGAAACTACAATCACAGATATTTATTATAGACTAAGTAATATTGTTTATTCATTCTATTGCCAAACAAAAGACTACATGGCCTAACATATCTATTTCATGACCAATGTTTCTTCAAATATAATATTCTCGTAGGAGAGTCTTATTGCGGCAAGTTGGAACAGGAATTGGTGCCAAATTGCTTCGCATTGCCTTGCACGCGTCATTTATTTGCCGCTTAGAGCAGCTAGAATAAGTTGTAAGTGAAGTTATAGGAACAAAACGTTTTAAGAACGTAAGGACCTCTTCAAATTATTTTTAACTGTACTTTTTATAGCCAAATTGATTGTCACATAAAGATATCTGATGTTTACGTAAGTGTGTATACATTTTATGTTCAGTGAAACAATATGGGAGAGACTGTCCACCTGTAATGATGAAAGCTGAAAAGTATTCGAAACTTCAAGGAATTAAAAATAAACGCTACAAAACCCATAAAAATAGATTGACGATGACATTTTAATAATTTAACCGCCATTTGAAATCCATCATATGTACCTAATATGTACCTAACATGTAAATAATAATATGTAAATCTATACCAATAAATAAAATTGGAGTGTCTGTTTGTAATGTCAAAATAATAGGCTTTTTTCATGCTCACACGGTTATTTGCACTAAACATACGCCTAAAATACACATTATATTTTTTTGTCTGTCTGTCTGTCTGTTTGTTCCGGGTAATCTTCAAAACGGCTGGACTGATTTCAAAAATTCTTTCACCAATGGAAAGCCATAATATCAGGGAGTAAACTAGGCTATATTTTATCCCGGTATTCCCACGGGAACGGGAACTACGCAGGAAAGACTTAAACCGAAGCGAAGCGAGGGCGGGTTGCTAGTTTTAAATAATTATACGTCATGTAAGAATAAAATTGACAATCCATATTACATCTTTAATAGAATATGGTAAACTATAATTATTTTGCCATTATATTGACTAGAATATTTCACAAAGCACTTGATAGAATTGTACATGATATTAATTACCAAGATCATTCTAGATGAGAAGAATAATTTATAGTCCCTAAAATATATATAAGGATATGTAAGATATACCTATCTGTCAACAACAGAGTTGATTCTACAGAAGTAGGTAATAGGTATGTTATTATCATTTTCAAACTATAATGAATTATTAATGCTGAATTTCATAAATTATACCAATAAATATCTCCACAGGACTGTTATGACATTTAAGTTGAACAATATATGGTGACAAAGCTATTTATGGGACGCACAATGACATAATTACCGTCTCACAGAACTGTTTACGCCTCTGAGTAATTAGTAAAGACGTTCAAGAGCGTATTATCAACAATAGGCCGGATATGCGCCTCGACGCCGTTTCCTACCGCTGCCACGAATTATAGAACTCTCATCTCTCGCTTATTTCAATGTAAACGAAAGAGATAAAATGATGTTTTCTTTTGTGTACCAGGTAGGTAATTAAATTTTAATGCTTTGATGCAATTCGATGCAAAGTGAATCGATTGCTGACATCGGATATCGAATTTTTTAAAACCGTAACCGTAATTTTGATTGAAAGAGTTACTTCGGTGTTTAATTGATTGAACTAGTTACATAAATCAATCATGATGCCTCAGATTGACTTATATAATGATTTGGTTTTTATAAAGCTTAGCGTCGTTATGAATACCAACAATTGAAAGATGTTTCTGGTCCATAAATGTCTTTCTATTACTTTAAACGGCTTCGTTTATTTCTGACGATGTTGGGAAAGTTTAAGTTCACCATATCTCTTCACATATATTGTTAGCAGCTGTACCTGGTTTTAAGTTATATTATAAAAAGAACACTCAGGACGTAACCTTGTATCTATTACTCTAACTCATAGTAAGTCTTTTTCCTTCTGGTGACGGAATAAGAATACAAATGACCACTGCCTCTGATTATGATTTTATGTATTCATCGTGTTACCAGTATAATCAGTATAATAATGTTATCAGCGTGGTAGAAGAAAACTTGAAATAAACTCTAGGATTGATTTCAAGTTTTCTTTTCTCTCACAAATATATTATAACCCTTAGTCGTCTTTTATAACACTCATGGATACCCACACAGCACATCTAACAAATGATATATAAATACGTAATACACAGTGCTACATGGCAGAGGATAACGCAGACATTAAAAAGACTTGAAAAACTCGTCGCACTTATTCTCCTCCTCGTCGAACTTCTTACGTCTTCAGTCTCATTACATTTTCATAATAATAATGTATATTATTCCATACTAGCAACCCGCCCTCGCTTTGGTTTAAATCATCTTACCTGTGTAGTGCCTGTTCCCGTGGCAATACCGAGATAAAATATAGCCTATGTTACTCCCTGATATGATAGCTTTCCATTAGTGAAAGAATTTTCGAAATCGGTTCGGTAGTTTAAGCGTGAAAGCGTAACAATTAAACACACTTTCGCGTTTATAATATTAATAAGGATATTGTAATCTGACTTGCAGTTTTTTATTTTATTTTACCATCCTCAAACAAAGTCAAATCAAATCATTTATTCTGCGTAGGCCCCTTAAGAGCACTTACATATTGTCAAATTACACGTTTGAATACAATACAATAACCTACCATCGGAACGCGGCCTCAAACTGAGAAGATCCGTCAAGAAACTCAGCGGGCAGTCATTTTTTTTCTTAATCCTTTAAATATACATAACTAGCAACCCGCCCTCGCTTTGCTTCGGTTTCAGTCGCTTTACCCGCGGCGTAGTTCCCGTTCCTGTGGGAATACTGGCATAAAATATAGCCTATGTTACTCCCTAATATTATAGCTTTCCATTGGTGAAAGAATTTTTGAAATCGGTTCTGTGGTTAAAGCATGAAAGCGTTACAAACAAACAAATAAACAAACATCCTTACTTTGGCATTTATAATATTAGTATGGATATTATGCTTCGTACAACATATATGGTATTAGAAACCAATACTTAAGTTTTACAACTGTAATAAGTGGATACTTATATCTGGAAGCAGATGACTTTAATAAAAGACACCAGTGTATAGCATTGCACGTATTCACACCATCATACAACTAATTCCCATGTTATTTCACCCGCTGTCCGGCCCCTCAGACAGCTTCATTAGCCCCCACGTGACGCAAATTGCGTGAACAAAAGACACAAAAGGAAGTTGTTGTGATACTAACGATTTCTGAATTGACAGCCCTGTGGAGGGTCGTGCAGATGAAGGGAATAACCAAAATGGCATATGCGAAGATGATTTTGTGACTATAGATATATATGACAAACGATTTCTACGGAAACTGAATAGACTAGTTAACCTAACAGTATTAGTAAAGTATTATATATATACGTATTTACATCATCAAATATCGTCAGATACCTTCCAATGCATCCATCCGTGTGTTCTTTCAATCCATTCATCTTATCCGTGTGGTGACGGAGTAAGAATACAATTAACCACACCTCGTTTTACCCGTGAGTGTCGTAAAAGACGAGAAAGGGATTACGATATGCAGATAACATCTATTCATGAGCAGCAAAGCTCTATCCCAACACGACTGACTAGCGTGGAATAGTAGGTCAATTTCTCTGTCATTGTAGAGGAGGCCTGGCTCAGTGCCAGCCTACCTTCGTATATTGTTATACCTAGACCTCCCTCAGGAAAACGGGAAAGGCGGCGAAGATAACAATTAGGGAACGCAATTGTTATAAATTTCCTAAAAGAATTGCTGCCGATCCCTCTGGTGCTACCTCGGCCGTTTTTCATAACTGCCACCGAAAAGTAACTGGTGACATATTGCATTTTTAAGACGTCACCTCACGGGAAGAGAGCCAATTACATATTTATCAAATAACGCTTTTATCTTTTTGTTAATTGATCAACTCGTATTACCTTTGTTATTAGCGAAAAAATTACAAAATTTTAATAAAACCTGCTGTATTGTATGGACCCGCATGTTAGACTGGCAAAGCGACGAATGAGAGATGACTACTTCATGTAGCAGAGATGCAAAAATATTAAGATGACCCGACTAAAATATGGAATGATTGTATTAGAAAAAGTTTGGAAGTTGCGCTAATGAAAAAAAAGTTAAGGACGATGAATAACTTAGTATGGACATGATAAGGGGGGATGTATGTAATGTTGTGAGTTTTAAGTATGAATGTTGAAGGCTTTAGAGATAAGGGAAGACCAAAAAAGATGGACTGCGTGAAGCTGACATGGATAGAGGGAGTGACCACAGGGATCACGTGTAATAGGGTTATATAGAAGAGGACATATTGTGTCGATTTAAAATAATTGGGACAAGAGCAGGTTTGCCTTTTTTTTATTGCCGATGATGGCAAACGAGCAAGCAGCACACCTGATGGTAAGGGATATGCCGCACATAGACCTTTGCAATACCAGGGGCAGGAGCTAGGCCGTTGCCTACCGGGAAGAAAATGCTCTTCTTAAACTTCGTTTGAAGAAGGACATGTCATAGCGCTCGGGAAACACAGCAGCAGGTAATTCATTCCAGAACCTGCAGGTACGTAGGAGAAATTATCGCTGGAAACGTACAGTTGAAGACCATAACGTTTCCAGGTAAAACGAATGAAGCCTGCTGCGGTATGGAGTGGTACGTTGGTAAAACGGTGACGGTGGTACCAAGTCAAACAGTTCTTCAGAGCACTCCCATAACTAATATTTTTAAAACATATTTTACACAGTAAATTAATAAAAAAGATTTAAGATCATCACCATCATCATTATTCAGCCCATCGCCGTCCACTGCTGGACGTAGGCCTTCATAATGTTTCGCCACAAAGTGCGCTCCTGTGTTCCTGCGTCCATCCGACGCCCAGCAACTTTCACCAGGTCGTCAGTCCACCTAGTCGTCCTACACTGCGTTATCCAATACGTGGTCGCCACTCGAAAACCTTTCTTCTCTAGCGGCTGTCCCCTCGTCGGACGATGTGTTATGCATATTGCCACTTTAGCGTGCTAATTCTTTTTACCATGTCGTTAACGTTTTAGATACTCATTGAATAATGAGTTAAACATATATCCTATTAAAAAGATATGCTTGCTCAATAATGCACAAAAGATGTCATCAATTACATCTCGTCCCTTGCTCCCAAGTGTCTCTTTGATCTTATAACAAAAGGGATAGTTGTATATTTGGTAGTCTACGCACGATAATGTGCCACAAGTATAGGAAAATAGCGTAATAAAGACGAATTATCTACATAAAATACAGGTTATATTGGATGACCGGGAGTTATTTGTTGTAAATTGCTTTTTTTTTTTGGAAGAATAGAAAATTACTAAATATATAATTGACGAATTCATCAAATATGCTCTATAAATGAATAAAATAATTAAAACAGGGAAACCAAGGATCGATGCGGGGCTATCTTAACTAAGCAATAGCCCGTTTTCCCAACATCTATTCTACTGAAGAAAAACTCCAAATAAAACCCTATTTCAACCCGTCTAACCAGTGAAGTTGGTAATGGGCATGATGACAGTAACTAAAAATTACTAAAATAATGTGTTTATCTACTGTAACTCAAAGAATATGTCTTGAAATAAATATTTATTTTCTTTTATAAGGTGAGACTATTAATTTATTTAATAAAATAAAACTACAAAATACACAAGTCCGCCATGCTCAGCTAAACACCAATCAAATTGAGTTACGTCACTCCTATGTACGCCTGTCATTATCATCGCAAATTCTGTACGAAACTCTACGATCGTTAAACTTATTAATTGTTTTAACTTGCATTTAAATAGTATTTCGTGGTTTTTATCGATCTCTTGCTTGCTTTTGTGTTCTTACTAAAAATGTAAGTCATGGAAGAAGGATTCACCAAGGCAAACAGCTCTAATTTGCCTAGAGTTGATTTGTTAATGCTGGGAGAGTACCTAGCATCAAACAAAGACTTCTGTTCAGCAGAATTTAGAAATATTTAAACTACGACGTAAGTAAAATATTGATTTAATAATTTTCTAACACCAATAATTTAAAATCTATTTAAAAATAATACCGCTTGAGATGTTATAGGTTATATTATTTAAATAATGCTTTTGTAAACTTGGTATTAAACTGCAGTTAAATAAAGTTACACACCAAATAAAATCTACGTATAAATATACACGTCCCACTGTTAGGCTTGGGCCTCCTCCATAAGAGAAGGGTAATTGACCTACTGTACCACGCTGGTCAGACGTGTTGGTATAGGGTTTTATTTCGAGTTTTCCTTCTCTCGCATAGGTGTTATATGCGTTTTATATCCCTTAGTCATCTCGTACGATCACCCACGGGTAAGATAGGGAGTGGTGAATTGTATTCTTACTCCGTCACCACACGGAAAGTAATTATATATATTAATTAATTATATATAATTATAAAGTAATTACTTGCGTCAAAATGATTTTCACAGAAATAAATAGTCTCCTATTTATTATCCGATTTTTTATGAGATTAAGCCACTCATATGTTATTATTTTATTGTGTGGCACATAAACAGTTTGTTAACTGTTTTTATTTATGTATTGACACATTGAGGATCCGCACACCACTTATATATAGACTTTCGAATTCATGTCTAAATAAAATATATCAGTATTTTCCTTTAACTCCCTTACGTGTACAACTCAAGTGAATAGAAGTGACATCATAAGTAGACGCCATGACACTAGGCAGCGTTTTGGCGCTAATTTAAATGCATTTAATTAAAATAGTATTTATTTCTGAAGAAACCGTACTTATTGCAAAAATAATATTTTTTTGATAATAGTAGTTATTTAAGAATATTATAAAACAGTTTTTCAAAATTAGTCATCATGCCTATTCTCCCTGCTATTTTGGGAAGAGGCGCGCCCAGCCCTGGGACGTATATAAGCCGAGATGAGTATAATCATACAGGTCTAATTAGTAAAAAAAGGACATTTGTATGAACCAGCAATTGTTTTTCTTAATCTAAGTGTGTTTGCACTAAATTTTTTTTAAGTATGCGACAATACAAAGGCTCTTAGTATAGGATGAAGAACTTTAAAGATAAAAACAATTTTGTTTTTATTTTATATTTACTGACCCGATTTTCTTATAATTTATAGCAATCCCTAATCACAAAGGAACTTGAGATATTTTGACAACAGATGAAAAATGAGATTTGCCTCCGTCCGGCGGATAAACAACATATAAAATATCCTTTAACAAATTATCTAACCATTTATTTTAGTTTTAGACCACATCCAAAGAAAACACGATCAAGTCCGAAACTTATTTAAACCTAAATATCCCTGCATATTCCAAATTAATAAATTCCAACAACATCTAGACAGGGCATCGTTAACGCGACAAGTTTATGCCTTGAAGTATATTAATAACAAGCTACGTGCCTACCAGGATCAATAGAGCTTCAAAGTAAATGACAATGAATGGGCAGCCGATGGCACGTACGTTGTCACATACTCACACATTGAACTTGTAACGAGGTATTTGTTTCATCAAATTTATGTTGTTGATGATCTAAATGTGCGCTTCCAAAAATTATGTGTTTGAATTTCGTTCGTAAACGAAATGAATGAGGTAATGAACGTGATCGGTGGGGCTGCGGTGTCGTTTGCAGTTTTTTTTTGTCGAGTAATATTACGGTGTCAAGCAATTATTACCAGCCAGCCTGAAAATTAATGGTGCCGTGACCAACGCCAATATTTTTAATTGCTTAAAATGTAAACATTTTTTTTTCGTATAGTAATTTGCAGTTAGTTATTTTCTTTCGGACATTGACACGAATTTAGAGATGTGGATACGAGGCATTTTAAAATTATGAAAATATTTCATTATACATGTAAACATTTCTTCTCCGTCTCCTGGGAAACTTATAACACTAGCAGCAATCGGTAACCAATCAATTGTACATTAATAGGTTGATGGTTGTATGCTGTATGGTGAAAGAGTACGAATATAAATCATTCAAGAATCTCTCCCATTGTGAAGGAGGTTCAAGCTCAGAACTGGCATGTAATATATGAGCTTAAATAATGATAATGAGGTTAATGGACTTATAATGGTAGGGTAATTTCATTCCTATTACTATTTAGCAGATATTATTATTTAGCATTCCTACTATAGTTCGTAGTTTATGTTTTGATCATGCTCACTGAATAAGGTTCTGCTACGCGGGGCGGGTCGCCTGCCCTCCAATGTGGTTGAGGGGAGTGATGGCTGCTCTAGTAGTTAACTCATGATCGGGTGCTGCTTGTGGGATCTGGTCCAGCCATATTTATTTTCTTTTTCTTTGTATTAAATTTTGAAAATTTATACATGTATACAATTTCGAAAGGCATCACACCAATACCAAATGTTGCACGAAGTACAGTAAAACCCGTTTAAGACGATTTCGCAGGGACCCGACCAAAAACGCGTCTTAGGCGGGCAAGCGTATTATGCGGGAAAGGGGAAAAACGTGCCATTATTATTTATTATATTCTATTATTATTTTGAATACCTACGTATTGACTAACATTTAAAAATTTGCTATATAAAATGTTGTTTATTTTCTTTATTTAATATATTTACTACTAGATACATTTTTAAATATTGTAAAATAAAAATTTTTTAAAAATATAAAAAAATGTTGTTTATTATTATTACGTTACTTAAAGTAACCACTTATTTTAGTTTGATAAAAAGATTTTTAGGCATTAGCAATTACAAGATTTTCAACGTATGTAATTTAAATTTCGCAGTGCGTCTTCGCTTGATTCAAAGAAGTTACATAGCGTCTTAAATCATTAACTGCTGATAATGCCTGGGCGTGTGACAAAATCGGAGTTGACTCAGCTTCTTCTTGGTCATTATCACTTACGGTCGCTCTACAGTCGTCACTTCGTCAGTCGCTAGCCGCTGCTGCAAGGGGTAATAAATGTATTTGAGTGGCACGTGTTGGCGTATTAAACGGGATGACGAACGTATTAAGCGTTAAGAAATGTATGAAAACATGTCTAAAGTTGCTGGGACTGACGCAAAATGGCGTATTATGCGGGAAATCGTATTAAACGTGATCGTATTAAACGGGTGCTACTGTATATACAATTAAATATATTTAAAAGATTTAAAAAATGACAGTCCGCTGAGTTTCTTGCCGGATCTTCACAACTTGTGGCCGCGATCCGGTGGTAGATTATTGGATTGTTTCTTTGTGTAAATTTGACAATATGTAAATGCCCTTAAGGCGCTTATGCAGAATAAATGATTTGATTTGATTTATTGTAGAGTAGACTCGAGCCTAGCAATGGAACGTATGTGACCTGTGATGGATGGATGAATACTACACCACGATTGTTAGACGAGTTAGCAGTGTTTTACGTTACCGGGTTGAGAGCCCTCAGCGCTCACCCATAGTCTGAGCTAAGCTGTGAAAGCCATCTGCGGCTAACAACTAGTCACAAACAAAAAAAAACGTTTTACGTGAAGAATTCCTTCCTAACATCGATGTTATCTGCTTATTTTAACCCTTAGCAGTCTTTTACGACCCATGAAAGGTAAGTGAGTTATATTTTTACTCCGTCACTACATGGTCGCCTTATCTATACCAATAAATAAAATTGGAGTGTCTGTTTGTAATGTCAAAATAATAGGCTTTTTTCATGCTCACACGGTTATTTGCATGACACCTATGCCTAAAATAGCAATTAAAAATTTTTTGTCTGTCTGTCTGTCTGTTTGTTCCGGGTAATCTTCAAAACGGCTGGACCGATTTCAAACATTCTTTCACCAATGGAAAGCTATAATATCACGGCGTAAACTAGGCTATATTTTATCCCGGTATTCCCACGGGAACGGGCACTACGCGGGTAAAACGACTATAACCTATAACCGAAGCGAAGCGAGGGCGGGTTGCTAGTTCAATTATACGTTTACAATGTTTACATTACAAAGACCCTTACCTACATATCTATACAAAGATAGGTAATATTGACAAAATTAACATGCTCCACCGTCAAGTAGCATAATACGGAAACATCGATACGCAATTTGGTGACGGAAATGCTACGTAACAGGGTTCTAAGTGATACGTGTTACGTGTTCCGTGTACGTAAATTTTGTAGATAGTCTTATATAGGTACCATGTTAATTTCTGAAAGGATATGTTTGTTGTATTTATTTGTAATGCAATTACTGTTACAGATTATATACTAGTTCAAAGTTGCTTGTGTGTTGAGTGTTATTTCGAATCTAATGCAGGATAATGATTACAAATTAAAATCTTTTGATAATGTAAATAAATCACCCTTTAAATCATATTTTATATCACATCACACTAATATTAACAAGGCGATAGTTTGTAACTGTGCATGTTTGTTACCTGTTTACGCTCTAAAAGCTGGAAGAATTATGATACTATTACAAATTATGGTATAGAGGTAGTTGAGGTCCTGGATTAACACTTACTATTATTTTATCCAGGTAATATTTCCTTTGGGATTATAGTACAATATCGCTTTTTTTTACTCGAGCGTAATCCGTTGAACGGATATGGATAAGAATTAATCTTCGTCAAGTTCATTTTAGGCGTATGAAGATATGGACAGAAACCAGTGTTATATAATAGGCTGTGCTGCGCTGTGCTTCGACAGAAGGGTTATCTTAAAGCTGCAACAATTTGAAAGTATGATACCAAATTATAACCGAATTATACTTTGAAATCATTACTATGTCACTTCAAGACTGGGATTGGTGATCCAGAAAACTGCATATATGTATCCTTTGACTACACTTTTTACACCATCATCAATATTATATCGGTTCATATCCCACTGCTGGGCTCGAGCCTCCTCCACAATAGGAGCTAAATTGACCTTATTATACCACGCTGGTCAGACAGGTTGGTATAGGGTTCTATTTCGAGTTTTCCTTCTCTTGCATAGATGTTATATGCATATTATATCCCTTAGTCGTCTTTTACGACATCCACGGGCAGGATAGGGAGTGGTGATTTGTATTTTTACTCTGTCACCACACGGAATCATTTTGACTCGGACCATCTTAACTTAATCTATGTCTAGAATTAAAGGAATATTGTGGTTAACAATCATATTTACAACAATTGTCCCTATAAAGAAAAGCCTGAAATTATAGCATCTACTTAATAATAATAATTAAAAAGCATAAATTATTTTCTTTACGAAACAGCTCAACTTATCAAAATCTCGCCAACTTCGGCTCCGAACTTTGATAAACAAAAAATTAAAAACTCATTTTCATATTTCGTGGGAAATCGAATTAAAATAAAAACAAAAGGTTATTTGGAAGCCGACAGTTCACTTTAGAAAAGGTGTTTCGGAATTAAAAATACATTACATAATAACACAAAATAACATACAAATTGCTTCATATTATAAAAAAATATAGTAGCAACAGTCCTATCTTGTCAGACTTCCGTGTATAAAACGATTATCAAAATCTATTTTAACACCCTCAAGTAGGGCAGCGGGCAATTTTTTAAACCCCACATTAATACCGTCATATTTCTATATTATAATTCATGCGTACTCATATTTCCATAGCTTTTATGATTCAATTACCATTTTATTGGTTCTTATGGTGATCATAAATACTCTCGATATAGAGATATTTATCTACACATTTCTTCACTCCTACCAAACTGAACGAAACTGAAATATGTATATATGAAGAAAAACGATTGTTTAAATATTATACTTTGATATTTTTTTGATTATGTAGTTGCCAATTTTTGTTATATTTGAGAAACAAAGCCTACAGGTTGATCTGTTATTAGTGCGTCGGAACAACACCCAGAGGACAGTTATTAAAAAGCGTCACCCGCCAAAGGACAAAGATATTCCCTACAATAACCTGCTTAAAGTGTGGAGATGTCGCACATTACATGAAAAGGCCCATACCTCCTTGAGTCCGGGCTACAGCTCTGTAATCAGTATGCTAGGGTCGGGTGCGGTCATATCATAGCTTGCTAAAGAAGTACCTGTTACAAGGCAACGACAATTTAAACAAAAAAAACAAAGTGATTTGAGTTAAAATTAACAAAATACACAATCATTTATATGTATTTTAACTCTTTATTTTATATAACAATGACTATATTATATACATTACATGTTTTGATTCTATGTACAGTGGACTCCCCATAATCTGGACAAACGTTTTGCACGGTAGTGTCGGATCATCGAATTTGTCGGATTATAGAGTACTGCCTAAGACCCCTTATAGTTCGGATTTTTTTACAAAGAGTGCCTTGTCATCCGACAGGTATGTACGTGTAATATACAATGTATAAACTATTAACGCACGTCAGGCCACATGTAGTCAAATTCAAACTAAACAATGAGAATCAAAACTAAAAGCTAATAATAGTGTCGCGTACAAGTTGTAACCTGTTCTATCATGCATAATTTACATTAGCAAAAATTGACGAAAAAAATATTCAATAATTTAGACATGTCGGCTTACAAGGGTTACCGGACTAGACTGGGGCCGGATTATCGCGGGTCCACTGTAATCTATCAGTGCTACAAGCAAATTAAGTTAAAGAAACATTACCTTGCACAATCGTAATTATAACTGCCATACGTCTAACATTTCCATTTTATTATATACTTATTGTGAGGGAAATGCTTTGCCCTGAGACACGTATGAGATATGGTTAATTGGGCGCTGAAAACCAAATTACGATTTCATTGTAATTTTAGTAGAATATAAAAATATACGTAAACCACTATTATATCATATTCACCACACTTTAGCACCTTAAATGTACCATATTACATAAAATATAAGCTAAATTATTCAGATAATTTTGTAATGTATAAATAATTCTGTAGTATGAGTTATTTGGCATTTCGTTTATTCGTAGAAATTGTCGGGTATATAAATATTTGCTTGCCATAAACGTATAACGCCAAATATGAGAAAATCTAGAAGGTACACATTTTCGCAAATGAATTCCTAACAAGCTTAGCTCAGAAAGGCATTATACCATTATGAGTCTTACTTTCTTTGCGTGTTGAGAGGGTTAAAATGCTGCTCTACATTTTTACGTTCAAACGAATAGGCGAGTTTACTTTGCGAGTTGCGGTTATGACTAAAATACCTATGACTTATTCATACATTTTAAGTGTATCTAAAACCTTTTTATGATATGTCCCTCGAAAAGTTATTTTGTGGTACTTTTTATTTACAAACGTGTATATTATAGGGAGGCTGTAACAGTAAAATTCTGTCCACATCAAAAAATTTTAGTACAAATTTTAGTAGTATTATGACGGCCAAGTATACGTTATGAGCAACGATACAACAAGGATCTTACAGTCGAATAGCTTTCTGACTAAATCTGATACAACTGAGTATCCATTTTACCAATAATTGAATTCTCTCTTATGCTCTCTTGTGCTGTGTGGTAGCGGCTTCGAATACTACCAACCCTTGCTTTGCTCGTGGGTGTCGTAAAAGACGACTAAGAGCCCTAGATTGATCCGGACCAACTCCATCTGGTACCATTTGGGTCAACGATTACATTCCCAAGGAGGGTTGACGTCAGGCAGGCGGCCGGTCATAAAAGTCATTGCCGATATGACAAAACAGATGACATATTGCGTCGACCCCAAGTAATTGGGATAAGAGCAAGATGATGATGATGATGAATTGAATTCTCTCTTATATATAAAAAACAATAAAATTGAAAATAAAATTAAGTTTTACAACAATAATATTTAATATATGTTGTGTGGTAGCGACTACCTACAATTTTTGGTTTGCACAGTGTTATCCTGCGATGGATTCGAACCTGCTTTCTTCAACGCCATCTGTGCAGCCAAAGTCTGTAGAAAGCACGTCTATAGTGGGATGTATAAAGGCTGAGAAGAAACTTAGCAAAAATAATAATTTTCATTTATACTTTTATCTTAAAATTTTGTTTCATATGAATATACAATTTTTTATCAGAACTGAACGTTATTGGCCCAATATCAGCTCCATCGAAACGAAATATTTCAATTTTTATAGCGACCAATTGAAAATATATCATTTCTATATTTTTATTATCACAAATAACAATTGTAAAAAAGACCCATACGTAGATACATATCAAATTAGTTTCCAAAATTATGATTACCAATACTAAATCCATTAAAGTATTAAACTAATCTTTATTACCATAATGAAGGCGGCTTCCTAATAGCTTAAGTAAAAAATACTTCAATAGATAGCTACAAAAAGTTTAAGCATGAAGTTACTGTACAATAAATTGTACTATTCCAACTTCCCACACTAAACAATTACAATAATTACCAATACACTTACTATTCTGTACGTTAATCGTCGCACATAAAATATTTTGACGTGACGATAACGACAAAAGGGGCCGAACTTGGCTTATCTTATCGCAGCTGAGTGTTGGCCCGCTAATGACCGTTCGTCTACCGCCCTTTGGTAACATACTTCTTAAGTTCTGATGTGACAAGTTTATTTTAAATGCAGACTGGTTTATTTTTATCCTTTACATAAATATAATTCTATATTCAATTTGGTACAAACGGAAAGGTTGAGTGTATTTATATTTTAGACCTCGGTAAAATATACACTTATTAACAAGGTACATTTTCATATCCAACTTACCTACTAGCAGTTATGAACATACTGCCACAATACGCTTAGGCCGATTTATAGAAACATATTATAATAGAAATATAGAACAAGTCTATCCATTCAAAGTGACCAAATCAAACAATTTGCTAAATCAGATCAAGTCTAATGATAGTATGCACTTAGCTGCGGGTAATTTTTTACTGGACGTTGTTGCCGCCGTAACTAAATTCCGTTACAAAGCATTAATTTACTCTAATTTAACTACGGAGTATTTAGTTGCACCTTAAGATATTTAAATCCAAAAACTCTTATGATGTTCTCCTTTTCTATCATATGCATAGAAACTAATTATATAGAAAATAATTATAAAGTAACTTTCGTTGTTTATGAATATTTTTGACCAGCGCATTCAAGATATTTTATAGCACTATACGCCTAAGTTCCCCGTGCGATGACAGGTAAAAGGTACATTACGTCACTACCCCTTATTTTTCCGTGGGAATTATAGTACAAATCAACCAAGGAATCAAGAAGATAATAAGCCAGCACTATGCGGAGAAACATAAAACTAATTATACATCTTGGGAAGGCGTATGGTACCTAAGTACTGAAGTATTAAACATACTTTTTCGTAAAAATGGACAGTAGTAATTTTATTTATTTATTGAACTTCATGCAACAAGTACAATGGAGGGCTTAATGCCAGAGGCATTTTCTACCATACATAATAGTAATCTTCTGGAAAACTTATAATACCCACTGCAATCGCTTCCAAACGTGGTGATTTTAGTATAATCATCCGTGTGAATAAGCCTTATGTCCAACAGTAAGCGTCAATGGGCTAATGGATGTACAGAAGTTTTATTTGCTTGAACTCTATATAATATACACTTAAACTTGATTTCTATATAGTCCATGTGGTGACAGAGTAAGAATACAATTCAGCAATTCTTACCCGTGGGTGTTTTGAAAGACGACTAAGGTATTATTATATACATACAACATATATGCAAGAGAAAGAAAACTCGAAACGAAACCCTATGCCAACACGTCCGACCGGCATGGTATAGTAGGTCAATTTCCCTCCCATATTGGAGGAGGCCCGAGCCCAACAGTGGGATATGTGGGATATCTAAGCCCACATATCCCACTGTTGGGCTCAGGCCATGATTTTAATGATATAATATGCAAAGAGCTGATGATTTCTGAGCGCATTTGGAGCTAAATCACCCTGAGGATGCCTCCATCAAAGGCGGAACGCCTGTCGAATCTGTATTCGACATTCAGCGGGAAATTACAAAATTTGAGCTGCTTGTCATCTACATAATTAAAATAATTCATCTATACCAATAAATAAAATTGAAGTGTCTGTTTGTAATGTCAAAATAATAGGCTTTTTTCATGCTTACACGGTTATTTGCACTATACACATGCCTAAAAATCATTTGATATTTTTTTGTCTGTCTGTCTGTTTGTTCCGGGTAATCTTCAAAACGGCTGGACCGATTTCAAAATTTTTTTCACCAATGGAAAGCTATAATATCAGCACATAAACTAGGCTATATTTTATCCTGGTATTCCCACCGGAACGGGAACTACGCGGGTAAAACGACTAAAACCGAAGCGAAGCGAGGGAGAGTTGCTAGTAATACATATAATAACTTTTCATGTTTTATCCTAAACTATAGATGGTATAATAGACAATCGCAAACCATATCAAAACTAGCCAAATAAGCAACAATAAATTGACAGTAATATAGAGAACAAAATAAAGTTTTAGATAATCTTCAAGAGAAGGTATTTCCCGACGAGATTCAGGATTCGTGCAGCGTAAGTCGGTTGGCTGACATGTGATTTATTCCTTTTATCTTAGAGAAGTCGGCTTTTCATCTGAGATAAGTCTGTTCGTACGTAAATCAAAGCGTATGTGATTGTTCGAGCGATGAAAATGTAATGCAGCTCAGACTTTGCCACGGTGGAATGTTCACTGGGCTATTCTAATTTTGTTATGGACTTATCTGCGTCTCTTTGGTTTATGTCTATTCGTATTGTATTAAAATTTTATCACGTGCTGAAGAAATTACAACAACCGTTGAACGTTGCTAATGTTTTATTTTATGATAGGTATCATTATTATGAATCACTCTCTTACTTCAGTCGCGATCAGCGTTAAGTCTATTATCCATATCATAACATTGGATATCAAAATTCAGATATTTTACAGGAGTTTATTTTTTAAATTTTATCGTACTAATTTATGCCTTTAATACGCAGAACTTTGAAAATATTGCTCAATAATAAATATCGGGCCAAATAATAAACTAAAATATGATATAACGCTCGAGCCTCCTCCACAATACAAAATGGGAGCGAAATTGACCTGCTATACCGAGCTGGTTGTTGTACGGTTTTATCTCATGTTTTCTTTCTCTTGCATCGATGTTGTGCATATTATATCCCTTAGTCGTCTTTTATGAATTTTATTGTTACTCCGTCACCATAAGGAGAAATATACTTCTATGAAATTACTTGTATAGTACAAACAGGTAGCTGGTAGGTATTTAATGAAAACAGGCAATTCCCACAACCGGCACAAGATACAAAAACAAAATCTCAGCCTTAATCTATCGAGACTAGTAATAGAAAAGATATTTGCTATTTTATTTATCTTTTAAAACTGAGAAAAAGCCAAATAACAGTAATACTCCAAATTTTCTGTGTGGTGACGGAATAAGAATACATTTCAGCAACTCTTATCTTGCTCGGGTATCGTAAAAGACGACTGAGGAATTAGGAAAACTAAAATAACTTTTATTTCAAATTATGTCATACAAGTCAGATATGTTGTTACAGAGTTTCATTCAGAGTTATCCTTTTCTTGCAATGCTGTCATCTGTTTATATCCTCTAGTCATATTCTGACGACCGATAACCGCAAGAAAGAACCATTACTACATAATATGATTAAAATGGACTGACTCATTGGTCTATTAAAGTCTATTTTCATGAACTTGCTGATTACTAATTCTAAGTCAATTGCTTCGAATCTTGCATATAACAAAAAACATGTTGTGTGTTACCTGCAGTCTCTATTTTCAAGTATTCGGAAATAAATTACTAATAGCAAGTTGGAATTGTGTCCTATTAAATTAACATCCTGTTTTTGACGGGACAGTCCTAATATCGGGCTATGTAACCCGTTGACCACAACCAAATATAAAATGACCCGTTTTTTAAACAAACCAAACTAAACAAGTATTACTTAGCAGTGGCCAAGATGCGGATGTTTTTTAATGACAACACATTTTCGCTTGCTTCTTTTGAAAGCATTTTTTCCAGGATAATGGCAACGCTATTGGTAGCACTGTTTTCAAAACTAGCTTAATTTATCGTCTCATCATTTTAGCATAGTTGGTTAAGAATAGATCTCCTATACCGGACGGTATGGTTTAAATTTTTATGCAACAATAAATTTTGTGTGGTCTAGGTATTTTGTTCAAAATATTTATGATGCATATTTTCAAGATACAAAGATATATTCCATAAGACAGTGTGTTACCTTTTTCTAATAAAAAAAATAGTTCATTAATAACACCAATGTGGAAAAATGCAGGCCTTACTTATTATTCTTGTTTGTAGTCCACATATGTGCCCTTATCTGTATATTACACTTAATTTGCATTATAATTAATGTTTTTACGATTCATCTTCATACTATAACTACTTAATTGATTGTTTCCAACTATAAAAGCATAATAAATAATCTAGAAAAGCGCCCTAACCTTAAATAACTCGTAGCATGCCCGTAAAACTCCGCTAAGCTTTTAATAACTATATCGAACTATACACAAAGGACAAACACGAAGGTGCCTCCATAAAACGCCAATTAGTTTACAGTTTCCGTGTTCTAATAAATCTCTTAATCTCAGAACGTTATCACAAAAAAGCCGAAAGACTTTGCCTCAGTCATTTAATTTATTATAACAATTAAGAAATTCTTCACACGCGTCTTTACAATACGAATAAAAACTCTATTAGAATATTTGATTGTTTTGTGATACTCGAGTCGAGGTCATAGTAAAATACAAGCTGTAATCTTACCACAAATTTGATGTATACACACAATATTAAAAAAATAACCGTTTGTTTAGTTTATATAAGTGAAATGATTTCTGATTTTTACGCAAGTATTACACATTGTAAATAAAACAATTTTTACGAATTTTAACACGTCTTTATTTTTTTTAATTGCCCTTTATATTTAGTTTTCTTGCCGGATCTTTCGGCCACTGAGACCTGATAATTCATTTCAAGCACTTTAGCTGAGATTGTGGATATAAAATAGGGTAACTCATTATTGAAACAGGAAGAGGTCTGAAGCGTCAACGTCTTACACTCACCTGCCGAAGAAATGGCTACCATTGTTGGAGCCGCCGGCAACTAACGGTTGAAATCAACTTGTATAGCAGTGGATTATAGAAGTACATTTCGCTCCTGAGTTCTAAGGTTATAAGGCTAAAAGCCCGAGTATTGTAAAGTATCTAAAAAATAACATTATTATTTCGAATTTGATCATGTTTTAATTTTGTTCTTACTATCACTAGATCTGTTGCCCATGTGGTGATGAGTTAAAATACAAAGACTCTCCACCCTTAATTTACTAAGAACATCGTAAAAATATAATCATCGTAATATTCCGTGTAGTGACGGAGTAAGAATACAATTCACCACTCCCTATCTTGCCCGTGGATGTCGTACAAGACGATTATGGGATATAATATGCACATAACATCTATGTAAGAGAAGGAAACATAGTAGTGGTAGGACCACACTGTCGACAGTTATCTGTCTACAGCCGCGGGCCGGTCCATCCGGGGTGGTACCACGTTCTCGCAGAAAATCGACGTCTGAGTAGTAGCATTTTGTTACTGCGCTTCGTTCGGTGAGCGAGAGAGCCGGAAGCCCAACTTTCTGAGGGTGTTCGTGTGTGGAGAGTGTTGGTGGTGCCTTTGGTATCACCGAGCCTCAATGCACGCATTCACACTGCCTTCATTCCCTTCACGGTAGGCAGCGGCCTTGTAAAGGTCCATGAGCGGCAGCAACACTTACTGGTGTACTGTTTGCTCGTTTGCCACTGCTTGCAATAAAAAAAAAAAAAAGGAACACTCGAAATGGAACCCTATACCAACATGTCTGACCAGCATGGTATAGTAGGTCAAATTCCCTCCCATTGGGGAGGAGGCCCGAGCCCAATAGTGGGACGTAGGTGGGCTGTGATGATGATCGTAAAAATTTGTTGAGGCATGTTCAATCAATTTTTCAAGAGTGACAATGTTCGAATATATATATGAATCCCCCACTATAGTTTGAGCTATTAATTTTTTAACCTACATCGATATATCGATGTAATAAGAATTGTCAGCAGAAAAAGAAACTGATTCATTTATCTATGCCTCATGCGTTTTGAGTTTTCTTGCGGCAATCATATCAGAGTGAACACGTTCCATATATCTACCATAGCAAGCCCCTTTTCATTTTCAATTATCAAATTATAACTTAATTACACATTTACCATAACTTAACGTTCATAATATATATTAATTAAGACTAATATAATAGAACCAGGACGAATTGTTTAGTTATAGATTATGAGAGTTGCGGTACGGGAAGGGATGGTGATTTGAATAATGTTAATCCATCATTAAACTGATTTCGTGTCATATAGAGAGAGATAGAGATAGAGAGACGTATTATATAAAGTACGGTTTATCATTATAATCATCATTATCATCTCAGTCCAAATACGTCCCACTGTTGGGCTTGGGCCTCCTCCACTATGGGACGGAAATTGACCTACTATACCACGCTGGTTAGACCTGTTGGCACAGGGTTTTATTTCGAGTTTTCCTTCTCTTGCATAGATATTATATGCTCATTATATCCCTTAGTCGACTCTTACGACATCAACGGGGAAGAGTGGTGAATTGTATTCTTACTCCGTCATCACATGGAAAGAAAATCACCAAGGTTAAAGATTTCAAAATTCCATCAAAACCCTTTTGCTAAGTTCACTAGTGTCATTAATGTTTCCATTTTATAAGTGTATAACTCAATTGTACCTAAAATAACGTTTTATACGTTTAATACATGCTAAGGTTTATCTCTATCCACTAGAAGTTTACTTGTCTCGATTCTCCAGAGAGCTGTACATCGCCGGATTTAAGTTTCGTGACCCTAAATCTTTACGATAAATTTCTTATAATTTGAACAATTGTTCTGACATTGAACATTTACAAAGTCCTTAACAAAGGTAACAATGATGTTTATTCAGACTAATTAAAACCTATACTTATAAATGTAAAAAAACACTATATGCTTTAGATATTCTTAAAACAATGGTATACATATTCTCCATGAAGCAATCGAAATCAATATGGTACTACTGTCTATTGCTCTGTTATGAGTATTGCAAGACTAAATGATGTAAGAATAAATGATTTCTTGTGGTGACGGAATAAGAATACAATTCACCACTCCCCATCTTGCGCGTCGATGTCGAAAAATGGATATAACGCAAATAATACCCATGCAATAGAAGGAAAAGTCGAAATTAAAACCTATATCAACCTTTCTGACCTGACCGGTATAGTAAGATCAATTGCCGTCCTATAGTGGAAGAGGCTCAAGCCCAGTAGGGATGTATATAAGAAATGAAGTGATGTAAGCAGATATCATCATTACAAAAACAGAAAACTCTAAATCAGGGTTTCCCAACAATTTTTTGGTCAGGGACCACTTTTGTATTATTCTTGTTAGCAGGGATCGCTATGTAAGTATAATAAAAATAAACTGTAATCAAACTAAAACTTTAATTAAAAACTCAATAGGAAATTGCATAAAAAGAAATATATTTTTAAGATAAACTTATTTTGTATTAATGTGATTTTTGAGCTTGCATGTTTTGCGTGAGTTCGGCTATCTTAGGTCCAATATTGTTACTCAAAGTTACACCAAATCATGAGATACTTTTAAGCGCTTCCTCGCCTTGTTTTTTTAATTACCAAGGAAGTAGAAAATACTTGTTCACATAAATAAGTTTTTTAATAAATAATCATTCGCGGACCATATTTTAGCTTCTGCGGACCACTCGATAACTTTCTTTTTTTTTCAGCTGTTTTCGGTTTTTTGAGCGATGTCGCCACTGGATCGTTGCCTATAATCCATCACCATTCTTAGTCGTTAATCACTAAATGAATTAATTATATATCCGATAACATTTTATTATGATAGAATTATTAATAATCACAGATTTCTAAATAGAATTTGCGATTTCTTTGGCTTCAATTATTGGAACGATTGAACGCTATTGAAACATGCACATATTATTGAAAATGTTTTATTATAGGTGTATACTCTTAATATTAAATTATTTTAAAGTTTGGTTACCTATATTACGCAAATATACGAAATTGTTATTTGCATTCATATTTATATTACGAATATTTGTTATTTTAATTAATTCCACCTTAATTTTGACAAATATAAATTTTATACATAAACTTAACCCACACGAACCAAACATTGAATACAGTGATGTTTTTAAACCAAATCATAAACTATTAATATTATCATTCTGGGTCATATCAACCAATATGATACATATCGAATCGTTTCATCTCAAATCGACGAAATCAACCCATAAATATATAAACAGATAAACTGTTATATGGCCGTAATAATATAAACATATCTTGAATACATCAAAAACTTTATAGTCGGACACCGTTGCTTTAATAATAATCATATGCGGTATAGTAAACTTGACTGTTAGTCAATTTAGTTTGTTTATTAGTGAGTTAAGATCAACTAATTCAATGTCACATTAAGCTCGACTTCGCTGACAACTGTATACGCTGTACTTTTTACGAGTTCACAGTATTTAATTTATTACATTTGTCACTAGAGACAGCTGTAAAATTAAGAATGTTTTTTTTATATTTCACGTGATTCAAACCATCGGGGTTTACGATTGCTTTGAATATAATTTATTGGGTATGTTTCTTGTAACGTTTACACTTATAATCAATGTTTATATCTCGACTAAATTTCTACATTTCAATTAAAATTATGTTAATTACAAGAAGATTGGAAACGTATTATTAGTGTCGATAAATTGTAAATTAATATCAATGATTGACATAATGAAATGCCGTGTGTGTTGGAACTACGATTACTTCCAACGCAATGTTCGTGGGTGTTGATGTCCGCTATTTCAAATGCAATGAGGATGCAAATGTATTGAACACAGCATCAACATGATATAGTAAAAATGTATCATAATCATCATGGTCGTCCTACTGTTGGGCTCGTCTCCTTCAGAGGAGGGAATTGACCTATTATACAAGCCTGGTCAGGCGGGTGGGTATAGGGTTTAATTTCGAGCTTTTCTGCTCTTGCATAGATGTTATCTACATATTGTAATTACTTACTCGTCTTTTACGACATCCACAGGCAAGAAAGGTTCTTACTCGGTCAACACAGGGAAAATTAATAACACGAAATTCAAGCACGAACTAGTAAATAAGTACAAGCCTTTAGATTTTTCCGTGTTGTGACGGAGTAAGAATACAATTCACCACTCCCTATCTTGCCCGTGGATGTCGTACAAGACGACTAAGGGATATAATATGCACATAACATCTGTATAAGAGAAGGAAAACTCGAAATGAAACCCTATACCAACATGTCTGACCAGCATGGTATAGTAGGTCAAATTCTCGCCCATTGTGGAGGAGGCCCGAGCCCAACAGTGGGACGTATGTGGGCTGCAATGATGATGATGAGATTTTTCCTTTGCTTTTTTAATTTTTATGCGCAAATAAGTATTACGGCAGTGTTGCGTTTTTGCTCGACTTAGCGGGGGCACTGCCGTGCGCCCAGATAAAAAGTGTGATGGAAAATTAAGTAGTGTCTTTCTTTCTACCCTCTGTTACAGACAGTATTACTACGGAAAGGAACAAGAGAATGGAGCTTTATTTCTTTCCTATACCCATTCCTAATAATGATAATAATTTGTGTACTACCATAATAACAATACAGAAATGATTTCTGATGTTCAGATATGTGAAATAAAACTATTTTATGGATATTATCGCGCTTGTATTTAATTTTCACCTGCCCGACCATTCGAACACTTTTCAGCGTTCATATTCGTCACGTCCTCTGTCACCATAAATACTGAAAAACGTTCAAAATCTTGAAATTAAAACTCAAATACAGTTATGATTATTATTATTATAACGATATGGACTAACTTCTAACTAAATGATTGCATAAAGTACATTTGCTGTACCAGTTATAAATGTTTCGGACGTACGCATCGGGGTTAGTCCGCCACTCGCAGGGAGGTCGACCGCCAACCAACCCCTCAGACCAACCCCTCGTAACGTCATTGTCGCTCCCGAAGCATCAATGGGGATGGTACTTAAAAGGGTAACCCGCCCGGCTGACCACCGAGATAGGGAGGGGATGCGATAGGTTATGGGGCTATACACAACCCTTTCATATCCCCGGACGGATTGAGTAGCCCTACCCCAAAAGAAAAGAGACGGTTGAGGTAGTATTTCTAAAGAGAATTAACGTCCAGCAAATAATCCATGTACCTTTATAGCATTTTTATTGTTTTTTTTTTTCAATTATGTTAGAAAAGGAGTAGTAGATCTACTAATGCACATTATCATAACGCACAAAGACGATGATTAAAAACAATAATTATTTATTCTTATCGAATATATTATTCGTGTGATGACGGACTAAGGCAAATATGTTAAAAAAAAAATACCAACATGTCTGACCAGCACGGTATAGTAGGTCAAATTCTCTCCCATTGTAGAGGAGGCCTGAGCCCAACAGTGGGACGTATGTGGGCTGCGATGATGATGAGGAATGAATATATTTTTTATCTTTCAGCTTACATATCTCCCCAATACGAACTAGCCTAAACGCTGCCCGAATTAGTTGGCATAAGATTTAATGTTAATAACTGTTGATGTTACATATTTACGTCCTTTAGTCGTTCTTCTTTCCCTTCATATGACTTGGCAACCAGAAACTAATAAAAGACATTTTTGCCAGTGTCGATAATTTTGTTTACAAATTATCAATTTCTTCATATTAGTCATTTTGTGTCATTAAGTTAAATTGTCGCTTTCAACAGTGTTATGACCACTGTTAACGGTATCATCTGCGAGTTTTGATGAAAACGAAAATGTATGTAAATTACTTTTAATATCATATTCGCTACACCCCAACAGTTTCTACGGCATATATTACATAAAATGGCATCCAAATTATTTATTTAATATGCTACCCTAAGATATTGAATATAATACAAGACATACATAATACTTCCACATTCCCGCCAAAAGGGCTTTAGACATTTTGGTACAGGAAAGGATAGTGACACATTGTATTGTTAATCTGTCAATACGCGTTCAATACAGGGACACAAGAAAAAGTATTCATCAATACAAATATATTTTGGGAGCAAAGGTTGCCGTAACTGATATTATGTTGACTCGCTATAGTGAAGGGCGTATGACTTGTTTGCTCTTGCCACAATCTCAGATTGGTAATAAGATGCGACACATGTATTATCCCGATTAAATCCCTTTGGAAAATAGGCTTACACGTAGTGATGTCTGTAGAAGACACACCCCTCTTTCGATCGTTATACAGCGTATTTGTAATAGCATTGGAATGGGTCAATCTTGAGAGGCAAATAAATTCACTATACGCACATACAACTTATGTAAACGATTGAAATTTCGTTACAATTTAGGAGTCTAAAATTTCGTAAAAGTTTATGTGTGACAAAATGTATTTAATTTCGAATAAATACAATTTATTTTCATTGTGGTAACGGAGAAAGAATACAATTCACCACCCTCTGTTACCCGTGAGTGTCGTAAAAGACGACTAAGGGATTATAATATGCATACAACATCTATGCAAGAGAAGAAAAACTCGAAACAAAACCCTATGCCAACACGTCTGACCAGCGTGGTATAGTAGGTCAATTTCCCTCCCGTAGTGGAGGAGGTCCGAGCCCTACAGTGGAATGTATATGGGCTGAGATGATGATGATGACAATTTATTTTATATTTGGAGCATTCTTTTAATTTAATAATTTTTCATAGAAGATAGATCATTCAGTCACAAATAGTTATGTACAGGTAAAGGTAATTTGCAGAACTAGATTTCTTAAATTTTATTAAGTTCTCAATAGATTTATTTACTTTGAAATCATTATGTGATTTATTTATAATATATTTTATATATAACAAAAAAAAAATCGATCATAATTCACGTTAAATTCTATCGATATCATCGTTAAAATGAAAAGTCACGACAGGGCACGCTGGACTACTCTACGCGATGATTGATCGTTCGGCTTCCCGCCTGAGCTTGTCAAGGCGAAGAATAACATTGTTAGGAGTCTTGTAAACGTCTCATTGCCGTGAAATTTCTAAAGACAATCAATAACCACGATATGAATCTAAATTGGATATTATTCATTTTTACATGTAAAAACCCGTGCTGATTAGGTACTTCATTTATTTTCAATAGATTGTAGTATTATCATCAACATCCTGCTCTTATCCCAATTACTCGGAGTCAACTCAATGTATACTCTTCTTTAATAGTATATATTGCAAAAATTATTGGCAATAGTTTTATGACCAGACCCATTCCTGACGTCAACCCTCCTTGAGAATTGTTGAGCAGACGGCAGCAGATCGAGTTGGCTCACTTCGATGTAAAACTCCTAGTCGTCTTTTAGGACACCCACGACCAATATATTTAAGTGTTCATAGTATTCGTATCCGCCACCTTACAGCAATATATGGCATAAATAAAACGGAAAATAAATTTATATTGAGACAGAATAGTATCAGTCGGAATAAAATTATCTTGAAAGACAAACTTTCTCGTCACTGGTAACATAAGGCCATATTGATACTTAGCTGATTGCCAAAACAAAAAAAACGTTACGTTATTTCTGTAGGCTATTCTCTTTTTGGAAAACTGAAAAGTGTATAACAAAGTACCTACGCCAAAAAATTATACAGATAAAAAAGCTTTGAAGATTAATTATTATTTCTGATGCAAATAATTCAATAAAAGGCGAAGAGATATCATTTGCGTTTATTCTGACCCTTTATTATGGACAAATAAATTCTTATAGTATCGTAACGCGAAATTCTTGAACATTTACGTCAAATCTGACAAACTGATTTGGCGTAAATGTTCGTAGATATCATGCCGGGTTGCGTTAAGAGTACTCGTATGTGTTCATTGCGAATACAGTAGCTATCTTATCACGGACACTAATGGGCTTTGAAACGATGTATTAAATGATGTATGAAATTGCTCAAATGGTACAATTATTTAAATAAATATCATCACCATGCTGCTCTTATCCTAATTACTTGGGATCGACACGATATGTACTCTTCTTCTATCGTACATTTTTGTAGCAGTTTTAGTAAACGACGGCGATCTTGACATTAACTCTTTGTCAAAGTCACACTTTTTACAGCTCAACCGTGAAGTTAAGAATATCATCATAATCTTTTCAGCTCATATACGTCCCACTATTGGGCTCGAGCCATGCTGATTAGACAGGTTGGTATAGGATTTTATTTCGAGTTTTCCTTCTCGTGCATAGACGTTATATGCTTATTACATACCTTAGTCGTCTTTTATGAGATCCACAGGCAAGATAGGGAGTGGTGAATTGTATTCTTACTCCGTCACCACACGGAAAGAGTTAAAAACACCTCATAAATGATATTAAACACCTATAAAAATATTTTAGATTGAAACAAACTACTAACAATAATGGCTACGCTATGATCCTTTAATGGATAATGCGAATGGACGGAAGCTGTGAGGATAAAAAGAAAGGGACAGCAAATGTAGACCACCGAGCTAGCGGTGGACATCAAAGGACATGCCGATGTATAATCACGGATATCCGTTGCGACTGGAAGCGTCAACGTGTCAGCTTTGAATATTTGTTTTCTGTCATACAATAATTTTTGTCACACTTATATTACCTTGCAAAGTACACAGATGTATCTGTAAATGTAATGGAGTCTTTCAAAGTCTTTTTTATGGACTTCAATGGGTATCATTTTCAAATTTTGTATACGTAATAAGGAACGATGATAATACAAAGAAAACATGAAAAATGTTTTTAAATTTTGTATTAGTAGTAAGCGAGTAATTCGTTACAATAAGAGTAATTCTTTTCAATACGAAAATGTATACGAAAAATATGATTTAAATAAACACAATTTGGTTCACATCAATTGAAGGCTTGAAAACATTTTTAGACGTTTTATCCATAATTATTTCATCAGTTTTCATAAAAATATAGAAAGATCAATATATCCATTATACTACTATTATGAAATACTTAATGTTTGATTATACATATGTAATTTTTAGTTTGTTTTAGTTGGGTTTGAATTTAATGGCTCAAATTGGCATAAAGTAATACGAGTTCCATTTTTTTTATAAATTGCTAGCGATCCGCCTCGGTTTTGCACGGGTGCAGAACAGCTTTGTTAACATGTTTAGTCTATCGTAGGATAGATAAGGATAAAAGATATACAAAGGGGATATTATAAACCTAAAATACTAACACATTACAGATTCCTTTAACAGGAATAACGCACAATTATCAAAGCCTTCAACGATTCTACCTAACATTTGTCTGAACGCACTATAATTACTTCCATAATAGCAATAACGCATCCAGATATTAAACATCGCTGTATACTTACATGCATATTAGAAGGGTGGCTTCAAAGGAAATAATACGACTTCATAACATGAACCGCCAAAGGTCCATAATACATGTGGTTTTTTGGAATGCGCTTACCTGTAACAGAGAAAATTGAAATCATGTTAAATGTAATATGTAATATCTACACGGCAGTATCCAACTAACTTGATAGAGATGGAAATTTTTAATTTTTTATCTCTTCGTTATTTACTTTACTGTTCATTTTTTACAGACCACAGATTACACTGTTAATAACGATATTATAGACCGACAACTTGCTATATTCTCATGATTTGCATAACGTATCATATAATTTTCTTTTTTTTATTGCAAAAGGAGGCACACGAGCAAACAGTACACCTGATGGTAAGTGTTGCTGCCGCTCATGAACCTTTACAAGATCGCTGCCTACCGCGAAGAAAGTGTGAATGCGTGCTATGAGGTTCGGGGATACTAAAGGCATCACTAAAACCCACCACAAGGAAACACCCTCAGAAAGTTAGGATACCGGCTCTCTCGCTCACCGAATGAAGCCAAATTGCTACTACTCGGACGTCGATTTTATGCGAGAATGAGGTACTTACCCCGGACGGAACGGCCCGCGGCTGTAGACAGATAACTGTCAACAGTGTGATCCTACCACTAATACACTGCACTACTCATAATAAAACTGTTTAACCCCCTTAATATGGTGAATTCGTTTGAGTTAGTTACATAAAACACTTATTTTGCTTGGTCGTCATCATCAACATCACAGTAATAATTATGCATCATACTGCTCAGCTCGAGCCTCCTCCAAAATAGGTGGGCGAATGACCCACTATGCCACGCTAGTCAGACGGCTTGGCATATTGGTATATGGTATTATTTCGAGATTTTCTTCTCTTTCACAGATGTTATGTGTTGGGATAATAATATATACTGTGTAAATTATATGTAACGAAACTCAAGGGACTATGAATTTTTGGACGTTATAGAGAGTTGTCGTTAATTGGAAGAAAAAAAAAATTATATTATTTTACTATTCTAATATTTATTTACTAGTGCAAATTTTACAAACGTAACAACAACTATGATTAAGATAACGTTTAACAACCTAACGGCAGCCCAGTGGCCGAAGTAAACATGTGCAAGTCAATCACACAAAAAAACAAAAGAGATTTTTTTTACAATGTTTCGTAGGTCAGTTGAGGTAAACACGTGCTAGATAATAAAATAACAAAACAACAAAGGAAAGAACGTACACAGCTGCAGTTCTTACTAATTTTGGCAATTAAGAAAGTACTGCTCAATCTATACTAATATTATAAAGAGGTAAAATTTGTAAGTTTGTATGTAACGAATAAACTCAAAAAGTACTGGACCGATTTTAAAAATTCTTTCACCATTGGAAAGCTATAATATCAGGGAGTAACATAGGCTATATTTTATCCCGGTATTCCCACGGGAACGGGAACTACGCGCGTAAGGCGACTGAATCCGAAGCGAAGCGAGGGCGGATTGCTAGTGCTAAATAATGCCGTATTGTCGTCATTATTTCGGGTGAACGTGATGCTATATAAAGTGTATCATTGTATGGATAATATGGCAAATCAACCAAAATCAAGTTATTTCGATGTTTTAAGGATTTTGTCGTTAAATCGAGTGACGTTATAAACAGTTTACACTGTATATCGCTCAGTCGTCTTTTCGACGCCCACGGGCAAGATATGGGGTGGTGAACTGTGTTCTTTGTAAGATGATGATCACCCGCACAGACAATTTTGCTTGGTATAGTAAGTCGATTGCTCTCCCTTTATGAAGTATGTTTATCTCCAACAGTGAACACAACATGCGATTACCCCTTAAATTAAAATTTACAAAACCTTAAGGCTGGCTATACTGGAAGTATAAAACTTGCGCCAGTGACAGAAGAAGTTAAGTAATGAAAGCTTCACGTGATGTGCACATGTTAATATGAATGTTGAAAGCTTAAGGGTTAAGGATAGCCCAAAAAAAGATGGATGGACTGTGCAAATTATGACATGGATGGACAAGGAATGGCCACAAACTGCAACTTTCACGACGTCAGTCCAAGTAGGGGATTGTCCTACGCTAAGATATGCTACGCCTATATACTGATTACGCATAAAATAAAAAACTTTTTTGAAATTACAATTTAATTTTATTTATCGGTATAGGTACACCATATTGTCACTTAAACTATTATTTGTGTAGCCAATTGATACTTTTACGGACTCCCCACAAAGAGTTTTATTGATAGTGGCGTCAGTGGTTTAGAAAATCAAATGCTATTTTGTAACGAACATTATCTTAATACACGGCATTCAATTGTCAACATATCACGTTAGTCTCTAAGCCAGCGGTCACTTGACTTCGTCTTGCGATTAGACTATAAAAGGCACCGCTAAAACCAATAATACTCGTTAAAGATATTAAAATTCTACTGGCGTGTGCTATGGCCACTTAAAATTATGGAAGTCGTATACGGGGCATTTATTTTTACGAACATCAATTGGTACTATTATATATTGGTATATTTAGTTGATAAAATATATTGCATCAAGTCATACTCGGTCGTAAATATAAGATTCTGAATTAATGTTCTTATATTTTCTGTATAAAAGAACCTAAAATATAACGTATATTATTATCCGTAAGCTGAAGAGTTTTTTAAACAATAACAGTAAAGTCCTATTATAAAATTTTGAAGATGAAATTTCTTAAGGAGCTTTTCTGACTATTTAATGTAGAAAAACCGTCACGGTTGGTCGGTAACTCTACCTCGTGTAATACTTGCCTTCCAATTAGTGGCATACTTCGCGAATCTGCAAGCAACACCTAATGGTAAGTGATACTGCCGCACTTGGACCTTTGCAATACCAGATGCATAGCTAGGCTGTTACCTACCGTGAAGAAAATACTCTTCTTAATACTCGCTTAAAGAAGGACATGTAGCGCTTGGGAAACACAGCAGCAGGTGGTTCATTCCAGAGCTTGCATGTACGTGGGCGAAATGATCGCTGGAAAAGTAAAGTTGAAGACCATAACGTTTCCAGGTAAAATGGATGAACTCTGCTACGGCGTGGAGTGGTACTTTGGTAAAACAGTGACGGTAGCCGAGTGAAACAGTTCCTCAGACCTCTCCCCAACCACTACTAGTTATTATTTATCCCCGGTGGCAGGTAAGAACTAGGCAATACAGACGAAATAAAGACTTTTTAACTTGCCTTCCAATCGAATTACGGATACCGGTATCACAATATTTGAGTTACATATTAAAGTAAATACTTAATTCAACATAATGACGTATAAAAAGAAAATAGCGCCATATTCTGGTTAATTTGGAATTGGAACAAAGCATTTACGACCTGACTTTACACATGCAAATGGTCGATCCAGTGAACGGAGCACGAATATTTTTCTTTAATACGGCCTCCATTTTATTATTGGTGCCAGCCGTTACTTTTATCAAAATTGTTTACAAGTTAACTTCTCAATGGGCTGAACTACACATAATACTGTTAATAATATTTTCTGTGTGCTGACGAAGTAAGAATACAATTCATCAAGCCCTTACTTGGAAGTATCGTGAAGGACGGTTAAGGGATGCAAAATGCGCAAGAAATCCATACAAGAGAAGTCAAACTCGAAATAAATCCTGTACCAACCCGTCTGATCAGTATGGTATAGGAGATCAATGTCCCTCCTATGGTAGAGGAAGTTCGTGCCCGACAGTGGGAGATATACGAGCTGAAATGATGATGATGATACATAATACTTACGTACTAGAAACGTGTAAACGATTTATTTATAAACTGTCACAGCTCATATACGTTCCAACTAGGGCTTCCAATCCCGCAGCATGAATTTAATCTCGGTATTTGCGGGATTACGAATTCTCAATCTCGCGGGATCTCGGTATTTGCGGGATCCCGCATATCGAAAATATTCACATTTATTTAAGGCAAATAAAACAATGAATTAATCAACTCCACATTTATTTACGTACATATTACTATTAATATGAGATCAATCAAATTACGCCGTTTATTTGTAACAAAAAAGAATGAATTAATCAACTAACTACACATTTATTAAAAAAAGTATTACTATTAATATGAGATCAATGAAATTATGAATTAAAGTATTACTATGAATTATCAACTAACTTCATATTTATTTAAGTAGGTATTACTACTAGTATGAAATTAATCAAATTACACCGTTTTTTTTCTTCACCACAAACAGTAACAAATACTGGATAAAAACAAATCAAAACAAAGCAATTCTTCAAATACACAAAAAAATTAAGAAAGCAACCAAAAAAATTAACCACACCTAAAAACTGTAAATTTATATATGATATGTTACTGATTGAGTTTGAGAGTTTATTAAGTTTGAGGTTGCATGCACGCTTTTTTCAGTGCCGCAAATCCCGCGAATCCCGCACTCGTAATCCCGCGTCATGCGGGATTGGAAAATGGCGCGGGATACCGAGATCTCGGTATTGTGGGATTGGAAGTCCTAGTTCCAACTGCTGGACTTGGTTCTGGAGGAGGCTAATAGGAGGGAAATTGACCTACTCGACCACGCTGGTCAGAATTATTGGTAGTGTTTCATTGCGAGTTCACTATCTTTTGCTCTCACCAATATCATAATAGCCACTATATAGACGGGTTGGCGATTTTAATTAGTTTTAGGACAGCTATCGATCAAATGCTTTTGGTTAAATATTTCTAAATATAACATATCATATAGACTGTGTTCGTAGGATCTACATAAAAAAAAACATCTAAGGAAAAAACAACAATTTACCGTAACTGAAATCGGTAAAGTTTTGCACCAAGCTGTATTAAAATGGAGTCTCTACGTTGCGACTGCGGTTGCCTTCATAATCCGATTGTCGATACGCCAACGTACAGTCGAACAATCCAATGCAAAGGAAAGAAATAATAGAGATGCGCTTTATACAACACGATAGTCTCTTTATTACAAGAGAGGCGACAAGGCCAATAAAACATTTTCTTTACAGAATGCCATTATGGAATTTGATATTCAAGTGGGTACTGAATGTATACACGAACTCGATGCGGATTATTCGATTTTTGAAATTAAATCTCCATAGACGTGGGTTCAAGAATTGAATATTTCGTAAAAGATTGCAGACGTGTTTTGTAATCTCCGGGGAGCGTTCGGCATCGCATACTTTTTTCCTTAAAACATCGATTTTTATTTTACTTTCGGCTTTTACTTCCTTCGACCATTTAAATTCGGCGTTTAATCTATCACGTTTAAATCAGATTATCAGTGTATTTTTGTTATAAGTTATTTAAAAGTATCTTCTACTTTTTAATATTACTATAGGTATCAGAGATCTAATTGATTTAGCTATTCCTTTTCTGACAATACACCTGACATCATCATCATCATTTTTCAGCTTTTCGTCGTCACACAGTAGAGCTTTTTTAAAAAGCACTACGCTTAGCAAGCTTAGTGATCGCAGTAAGGTTTTATACAATCTCCAAGAGATCGCTGCTGCACATTCTCCCTCACAGCTTCTTTGTAAACTGTGGGAGTTGTAAATGTTTATCATATCCCTGACTTTCCCGTGTAAACACGGGAAAGCCAGGGATAGCGACAAATATAGTTTTATTCCGTGTGTTCATTACTTGCCGATGTTGTCACAAGAGAGGAATTGAAGAAAGGAAAGATCAAAGCAAAACCCTACGCTAGTGATCTATTAAATAACTTTCCCTTCATTATAAAGAACGCCTATGCTCACTTATAGGTTGTACAGTGAAGAGGAAGAACCATGTATAAATTTATTTATACATTCTTCTTCCTTTATTTTACACGATATTTTCCTCAGCTCATGAACGTTGCATTGCTGGACACCAGCTTCGTACACAATGGAAACGAAATTCACCTATTAAAACCACGCTGGTAAGACGGATTACTATTGAGATCTTACATGCTTGCGTTCTTTGATTGTATTCACGGGAAAAGAAGAGATGGTAACACAGGATATGTTACCATCTCTTTTTACCATTCTTATTTGTGCTTATACAAATAATTACAACACTGCACAATATTTATTAAGGAGCTTAAAAGAAATCCTTTTAGTTTCTCTAAATAGTAATCGTATAACACAAGTGCCTGCACAATCCGCATATCGTGTGTACAATAAAAACAAAAGGACGTTACAACTCGGTTTAATTGGCGTTGGTGCGAGGTAACACGATCATGAGTTCTAAGAACCGATAGGCCTAAGTCTTATTGTGAACACGGCAACAATGTTCGAAAGGAATTTTTATGTGCTACTTAGTTATAAGTTGCATACTTAGTGCTAATCTTGCAATATATTTATTTTGTTCCGTATAGGGGGACATTGTATTCTTTAACTATAAATCTATTATGTATTTGTACCTAAAGTGTGTAACAAATAGGATACGATATCATAAACCTCATATTAAAAAAATGTTCAGATATAGGTATATGTATTTCATTCCATTTATTTTTTAAAGAATAGTCACTTGTGCATCGCACTATGATCTAACGTACGTAGAAATCGAAACTTAGAATACTTATCGTAACAACTGTATAATTAATAAATCATTTAAATAATATTTATTCATACATAGTTTAATAGAGGCACATGTTACATTAGACAGCCGTTCAAACCAGGAAGCGGTATAAACAAGAGCGTCAGCTGCCATTCACTGTATGAGCTTGACTGACTGGGCTTGAATATTAAGCTGAAGCAACATACAATTTATTATACAATTTTCCATCCATTCAGTAGCTTATTGTAGTCCACTATTGAATCATCATCATCATCCCGTACACGTCCCATTGGGCTTGGGCTTCCTCCACTAAGGCAGGGAAAATTACCTACTATACCACGCTGGTCAGACCTGTTGGTATAGGGTCTTGTTTCCAGTTTACCTTCTCTTGCATAGATATTATATCTCTTAGTCGTCTTTTACAACAACCACGGGCAAAGGAGTGGTGAATTATATTCTTACTCCGTCACCATTATCGAATATAGGCCTCCTAATAGAGCTAAATGCATAATTATCACGCTTGGCAGGCGAAAGTGCTCCTATCCATTCTCCTAGATAGGTTTCCATGACTCGAATTGGCCTACTATATCATGCTGGTGAAATGGGGTAGCATAGTTTCACTTCAAGTTTTCTTCCGCTTGCAATGCATATGCTTTCTTATACTCGCCTTGTATGTACTAAACATCTTCTAGCAGCACTTTATAAGGGGCGTAGATACACTTCTCTTTTTGCGAGGAAACCATTTATGAGTACGCCTCTGATGGGCGAGCAGAAATGTTATGTAAGACTCCCGGTGCAACTGACCGTCTACCCACTAAAACCTCGCGATGTTCTTTCGCTTGCTTATCGAAGGAGAGGGTTACCATCAACAAATTCTATCGTCCGATAGATCTTGGCCGCTATTTCTAACAGTTCTATTTCAATTTAGATGGTCTACAAGAGTACACGTGCACGTCACTGCGTGCATCGTAAGCCCATTTCTGTTAAGGCAAATAGACTAAGGTGGCGAACATCGAAAAACTTTGTTTTATTACTTAGGAAAAAAATATATTCCAATGCGGTGACGGATTAAAAATAGATCACCACCCCATAGTTTCCAATGTAAGACGTATAAACCTGCAGCTGAATTACGAGGAGGATGAGTTGCAACGTTATCCTATACGGATCCCTTTGTGAGGAGGCCTAAATATGTTTTTACCTATGAACTGTTATAGACTTTGAGAACATCCAACCATAAAAAATCTAACACCTTTCATTAGTAAGCTTCCTTTCACTCACAATGTATATAATACTATAAACGTATGAAAAGAGACATGAGAAAAATAGCATAGAAAGGTATTGTGGCATACAAAAGGCGAGTAGAAGAGTAGGACCCGGTTTAATCCTGTCCGGCCGTCATTTCGACGTCGCAGACGAGAAAATTGAATTTATTATCGTTTGTATTTGAGTGACGTGTTATTTTCACACGAAGGAGAGAGCGCCGGAATCCAATCAGTCAGACGCCGGATACGATTGCTCGGTTACTACGAGTCTACGACTGGAAATGGCATTTTCTATTCCATGTGTTTTTATAGGGTGATGAAAGGGTGCCCTATGTTTTACATGTGTACACATATAGGTTGCTAGTTTTTATCCGGGAAACGGTGCTGTATGTTGGTCGTAGTCAATCAAAAGATTTATCCTTCAAATCAGCAATTTCCTGTGTTTGAAAGTAGTGAACAAAATATAATATTTTCACGTTGTTTTATAACACTTTTGATGCTCGTTAGTCTATTAGTGTAAATGTATGGCTAATAATTGTTTATGACTAGTGATGACGGAATAAGAGTATATTATGTAAGCACCAAGGTGTCGTAAATATCCACTAAGGCAATAAGCAGATAATGTATCTGCAGTAGACAATTTTTAAGCCAGTCCCTATGTCAACTCATCTGACCTGCCTGGTACATTAGCCAATTTGCCTACTATTGCAGACGCTTGAGTTCAGCAGTGGTAGGTTAATAAACTGAACGAGAATGAAGTGCAAAATGCCTGAATAAGTTACAGGTAACGCCTTTACATATGAGGTTTGATTTATAAAACGCTGATATCAGTCTTAACTTTGAAAATAAGAATGTCTCATAAACAAGTCACATAAAAACATCTTACAGTCTCTTCTTAGCTCACATTATTTCCACTATTGGACTTTGGCCTCCTCGACAATGAGAGGTAAAATTAACTTACTATATCGCGCTGGTCAGACGTGTTGACATACGGTTTTATGTCGAGTTTTCCTTCTCTTGCATAAATATTACCCTCATCAAGCAATGCAAGAGAAAATTTTGAAACATCCGTTAGGAATTTTATTAATCTCACGCCTTTTTGACAAAAATGTTACGCACCTATTTTTCATCTACGTAACTTTTTCGAGCCTTTTATAATACGGCAGAAATTAACGACGAAAATCGGCACATAAATATACTCATGTAAACCAATAACTCAAACAATAGGCAATATAGGGTAAAAACAATAGTTTTCTTCCATTACAGTTTGGCGAATAACACAAAGAACAAGGCGGGGTTACATCGAAGAGGAGGTAACTTCATAGCACGTTAAGTGGTTGAAATACCTTAACATTGGCACTTAAAAAATAATAACAGCTGTTTTATATTGTAATTTCGTTGAATTTGTGAGCTCTTTAAACTGAAGTAGTAATAAAGTACATTATATTATAATAATTTCAGCTTATATACATTCCACTGCAAGGCTGGAACCTCTTTAATACTGGGTGAGAAATTAGCCTGCTATGCCATGTTAGTCAAATGAGTTAGTATAAGTTTTATTTGAAATTTACGCATCTCTGAAGTAAATATTTCATCATCATCGCAGACCACACGCGTCCCACTGCTGGACTCGGGCCTCCTCCACAATGGGAGGGAATTTGACCTACTATACCATACTGGTCAGACATGTTGGTATAAGGTTGCATTTCGAGTTTGCCTTCTCTTGCACAGGTCTTATGTGCATATTATATCCCTCAGTCGTCTTTTACGACATCCACGGGCAAGAAGGGAGGGAGTGATGAATTGTATTCTTACTCCGTCACCACACTGAAAGTAAATTTTTACTATAGAATATTAGACACATTCTCTATGTGGTGACAGAGTAAGAATACAATTCACCACCCCGCCCTTGGGCGTTGTAAAAGACGACTAAGGGATATAATATGTATATAACATCAATGCAAGAGAAGAAAAACTGGTAATAAAACCCTATACCAGCAGGTCTAACCAACGTGATATAGAAGATAAATTTCCCTCCCATTGCGGACGAGGCTCGAGCCCAACAGTGGGACGTATATGAACTGTGATTATAATGATAATTATGATTAGACACATGAATTAAAATTATTGAAATTAGCGTATATGCAAGAGAAGGAAAACTCCAAATAAAACCATATGCTAATCTGCCCAACCAGCGTCGTATAATAGGTGAATTATCCTCCCATTGTGGAGGCGGCTTGAACCTAGCAGTAGAACGTGAATAAGCTGTAATGATGATATATAAAAAGTGTATATAAAAATATATTAAAAATATTGATTCTAACGATATTTCTTCGTCTGAGTCGTCAAGTTTCGAAAGTCACACGCATTCGTTAGAGCGAATTCGAGATTTTTCAGACATTTGTAATAGTGAAATTTCCATTCGGTGTAAGCGGCGTTTATTAACGTCTATTTTCAGCGTATATTTGGACCTCCTCGTTATTGTTAGGTAAACGGTCTACTACCTCACAATAGGCAAATAGATCAACTTTGTGTTTTGTTTCAGGCTATACAAGCAGATAACAGTCCTGTTATCTACTTACATCCTTTATTTGTGTTTTGTAACACCTGTAGGGAAGGGAAATGTACACCGAGAGTACACCGTCCTGCCACCACTGCGATTGCGACGAGGACACGGCGCGGCATACGCTCGAGGCCTGCGCCGCTTGGGCAGCGCAGCACCGTGAACTCGTCGCAATCCTCGATGCCGACCTGACGCTGCCGACTATCGCTAGAGCGATGGTCCGCAGCGTCAGGAATTGGGACGCGGTCGCAGCCTTCTGCGAGGCAGTGATCTCGCAGAATGAGGCGGCGGATCGCCTGCGCGAGGAGCGCAGCCTCGATAAGGCGATCCGCCGCCGGCGACTGGGGCGGCGTAGGCGCGAGTACTTGCGCCTCATGCCGCCCTAGTCGAGGCCGCGGGTGACGTGATCGGGAAATTAGTCCGTCACCCGCTGAGAGGCCGACTGCGTGAGGAAAGACCGACGTCCTCCCCGAGGGGGGGACGTCGGTCGATGGGAGGGTACCCCAAATGGGGGGTATTCCGTCGGGCCGACCACTGATGACAAGTAACCCTGCTCCAGTGGTCGGCCCAACGACGAAGGCGACGTGCACGTAGGTGGGTTGCGGGTGTGCGTGCTTACGCCTCTCTGTCGCCCCGGACGGAGTGGTGCGAGGAGCGCGCCGACCGCAACCCACCCCCCAAAAAAAAAAGGAAGGAAAATGTAGTAAATTATATTCTTACTCCGATTCTTACGTCGACAATATAAATACAAAGCTAACTAAACGTGATACATTCAGAAGTATATTTTCTTATCCTGAAGAAAATATTTGTTATAAATCTTATTATCTTTGATAAATATAATAAATCGCTTAGCTTCAACGAGACTAGGTACTTAATAACTCTACTCAACTAATTAGTTAATAACCTAAGAGAGAAATTAGTGGTCGAATAAACTTGAACACAGATTTGTAAACGATTTGAGTTCGTGCTTGTTTGTTGTATTTTTACTTTTTATATAAGAATAATTGAAAATTTCGAATAACCTCCGACACAAACTAAACTAATATAAAAAAATATTACGTTCTCTTTAACAGGAATTATTAATTAATTGCCATTCAATAATCGTACTAGCACGCGTGAAGTACCTACTTAATTGAGTAATAACACGCCACACATAGCTAAAAACTACCGCAAGGAAACTGGCTTTCAAATGAAAAATAAACTGCATCAAAATCGGTCCATCCATTTGAGAGCTACGATGCCACAGACAGACAGACGCAGATACACACACAGACGGACAGACATTGACGTCAAACTTATAACACCCCTCTATTTGCATCGGGGGTTAAAAATATGAAAAGACTGCTGTAATAGCTTTCCCATTTGACAAAATAAGTATAATTTTCATAATTGGTGTTAACAAATGGTCACATTGCCCTACTAACTATTGCTTTCGTAATAATGTCAAATCATGTATTAGGGCTCTAAGGCTTAACCCTTCAGTTGTAATCTATACGTCACTGGGGCGGTGGCTAGAAACTAATTTATTACCTCGAGGCGCTTTTGGGACGTTTCAAGGCCGTTCAGTGGCAGAGCCCATACATTACAATTTAGATATTTGGATAAGCCTTGAATGTGCCACTGCTTTTTGTTCTCAATAATGTAATTGGGGGATAATTGTGACGTCATTACTCAAATTGTGATTGGACCTTTTCAATTACATAGTAATAATACAGTGAAATTTAAATGAGACATTGATTATGGTTTACACATGTAATGACGGATTACGAGTACACATATCAACACTTCCTTCTTTCACACACGTTTCATAAAAGACAACTGAAGAATAAAAGCAGATAGCATCGACATTATACAAGGCAAACTTGAAATGAAATCTATGTGGACTCATTTGCCGCACGTTATATAGGGAAGTATTCGCTCTTATTAGAACTTGAGCTAAAGGAATGGGTTTAACACATAGGGCGGGCAGTATTCGCTGTTATTAGAACATGAGCTAAAAAATGGGTATAACGTGATAACAACTCCTATATTTTTCAGTTTCTATATTCAATTATTACAAGTCTTGCAGACCAACTGAAATTTCTAAGAGAAAACAAATGATACTTCATTATCAGTGCTCTCTTCTTGTGTTCAATTAATGGGCCGGTCTCACGGAAAGGATGGATAGATATTAGACTAACTTGGAATTGTTACTTATGATGGCATACGAGTAAGTAGTTCACCTGATGATAATTGGTAATTGCCGTTTGTAAATCTTACCAAGAGCAGGGGCATATTTAAGGCGATATCTACAATGAATACCCACTTCACAATAAGCAATAAATAACATTACTGATACGGTACTTATAATCGTTAGCAATCTCATAAGACACCAGTAGGAATGGACAGAACATTATATTCTTAGTCAAGCACCAAACAGATTTCTGTCATTACATTTAATAACAGCTTATCTACTCGAATCGAATGTCTGCATTCAGACGTCATTTATTACAAAGTATTAAATAAAGCTACCTTTAATAATTTCAGAAGAAACTAATATAAAGAACCGTGCAATTTCAAAGAATTTCCAAGCGGACGATCACAAAAATGAAACTGGTTTTATACAATGAGATTTGCATAAAACTTGTTTAAATGTTAATCTGTATTGCTTGGGTGGATTATGACGTGCCCTATGACATGGCAACCGTTGCACGTATACAGTGCATAGCGCTTGAATAAATTATATATACGAGGATTAGTTCTGGAATAGCTCAAAGGTTTTGAGATGGTTTTAAAGTTCGTCAGATGCCGACCACTGACCACTTTCTTTAACGATCGCCGGGAGGTCATTCGTGTAATGGAAATTCCTTTGGAATTAATTGCCAAACTCATTTCGAACGTTGAAAGTTTGCAACGAGTTTTTGGCGATCGTAAAAGACTTTTATATTTTTCTTCACTTGAAAAGAGGTTTATTTGGCACAAAAAAATAACCATTTATCGCTTTTAATAGTTTAGTGTTTAAAGCCCATTTCTTATACGGTTAAAATACGGTAATGTAGCTTTTTACAAGAACTTGTATTCCCTGAGATAACCTTGAATAACTTTTGTAATTAGGTATCTTAATTTTAATAGAAAATAAACCGGGATTGGGTTAGTATAATTGCATCATATCATGATTCGCTGTGATAAACTTGCAGATCAAAAGTTATGTAGGAAAATATTAGTTTGTGATAATTCCATCTATTTCTTTAAAAATCTCGACACGTGAATGTAAAAATGTCTTATCACTTATGAATTATATATAAAACTATATTAAAATTAGTACAATATTTGTTAGATTCAAGAAATCAATGCCTTATGACGTACTTCACAAGCACGGATATAATTTAATTATCAGTTTTTTCCGTATGAAATCAAGGAATTCATTTTCATATTCTAAAAATTTTCAACAGGCGTTCTTCTGAATCCCTATCAGCATATTGAGATCCAAAAGCTATGAGATAGCGTTACAAAATAACGTTACCTACTAACTATAAAAATATTCAAATAAAACGCCAAACCATTTGGTTCACCGACTGTTCTAAATAGTCATCAGCCCAATATAAATCCCAATGTTGGGCTCGAGCCTTCTCCATAATAGGAGGACAATTGATTGATATACAAGCTGAGATTAGATGACATAGGTAATGCGTTGATACCCATAGGATTTAATTATGTAATAGAATATGTATACTGTTTACCTGTTTATATGCGTGTAGTATATATACGAATTGGTTTATCACTAAAACAGCGTATAATAACTCACCAAATGCAATTTGGACTGCTTAATTACATTCTGCATTCGCACCAACAAATCGATTTCCATGCATCTCCATTAACTCGAAGCCCAGTTTTTGCCTTTTATAATTTTGATTCGTATAATTTTTTTTTACTAGGAGTTTTGTGGTCGCTACTTATAATGGAATTTTACCAAATGTCAAATTACAGTGATTTTGTACACATTATAGCGGGAACAGCGTGTTCCAACGTAATTGGAGGCAGTCACTTCTGTTATGATATAAGGTATAAAATAAAAGCGATCATGCGAGCTAGTGCCAGAGCACTAGCAAGTAGGAGCGAAGCTGGAGCCCAGCAGAATCCGTTTGGTGACGGAGTAAGAATACAATTCATAACCCCCCATCTTGCCTATGGTGTTGTAAAAGATGACTAAGGGATACAAAATGCATATAACATCTTTGCAAGAGAAGGAAACCTCGAAATAAAACACTATATGGCAATCTGTCTGACCAGCATGATATAGTAGATCAATTGCCCTCCTAGTGTGGAGGAGGCTCGAGCCCAACAGTGGGAGCTGAGATGATGTTGTTGATGATGATCAATGATGATGATAGTATATAGCTAGCTATATTTAGTACTCAATATTTGACTGCACAAATGTCGCTGTGGTTAAGATAGCTACCGGGTTAAGTGTCGCGAATTTGATTTCTACACAGGATTATACTTTATCGGTGCCGACCTGATGCTGCCGACCATCGCCAGGGTGATGCTCGACAGCGTCAGGACTGGGACGCGGTGGCAGTCTTCTGCGAGGCAGTAGTCTCGCGGAAGGAGGCAGCGGACCGCGTGCGCGAGGAACGTCTCCTCGACGACGCGAGCCACCGCCGGCAACTGGGGCGGCGCAGGCGCGATTATCACCGCCTGATGCCGCCTTAGCCGAGGCTGCGAGTGACTGGACCGGGGAATTAGACCGTCCCCCGCCGAGAGGCCGGCCGTGTGAGGAAAGACCGACGTTCTCTCCGAGGGAGAGACGTCCGTCGGGCCACTACTGACGTCAAGTCACCCGTCACAGTCAACGACGAAGGCGACGTGGCACGGATGGGTTACGGGTGTGCGTGCTTACGCCTCTCTCGCACCGGACGGAGTGGTGCGAGGAGTGCGCCGACCGTATCCCACCCCAAAAAAAAAGGACAATACTTTATATATATCCAAAAATTGGGAAAAATTTATAAATTTGGGTGTAATTTGTATCAGTTACCTATGTTTGTAAAGTCACCGCTTTACAAGAATTATTTTCTTAATGCAAGTTGTGGTCTTAAAAAAAAATGTGGCGTTTGCATTTGCATTGCTCCACACTGGGAGGAAAATTTACCTACTATACACTACGCTGCTCAGGCGGGTTGATATGGGACTTTATTTCAAGTTTTCCTTCTCTTGCACAATTTTTATACGCATAATATATCCCTTAGTCATCTTTTACGACACCCACGGTGGTGTATTCTTACTCCGTCATCAGACGGAAGACGTACGATGCAAGTCGCTAATCACTTTTAACTTAGATCTGTCGTCTCATGATCTTTTTATAATGATGATCGTTGCCAAATAAATAATGGACAAACGTTATTGTAGTAGATTTGATCTAAAGAATGAATACCTACTTGATGACGCAAATATTACGACAGGAAAGAGTATTTTTACTTTTTCCACCGGTAAATAATATTCGGGCCGACCACTGACGTCAAGTCACCCTGCTCCGGTGGTCGGCCCAACGACGAAGGCGACGTTGCATCGTGGGTGGGTTGCGGGTGTGCGTGCCCCTATACGCCCCTCTGTCGCCCCGGAAGGGGTGGTGCGAGGAGGGCGCGCTGACCGCAATCCAACCCTCAAAAAAAAAACCGGTAAATAATATGAAAATTAATGTTATATCTTTTTCTATAATTGAAGTGGTTGAAATCTTTATCTTTATATATACATACTTCTTGTATACGTGTGTATATCACCGAACTCCTCCTAAACGGCTGGACCGATGTTGATGAAATTTTTTGTGCGTGTTTAAGAGGATTCGAGAATGGTTTAGATTTACAATTGGACCCGGTAGGTGGCGCTGCTGTTGACTTTAAGGAGAATTCCTTTTATTTTATTTGAATAGAACAACGTCTGTTAGGTCAGCTAGTATCTATATATAATTATTCTGTCAGTGTATGCGACTGAACTCCTTGTAAAGGGCTAGACCGATTTTGATGAATTTATTTTTGTGTTCCAGTGGATTTGAGAATGGTGTAAATTAGTAATTGGACTCGGTAGGTGGCGCTGTAATCGATTACAAGTAGCATATCTTTTATTTTTTTTAATTTCAACAGAACGTCTTCTGAGTCAGCTAGTAATATACATATATAAATATTCATCATCTTAGCTCATATACATCCTTGTGTTGGAGTCGAACCTCCTTCATAAGAGGGAAATTGATCTACAATATCACGTCGTTCAGATTGTTTAGGCTTTCTTCCGAGTTGTACTTCTCTGGCATAGATGTTATTTGTATATTATACTAGCAACCCGCCCTCGCTTCGCTTCGGTTTCAGTCGCCTTACCCGCGTAGTTCTCGTTCCCGTGGGAATACCAGGATAAAATATAGCCTATGTTACTCTCTGATATTATAGCTTTCCATTGCTAAAAGAATTTTTGAAATCGATTCGGTGGTTTAAGCGTGAAAGCATAACACAATCAAATAAACAAACAACTTACTTTCGCATTCATAATATTAGTAAGGATTCCATAGTCGTGTTTTAAGATCATCTACCAGCAGTAAAGGGAGTGCTTAATTGTATTTATATTGTCTTTTCATTATTCTGTTTTATTATTTTAAGGCATATTGTTCAATACATACAGGAAAGGTTCTTTAAATGAATTAACTTATATGTCTTTCTAAAAAGGTTTATTTTATGTTTTCCCTCATATGGTGATATGTTAAGAATACAAAATGTCACGACACATTGCCTTCTAATAGGAGTAGTAAGAACCAACTAAAGGAAATCCTGACAAATGGGCGGCAGCACTTTCTTGAGAAATCCATAAAATCAATTGAAATTAACAACCCCCTGCTTATTTAGCGATGATTGCATTATACACACTTCACAGGAAAGCCCTATGTCTGACAGTAGACTACGAAAGGCCGATGGATTGGTTAGATGGATTTGTGTTATTATATATCTCTTTAAGATTATTATGTAGAATTAATATATGAAATCACCAATATTTCGCCTATAAAACTTTTTCAGACCCAAATAAATAAGAAACGAGGCTTGCGTTATTGTTATCTAATATCTGGAAATGATTGCCTGCTTTATATGTTTCTAGCAAACCGCCCTCGCTTCGTTTCGGTTTCAGTCGTCTTACCCGCGTAGTTCCAGTTTCCGTGGGAATACCGAGATAAATTATAGCCTATGTTACTCCCTGACATTATAGCTTTCCACTAGTGAAAGAATTTTTGAAATCGATTCGGTGGTTTAAGTGTGAAAGCGTAACAAACAAACTTACTTTCGCATTTATAATATTAGCAAGGATTTATGTTGAATTATATATAAATTTCCATTTCTTTTATTGGAATACTCCCGAATCATATTTTAGGCAAAATGATTGATAGAATGCATACTGCTTAAATATAAATTGTTCAAAACTTTATAATAACTCAAAAAGTCTCTAATTCTTTTCAGAAATAAAAGACCAGTGGTAGGATCACACTGTCGACAGTCCTCTGTTTACAGCTCCCGAGCCGGTCCATCGAGGGTAGTACCACATTCGCGCAGAAAATCGACGTCGTAGTAATTTGTTACTGCACTTCGTGCGGTGTGCAAGAGAGCTGGAAGCCCAACTTTCTGAGAGTGTTTGCATGAGTTGGGTTTTCGTGATGCCTTTAATATCACAAACACACTGCTCGCATTCACACTCTTCACGGTAGGTAGCAGCCTAACAAAGGTCCATGAGTATAAATACTACAATTAAATTTAATTTATTATTAAAGTTACGTTCTATTCTACAAAAACAGACACTAAGACTTAAATCTTAATTAAATAATTAATTAATATTACATCACAACTATAACCTTGCATGAACGCACGTATTTCAAAACATAAACTTATGTCTAAATATACCTACAATCTTATATATTAATAGATGGTCGCATACCTTTTTAACATAGATTCTTGATTAAGTTATGGCATTTAACACCGTTAACTGACACGAAAGGTATTAATTTATCACTGTTTTATTTGGATGTTCCATCGTTAAATATTTTATTAAGCTTAATCTTTACATCTTTATACAATATAATAAAAATAACTGTGACTTTATATAATTTAAATTGAATAGTATAGTGAAAGCGTGTTAAGTAAAACAAATTATAAACAATTTGCTAATAAATGCTGATTGGAAAGATGTTGTTATTTGATTTGATAAGATGTTAATCCGTGTGGTGACGGACTAAGAAAATAATGTGTAACCATCTTATCTGTTATCGTAAGAGATTACTAAAGCACATAGAGAGGGAAAGAAATAAAGGAAGAAATAAGGACGAAATTAATAAAATAATTACTTTCTAAACGTCGCAAGCAAATATGTAGTACAATTGCGAAAAAGAAAACAGGCATCTTCTCAGCTCATATAAGTCTCACTGTTGAACTCAAAAGTTCTTCAAAATGGCAATGCAGTAGACCTACTCTATCATGCTAATCAGAAAGGTTGGGATTTATACTGGGTTTTTCTTCACTCGCATAGATGTTATCTTCGTAATATACCCTTCATTTAAGGATTATTATATAAATCAGGAAGCTTTTAGTAAGATAAAGTAATTCATATTTAAAAATAAATATTAATTTAGCAACACGCCCCTTGAGTTTTCTTGACGGAACTTTCTCAGTGTGGCTACGTTCCGATTCGGTGGTTGTACACCTACTAGATTTTTTAGGTTTTTTAAATAGTCATAATAATTACTACACATTTAATGTTTAACAATTACTAAGCATTAACAATATAATTTTTGCATGTAGTATCATTTTCTTCTTATACTGGCAATAAATTTGTACCAAATTTAATAAATAATTTCTGTAGCGGGTAGATAATTATAAATCTTTAATAACGATGACTTGTTGGACTGGATACGTGTTAGTCCGCCCGTGACCATGAACGTTACAAAGTGTTCGAAACGTCGGGCAATCAAAATTTAAATGAAAACGCGATAAAATCCTTAAAATAGTTTTATTTACAATGTGTAACGCTCGCGTAAATCTCAGATATCCTTCAGGTATTTTTATGATACCCATGGGCAGGAAAGAAAGTGGTGAATTGTATTTTTATTCCATCACTAAACAGATAGAATCAGCTGACATGGTATAGTATATAAATTTTCATCTTATTACAAAAAAACATTGTGTACAAGAGAGACGTATGAGTTAAGAGCCAAGTATAAATCTCGAGCATAACTTGTATGATGTGGTAGCAAGACTATTACGCAACAACTAGAACGTCGCGAAGTTTCTATCTACAGAAGCACATGAATAGAAGGGGTCAAGAATTCCCTTATTTGCCTTTTTGAACCGACCCAAGGCAGAATATAAAATGGCTATGTAATGTTCTTAATCCGTCGGTACTCTGAAAAACTTTAGCTATTTGATTGTCTATAAAAGAAAAGAAAAACATTACTATTGTTTTTTGTGCTTTTATATAGAGCATAAATTTTAATATGTAGGTATATTGTATCAGGGAACGTTACTATACTACATGCCCCGTAGAGGGAGTTTTCAAACGCCGTATATTACTAACGCATATTACTGAGGAGAGGAGAGGGTTAGAAAATTAAAAAAAGTGTGGGTGCAAAGTACGCATGTCAGAAGTGAAACTCCTTTATCCTTCATCCCTCAACCTTCATCCTTTATCCTTAATCCGTCAATTATAGACGGATTTAAAAATAATATAAAATAGTACATATATTTCTGTCTCATTCTTTGCCGGCTTCATCCTACACATTTTTGTATTTGTGTCTCTTACCTGTCGTTTTTCCGTTGCATCCGGTTTGAAATCACAACGATTCTAAAGAAGTTTCACTTCAAAAATTAGTCATGCTACTACGTTTCCTACAATAACATTACAAATAAGCTGCAGTAAATAGAAAAATCCGTGTGGTGTAGAATTCAGAATATAATGTCTTAACAACCCTAACTTTCTCGGGTAACTCTTAAAACATCCAGGAACACTATAAGATTAAGATGAAAAACTCTGTTTGGACTTTGATAAGCTGATGATGATAATGTGCATAGTCGGTTATACAAGAGTTGACGTCGACAGACCGGATTATTATTTAAAGTTACAGTAACAGTAAGTACATATATTATTATGTATTGACCGCAAAGTATTCAAAGGTCAATTATGTCAAGCATGTATGTATTTCATGCGTATAACAATCAATCCTAATCACTAACAACTTACTTCATGCTGTGAAACCACGTGAAAAAAAAATATACTCATATCGGTACGCCTATAAAACTTGAACTCTTGACCTCAAGTAGCCAGCAACATCGATACCTAAAAGTACATTCATCGGCAGTCGGAATAATTCAGCGGTTGACAAAGATTAGTTTGAACTAGATATGCTCTATTATTTTTGCAAAAATATATTTTTTAAATTTTAATTGAGATGTCTACGAATAATTTTTGAGAATCAGCATAGGAAAATGTAGAGGATGTATTCAGATGTGTATATCCGTGTATTCCTACACCCTACCCGCCCGACCAGCGTGGTATAGTAGATCAATTTCCCTCCTAATGGAAGAGGCTTGAGCCCAGCAACGGGACGCATAGAGTTGATATGATGATTGGAAGATCAAAAGTGCGAAAATAAATCGACAGTTTATGTACACAATTATACTATAGACTAGCAACCCGTCCTCGCTTCGCTTCGGTTTCAGTCGTCTTTCCTGAATAGTTACCGTTCCCGTGGGAATACCGGGATAAAATATAGCCTAGTTTACGCCCTGATATTATAGCTTTCCATTGGTGAAAGAATTTTTGAAATCGGTCCAGCCGTTTTGAAGATTACCCGGAACAAACAGACAGACGGACAAAAATTTTTTAATCTGTATTTTAGGCATAGGTGTCGTGCAAATGAAAAAAGCCTATCATTTTGACATTACAAATAGACACTCCAATTTTATTTATTGGTATAGATGTAACTCTTTAAAATTTATTAGTATTCAAATAGTTATGTCACAAAAAGCAATCGTACGTAACTACAACTCAGCAATACATATCCCTCTCTTAGGCACTAGTCTCTTCCAGAATGAGAAGAACATTTACCTACATAAAACGGAGGTAAGACGGATTAGAATAAAATCTTCTAATCCCTCCAAAAAACAATTATCTTTATCATCATCTCAGCCCGTACACATCCTTCTGTTGAGCTCGAGTCTCCCCCACTGTAGAGTAGGGATGATCGATGAACATCGATGTTCGATGATCATCGATGTTGAAAGGAAAAACATCGATGTTGCTATAGGCAAAACATCGTAACATCGATGTTAAGTGTTTTTAACATCGATGTTGAAAAGGAAACATCGATGTTGAAAAGGAAACATCGATTTTGAAAGAAAAACATCGATATTGAAAGGAAAACACATCGATGTTACTAGGAGCAGAACGAAATTTCCTAAAAAAAATTTACTATCGATGTCAAAAATATTTGACAGAGAAAAAAAAAGCTCATCAAAATGTGCCACGAGAAATATCGTAACATCGATGATTTCCTAACATCGATGTTCGGTGTTCGATAAACATCGAACATCGATGTTGGGCTTTCGATGTTGACAACGATGTTTTTCTAACATCGGGATGATCGATGTTAGAAAAACATCGTTGATGTTTGTTATTTGAGAGTAACTGAGCAACTATATTACGCTGGTCAGACGTGTCGGTATAGGATTTTGTTTCAAGTTTGCCTTCTCTTGCATAGATATTATACGCATATTACATCCCTTAGTCGTCTTTTACGACACCCACGGGCAAAAGAGGGGGGTGGTAATTTGTATACTTACATCGTCACCACATGGAAAAAAACATTAATCTTTAATCGAGATTTCTTTATGAAACAATTAAAATACTTTCAAATATACATTTTGCATAGCAAACAATTATAAGGCATGGCTACGGATCAAATCCACGTTTGGGATTATATTAATGAAACTCATCTTAAATTTTTCAACATTTTCAAACATACATGAAATTATTACATACTCATTTGGCATTAAAGGTATGTTTATGATACACAAATATTTGTACAAGTATCCGGTTACCCTATTTAATTTTAATAATCCCTATATTAACGCGATTAATTATACTCAGATAATATGAGGCCTGCTTAAAATATATCAGATATAGGTATCACGCGTTTCTACAAATAATCAGTTCATATTTGCCAATTTACTTACAAATTTGTGTAATACATTGGATACGGTTTCAAACCGTTACGTCGATCGTTTTATTTCAATTACTAGCAACCCGCCCTCGCTTCGCTTCGGTTTCTGTCGCCTTATCCCCGTAGTTCCCGTTCCCGTGGGAATACCAGGATAAAATATAACCTAGTTTACTCTAGGTCTAGCCATTTGGAAGATTACCTGGAACAAACAGACAGACAGACAGACAAAAAAATATAAATTGATTTTTAGGCATAGGTATCATCCGAATAACCGTGTGAGCATGAAAAAACCCTATTATTTTAGACATTACAGACACTCCAATTTTATTTATTGGTATAGATTACTATTTATTTCTTACTAACCCGCCCTCGCTAAAACCGAAGCGAACTTCGGTTTTAGCCGTTTTAGCCGCGTAGTTCCTGTTCCCGTGGGAATACCGGGATAAAATATAGCCTAGTTTACGCCCTGATATATATTACCAATAAATAAAATTGGAGTGTCTCTTTGTAATGTCAAAATAATAGGCTTTGTGCTCACACGGTTATTTGCACTATACATATGCCTAAAAATCACTTTAAATTTTATTTGTCTGTCTGTCTGTCTGTTTGTTCCGGGTAATCTTCAAAACGGCTGGACCGATTTCAAAAATTCTTTCACCAATGGAAAGCTATAATATCAGGGAGTAAACTAAGCTATATTTTATCCCGGTATTCCCACGGGAACGGGAACTACGCGGGTAAAACGACTAAAACTGAAGCGAAGCGAGGGCGGGTTGCTAGTTCGAAATAAAACCCTATACCAACTCATCTTACCAGCGTGGTAGCTGAATGTCTGTTGTAATCTTTAAATAATAGGTTTTTTTCATGCTCACACGGTTATTTGCACTATACATATGCCTAAAATACACTTTATATTTGTTACTGTCTGTTTGTTCCGGGTAATCTTCAAAACGGCTGGACCGATTTCAAAAATTCTTTCACCAATGGAAAGCTATAATATCACGGCGTAATCTAGGCTATATTTTATCGCGGTATTCCCACGGGAACTACGCAGGAAAGACGACTGAAACCGAAGCGAAGCGAGGGCGGGTTGCTAGTTGTAACTAAGACTCGAACCCAGCAGTGGGACGTATACGAACTGGGATAATGATGAAGATAAATATAGATGCATTACAATAAAGATTGATTAATTGCTGGCGATAGCGATCCGAACTATAATAATTCAACAACTCGCGTCATAATTAAGAAAATATCTGGTTGACCGAGCTTCGCTCGGAATATTTTTGTCGAATTTATTTAGATATATATTAATAAAAAATAAATAATGAAAATTATATAAAAAATTACAAAAAGGGAATAATAATAACACCGAGATTTGAACCGACGCATTTTAAATGTCACATAATCCAAAATTAAAACCGGTCGTCCCCCCAGCTGAGCTATCGTAACTCATGACATTGACAACGAAATTTGAATTCATATTCTTTTAAAATTTAATGTCATTATATTGTTTTACTAAAAACACCGACAAAACAACATTTTATATAAATAAAACCTAGCTAGATCGATTTTTTGGCCCCGAAACTTCTAGTATACCAAGTTTCATCAATATCGTTGGAGCCGTTTCCGAGATCCTGAATATATATATATACAAGAATTGCTCGTTTAAAGATATAAGATTAGAGATATCCATTTCAAACTTGTGGAATATCTATACATCAATTTATTAATTTGATGAGTCTCTTCCAGTAACGCTACAACGAAACAAATTTTTATCTGCAACCATGATCAGAAATCAGATTGGAAAGCAGGCATTGACTGTTATAAATCATACGGCTGACCGTGAAATATGATCACTCCAAACATTATGAATATTCCAGAGTATATTAAGTTTTATTGACCAATTCTGTTTAAGCAATATTCAATTTCATCATCATTGCAGTTCATACACGACCAACAGCTCGAGCCTCCTTCATAATAGGAGCGAAATTGACCTACTATACCACGCTGGTCGGACGAGTTGGTATAGGGTTTAATTTCCAAACTTCTCTCGCATAGATAATCCCTTAGAAGTCTTTTAACACAGCCACGGGTAAGAGAAAGGGTGGTGAATTGTATTCTAACTCTGTCACCACACGGAAATGTTTCCATGATCATTGCAGCCCACATACGTCCCACTGTTGGGCTCGGGTTTCCTCCACAATGGAAGAAAATTTGATCTACTATACTATGCTGGTAAGACATGTTGGAAAGGAAAACTCGAAATAATACCCTATACCAACGGTATAGGGTATTATTTCGAGTTTTCCTCCTCTTGCACGGATGTTATGTGCGCATTATATCCCATAGTCGTCTTTTACTACATCCACGGACAAGATAGTGGTGAATTGTATTCTTACTCCGTCACCACACGGACAAATGTTTCCATATATTGTCGATATTTATAAAAATTTAAACTCGTTACTTATTGTAATACCCCAATCCGACATGGTGTGCTTTTTACTTTATTGAGACAATATCCTGCACTATGGAAAAAATATTTGTATTGTGGGAACTTCACATATATAATTTAAATTTTACTAATTACACACAAGAAACATTTTGGGAACGCGTAATGTATTGTCCTGTAATCAAAAACCACGATACTGGCACAGTGGCACTGTAGATCGATATCTTAACAATCTGTTTAGTCTATGAATGAATGAAACGGATAAAATCCATAATAAGACCTTAATTTCAAAAATGAATTTAAAAAAATCCTTTTATTTACAATATTTATACTTGCACAAATCTCAGAAGTAATTTAGTATTTCGTATTCAGACTTTATTGTATGTGGGTGTAATATAAAAATCTAATATATTACAAAGTTTAAAAAGTGACATTATACCTTTAATCCCTCAAAAATAAAATTAATGTAACGTACCGTACTCTTCCCCAGTTGCGTTCCTGGTAATTTGTCTGTAGAAAAAGTTATTTTATCCAGAATAATGAACAGTTCAGCTTATCTCGGTGCAGCTGTACAGTTCTTGACTTTCGGTGAGCCGAGTTGTGATTTATTTACTTGGCCACCTCAGAAGTTTTACCAGTGCTTTGTTATTAAACTAGTTTTGCGAACGACTTGAGGCACTCCGATGCAATGATTCCCTTACTAAGGTGGTGAGAGATATTTAATTTATACTAATATCATAGAATTGGTGCTTTATAACCGACCATTGTTTGCGATTCTACCAATTTATGTACATAAATAGAATATCAAAATCGTCACAAGAAAATATTGAATTTTGTAACACAAATACGTGGCGTTGGTACACTAAATATACATTTTATGCTTAATCAACGTTGCTACGAACTAGAGGGATCATAGATGACAGCATATAGTTGAGATCCATATGTTGAGATGGATGTCTGTTGTGGCAAGAATAGATAAAATAAGGAATGACCGTATTAAAGAAGGTTTGGGACATTGACAAAAAAGTTCAGGAGCGACTTGGTATGTACATGTGAAAACGGGATGGAAATAATATTGTGAAACACGTTTTAAGAAGGCATTGGAGATAAAGGAACAAACAAGAGAAAATGGACTGCGCTAAGCAGAAAATGGATAAAAAAGGAATGAAAATCGACATTACATCTGATAGTGGCGTTTTATGGAAAGAGTGGGCATATTGAGTTAATCTCAAGTCATTGAAACGAAAAAAAGGATAATAATGATTCGCGGTAGGTTAAAGGCCAGTCAATTATAGCAATTAGAATACGCATAATTTTCGCTACACTTTATAGGCAGTGAGTTACAGCAATTAGAATACGCAGAATTTTAGCTACACTTAATAGGATATTGTTGTAATTAAATCTGAATATAGTTCCAATCATCGATTAAAATTTAAGTACAAAGAGCTGCGATAATCCATAACAAACATAAAACTTGGCTATTTATAATATACCGTATCACGTTCCCAAGGAGAGATAGGAACATAATAACATAAAATATTTATTGCTTACGGTGTTTCACAAGGTATAAAATCTATTTCTGTTGCATTGTTTATTGATCTAGTTGTCCATTTTGACACCTACAATATATGTGTAACAGTTTTATTATTTTTAATACGCTTTTATTAGCTTCAGACGTATGTCTGTTAGTATGTAACGGAATCTTTGAACATGATTTTGACCCCCTTTAAAACGTCGGATTAACTCGAAATTTGGCATACTTATTAAGGACCGATGACAATTCAATGTTTTAAACAGTTTGACCCGTTATCCTTACTAGGATAATCAGGATTAGCGATTTTTTGTTTTCCTGAGACCCGGAGTGTAAAGCGTATTTTTTTAGTTTTTTTGAACTATTTTCTATTGTTTATACTTAAGAGTAGAATAATCAATTAAAATATTTACATAATACGAATCGTACTTCAAAAAATTCTCCGGATCATTATCAACCACAATGGTGCCCACAAGACTGGCAGTATTATTATTAGTATGTTACTTACGTAATATTCATCCTAAAGTCATGGTATAATCGTTTTAAAATGTTTAGTTTTTATACAAAACAATTAGTGGACGCAGTGGACTCAGAGATGTAATCACGTGCTGTCAGTTCTTCTTAGTCTTTTTCGCAACCCACAGATGTGCAATGTTAGTCGTCCTCTCAAAATTTGCACACTTCTCTTTGGACTATCATATAGAATTTCATTATAAAATTTTATTCTTTTACAGTGATCGTCAATTAAGCATCTCTTACAACACATTGTACATATTTTTAATACGTTCATAATCATCATAATCTCGGTAGACCGTCATCCTTACTAATATTATAAATGCTAAAGTAAGCTTGTTTGTTACGCTTTCACGCTTAAACCGCGGAACTGATTTCAAAAATTCTTTCACCAATCGAAAGCTATATAATAACATCAGAGAGTATCATAGGCTACATTATATCCCGATATTCCCACGGGAACTACGCGGGTAAGGCGACTGAAACCGATGCGAAGCGAGGTCGGGTTGCTAGTAAGTATATAAATCCCATTGTTAGGCTCGAGCCTCCTAATAGAAGAGAAATTGAACTAGTATACCACGCTATTGGCATAGGATTACATGTTCAGTTTTCTTTCTCTTACTTAGATTTTATCAGCATAATATATCCCTTAGTGCTGTGTGGTAGCGGCATCGAATACTACCAACCCTTGCTTTGCTCGTGGGTGTCGTAAAAGACGACTAAGAGCCCTAGATTGACCCGGACCAACTCCATCTGGTACCATTTGGGTCAACGATTACATTCCCAAGGAGGGTTGACGTCAGGCAGGCGGCCGGTCATAAAAGTCATTGCCGAAACTTTTTGCAATATGTCAAAACAGATGACATATTGCGTCGACCCCAAGTAATTGGGATAAGAGCAAGATGATGAATATATCCCTTAGTCGTCTTTTACGACATCCACGGGGAAGATGGCGGTGGTGAATTGTATTCTTACTCCTTTACCACATGAAAATGACGTTTACAGTAATTACTAATATTTAGACGGACTATATAAGTTATACAAACCATAACACAAATTCCTATGCACATAATAACGATGTTTTGAAAAATATACATACACATAAATACGTAGGTAACTAATTTATAGGTTGGTTTTTGGGGTTGTTCTTCTACAAGTTAATAACAATTAAGGGTAAACTAATTTTCCTTTTTCTTTGAACTACGAAACAAGGTCCCATACTAACAAAGAGAACAGAACTCCCAACCAGCTAAAACTTTATACTGTAATTAACTAAGCGGAAGTTTTTCCACGAAAGGGTTAAGCAAAAACTACAACTTTGTTATCATGACAGAGCATAAATAAAAATCATAGAACAACAAAGAACTGTCTATCATAGAATAATTGAACCATAATAAATGATAATATATCGGTTTGGTTTTTTATTTCGTATTATTTTAATTGAATAGGCAACTTGGCTGCGCATTTCCACACGGTAATTGCTCAATATACATCTCGATAATGATTTTATTAAATGTAAAACCTTATGAAGACTTTTTTATTAAATTGATTACTTTTTGTTATAAAATGCCTTGTAATGGTAAATTAAATAGTATTTGCAATGTAATGTGATTTTTATGGCATGCTAATAATTACCGGCGATTGTAAGATCATAGATGAATTTTCACTCTGGCAGATTGAGAGCCCTCAGCGCTCATCCATCAGTCCGGGTAATGTTGACATAGTCATCTGTGGCTAACAACTATAGTCACACCAAAAAAAAGCAAAAGAAGGAATAGCGTTGACACGCGTTACAAAGTATAAACGCGTTTATACTTGTGTTTGTTTAGCTTTTTACTGATAACGACTTCATCATCATCACAACTCATTTACGTCCCATCGCTGGACCTACTCCACTACAGATGTGAAATTAATCTACTTTATCACGCCGGTCAGACGTGTTAGTAGAGGGTTTCATTTCGAGGTTTCCATCTCTAGCATAGATGTTATATGCATATTGTATGGATGCACGTGCAAAATAGGGGATGGTGAATTATATTCCTACTCCATCACCACAGGAAAGATAAAAACGAGTAAAACTTATGACATTTATAAGTACGAATCTCTAATTTATTTCCTTAGTTAACGTGTAAAGTTAACATGAAATTAGCACTTAAACAATAAATGTCGTTTTCTTTTTCTTGAACGAAAGGTTCTGAGATAAGATATATATGTATTGATGAATATTCGGAGCAATTTACTTACCACGACAGTCAGAACTATAATTTGTCGTAATAAATCCCAATTTATACCACACAAAGTGGATATTTAAATCCATTGCATGAAAAGTCTAGAATATAGTTGGATTATTGATAAAAACGACCAAGTACGGCTTAGACCATCCCATTTATTTTTCCAATAAGTTGCCTTGAACGATGTTCCACAAAACGAAACACTACCCCTACAGCCGACCATACTATGATGAGATCGTCTGTACGCATCACAAGTTTATTTTACAGTCTATACCGATCTTATTACAAAAGGAATAAAGTTGAAAATAATGGGTTAAATATAATTTTATGCGGTAAAAATATACGTGCTTCGCAAATCAAGTGCGTTGAAGAGGATGGTAGAACCACGTCTATGAAAAATCGTGACTAGGGTGACACAATGAATAAGGGAGGCAAGGTGCTTTAATCGGAAATAGGTACCCTCCGAAAGTGCGAGACTAAGGGTGCCTTTCGTCAAGCATATAGACAAAAACCACTACAGAAAATAAAAATGAAATATTGTTAACATTTCAACAGTACATCTTATTTATTTCGCTTAGACAAGAAATATTTCTGACTTAGACAAATGGATTTTGAATTAGGCAGTAAATATTAGAGAGAGTACTTACATAAGGGATAAATCTTAATTCCTTTAGGCTTTGTTCTTGTCAGCAACAACTTGGGATTCCATTAGAATCAATTTTAACGTTTAAGTAACTCTGAGTGGATTTTATTTTGCTGTTTATATTTATTCTGAAGCAATTGAAGATTAAAAAATGAAACAACAAAAAATATTTGTAAACAATTTATAGCCGCTTATTTCTGAAGTGTAAGCTTCTTTTGGCGCACCACATACAGATTTTTTCACAGACTGTGAGGCTGATTCGTCACGCTCTGAGGTGAAAGGCTCGATCGGGTGACTCAGGACCGCCGAGTGTACCCGAGCGAGAAACGCTACACACACATTTTTCCGTAGGCTATAAGTGAAGCTGATCCGTCACGCTCTGAGGTAAAAGCGTGCTGGCTGTAAGTGAGACCCAAAGGGGACTGTACCCGAAAGGGTAACCCACCGGGCCGGCCCTGGATGTCAAGGAATCGATACAAGTGGTCGGCCCAATGGCTGCCGAAGATACCCGAGCGAGAATGTTACAGGCAACTACTGTTCGCTGCTCTGTCGTTGTGCTTACTACCTATATTCAATTTATATGTAATAATTGTCCTCATTATTATCAATTAATCAATACATTTTAATAGTTATTATTGATACGTAATAACAATTATTTTAACAATCATTTGAGTCACATTTTTGGTTTACATTGTGAGGTTAGTGTATATAAAATTCCTGCAAGTGACAATGTCTAAGCTCAAACTAAATTCATTCATTCATCAGTCCACTGATGGTTCATTATGCCTTAATTGCCACGTTTGTATTTTGGTATCGTACCAAGACTAACGGACGTCCTTAGTAGGGATGCAAACGATACATCGATGTTTCAATAAAAAAAATCACTGATATTTGCCATCGATGTTCATTATTGTAAAATATCGAAATATCGATGTTATTTTATACGATGTTTTGCCTGCATGATTTTAAAATTTATGGTACTTTTAGCAGAGCCTGCAAAAAAAAAAGTCCTAACATCACGCAAATGTTGGTGTTTCATATAAAAAATATGCTTAATTTAGCTAAAAAAAGGTCATCGCATAGATTTCTAAAAAACATCTATGTTTTCAGGGCGATGTTTTTTGTACATCGATATATCGATGCATCGATGTATCGATACGTCGATGTTCTTAGTTTCGAAATTAGCATCCTTAGTCATTCCTTAAAAAACAAATGCGAACCTGAAAAGTAATTATCAATACTCATATGGAATACTTCATTCTTTTCTGTTATAATAAAAATAGGAACCAATAAAATTTACCTTATAAATTAAGTACGCAACACGCAAACAACAACTTTGGCTGGCTTATGGATTTAAAGTCGTGTTATTGAAAAGGATTACAAGAAAACAATAATACCAAAGTTAGTAGACTTTCATTTTTCAAGCTTAGACTTGGAGTTTATTATAAAAATAACGAATAAATAATGTTGAGGAAAATGATGAAAGTAAATTATAAAGCTATTTGCAAACTTAGATTTGTGTGTCTTATTTATGTAGTAAAGGCAACCCGCCCTCACTTCGCTTCGGTTTCAGTCGCCTTACCTACGTAGTTGCCGTTCCCGTGGGAATACCGGGAAACAATATAGCTTATGTTACTCCCTGATATTATACCTTTCCATTGGTGAAAGAATTTTTGAAATCGGTTCGGTGGTTTAAGCGTGAAAGCGTAACAAACAAACAAACAAACAAACATCCTTACTTTCGCATTTACAATATTAGTAAAGATGTATAAACTCACTTTTGTAAACTAATTAGGCATCAATTGAACACGAATTGAACACATTTAGGCGTACAACAGACTTAAACTGAATATTATTTAGTAATCACCTATTAGCTGAACTCATTAAGATTGCTTAACCGCGATATCGCTTGCTGACAAGCACAGTTCGTTAAAAGTAGCTCGAGTTAAATGAATCCTGTAAGATAAGAATATAAATTAATGATCTTTTATAAAATAAAAGAAGAACACAACGCAGTCATGAGGACCTCCGACAGTAGTGAAAACTTAAAACTGTGAACAATTCTAATTTTAGGAAATTCTATTGTTCTATTCTAGAAAAATCTTAGATCTCTTCTAAGAAAACTCTTAGAAACTAGATTATAATTTCTGAACTATAATTTTTACATTTATCTGGTTTTAGTGGATATAATACAATTGACATATCTGCATTTATAGTATAAGCGTTAACATCACCATAACGAATTTACACCCCATGCAAACCTCTGCTTATAGAAGTTTTGACTTCAAACAGATTAAGATATATAAAGTATATTCAGGCCTTATAAATTGGTTATACATAGTAACTTGACGACTAAAACACTGAGGGCACCAAAATATTTCACACACCGTATTTCAGTTCAATACCACTCTTGAAGAAATATGACCTTTATTATTTACGAATGAAATTCTAAATCAACTTGCATTAAATTATGCATCTACGTATTGCTGGTTTTGCCCCTAGAGTGAAGACTAATGAATTAACCCGTCAATAATATCAAAGCAAATGTCAGACGTCAATTTTCAAGTGACAACCGTTTCAAGGGTTGGATGTATATTAAAGGATTTCGTATCATGCTACCTATAATTTAGAGATTAAATTGAATTGCAAAATGAAATAAAGCCCTCTATAAATAGGTGTAAAGATTCTTGTTTGATTGATTACTTTTATAATGTCACAATTGCGTGATTTTGGGTTATATCTTTAGACTCATTACAGTATATTTAAATTTACGATTGAATTTTAATTATAATTTGTGTTAATATAAGCTTTGTTCAACATATTAATATTCATCAAAGCTGTTTTTGTTATTTACGTGACTTCTGATATACGGTATTATATATATATATATATATATATATATATATATATATATATCTATATACACATATGTATGTATATAATAGCTGACCCAACAGACGTTCTATTGAAATAAAATAAAAGCAATTCATAAAATCGACAGCAGCGCCACCTACCGGGTCCAATTTTGAATCTAAACCATTCTCGAATCCCCTTGAACAGACACAAAAAGGTTCATGAACATCGGTCCAGCCGTTTAGGAGGAGTTCAGTGACATACACACGTACACAAGAAATTTATATTTTTACTTAAATCTAGAGAAACCTTACATGACAAAACCACCACTAAACATTATAGTTTATTTTTTATTGAAATTAATCAATGTTTGAATTTTTCGTGTGGTGATGGGGAAAGAATACGATATTATAATATATTCACCGCCCCATTTGTTCCAAGAGGCGGTTTCTATATCAACACGCCTTACCATGGTATAGTAGTTCAATTCCTCTCCCACTTTGGGGGAGTCTTGAGATCATGGGTATATGAGCTAAGATGATCACATTAAATCAGTAAGTACAGCTTAAAATATTTATTATTTAAAAGTTAACTACTGTAATTTATTAAGTTAAACGATCAGAAAGCCATCATTACCTTGAAATAGATGATAAAAAAGTAAAAATTTCAATTTTACCACTGTTCTAAAAAATTTACAATACAACACAAAACTGAAAGGAATAAGGGTTAAGGTCAAGTGAGAATAAGTGATAAGGAAAATTCTTATTATTGTGTTGAACAGCCATCAGAATTTTTGCGTTTGCCATTTTCCACAAAGCTTCGAATATTCTATATTTCAGCGATTTGATTGATTTCGCCTAAACATAGCATATATTGTGCGATTTTACTATGACTGCTTTAGTATTTTGAATTACAGCATATTATTTTTTGTGGTGATGGACTAAGCACAAAGAATTAGCACGCTGAAGTGGCAATGGGTAGGCCACATTGCTCGATCGACGACGACGACCGCTGGGTAAGAAAGGTTCTCGAGTGGCGACCACGTATCGGACGATGCAATGTAGGACGACCACTAGATGAACCGACGACCTAGTGACAGTTGCTGGGCGTCGTTCGATGCAAGCAGCACATGAGCACTTTGTGGCGTAATATGAGCGAGGCCTACGTCTAGCAGTGGACGGCGATAGGCTGAAATGATGATGATGATGATAGACTAAGAATACTGTCATCGTCCCTTTCCTGCCCTTATATATCATAAAAAGGATATATATAAAATATATATAAAATCCATGCAAGAGAAGCCCTACCACAACTCATTTAAATAGTGTGGTATAATCAATTTCCCTCCCATTATGAAGGTGGCCCGTGCCCAAAAGTGGACCCTATATGGCCTGGAGGCATAATCATCCTCCTCATATCGCAATTTTACTGCTCTCTGCTGCTGCTCCTATCAAAAATTAATTGGATTGATCCAATATGTACTGATCTTTCATACTATACAGTGCAAAAATTTTGGCAATAGTGTTATCACAGGCTGCCTGCCTGACGTCAACTTTCCTTTTGAATGTAATTGTTAACCAGATAGCATCAGATGGAGTTAGATTAGATCAATGAAAAACTCTTAGTTGTCTTTTACAACACCCACGAGCAATGTCAAGGTTGACACTCCTACTTGTACTCGTAACCGTCACCTGCTACTTAATGGACTAGAGTAGCAAGGAGCAAATCATTTTATTAAATCGTGGGAAAGTTCAGAATTTATTTTTCATTTCAAACTACTGTAATTAAAGTCCTTTTAGTATTAAAACCACATTATCTCATGTGACGAGTTATTAACATGTTAATTACTTAACATTTTTAAAGACGGATACCGTCAAGTTTATTTATGTATGTGAACAGCATATTTCTCACATTTTACTGCTTTCAGTTGCTTTAAATTCACGTTTAGAAACATAAAATTACAGACAGGTCTATATAAAGTTATCAGTAATTTTAAGGTAGTATAAACCTTCAGTAATAAATTCATTCAAGGTCTGACGAAAACAATTAAGACGGAACGACTTTCATTATACTAAGTGGTCGTACACCCAGAGGTTGCGTCCGGCGTTTATTAAGGATGATCAAATGGAACGTCTGTGACTAGACGTCTATGACAAAACGACAATAACACAAGGCGTCTTTTAAAACAACGGTACTAGTATATTATATTCTCTATGACGCCATGTCACCATATTAATTAAAAACAGCTTCTGCTCGCGGTTTCATCCGCGTAAAAAGTAACTACCAAGATAACATTGTCCTCAAATCTCTATACCTGTTGAAAATTATGCTTGATTGATTAACAAATGTCTTCAGAAACTTTTACATTTATAATATTAAATATTATATACTATATTATATAAATTAAATTAAAAATAGTTACAATTAAATATCTAGCCATGCCTTAAGAACAGGCGACCATTCACCATGTTTTTTTAACAATGTGATTTTATTCCGTACGTAAACAGCAATCGTTGTTGTTACAAGTTTTGTAGGTGAGCACTGCTGACTAATCCATTGAGTCTTCTTTACCACATCGAGAAGTCACCCACGGGCAAGTAAGAAATGAAAACACATTGTATATTCACAAAATAAACAAATTTGTAACTACGTAGATAATAGAACCAAATTAACTTCATGAATCGATAAACACTAGAGTACCTACAACAGCATCTAAACTGTAATTGGGACTTCAACAGGGCTTTGAAATGTTAATGTATGTGGACAAGCAACATGTGGTATCAGCCACACATCAAACGGTCTGCCACCGAGAAATTGCTTTAATAGAGTGGTGAATGTATTACGTAAATATATCCAGGTATGCACAATTAATCACTGAAGATAAGGATACAGTATCGGTGACCCATCCAAATGGCTTTGGACAGATAGTGTATGACAGGTTTTATTGTTACATTACGTGGACGGACCGGGGATTAGTCTACTACCCGTAGAGAGGCCGAACTCGTAAGGACAACGCCGGTAATATTACCGGTAACATTATTGTTGTGGCCGGGGCATCAATAGAAACGGTACCTGAAAGAGTAACCCGCTGACTTGGCTACTGAAATCAAGGAATTAGCCATTGGACTGGCCACTAGTAAGTGGCCAGTCCAATGGCGATGGGAAGGGAATACAGTAGATTATGTGATCACGGCCGCCCTTTCATTGCTCCTGTACGAAACAGGCGAGGTGTGTCCAGAACATATACTGCTACAAAAAAGAAAGAGCTTATGAAATTGTATATTGCCTTTAGCCTCCCAGCGGAGTTCGAGCGATTTATAATCGGACTAGAAACACAACAGTTAACTTGCTGTGTTCTGGAGGATTAAGGACTTTCCCGTGGCAATT